>OY728126.1:277710480-278960480 GCA_963277665.1 Viscum album
CTTAATTTTTTACATTATTTTATTTCAATTTATAAGTTTTAATTTGGTTGTGGGGACAGATATAATCTGTGAATCTAGAACTAGAATAATTTCATACATAGTTACCCTATATAGAGGAAACCACAAGATGACTTATGGAATAAAATTTTGGTACATATCTACCACATGATAAGAGTAAAAGGAATTACTATGTGATCTAATATGAGGATAATATTATACAGATACACTAAAATGGATCCTATGTAACTATGGGTTGGTCTATCAATTCATCTTTCCATTACCCACTCCCTATCGTACCGAACATTATCTCCCTTAGGCATTGTAAAGTTAAATTTTATCTTGTATCAGTATATTTGGTCTTAGAAACTATTCAACTATTCAATACTAAAGATCATATTGAATATATAAATTTCTATTAATGTGAAATATCACATCACCTTAGAGAAAACAACTAATATGATGGAATGTATAAATTTAAAGTAATGGTCAATGTTATTTCCTAAATATTTCTGATAGAGTTAAACAGAAAATAAAATATAAATATTATGTCTATCGCAACATTAAATTAATACTAAATAAATTAATAGGGAACACTTATATGAAATAATGAATTATAGAGTTTAGATACAATCATGAACATAACATGAATCATCAGGGGTACTTCTCTATAATCTGTTGGATCATGGTCATCAAAATATAAGATTCCACTATTGGTTTTATAGTATCTCACATCACTCTCATTTTTAACTATTTTCATAGAGCCCCATGGAATTTTCCCTAAATAGGGAAACTATCATCCCACAACATGGTTTGGCCTCATTGATTCTATCCATGAATAGTTTTCATAAAACCGATTCATATATATTTACATTCTATATTGATGAATATTTATATGAGGGTTATGAATATAAAAATTGTTATTCACTACTATAAAAACAAAGAAAAACAGATAATCTACCTGGAGGAACCATCTCTCATAGAGGGATCACAATAACACTTGATATTCTCTAACAGTTTTTTAACACCCGGGAACATAATATATGATTTTTTCTTTACATTAACCAGAAATGAAGATAATGTAGAATGGGAAAATCCACCTGTATATCCCCTAGATTTTGAAATAAGATCATCAAATTTTTATTCCCTCAGTACCTTCTCAATATTTTTTTAATAAGATACATCATATAATTCATTAAATCCCAATTCCTAACCCAAAATTTCATCATGGGTCCAATTCTAGTATCAATATTCTTTGTCATAGACATATAATTTCTATTAAATCATAGTAGATATTAAATAAAATATTGATGAATTGTTCACAATAGTAATATCATGGTGTCATCCTCTTCTCATGTTCCATAAATTCATGGAAATTATCTAGCTACAAGAATATTTGGGAAGAAATTTACAAATAAGAGGTCCTTTAATGATTCAAAAGATAAAAAACCATGTTTTCATTTCTAATTAAAATAAATTCACTACTACCTATTTTTTCATAGTAGAATAAAACTATAAAATTACCCCATCATTTTCTATGTTGTCTAAACCAAGATAATATATTCTCAAGGATTTTTACTTAGTCCATCGTACCCAGGGGGCCAAATATTCTCTAGATTAATCTATAAATCTAGAGTTAAATTTCCCATTCAGATTTTTCCAATAAAATATTAGTTTTCCCACCCTTAGAATGAAGATGAAGAAATAGTAATTATTAGATTGGTTATATACCTTAAACTACTGGAGAAACTATGGGAACTTGCTCAGCTACAAACTTCTATATTGTGGGTTCTCCAACAAGGTCATTAACCCTTGTGGGAGTGTTATGGATTTCTTTAATAGGTAGTAACATCAAACATATTTGAGGATTCATTATATCATATTCTAAATGAGTGTTTATAATGCCTATAAAAATTATTTTAACATAATGACCTAAGAGATTCATATGCATGATAATGGATTTCTATAGCAGACTTATAAAGGGAAGCTACCACAAGAACAAGGTGCAACCCCTTATCATTAAACAATAACTAATCCATGTCTATAGTACATTCACAATAATAAAAATATTATATAAACATAAAAATTATTATTTTTAGTTATAGGTAACTGAATGTAAACAATGAAATACCAAAAAGACACAATATTCAATTTCTATGGGCTTTTGTTGTATTGAAACCTCTCAAATGCAAGAAACAAGAATGTGACATCTAAACCATAGTTACTAATAATGATACATAAACACATCTCAAATCCCAAAAATCCCAATAGAAATATCATTTACATCAACTAAAGTGGAATAAACTAAAAGAATCATTTAATAATAATAAAATGAATCTTAGTTTCCTAGAAATTTATATATCCACCATACAGTACCAACCATATAACGAATGATTTTTTCTAATATAGTCCCAATCCTCATATCTATTATATACCATATTCAAAATCATGGAAAATTCACAAAATAGGTGAGAAAATTGGTTATCCATATCATTCAACTTTGTAACACACATAATCAAATCCCAAGGCATGGTATAGAGTGATACATGGCTTTATGTCTGCATCTCTGTATACAAGAGGGTGTCGACTAACATAGAGGGCCTAAGAAAAATTGTGGGGAGACTATTCCCATAATTATAAAAAATAATCACAGAATACAATGGAATAAAAATAATAATATTCAAAAAATAGAGGATAATAAATAATTAAATAAAAATAAGCATAAGGATAAACATATCAATCGAAGATATAAAAATATTACATGGTGATCATACAATCAAATTGAAAATAAATATCCCTATATTTAATGAATCAAATTAGTGAAATAAGGAAAAAATTAGTCGATCATGTGACTAATAACCAAATACCTTTAGTCTTCCAACATTGTTTGGTACATTCTTATAGATCCTTTTAAACTATACAATACATATAAATCATCCATTACAATATCTATTATCATTTATTCGACATAGATAATGATATGTATTTATTGGGTGTGAGTATAAAATCATAGAGATCACCAACAATTGGTTCATAATAAAAGATAATAATATAAAAAATTCCATGCCACGGAAAAAATAAACGTGAAAAGACATGTATTAATACATGTTCACACACACATGGGGTATTTAAAGGCATTATATACTATCTTAATCCTCATCTTGGAGGGAATATCATAATATTTTTTGATATACTAATGCAACTGATCATCTTTCCAGATCTCCCCTAAGGGGATATTCATACACTCATTTTGATAAATACTCATGTAAATCCATTTCACAACTATTGGGTTTGAAACATAGTAAATATCAACCAAATATAGTAGATCATGGGAAATATAACAGCACATGTTGAACCAATATTAAATCTTTAGTGAAATCTATCACAAATTCTACACTCCCCCTCTAAGGGAGAGACTTTCCCATATAGCTCAATCTATTCATTTATATGAAAACATATAGAAACTACACATGCAAGACACAATAATACAATAAGGAAGATCATAATCATGATATGTTATAAAATAATAATATTCCCAACACACGTCGACATATGAATAATATGAAGCATAGGTTTCACAAGGATACACCAGAACCCCACATGAAAATCAATTTAGTCATATGTATCAGGGGTATAAAAACATAAACACCACATGTGAATCACATAAATAAATAGTATCAGAAGGCTATAAAAAAAATATATGAAGATCACATAATATATAAGTATCATGGGGAATAACACATTATGTATTATCAAAACAATAAAAGATGCATATTCCCTATATTGTAACAACTCCTTACCTATAGTGAAATGATGTTCTGATGTGATGAACTATAACATAATACAACATTCAGGCTAAAAAACCATAGATAATCCCTAATTTCATCTCTTGAGAAATCTTAGATATTGATATGTGAAGAGAATAATACAAAATGGTGGGACTAGAATGGACATACATAAGAAGAACAATTACTTTCAATGTTATAGATCTAAATGATAAACATAATAAAATCCTATATACCATGCATATGAAAATCAAATGTAATCGGATTCCAGAAGGATTTGGATCAACCAAAATTGTCTAGATATTTTATACAGTATCAGAAAGAAAGAGGATGGAAAATAAAAATAATATGTAAATTTGTCAATTAATATGATTTAAAAGACTCCACTTATGGAGTAAATTGTTTATTCATATGTAATATATTCATAAATATTTACACACTAAAAATAATGGTTCCTAATATTATAATCTAGAAAATCCCATTCACATGTTGAATAACATTTCATGTACTCACTAGAATTAGACAACACCCCGAATAGTATTCTCATAAACCCCTTCACGCACTTCTGATCCAATGAACCAAAATTTTATAAATGTAATTTCTATTCTTATAATAATTCAATATATTATACATCACAAAAAATCAAGTATATAAACACAATAAAAAATTTATAAATGAATAATGAATGAAATAATATGTATTTAAAGGAATCATGGAACATATACTAATGTAATGGTAACTTGATTGTTGGAATATTAATAAGAAAATTAAGAATAGTAATATGATTAGTAGAACAATATCCTCATATATTAAACAATAAAAAAAGGGTTTCCAATAAATTAAAATTTCATATATTTATATCATGGAATATGTAAATAAAGGTTTTTCAAAAGATAAATTTTGTGTTGTTAATTTTGTAAAGCATAATTGTTTATTTAAAATCATATAATTAATATAATGTTTTATGTTAAAATTTAGTATCACAAAATAGATAGAAAAAATAATAAATTTTTTTATTTTAATTATAATATAATTTTATGAGAGCTTAATTAATTTTTCATTGGGTAATAAAATTAGTTATAGTTTTAAAATTAGTATTTTTAGACTAAATAATGATTTTAATTCAAAATTTAATTTATCATATATTGAAAATTATTTTATTGATATTGATTATATTTTTAAATTCTATATGTTAAAAAATTTTAAGGCTGATTTTTTGGAATTTTTTTAAGAGTAGAATTTTTGTGAATATTTAAATACAATAATTAATGATATTTGGCATTAAAAGTAACTAAATGAAAATTTCTGTTAGGGTTGATTCAAAGATGATTTTATTGGAAATTATATAGAACTAAAATTTTATAATAAATATATTTATTCAAAAAAAAATACTACTTAAATTATTGAGTGAAAATAATAAACTAATGAATGCAATAATCAAAAAACACTCCTATCCTCCACTATAAATACCACGCCTCACCACCCAGTGTACTCACAAATTACTAACCTTTTATTTTTCTAATAATCTACCATATTACCCTCCTAAACCTATTCTCCATGTTACTGTATAACTGGTCTCACCAAAAGTCCATTTATATGTCCCTTAAAGAGGTTCTCAAGGAGACAACTCTCAAGAGGTAAAACCTTTCATATCTCTCTCAATTCCAATTTATTTTATTTTATTATAAATTACTCTCTCCCATATAAAATGTGAAATGATGACATGTATATTGGATATATACATTACTATTATTATGTTAATTATATTTCTACTATCAATTATATTCTCCCACCTTTTGTTCTAAAATTTTTTATCACCGTCTCTGATGTGCCGATTCACAACCTTCATGAATGGTGAATTTTAATTTTCTAATACCACCTTCAAGGCTGGTAATAAAACCATTTTTACGGTAAAAAAAGATTATAATATATTCATTAAATCAAATTTAGTGTTTTGGATTATATATATAAAAACATAATATTAATTTATAAAACAAAAATCATGCAGGATGGTCAAAAATGGAAAAATATTCTAAAAATATTTCATTATCATTTTATCGAATGAATAATTAAAATATAATTAAAAAATGATATATAATATTGTCTAATATTATTTGAGTTCATTAATAGAATATAATTTCATTTCTGTATAACTATTCCAATTTTACATGATCTTTCATATATGAAAATAATTAAATCAATCCTGAAAACCAAGGAGACGAACACTCTCAAACGAAGAATTTGAATCTCAAAACTCATAAAATAATCAATAAATGAACTTAATATAATTATAATAAATCAAATACATGTTCAATATATTCTTAATTTAATTATAATTTAATCCTATTTTATTATCTATGACATTAATTGAATATTCAGAACACTTCCAGACAAAAGGTAAGGAATTATCCCTGAACCTCCATTTTTTCCTTTGGGTTAAACTTCCTCTCTATATAACTATATTTAATTCATAATCACAATTATTTAATCATCAAATTTTTTTTATTGTCCGAAAATATGCACCTAGTTCAATTATTCATTATTTTATGGGAAAATATAAGTTTTATAAGTTTTTCCTTTTAATTCTTCCCGATAATCAAAACTCATTAATTAGAACTTCCCAATTTCTTACTCATAATCAAGTACAATCCATAATCGGTTTTAAGAATGAAATATTTTTTTTAAAATATCTGTTTTTATCAGGATAATCTATCATAGTTAATTTCTAGTTTTATGTTATAAATTACTTATTTTCTAGAAAAAAATGGGTATAGTGATCACGAATTGAAATTATGTGTTATTAATAAAATGAAAGAAGACTAAAGTTAATATATATTGGTGGATTAAGATATATTATGGACAGTCCTTGAAAATGTGTAAGAAATTGGGAATTTATCCATAATTGGGATTTCATATATTGCGGAATTAAAATACAAACCATATGAAAAATGTATTTCTCCATCAAAGAGTGAAGAATATTTCTAGGGAAGTATGAATGGATAAATAAAATATAATGTAGGAGAATTAAATTAGGATAATTAATAATTAAATTTGGGTATATAAAGAGAAAGCATCACCGAAAGGAAAAATGGAGTTTCCTAGAGTGCAACATACCTTATATCTGAAAGTGTTCTACACATGAACTTAATATATTTGATAATGCAATTAGGTCCATTAATAATTTTTTAGAACTTATTAAACATGTATTATATTTATTATAACTATATTGAGTTCATTCATTAATTTTTTTATATGTTATAAGATTCAATTTTTTCGTAAGAAAGTGTTTGTATCTTTGGAGTTCAAGATGGATTCAGTAGTATACATGTAGGAAAGATCCTGTTAAATTTGAATAGTTATCCAGAATTGTAATTATATGTTATTAATGAACTTATAGAAGATTAAATGGTATTATATATAACATTCTTTTCATATATGAGGATGAATCATTAGATATAAATTTAATGATACCCATTTATATTATTTTGGTCTTTTTTTCGATCATCACACAATATCTCTATTAATTAATAATAGGTATATATATTAGTTCAATAACACTAAATAAGTTGTAATTCACATATTATAATATTTTTTAACCAAATAATATTTTTCTGATCATCTTGGTATGTGATATTAGAAAATGGAAATACATCATCCATGTAAGTGGTGATTCAACAACTCAAGGAAGATGTTTTCATTTTTAGAATAAAAGGTGATGAAAAGAGAGTTGATGGTGGATATAAAATTTGCATAAAAACTAGTATATATACTATACTCTATTTTTCATGTTACATTAGAAAGAGGTCATGGGGAAATGTAAAAATAAAAAGAAATTGAAATAGAGAGAGGGAAGGTTTTACCTCATTATCGTTGTCTCCTTGAGATCTTCCATAAGGGACATTGAAATGATTCTTTTATTATGAATAGAAAGGAAAACACTTGGGGAAGAGGTCTTGGAGTTTAATTTGGTATAATATGAGAAATATCCTTGGCTTATAAGGTGTTAGGATTCAGGGTGGTGTTTATAGTGGAGGATAGTTTATAATTTTTTTCAAGACTATTAATAACATTGATTCTTGTCACTAAATATAGTAACTAAAAAATGTTTGATTGAGATAATGGCCACATAAATCATACATGAATCTAACATGACTAAAAAGTTCATTTATTTATATAAAATCTAAAATATCATAAATTACCGAATTTCAATATTCACAAAAAATACAACTATTTCAGAAAAATCCTTAAATTTAACTCTAACAATTTTTCAATGTGTAGAATTAAAAATTGAAATAAATTTTCTGAAAATTACTTTATAATTATGTGAAATTTAATTTTCATATCAAATCATCACTTTTTCAAAAATTATCAATTTATAAATTATAACTAATTATCTGAAAAATTGATAATTAATTAAGTTCTCTTAAATTTATAATATAATCATAAGAAAAAAATAGTAATTTATTAATATATTTTGTGATATTTATTTGAAATATATTATTTTAAAAAATTTTGTAAACACGTACACTTTACAAAAATACCATCGAATATTTTATCATTTTTAAAACATTTATTTACTTCTTCCATGATAAAAATATATCACATTTTCATTTATAATATATTCATATTTTATTTAGATATTCAGAGGTAAGGTTACTATTATATCGAAAAAATTACTAATCTTAATGGTCATATTACTATTCAAATGGTAAAGTTACTATTCAATCAATATATTCTTCTTAAAATCTAAAAAACATCCCATTTAAATCATTATTCATTTTTAATGTTTACATAGTGTTCTCTATGTGATTTAATATTATTTATACCATATAAAATATTTATAAGTGTATAAATTCCATTGATAATTTTTTTTTTCATTACATAGATGAAAGTTAATTATCATTTAATTAATTTATTTTCTTTCATGTATACCCGCCTAAGTCTATTTTGGTAGTTTTGTTAGCATCAACAGGGAAATTGTTTTTTATCATAGAATTATTTTTTATTATTAAAATATACATTATATATTTATTTTCATTTAATATTTAGCATAAAATAATTCCATATTGATTTTATTATTTCCCAATACACTATTTTGAAACCATTGGGAACCCAGTAGACAATTATAGACCTTATATCATCGTAACTAAAATAAAGGGGTTGATATTATGGTCATGGATTTAAAAATGGAAGAGGATCATGATCTCCTAAAAAAGTTAGAATTAAATGGTTTAAATTAAGGAAATGTATATAGAAAATAAATCACATTTTAAGAAGAAATAGTAATTACTTTTTTTAGAGAAAATCATGTTACTTGGGATTTTTCGAAGAAAAATATCTCATTCAATTCCTTGTAAGGTATTTAACATTTTTATTCTATGAGAGGTGTATTTACCCATGATTGAGTAGATTGAAATTGTATT
This sequence comes from Viscum album, assembly GCA_963277665.1. NCBI lineage: Eukaryota > Viridiplantae > Streptophyta > Magnoliopsida > Santalales > Viscaceae > Viscum > Viscum album. Next base: position 277,719,686 of record OY728126.1, read on the forward strand.
CACTACACATTACAAACAATGAATGAGATGAAATTAGACCAAAATAAAATTTTAAAACACATCCATTAAATTCATATAGTTTTCAAAAAAATTTCAATTGGTATAGATTTAAAATCAAGTTTTCAAATTACTTTAAAACGGATTTTTTGAAATTATAAAAATGAAAATATTCTGAAAATTGGAATTTAAAAGAAAATAAAAAGGAAGATTGTGATCCAAATTGTAGAACATGTAAACAAAATTTTATAGTATATTATTAATATTTATATTTCTGAATAATATAGGAATCAAGGAGGGTACATTTTAGTTTTTATTAGATTGGTTAAATAAAATTTCTAAATTACATCCGAATTATATTTATCAATAAATAGAATGTTGTAAATAAAAATATTTTATATTTTAAAAGGTTTTATTAATATTAGTGTACCAAAAACCAAATAATTTTGAAAATTTAGAATAATGGTCCATTTTTTATCATTTATAGTAAAACAATATTTAAATTTGTTTCATTAAAAGGGCATATTTTTGTTTCAGTTGTGTTATATTTCATAAAATTTTAAACTAATTCTTTCTATTTAATAATAGATGAGTCCTTGAGGAAAAAATATTTATACATATATTATGATATATAAAGCTAAATAAATTTCATATTTTGAACCTTGATAAATATTATTGGATAAATATTATTTTTCACTTCCAAAATAATGGTTTTTTATAATGTTACACATTATTTAGGAATGTTTTTTTATTTTTTATTTGGAATCTAGTTGGTGAATAGATAGATTTTGGAGTTAAATGTTGTTTAATGATGGAATGTATGTGAGTTGGGGAAGGGGAATATATGATTTTACTACCCCTAGGAGTAATAAGTACCATGTGGATTGACACATGACACCCAATGGGTTAATTTTTTGTTTCGCTAAATAAGGGAAATATAACATTTCTTCATAAAATCATACATATATTTTTTAGAGTTTAAATTTTTAGTCTATTTTCAATATTCATAAATATTCAATTTGGACTTTCCTATATAGTTTAATCTTCAAATTCGATCCTTTCAACTAATTTAACTATTCATTCTTCCATGATATTATATGAGATTATATTTACCTAATGTATGTGGTAATAACACATCTGTCTCAGAAACTACTCAACCTATTAGTTTAGGAGGTGAAATACTAAATAATCAATCATTTTTAGTTCGTAAATTTAATCATTATTGTGATATTCTTCATCCTTTAAAAATTTTAAATGTACATAAAATTTTATTTAGTATGTAAACACTATAATTTGGTATATTAGTTTGACATATATGTCGGTGGCTATATGGGGTAGGTTGAAGCTCAACAATTAATAGATTTATTTTATAATTTTTTTTAAAATATAATTTTCTATAGTCAATTTTATATTTCTTATTCAAAATTTATTTTTATATTTTTTTCTTTTATATATGAAATATATAATTTATCCATGATATCTATTGATTCAGTTCTTTTATATGTGTTGTATTAGTATTTTTATGAGGATAGTATCATATATCTATGGATATAAATTTCTTTTTCATGTACCAATTTCCATAGAATACGGTTCTAATGGAATTATATGTATAAATTACATATATTTATATGTGTTTTTCTGTGTGTGGGTTTATTTTTTTAATGTTTTAAAATTATTTATTCTTATTAAATATACTAAAGGTGATAAAGGAAATTATTTATTTTCCCATTAGGAACAACATTGATGCTATGCATTGGTTGAATTGGGTAGGGTCTTTTTCAATAGATTATTGGCAAGAACGTGATTACTAACACCCAAGGTTTGATATTTTTTATTTCAACACTTACAAAATAAACATGTTTGTTTCATACTTCACTTATATTCCATCATTATGATTCTATGCTATACATTATGTATCATGCTGTATATATAGGGGTTCGATTGTGGTTATCTTCTATGTAAATTTATTTCCACTGCACATATTCCCCATGGATAACAATATATATTACATTTTGATTTCAAAGTAATAAAAATGTAACAATTTGATATTTTAATAAGACACATTATTTGATTGTGTATTCAACACACAACCCTGAGCTAAAACGAACCACGATATATTATTATTTAAATGTTATTGTTATTACAAAGCTTTAAATTGGTTTTTATGAATAGGATTAACAGAATTAATCTAAATATATATAATGGCTAACTCAATAAAAATAAATTTATAATTTATTAGGAAATAAGTACCCTGTTATTAGAAATGCGATTTTATCCTTCAAAGATGTGTTTTCTTTAGAACATATTTTTATTACCTTTAATATATGAACATTATACATAATTTATAACTAATTTTGAAATTTTATTAGATAAAAATTATATCATTTTTTAAATAAAAATGTAAAATTGACATATTTGAGAAGTATTTTTATTTTTTCGAAAAGGTTGATTTTTTATGGAATAGTAAAAGATATTGATTTTAAAAAAATTTCCACGACGAAATTAAAAATTAGAATTATTATTCCAATTTTTTATTCAACTAATATTAGGCTCATTTATTTGGAAATAATTAAATTAATTATATTATATTATCTACAAGATGTTTTTTGTATATGTTTATTTTTTATTAAAGACAAATTTTTTTGAGAAAACTATTTTTCATTGTATAATATGGATTTATTTTAATTTTAAATTACCTCACTAATAAGAAGTAAATATGATGAAATGGAATTATTATTTTATTAATAAATTCAAATTTATCCAATTATAATATTTTTATATTGTTTTAAAGAAGATTCAATTTTGGTGAAATTAAAAAAAAGTGTTTTCATGACACATGAAACCTTATATAACATCATTAAATAGTAAATTTTATATAATAATTTTTCAATAATTGGAATGAAAAATTTATTATAATATAATGAACATATAATCAACGAATTATTCATATTATATAATTTAGATTTACTTAATGATAAATATAAATATAATTTATAGTGATGACGTAATACTTCTGAAGAACATGAAAAGTATTCTCAATAGTCATAAATATTATATTATAAAAGGGATAAATATTTTATAGACATGTTTAATGAATATGTGGTATTATTGGTGACATTTGAACATATATTATAACGTTATAGTTATATAACATGTAAATTATCCAAAAGCATGTTTAATTCTTATGAATGGCTGGAAAAGTCAAAATAACATATTAGATAATTTTTCATAAAACATATGTGAGTAAATATATATAATTAATGAATTAAAATTTATTTATTGAACTTTGTTTTATTATGATGGAAATTTATTTCTAGGTATTATTTATTAAATAATTTATTTCAAATCATACTGAATGTTGACTCAATGCATGTGCAAGAAGTAGAAATACCAAGTAAATTATTTTATGAAAATTTAAAAGTATTATTTTTTTCATGAGCCATAGCAACCCATGAATTTATTTTTCAAATATACCATGTTATACATGTTTTAAGGTCATAAATTTTATTTCCATTGTTATATTTTATACAATAAATAAAATGTAAATGAATTTTTCAGAAATTGACATTAATTATATTTTGTAATAAACTATATTTTATTAAATGTTATAAATATCCTAGTAATATTTATTATACAAATATTATGTTATGTGGTTTAATATATCAATACCTATCCATTTATGGGTTATTTTACCTTTAATATAATCATTTTAGACCCATAATGTGTAAAGAAAAATTAATATCCCATAATTGTCAAAAGTGTTAATGGGTGTTAAAATAAAGCGATAATGGTAAACACATAATCTAACATATTCCAAAATTAAATTGATGAGTGGAATTAAGACATTAATAATCCTATAATATAAATATAGAATAAGTGAAAAACTATAGTATAAATAATAATTAATATTGTATTAATACCTTTTCTAATTTCAATTATTCCCCTCCCCTAACTTATAATAGGGAACCTCCTCTCATCTTTTCCTCAAACAATTTTAGAACATGATATTTAAAATTATGTTCCTAATAACTTCAATAAATATGTACTTTATTATATTTTCCATTCCCTTGAATTTTTTTTTGAAAATCACAAAGGGGGAGAAGGAAAAAGAACCTTAACAAAGGGTGAGAAAGAAAAATAACACTAATAGATTTTATCTAAGGGGGAGTTTTTCATTAAAGTAGACATTCTTATTCTTAATGAAATATCATTCCAGAAATCTAGAATACGATCCTTAGAGTTTCAAAGCCTAAGGGGGAGTTAGTCGTATTCATCAACATCCATAAGCAAAGGGAGATAAGCTTTAATGTTTTTTTCTCTTTATTTCTACTTAGACTTTCTTTTTCCTAAGGATGTTTGTGCTTTCCAAAAAGGGTGAGATTGTTGAGTCAATAAGGTTTTCCTTATGACTTTTCTATAACTTTTTGTTTTGAAAATCACAAACACCTTATATTTAAGGAAAATCACTTTTATAAGGAAAATCACTTTTATAAGGAAAATCGCTTTTATAAGGAAAATTTCTTTTATAAGGAAAATTGCTTTCATATGGAAAATTGCTTTTGTAAGGAAAATCGCTTTTGTAAGGAAAATTATCCTTATCATATTTTCATTATCTATATCCATATATTTCTTAAGTTTAAGAATCAGATTCATTTCTATATTCTCAGAATCATTTAAAACTTTGATATGAAGCATTCTGTTTTAGGCTCCGAATTCTGGATGAGAACTGTAATGAAGTTCCACTCCGAATTCTGGATACGAACTCTAATAAAGTTCTACTCCAAATTATGGATACGAACTCTCATGAAGTTCGACATAGAAATCTAATGACGAATCCTAATTAATAATTCTCATTACGAATTCTGATGACGAATTCTCATTACAAATTCTGATGACGAATTATCATTCTGAATTCTCATTACGAATTCTGATGAAGAATTCTCATTACGAATTCTGATGATGAATTCTCATTCCGAATTCTCATTCCGAATTGACCAGTTAAACTAAATCTGATTATCTTTACTTTATACACTCCAAATTTATTTTAGACTCCAAATATTATTTTTGGTTAGACTCCGAACTTTCATTTTTCTTACACTTTTATAATTTGTCTACTCTTTGACATTTTGTTTACACTCCGAACCTTCACTCCGAACATTTGTGTTAGACTTGAAATGATTATTTACTTTCTGTTATACTTGTTTTGTTACAAAATTATGTCATCTATTCCGTTATAAACTAATTGCTGGTTTAGTGACACGTGTACAGGTCCCTCCGATTTTTAAGGAAGATATGACCGTTGGAAAGGAGGATGACCTTGCCTATAAATAGGAGCTCATTTAAAAGAGCTCAAAGACTGATTTTTGGTTCATGTGATTTCATGCTTGAAGTGATTTCTAGAGAGAAAGGATCTTATTAACTCTTAAAGCTTCATGCAACTTTGAATGTTGGTGATTACATTCGAGTAATTCTGGGGATAAGAAGACACAGGTGTTGACTACCTTGAAGTTCGAGGGCTTCCTTGCTGAGGAAGACAGAGGTTCCAACTACCTTGAAGTTGAGGGCTTGTGGGGATAGAAAGATAGAGATTCCGATCTTCATATTGAGGGCTTACCCTGATGTGGGTAAGACAGACTTTCTTGAAAGTATAAATCAAGGGACCTTTATCCAAAGTTTTTGGGTACCCTTCTCTTTGGGTTAAAAGACTTATATCTTATTACTTATAGTTTTACTACTTTTTTGTTTCTGATGCATATTGTATTGTAAGGAAAGTATAACTTTCTTATACTTCCTTACTTGTACTCTGTTCCATTTAGATTTTATACTCTTTAAGGTAGAATCTCATATTGTAATCTTTAGTTAAGTTTCAATTTCCGAATCCATATTTCCAGAACCTACTTTCGGAATCTCTTTCCAGTTTTAAGAAAGTACATTGAACTTGAAGTTTATAACTTCATTCCTTATTCCAAGTTCTTAATTGCTGTTAGAGGTGTTGTGAATTTTCTTAGTTTAACTTTGTTAAACATAGATCTTTCCTTTGTTAAAGGAAATTTTTTAAAGTATACAATTCACCCCCCTCTTGTATATTGAGCATCTACATCATTATTTTGATCCTACAATATGTAGGACGATTTTTTTGAAATTCTGAGCTCAAATGGGCCTCCTCAATGGTATAAGCCCCAACGTCAATGAACCATGGGATCTGTTATTCCTTCTCTACCCAAGATATTTAGGAAGCCTATCTGAAGGCCCGAGCTCAAATGGGCCTCAACTATGATATAATATCCAAATTTAATAAACTATGAGAACATGGAATACTTCTCTAACCAGGATGAATAGGATGCATGTTTGATGGTCTTTGATAATATAGGATTCCTCTATGGTATAATCTCTTACTTAAATGAACTACGAGAACTTTGATTCCTGCTCCAACCAGTATAATTAGGATGCCAATATAAATTCCTAAGCACAAATATGCCTCCTCAACACAATAAGTCCAAACTCTAGTAAACTATGATTACTATGAATCCTACTCTAACCAAGATACATAAGACTTGTTTATGAAGGCTCGAGAACAAATTGGCCTCCCCTACAGTATAAGTCTCAACATAGAATGAACTACAAGAATTTGGATTAATGCCTCAAATAGGGTATGTAGGGAACCTGTCTGTTGGCCCATGCTCATAGGGGGTCCCTTTCAATGTTTATCCCCAATCATGCCCCCACAAACAATTCATTCTCTAGTATAATCCCCACCTTAAACAAAACTATGAGGGGTTTGATTCCCAACTAACTGGAATATGTTGGAATTCTCCTTGAGGTCAAATCCTAATATCCAAATCACCATAATGTTCACTGGTCCATTTCCTTGATAGAGACATATCCACCCAAGAGACCATGCCTCTTCTAAGAATCAGAGGCCACTTCGGTGGAAGTGCAACACAAAATATTGACTAGGCATCTTCTGAATTAATGTCCAAGCCACATGATGTTAATCCTCATTGATGGTTCCTTGTGACATGACATTAAAAGGTGATGTGTGTAGTTAAGGGAAATTGAACTACAGGGGTTCATGTTCCTCTCACTAGTATATGTAAGAAGCTCATCTTATGGGTTTGATCATGATAGTGAAACAAATTACATCCCCATGGGATGATGATTAACTCTGGGGGGACGTATCACATGACTTAAACTAGAATTTCCTTAGTAATTCCTAATATTTCTATATAAATCATTGATTTCATAACCTCAGGGTAATATGTGTACACATGATTATGAAATAACTAAGGATTCACAAACATGTGACCATTTATTAAATCTATAATATTGTCCAAGAGTAAGAAATATTTCCGCCTAAATGGGTGTGATGAGCTCGACCCCCCATCCTCTCAACCAATGGAGTCCTTAAATGTCATTTTCTTAATCATCATCCAATGAGATCATATATTTGGAAGACATGTCCATTAATCATGGATAAAAGGGTCGTTTTGTGTTTATAGCTCCAAGAATAAACCCATTGGATAAAATTTAAGTAAATCATACCCAAAATTGGTTGATTTTACAAAACAATTAACCCCTGCAATATCACATATGGATTAGTCAACAAAGGAACACCCTTTGAGACATAAAAACAGCTATATTCATAGTCATCATGCGACCATCTCACCCATCAAAGAGGGATAGAATACCCATCTTGCTGAAAAAAATAGTGAACCCAATGTGAAACCAATAATTTTAAAGGAAAATTGGTTACTATCTGTCTGGACATTTGTTTCCCTGGTATGATATGAATCAGGTCAAAACAAAGGTGAAATTTTTTCTCCATATATCCTATTGTTTTATTTTTTCTATCTAATGAGGCATACACACTCATTTATATGTCCATAAATTAGAACTACATGATGCATCTTTTTTTATACTTGATCATTACAGTTTTATGGATTCCCCACCTATAATATCTAATAAGAACCAGTTAAATTATTTTATTTGATGCCACATATTACTACATCAATGTAAAATGGGTGGAGGTTTCAACTAATTTGATTCCGAGTGTCATAACTAACTATAGTATAATAACTACCATGAAACCTTTCTTTATGAATCCTACGTCATTGTCTTTGTTTAATTCCCATCGAAATTATTATTATTCCTCTTCTATCTACTAAAATAATCTACTCATCCATATATTTGTATAATAAAGTAACTCGTTAAATTTTTTTAAAAAATTGATAATTTTGAAAATGACCAGTTCTGTGATGGGAAAAGTGTTGTATCTTGAGGGTATCAAATTGGATAAAGTAAATAAATCCATGTATAATATATCAAATATTCAAATAAATGTGAACAACCTCTAGTATGTTACTATTTTAGGAAATAAGATCAGTGGCCTTGTTTACCTCCCAACATGTGTCACATATTACCACATTTGAACTCACATTGTTTAGTCATTATATTGTCATATAGTAAATTCTCCAAGGATTGAAAAAAGAAGCATAATAAAGCATAGATAAACAATATGAAAACCACTTAACCACAGATAGATTAATATTGTTTCAAATGTAGATCATAATAATTCATAACATGGCTTGGGATTCAACCTTCAGCGACTTCTCAATTTTTAATAAGTTTACATATAAATTATAATTGGACCCTAGGAATCTTGAGACCTTTCAAATTCATGCATATATATATATATATATATTCATATGATCCATCAATGTTCCATTTGTGTCTTGGTCTCTGTGGAATTCAAAACAATCATTCCCCTAGGTTAAGTCTACATATCCCTATAAATGATGAAATATCTAATTGATTCATGAATTGGAGATATGGTGATAGTACTACATATTTATAAATAATGATATGTGAATCCATGAGAGAAAGATCCTTGATTATCAGATAGACCTTATTCAATTTCTTTTCATGATGAAATACCACATTACAGGCCTCCAATATGTTCTAGTAGCCTGTAGTGATGAAGATGAACCTTCCCTTAAGGTCCATGTAAGTCCCTGTATGCACCTCCAGGATGACAATAATGAAACCTTTAAATGACCTATTTATATTTCATCCATATTTGGTACACCCAAGTGAGTCCCTTGTGATTTTTTTCTTATCTCTATGAAATAATAGGTGTTACAATGATTCAATTTCATCTTTATTTAATGACAATACCAATTTATGAAATAACTCAGCTTCTATATATCCATTGTATCTTCCTATACTAGGCCCTTTATGAAGCATAGAATACAATAATTAGGTAGCTTATATAGAATAATATTTTTCATATTTCAAATTTTAAATACTTATCGATTGACATTCCCTAAAGATATATATCATTTTTAAAAAAATGAACTTTAAAAACATATAAAAGTTTAATACATACTAAAATTAATAGACATTAAATGTTAAATAATCCTAAAATATTATATATATAAATATATATATATTCATATATCTTATGTAGTAATAGTGAAAAACGATCTCCTTGAATCCCATCATGTCCAAATAAATATACTTCTCTATTTCAACTGTTACCAACCCCTACTACAAATCTATTCCCTCTAGTAATTTAGTTTCATACATAATAATATGTTATTTCACTGTATACAATAAGTAAAATATATTATTAATTTATTATATCCACTCTACGACACACTCCACTCCAAAATCACACATAAATGATACCTAGATGAACATTATAAACTTTTATAACCAATCATCCTCCATCATTCAACCATAATTGTAATCCCTATCAATCCTCTAGTAATCATGAAATTTAGTTCCTAGTATCTAATGTTCTATAGGATTATATTCCACCACTCATATCCCACATTCAAATTACCAAAAATCTATCATTTCCACTATATTGAAAATAAAAAAAATGATCAATTAAAACTATATAAATTTAACTACCATTCAAAATCCATAAAACCATTTCTTTTCTTTTCTAGGATAATTTTTAGATTCTCATAGAAATTAATTCCCATTTATTATTAACAAGGTTTAAATTAAATTAATAATAAAAAAAATTGTAAAACTAAAATTGTAAAACTATAATAAAATTTATTCATTTAAAATTCAATTACATTTAAGAAGATAAATTTGATTTAAAAAAATTTCATGTAAGGAATTTACTTAAATTATTACCATCATAAAGAAGCAACTTTAAATCTCAACATATAATGTGTTGACATGTCATAAATAAAATTACTATGTGTTTATCAACAAACTCACATATATATAATGAATCCAATATGTATATATATTAAATTTTCATGTACTCTTTTTTGAGGTGGGAGGTTTAGAAAGGGAGTTTGGATGTGGCTCTAAGTAAATGGATGAAATTTTATTTTTTAAAAGAACCATGTTTTTCTATTTCCACATTTAAATTTGTTTTATCATATTATAGTTGTGGTTCTCTGGTATATATGCATATTGATCATTTTTTTCAATTGTGATGTTATGAGTTGATTTTATCAGTTTTAGAATAGTGATACAATGTATTGATAGACTACATTATGGGGGTCTATTTTTTATGGTCATGGTATGAGTTATGTTTTGAATAAAAGATTCTACTCTACATTGGTGGTGGAAAACCCCATTTTATTTGTTTTAGTAGATTAGATAATGTATCAAAGAGAATTATTTAATAATTTTATCAAAGAGGCACATGGATATTATAAGAGAACGGTGATTATAATACTTTTATTTCATAATGGTACGCTTTTATAAGGGTATGATTTATGTTTCTACAATGTGGTCTAGTAAACAACACTTTGGATAATGTAAAAACAATTTTAATATAATGATATGAAAAAGTATCTATAAGGTACATATTTCAATTCAATTCTTTTAGATCAATTTTGATCTTGTTATTCTATATAATTGTGATTTATATTTACACCATGTTGGATCCTCTATTATTTTTAGAATAAATTTTTAGCATTTACCTACAATGGTTTAATTTTTATCCATTATCATGAATTCTAGGTGTTTATGTATCTTAATTTTGGTTGTGTTATTGACATAATTGTTGTATCTCAGTCCCTCAGCAATATGTAATAATGGTCATATAATCCAATGGGATATTATTTTGACTTTTTTTATTTATTCTATAGATTTAAATGGAATAGTTTTTTATTTTTTATTATATTTTCATTGAATGAAGTTTGATAGATTACATTTTATATGTGATTAATGGGTTCTTATGGGTTTATTTTCCATGGATCTCAATTTATATCATTTCGATATATATAGTTTTTCATCATGTATGTAACGTAGTGGATTCTAATTATAACTAATTTTTTACTATGTTATGGTGGGATAATAATGATTAAAATTTATTTATATAGGAAAATTTTATTTTCCTATGTAATATAATAATACTATGGTAAATAATGGGGGGATTGTTAGGAATATTTTTTTTGTGTTGTTTCATGATTAGTTATGATCAAAGAAAGTTTTTATGTCTTCATTGTTTTTAATAATTTATTATATAATTATTAAATTGTTAAATTTATTTTATATAAAAATATGAAGAGGAATTATGATCCTAGAAACAATATTTTATGAGGAAAATGATTTTAGTGTGAACTAATAAAAAATATTGTAGCACTACTATATGAGGTTCTATGTTCACTATTTTTGTTGTTCATGTAATTATAATGTTGTGAAATTTAATTAGCATTATAGATCTTTAATCATGTAGGGATATTTGAGGTGATTTTTTGTGGTATTGGTAGTTCATTGATGTGGTAGTATGAATATATATTCACTGTATGTCTGTTATTGTTTCCTAAGGATATATATGAGGGTGAATAAAGGAAATCATTTAATATCATTATATATTAACTGGTATTATTTAATTATTGAAGTAATGTAATTAATGAGTTGATATGGTGAGATAAACACTCTAGTAAATATATCAATAAATATTAAATAGGATGAAATAAATTTGAAATTTACCTAGTTTGAAATAATTTAATGGGTTTTGAATATCAAATGGATTGAAAATACTAAATTCAAATTCTTATCTTTAAATATGAAATTTTTATAAGATGTTTAATGTGTGTTGGGATTGTATCCATGTTGTAGTGTTATTTATTATGAGGTTAGAGGTAGAATATGTTATATAAATTATATAGGTACTTTTAAAGTAGGTATTTATGGTTGGAGAGGTGTTTAGATTGGAATTTCAGCCCTATATTGGGATTTTTTAATATTATAGATCAATTTTGTTTCCCAATATTTCATTCACAACTACACCTGAATATAGTAATAAAAAATTATGAAATAATATCTTGGGTTATTGGTGTACCCAAAATATCCATGTTTTCAGTGTTTCATATTATTTTCTACGACACCTATCTCAATTTATATTATGAGGATGATAAAGTTATATGGTGATTTTGTAGTGATATGGAGATAGGGAGGTGATTTGGAGATAATGTGGTCATGATGAGAATTATATGGTTATGTGGTATATATTTATAACAAGTATTATATTTTCATTTTGGTTGGTATGTGGTGATTCTAATGTGGTTGTGGTAATAATTTGTAATATGGTTGGGATATGTGCATATAGATGTGATGGGATCAATAGGTTATGTATCTATAGAATGAAAACAAATCTATATTAGAGTTTATGTGGGTTCAAGGTACCAGTCATTTTATTTATCCTCGCTATTTTTAAACAATTAAACCGATATGAAGATTTTTGGGATTTATCTTTATTTTGGTTGAGTTTTATTTGATAGTTGGTTATATAACATGTCCACTTCACCCCTAATTCACAAATTCTTTAATAAAAATCATTCAAATTTGTATCAGATTATTTATGGAGGAGACTACAAAGTATACTTTTATGTTCACACATATCTTTTATTTCTTTTTTATATCTATATTTCAAATTTATATATTTGTTTGGTCATTCCTATCCCTTCATATATATATTTTTATTTAATATTATAAGAGTTATTTTATCAATATTTTCTATTGGTTATAAATGATATTGCATTCCTTATTGGTTTATGGTTTCATTTATATTATTTTATATATTATATTGGGTTTTCTAAAATATTTTCTAATGGTTTATAAAGGAAATTAGTAATTTATTATGTTTTTTAGAACAACGGTTCTTTTTCTTAAACCATGATCAATTGGAAACATCCTTAAAGGGTGAATAATTTATTCACTTCCATCCCAAGAGTTTTTTTTAGTTTTATAATTTCTTTAAAGAGTGGTATCATATCCTTATATGATAATTACGTTTTTGTTTGAAATTATTAATTAGTGATGAGTTGAATTTTTTATGTGACGTTCATGACTATTTGACCCATTAATTTGAATAAATTCTTTTGGTTGATGTGTCCCAAGGGTGTTTCTAGTAGTTGGGGAGTATGTGGTGGAGTTTATATGATAGTATCAACTAAATGGAGTTATATAACATAGATAATGGTGACACTCCGTATGAAGGGATTTTGTCCCAACCCGTACCAGTGGGGCCCCCACCGCAACTACCCATGCCTACCACCAACAGGCCAGGGGTGGGTGACTAGCACCAAGTAGGCATATTAATAACATGGGAGGAATTTCCTAAGTACCTTTACACACACAAATATATCCAATCCCACAAATGATAAAATAAAAAAAACACTAAGGAACAACATGCATGCATAGAACTAAAACCAATCAAATAGAGTATGATAGAAGGTAAAGTAATGAATATAAACTAGGCCAGAATACATGCCAACAAAAACAAGAGACTGCAACTACAATGTCCGACCTATAAGCACAAAGTGGTACTGGGACTACTTCTCATAGCTATAGGAACACCTCGGCCTATTGGGAACTTTCAAAGACCAGTCCTTCCCTAGTCTTCCCTATTCTCCGACAAAAGGCTGCTCGTCTGCACAAGACATGGAACATGTAGGAAAATCCCATGCAAGGGTGAGTATAACAATACTCAGTAGAGGACCCTGATAACCAAGAAGAAATAGAAAAAGTAATGGTTCAGTCATCTCTACATATTATATGTCTATTGAACATATAATAGGGAAACACAATCCATATATACTTAAAACTGAGACTTGTAGTATAGGGACAAGTCATACAACCACATACCCATGCTCGAGATTCAGTTTTAAGAATTCCATGATTCAAGAATCCAGGAGAACTCACACCATGAGTCTGAAATATTTGATATATTCCATCAAAGAAGTTTTATTCATCGAGAAATGCCATGAGAGATAGATACACTAATTCTTGGAGAAGTCACACTTGAGTAGAGAAAGATCATGATACACAGACGACGACCACTTCTATGGCCTTGATGGACACCACAACTCATCTAGATTCACCAACTATGTTGAGGATCATAAACCTGTGGAATTAGTCATGTTTATACTTGACTCTACCTAGGGTTATTAATGGATAGATGATCTCGATCTAGGCCTCTCAGAGGGATACCTGACGATATCTCAGAATGTCTTCATGAAAGGATAATACTCATATGAATGGAAACGATACCTGACCTTCAGGGGAATGGAAAAATGGGGAACTAACCGAATTGAAATATGTCCAAGATAAAGTGGATAAGAGGATCAATACATGTACTAAAAATAACAAGGTGTGTAGAAGGGCAACATGCTATGTCCTCTGACTTAGGAACTGCCCACTCACAATAGCCCATGTCGCAAGGCATGTCAGGTAGAAAATGGTATACATAGAATGTAAGAGATTGACATGATGTGTTCCTCAATCTGGGTAGGACAATGTGTACACTGGTCATGTTTCCGTACACAACTTCAACCTATGTGTTACAACCTGTGTAGCTGTTACACATGGTAACCCTTACAATCAGCCTAGTCAGGCCATGTGGTGGAGTACACAGCCGTGTACTCTACACTATGTCCATGTATCATCCGATATACACGGTGATTCTTGTGTATGGACCCACACACTGTGTTATTCGAAGAACAAGTAGTGTCATCACTTTGTGCATCGTGGAACCATTTCCGCCGCTCAGCTAGTCCCACATGGCGTTTATCGGGATACACACCGTGTTCTTTGGAAATTTCCAAAACTACCAGTTATTTATTCTGTGCCTCCATCAGTCCTCTGATATCCATTCTTACAATATGATTGTCACGAAATAGAAGATTGAGGTCACCTGATCATCACGAAGCCGATTCTGTCAGTTTTATGCCTCCGATTATCCCCAAAACATGTTTTGATCCACCCACATGAAGAATTATCAATGAAAGAGAACTCTTGATATAGTTTGATTCCTCGGTTTCCATCACCGTCACACGTTCTCTAGGTTTTCATGATTTTGGATCTCCAATTTTTGATTATTGCATTGCGAAATGGATGCACAATGATCCATTGTTCATTACCCAATGAAGAACTCAAAAAACATGGGGTTGAATGGGAGAAATAAAATCAAAAAACAAATGAGGAACACACATATTCCATCATTCATCATGGTGTTGATCTTATCCCATTAATAGGATTAAAACGAGAATCAAAAGGGCAAACCAATATCATCATAAAATCAATCCCTTGATAAAAACTGCATATAAAAAGAAATTCACGCCCTATAGAAAAAACTTTTGATCCATGGATCAAAAAATTCATGGGATGATCCACATTCATTTCTTAATCCTAGAACTAAGAAAATAATAATCGATATAACAACCCCTACCTTGATCCTGTTGAAGAACGATCACTACATCACGTTCGTTGCCGAGGTTCATCAAATCCGAAATTCATCGATCGATCGTGTCTTCGTCATCTGCAAATGGTTTATCCTCCAAATATCCAAGAGGATCTCTCCAAATTAATAGGGTTATGAGGATAACCCTAAAAACATTCAATAAAAATGTATTTAAAATGTAGGAAATAGGTTTCTCCACAAAAAGGATACTTTTAAATAAAGTAAATATTTATTTTATTTTATTTCCATTAAAAAATCCAAAAATTAACTCCTAAAGCTAACCCACTATGGTTTATGTTAGTCCCCACTTATGGTAAAGTTGCTGATATGAATACAAAAGTGCCCTCATCTGATGTAGAAACCTTTTTATATGTCATTCCACTTCTTCAGGAAAACCTATTGCACCCACTTTTTAAAGTTTAATTAATTTTAAACACTAATTTTGGGAACTTCTGGACTCAGAATTTCACATCATCGAAAGGAATAGTATCAAAATAATTCCATAAAATGTTTCAAAAAATAACATAAAATATGAAACATTACATTCACCCCAACATGGGGTTTTGTGTCCCTGAAAATAAAAAAATCAATTTAGACTAAAAAAATGTAGGTACTGGGCATGGATATCAGTGTTCCATTTCCACATTATATATTAATGATTCTCATGATACCACCAGATGCGCACCAAGATAATCAATTGCCCATGAAGCATCCTCTCCTACAGATCCTCGATCTCTAATGGGTACTCAGCAATGTCTCTCCATCCAAGATGTCCAGCTCACCCCAGTCGATGGCGTGTGATGGGTAATGCACATACCTCCTCAACTTCGACACATGGAAGACATTAGGTAACCGGTGAAACTATGGCGGTAGTGCCAGGTGGTATGCCACCTCACTAACTCTACATAATACCTGAAAAGGTCTATTGAATGACAGAGATAGTTTTCCCCCTCAGCCAAATCACTGTATCCCTCATCAAGGTGAGACACTAAGGAATTCATGGTCCCCCTCCTCAAACTTCAATGGTCTCCATCGTCTGTCAGCATAAGACTTCTGCCATCTCAATGTAGTCTTCATCTTTCCCTAAAAAATTTTCACCATCTTGATGGTAGCTCACACCAACTCTAGTCCCATGAGTGTTGACTCTTCGGGGTCAGGACAACAAAGAGGTTACTTGTAGGGTCTCCCATGTAATGCCTCAAATGGTGTCATGCCAATGGTGGAGTGGTAGTAGTTGTTGTACGCAAACTCCACCAATGTTAAGTGGTCCTTACAACTGCGAACAAAGTCTAAGATATAGGCTCACTACATATCCTCCATAACCTAAATGGTCCCCTCTGTTTTACCATCTGTCTTGGGATGGAACACTGTGCTCAGGCGTAGATGAGTCCTGAAAGCCTCCTATAATCCCATCCACAACAAGGATGTGAAGTGGGTATCTCGATCTGAGATTATACTCGATGGGATTCCTTGAAACCAAACTATCTCTTACATGTAGAGGCATTCTATGATCTCTACAGAACTCTGTTCCGAAATATCTAGGAAGTGGACCGACTTGGTGAGTCGGTCAATGATCACCCAGATGGAATCATGCCGTTTGGATGTCCGTGGTAAGACCTTCATGAAGTCCACAGATATTCCATCCCATTTTCACTATGGATCGTCCATATGGTGAGCTAATCCCACTGAAACCTGGCTCACAGCCTTCACCTACTGGCATGTATGGCATCGAGAAACAAACTATGCTACTGCCTTCTTCATGCCAGACCGCCAGAATCGTCATCAAAGATCCCGGTACATCTTCACCACACCATGATCTACCTCCAAGTGGGATTCATGAAACACTTTCATGACCTCCTCCCATAACATGACTGGTACAACATTGTATCCTCTGAAAAGAACTATATGCTCCCCACTTTGCTAATATCCATCAAAATCATTCCCTAAGGACAACTGACCACATGAATCCTGATAGTCGACATACCCACATTGTGCCTCCCTAACTCACTGTAAGAGTGGAGGGATGAAAACTGTATACTAAAGGTAAGCTGCATCTTCTTTGTTCGTGAAGTATATCTGTAAAAAGGCCAACTGTTTTATTGCCTCACTCAATAGTTGCGAGCTCGATCTCCTGCTAAGTGCATCTGCCACCTCGTATGTCTTCCATGTAGTATAGATGATCTAAAAATTGTAGTCATAGAGGAACTCTAGCTAGTGCCTCTATGTCAGATTCATATTATTCTATGATAAGATGTACTTGGGGCTCTTGTGGTTAGTTAAGACAATGAACTGCTCACCCATAAGGTAGTGTCATCACATCTTCAACGCAAAGACTACCACTTTCTACTTGAGATCATGGGTCGCATAGTTATGCTCATGTGCCCTAAGATAGTGTGAAAATTAAGTAATCACTACCTATATGTACATCAGGATGAAGCCAAGACTGGTCCCCAATGCGTTGTAGAAAACTATGTACTCAACACCCTCCTCTAGTAATCTCAAAATCTGGGCACTCGTCAAACTCCATCTCAACTTCTTGAAATCTTGTTGGCACTTCTATATCGACATGAAGTGTTTCCCCTTTCGGTTCAAGGCTATTCTTGGTGCTGATATCTGGGAGAAATCAAGAATGAATCTCTAGTAATACCCTACCAACCCATGGATGCTCCACACCTATTTCGCATTAGCAAGTGGCTCCCATGCTAACACTACCTCTACCTTGGCTAGGTCCACAACATCTCCATCTGTTTAGATGACATGTCCCAAAAAGTTGACCACCTAAATCCATAACTGTAACATTAAGAGCTTCCCAAAAAGTTGGTGCTATTAGAGTATGTATAGAACCCTCCGTAGGTGTCTCACGTGATCCTGCTCTAACACTGAGTACATAAGGTTTTCATCGATGAAGACCACTACAAACTGGTCAAAATACGGCTAGAAGATCTAGTTCATAAGCCCCATGAACACTATAGGGGTGTTTTTCATGCTGAAATGCATCACCAAGTACACATAGTGAACGTAGAGACATCTAAAATATGTTTTTGGTATATCTTCATCCCTTACTCGTAACTTTACATAACCTAACTGAAGTTCAAACTTTGAGAACCATTGTTCCCCTCCTAGTTTATCAAAGAGGTCGTTGATCATTTTAAATGGATACTTGTTCTTCAACGTTACCTGATTCAGGCACTGGTAATCTACACACAACCACAAACTCTCATCTACCTTCTTGGAAAATAAAAATGGGGTCGCCTAGGGTGAAACATTGGGTCTTACAAAACCCTTTCTCTATAAATACTCCAACTGCACCCTCATCTCTAGAAGCTCTATGGGAGCCATGTCATACACTGTTGAGGAAATCTGTTTCATCCTGGTGTGTAAGTCGATGAAGAAGTCAATTTCCTGGCAGGGAGGTAATTCTTGGACACCTTTGAGAATGATGTCCTCTTACTCCACCACTACTACTGAGAACTGGAAGATCACAACATATAATGATTCAAATAGTAAGGTTATACAACTAATGAGTGATCAGTTGAACCCTCCATTGCATGACCCATTATGTACTGCCTGGGTCTCCTTTTCACCGACATAGGAAAACCTTGTCCCATCACTGCAGACACACCACACTCTTCACCTAAAGCAGTCAATCTGGGAATGGACCAATGTTAACCCATCCATATTGATAATGGAGTATTATGTTCATGATACTTCCACCAAGAGGTTCCATCCGAAACTATAACCTCTAAGGGTAAGATCACACTATTTTCAAAGGTGTGGGATTAGGAATTCTCCTCCCTATAGGTGTCTCCAATCATAATGGTCGAGTAAACGACTCTACCAGAATCGCAAGGGTTTGCATAAGACTTGTGGTGAGGAAAGAATGACTTGAACCAGTGTCTATAAGCACGATAAGTAAGTATGAAAAGACACAGATTGTACCTCAAATCATCTCTAGATTCCCTGGGTCATACTCCTCGACCACATGTACCTATCCCCGCCCCTTTCCCCTAGCTCCTTGAGTCTAGAACGAACCTCACAGGGGTGGTCGTGGATGTAGATCGAAGCAGATGACACCAGCAGAAGCTCTCTATACTTCTCTACCACATCCTTCGCCTAGAAGGTTAGTCCACTCAACTCTTTTCCATTACCTCATCAGTCTATCCAACGCCTCCATGTCAGCATCTTAACATGATGGATATTCTCTCAAGATATGTCCCCTACCGTCACATGAGTAGAACCACCTCTCCCGAGGCAGACTGGATCTAGCCTTAGAACGTTGGATTTCTAAACCCCTATCTTGTGTCCTCTTGTGACGTCTCCCACATTCTGATCCCTGTGTCTGATGTGGGCTCCCTGCTACCAAGGTCTCCATAGTGGTATGTCTGTTGCTGACTTTCATCAGTTTTCTCTGCTCCTCCAATAATCTCTCGATCACCACAGCTCCCTCGTGCACTCAAGAAAAAGTCGAGATGCATAAAGGCACGATAGTACCTCAGTTGTCCTAACATAGATCTCGCTCGAAGGACCGAGCTCTGAAGTACTGATCCCTGACCATATCCATCGATTATACGGTGATTTTGGTGAAACTCAATGAGTAGTCATCCACAGTCAAACTGCAATGTTGGAGCTGAAGAAGCTCCTAGATATTCTTTTATCTCTGTTTAACCGGTGAGAACTCCTCTCTAAAGAGTCGCTAAAAGTACATCCATGAAAGAGTCTCCTCACTGTGTGTATATGTGGGTAGACTCCACCATTGTCCTACTGAACCCTAAAGAATGTGCGCTCCTATGGTCACCATATGGTCGCTGGTGTCCTCATGAGACTAAAAACTCTAGTCTCCGCCTAATGCTAGTCCTCAGCTATCTAAGGGTCGGGCTCACCTCTAAAACTGAGGGGTCTCTATCTCTATAAATCATCGAGAGCGCTATGCCTGCACCCCCCGTCTGTCAATACTGTAGGTACCACCGTATACTCCACTAGTGGTGGTGTAGTTGGTGCACAACCTGGAGGTAACTGCTGGGGAACTAGTCCTTGTATCGAAGCCTCATCACTGATGGGAACGTCCTAATAATCATGCTGCTGAATCCTAGCGGGTATGTGTTGTGGAGGCATCCTGTAAAGAATCAAGGTGTACCATAGTCAATGAGTATATCTAGATAGCTGAATAAAAGGATGCAGAAAACACAAACCATTCCTATATGATTAATTCACCAATTTATTATTTCCTTGTAACTAGTTTTTTCATGTACTGTGTTGAAAAGAAGGTTATTATAGTCCTAGTTTATGAATACATCAGACGCCTGCATCAACACTGGAGTCACTGTCCTGAATGGCAAGCTCAAAACAGTAAACACTGTTTCCCCAAACCAATTTCACAGACTCTTGCTTCTAAGGTAGAACTGACCACCTATGATACCACTATGTCACAACCCCTTCCAGTGTGGTCAGCACCATGACTCTCCAAGCCCGCCTCCAATAGGCAAGGGTCTTGTAACTAGCACTATGTAGGAATATTACTAACATTGGAGGAATTTTTTATGTAACTGTATACCTGCTCACATCTCTGAGCCCACAAATACTGAAATGAAAAAACCACTAAGGAACAAAATTCATGCATACAACTAAAACCCAACAAATATTGTACGATAGAAGGTAAAGTACAGAAAGTAAATTAGGCCAGAATACAAGAACCCAAAAAACAAGAGACAACAACTGCAAAGTCCATCTTATAAACACAATGAGGTACTGAGACTACTACATGTAGCCATAGGAACACCTCAGCCTAAAGGGAACTCAAAAACCCATTCCTTCCCTAGTCTGCCATGTACTCCATGAAAATGTCACTCGTCTACATAAGACACGACATGTGCGGGAAATGATCTTGCATGGGTGAGTATTAAAATACTCAATAGGGGACCCTGAAAACCAAAATTCAATACAAAAAGAAATGGTACAGTCATATTTAAATAGTATATGTCTACTGAACATATAACAAGGGAAACACAATCTAGATACACACAAAACTCAGGCCCGTAGTCTAGGTACAAGTCACACAACCACATACACATTCTAGGGATTCAGTTCAAATAATTCCACGAAGTGCTTTTCTTAGAGAACTGACACCTTGAGTTTGATAGCTTTGAGGTCATCCCTCTGAGAAGTACTGTTCACGAGAGATAGTATAGCATCCCGCCTTTTTATAACATAACTTTTCATTATATTTTACAAAACAGAGGATCATTAAGGTTTAGTGTCTTGGAAACCAAGAACTTAAAACATGAAAAATAAAACATTCTTCTTAAACACTTGAAAGTATTATCCTTATGGCCATCCTAGGTTCATTACTGCATCTCATATCCTGCGGAAAAACATCAAAAGAAAGGGTGAGAAGAAGGCCCAGTAAGGGAAACAAGGGGAAAATTTTAACATGTGAACTTGAGATACATCAATAAAGTCATGAAAAAGAACATTAAGGCATGAGAAAGAAAACATGACGAATATCATAATAAAAATAACGTGTCTCATAACTTGAAGATGTGGATACAACATTTAACTTAGACAATCATAAACATATCACCAAGGTCCATCCCCAAGGTTTCATTTAAATATTACCAAGATTATTCACCAAGGTATCATTAAAATTGTAATCTATAGTGGTTACACCATTACCCAATGCATTGGAGTGCTATCAGGACGCACCCTTAAATTTGTAATCTCTAGTGGTTACACCATTACCCAATGCATTGGTGCGCTATCAGGGCACACCCTTAAATTTGTCTTTATTATCATGTCAGCCACATATATCATCATCAAACATTTCATAAATAACCCATATAGCATAAAATAAATGGGTTTCCTTTCATAATCATAATGTTTTTAAAACATCTTTAAAGACATGATCTTTATGTTACTTTAAACCCACAGAAAAGGAAAGTGGGTCTCATGTATATATATATGAGAATTTAAAATATAAAATTTTGGTATATATGTGAATACCCCTTTATAATAATAAGAATTGAGTATTCACTTAATGAAATAAAAGAATTTGAGAAAAAGAGTGAGACATTTTGAGACGGAAATTCGGCAGCATAACAACTATGTTGTAGGGTTTTAGAAAACATTGAAAAGAGAGGGGACATAGGTCACCCACTCATAAATGATCCATAAAACAGTAGGGGGACAGAATATAAATGATTTAAGAACATGGTAATGAAATTTGAAAGATATACCATATGAAATGAAGAACATGAAAGGAAGGCAAAAATAAGATTTCTCTTATGAAAATTCGGCAGCCTAAGAGCGTCAATCTAACATCCAAAAAATGAATTAATGAGATAAAATAGGGTCTCTCATCATATGAACATATAAGATCAGTATGATAGATATAGAGATCATACCCCAACATAATAAAAAGGAACTTGAAATACTTTACAATAAAATAGAACTTGAAAATGAGAAGGGTGAAAAAATCTGTTACAAAACTTTCGGCAGCCTAACGACGCCACATAAACATTCAAAAAGAACAATGATGAGAGTAAGAGGGGATATATCATCAAATGAACATGAAAAGGGCAGTAATAGGAATATAAAACAAAATACTCCAACATAAGAACATGGAGCATAAATGAAATGTCTTAAAAGAGAGTATTTGAAAAGAAGGAGAGAGGTTGGATCCCTTACCTTAAAACATAACTCTTAAAACTCATAGGTTGGCACATTGATGGATTGGGGGCACCTTGGGAGGACTCCTTGGGAGGTAATGAGACCTGAGATTTGTTGGGGGAGAGTTGGGAGTGAAAACTAAAGAAGGGAAGGGCGGGTATTTATAGGGAAAGTGAGGGAACAAGGCATTAATGGCCAAGGGACACCTCATTGGTGGTTTTGGAAAGATCATGGGCTTGACCATGGTATTTTACCATGGTATTGGCCACTTGAGACACCTCATACCTTATATTACTATACATAAGTCTACCATATTGATTACATACTTAATAAATCATTTAATGATGTCATTAAACACCCATAACTTAAAAACCGTATTTTCACTATTCATAGAAAATTGAACTTTCTCAGAAAAATCCCAAAATTTCACCTTAACCAAATATCGATGCTCTAATTTCAAAAATGAAATCCATTATATAAAAATGAATTTCTAAATAATTTTAATTAAATTTTTAAATAAATAAACTATTCACAGAAAATTTATTTTTTCAAAAAAATCCCCAAAATTTTCCTTAGCATAATATCGATGTTCTAAATTCAAAAATAAAGCCCATTTTATAAAAATAATTTTCTAAATAATTTTAATTTAATTTTAATTTAAAAAAACACTATACATCCGAAAAAACTAATACATGACTAATAATTTCTGAAACAGTTATTTACCTATTTTATTGAATCACATTACTTAATCAAGGTGCCTAGATTATATTAATACTTTCTTTAAGTGAGATTACTAATCTATTTGGTCACATTACTAATCCTAAGCATAAAATAACTATTAAAAATTTACAATTCATCAAAAATTATATTGATCTTATTAGAATCTAAATTTCGTACTAAACATAATTGTAGAAGACCATTTTTTGAAAATCAGTACACATTTTTAAATATTTAAGGTTTACATTAACATTTTTAAAATATCCTTTCTCTAAAATTCATCAAAAATATGCATACTATATTTATCTGGACATTTAGAAATTAATAAACTTCATCATAAGAAGAAATCAAATTTTTTTACACTACTGGACAAACTACATATACCCACGGTTCAAAAATGTGGGTATAGCCCCCAAAACCATGGGTATAGCTTATACTGACAGTTTTGGGAACCGTGGGGCTGAGTGGCATCGGTATAGAGGTCTTAATCTATCCCCATGGTTTGAAAAACCGTGAGTATATTTTTTTCCATCATGTCAACCCATCATCCATGCTGTCAAATTATTCTTTCCACGGTTATTGAACCGTAATTAAAAATACTGGGAAAATGTTGCCGCTGGGTGTTGAACCTGCGCCAACCCGTGACCTAAAAAAGTATTCCAACGCACTTCGCCACTCCAGCCATCACATTTTTATTAATATATATCTATATTTTTACACACACATATATATATATATATATAATGGTATTATGAAAAAAGAAGATAGCGGGTTTCGAACTCACGTCGGTCGCAGCTTACATCAAGCCCTTAACCAACTAAGCTAACTCGGCTATGACTATATATATCTGTATTTACAATAACATATTAATCCCCATCACTGTATTTAAAAAAATGAAGCCAACGAGTTTTGATACCTCAACCAATGCAATAATCATGCAACGCATGACCAACAAAGCCACATAAACATTTTTCTTATAAATTTATATCAACCTAAATATATTATTTCAAACCGTGGGTATAGGTATTCCTGCCAATTTTTTTTCCCACACATTTTTTTTGCTAGAAAATCTATACCATGGTTTTAAAAAAACCATGGGTATCGGCCTTCGAAAAAAATTATTTATCCCCACGATTTTTGAAAAACCGTGGGGATAGAGGTTGAAATAAACACCTATACCTACAGTTTTACAAAACCGTGGGTATTTGCCTTCGAAAAAAACTCTATCCCCACGGTATTAGCAAAACCATGGGTATAGGTTCCTACACTATACATATACCCATATTTTTCTTAAACTGTGGGTACAGGGCACCCCTATACCCACGGTTTTTTCCAAAACTGTGGGTATAGGTCTATTTTCCAGTAGTGTTATTTAAAACAAAGGATTACACAAGGCAGTTACGGTTTCCTTACATAGCCCCTTATAACCCCAGCATAGGACCCAAGTGTAAGGTGTTTTATGGTGAGAGAATATGAGGTCGGCTCAGCCAACATTGCATGACTAGTAATTTCTATCAGTTTGAACTTCTCGCGAATGCGATTCTGTTCTAGCTTCACATGATGAAGTTCGGCTTGGGTTTGGTCCAGAGCAAAGCCTAGTGGTGCTACCTCTGTCCCAAGTTCCATTAGATGGGATTAGATTGGACTGAGACTACTGTATGAGGCCATCAAATATTCTTTCTATATTAACTAACCGAGATCACTTGTATTTAGAGACAATAATCGAAATGTTTAGTCTCCAGCGGTCATATTGACCAATGGTCATATAATAGTTGAAACCCAATGGTCTAATTTTAATTATACTCTTGTTATCAAATGAAACAGTTTTTTGAGTAATAAAAATAAAATAACACACAAAATTAGGAAACAATATTTATTCAAAAATTTTGGTCGTTACAATCTTCCCCCTTATGAAATTGCGTCCTCACAATTTTTAAAATTGGGCTTCAAAATTTCATTGAAAATCCCACATCGGAAAAGGTGTCAGTAAAACTATTACTTTAAAAGAATGAAAGGGAAGTACAAAGGTCACCCAAGTTAACCCATACTAGGATTCCATGTAGGAAAATATAGATATGGAAGAAAAAACAAAGGGTCAAGTTCTGAGGGAGAGTGATAGAAAACTTGATTAGGAGAAAGTTAACCACAAGGAAATCACAAACTTATGATGTGTGTAAACAGTCTCTGATTACCCAGTAGGAAACTTAAACCAACAAAAAAAATTTTACGTTCATTTTCGTACATTTTAGGAATTCATTTACTACATAGAATAAAAACATAGGGAAATATACTTACCTTCAAGTAGAGTTTCATCATTTAATACATTTCTACCAAAACTAATCATTTCCCCAAATGATGAGAATTCAAAACTAATTGGTCTCATCAAATCACAAGAATCCTCTTCTAGAGAATCACATAATCCACAAAATATTAACTATATATTTATTCTATCTTTAAACATTATCCCAAAAACAGAAGGGGTAAGATAAAACAATTCTTCAAAGAGAAAAAATCCCATAGGAAGGGGAAATACTATTAAATCTTCAAAGTTCCACAGTACAACCCAAAGTTCATCATAGACCATTCCATAAAAAATTGTCCTTAAAATTTCTCAAAATAAACCAAACTAAGATTGAAACCCAAATTCAAGAAGGATTTGATAACACAATCTTCCAAAATAAACTTTATCATTCATCTCCTAACAACATCAACCACTCCTAACATCTTATATCAAAAGTAACTAACTGAAAATTTTTCCCCCTAGATAGGTTAATCATTTCCTTAAGTAACCTATATTACCATAATTTCACCTTAAATTCATCGATTCATCAAAATATAAGTCAACATTTACTCCTCAAAGAAAATACCATTGTAATCTATTTACCTCGATCAAATAGGGTTCCCAAAATAGTGAACATCTTCCAAAATAATAACCATCTTTAAATCCACTAATCAACATTATCAGATGAACATCCTTGAGACTTCTCATTCTTTTTCCTTGATGAATTTTTTCATTCAACTAGGTACAAATTATTAATTGTGATTTTTGATAGCTGGTTTGGCATAATCACAATATGTTCAACTTGATCTCTCGTCATCTCTGTCATATTAATAGGGAAATCATCACATTTCCTATCACATTGGTTGTTGGGACATGTTCTTCCATTTACCGCCATTAACTAAGAAAAAAAATTATAATTAGGGGGCTTAAATACTTATCCAATAATCATGAAAAGGAAACTTAAAGTATAGAAGGATAAACTTGTATAAGAAAAGAATACCCTAACTTGTGATCCCCAAGGTAAAAATCTAGGTTATCCATGATCATATATTCTTATGTGATTCTTTATTTTATTTTATCTTTGTTCCTTTAATATTGGTTCATACTAAGCTTATGAATTTACCAAATCATATCCCCTGGGAGTGTCGTAACCAAGAGTGCAGCAAGGCACATTGTCGTGTACTAGTTCCCGTTCGAGTCTAGCTCAAAGCAGTGTTTTCGGGTTTTACCCCTATGTACATCTGTGCCAGAGACACCTCTACCAGCTCGTATCCAGATAGGGATGTATTTTCTAGGCAACCCCTTACTCAATACTCATCAAAATACTAGGAAGATTTCCTATATTTTAATTTTTCTATAGGGTTATTTCTAATGTTTTCATATCCTAATTTCCACAAATAACTAAACAATCCTTTGATACCAACTATATCATCCTGCCTTTTTATAACATAACTTTTCATTACATTTTACAAAATCAAGGATCTTTAAGGTTTAGTGTCTTGGAAACCAGGAACTTAAAACATGAAAACATAAAACATTCTTCTTAATCACTTGAAAGGCTTATCCTTATGGTCATCCTAGGTTCATTACTGCATCTAATAACCTGGGGACATACATCAAAAGAAATGGTTAGCAGAAGGACCAGTAATGGAAACAAGGGGAAACATTTAACATTTGAACTTGAGATATATCAACAAAGTCATGAAAAAGAACTTTAACACATGAGAAAGAAAACATGAGGCATATCATAATAAAAATAACATGTTTCATAACTTGAAGATGTGGCTATAAAATTTTACTGAGACAATCATGAACATATCACCGAGGTCCATCCCCAAGGTTTCATTTGAAAATTACCATGGTATTCACCAAGGTATTGTTAAAATTGTAATCTCTAGTGGTTACATCATTACCCAATGCACTGGAGCGCTATCAGGGCACACCCTTAAAATTGTAATCTCTAGTGGTTACATCATTACCCAATGCATTGGAGCGCTATCAGGGTGAACCTTTAAAGTTTTCTTTATTATAATGTGATCCACATATATCATCATAAAATAGTTCATAAATAACCCATATAGAATAAAATAAATGGGTTTCCTTTCATAATCATAACATTTTAAAAACTGCATTAAAGACATGATCTTTATGTCACTTTAAACCCACAGAAAAGGAAAGCGGGTATCATGTATGTAAATCCTAGAATTTAAAATAAAACATTTTATTATATATGTGAATACAAATTTAGAATAAATAGAATTAAATATTAACTTAATAAAATAAAATAATCTGAGAAAAAGAGAGAGACATTTTGAGACGGAAATTTGAAGGCATTAACGACTATATTGTAGGGTTTTAAAAAACATTGAAAAGAGAAGGGAAAAGGGTCACCCACTCATAAATGATCCATAAAACAGTAGGGGGGAATAATATATAGGATTTAAGAACATGGTAATGAAATTTGAAAGATATACCATATGAAATGAAGAACATGAAAGGAAGAAAAAAAAAAGATATCTCTTATGAAAATCCGGCATCTTAACGGCGTCACTTAAACTTCAAAAAAATGAATTGAAGATATCAAATAGGGTCTCCCATAATATGAACATAAAATATCAGTATGATTGATATATATATCATACCTGAACATAATAAAAAGGAACTTGAAATAGAACTTGAAAATGAGAAGGGTGAAAGAATCCGTTACAAAAATTTCGGCAGCCTAACAGCGCCACTTAAACATTCATAAAATGAAATGATGAGAGAAAGAGGGTATATCACATCATATGAACATGAAAATGGAAGTAATAGGAATATAAAAGAACATCCTACAACATAATAACATTGAGCATAAAAGAAATGACTTAAAAGAGAGTATTTGAAAAGAAAGAGAGAGGTTGGATCCCTTACCTTAAAACGTAACTCTTAAAACTCGATGGTTGGGACCTTGAGGGATTGGGTTAACCTTTGGAGGACTCATTGGGAGGTAATGAGACTAGATATTTGTTGGGGGAGAGTTAGGAGTAAAAACTAAAGGAGTTAAGGGTAGGTATTAATAGGGAAAGTGAGGGGACAAGGCATTAATGGCCAAGGGACACCTCATTGGTGGTTTTGGAAAAACCATGGGCTTGCCCATGGTATTTTCCCATGGTATTGGCCACTTGGGTCACCTCATACCTTATATTACTATTCATAAGTCGATCATTTTGATTACATACTTAATACATCATTTAATTATGACATTAAACACCCATAACTTAAAAACTATATTTTCACTATTCATCAAAAATTTAACTTTCTCAAAAAAAGCCAAAAATTTCACCTTAACCAAATATCGATGCTCTGATTTCAAAAAATGAACTCCATTATATAAAAATAATTTTATAAATATTTTTAATTTATTTTTTAAATAAATACACCATTCACTGAAAATTCATTTTTTTCAGAAAAATCCCCAAAATTTAGCTTAGCATAATATCGATGTACTAAATTAAAAAACAAAGTCCATTTTATAAAAATAATTTTCTAAATAATTTTAATTTAATTTTTAATTAAAAAAACTATTCACCTGAAAAAACTAATACTTGACTAATAAGTTCTGAAACAGTTATTTACCTATTTTATTGAATCACATTAATTAATCAAGGTGCCTAGATTATATTAATACTTTCTTTAAGGGAGATTACTAATCTATTTGATCACATTAATAATACTAATCATAAAATCACCATTCATAATTTATTATTCATAAAAAATTAGGTTGATCTTATTAGACTCTAAATTTCATACCGATCATAATTGTAGAAGACCATTTTTTGTAAATCATTACACATTTTTAAATATTTATGGTTTACATAAACATTTTTAAAATATACTTTCTCTAAAATTCATAAAAAATATGCATACAGTATTTATCCAAACATTTGAAAATTCTAAAACTTCATCATCAGAAGAAATTAAATTTTTTATTTAAAACAAAGGATTACACAAGTAAGTAATGTTATCCTTAGATAGCCCCTTATAAACCCATTATAGGACCTTAGTGTAAGGTGTGCTATGGTGAGAGAATCCGAGGGTGTCTCACCCAACATTGCACGAGTATTAATTTCTATCAGTTTGAACTTCTCGTGAAGGCGATTACGTTCTAGCTTCACACGATGAAGTTTGGCTTGGGTTTGGTCCAGAGCAAATCCCAGTGGTGCTACCTCCTTCCCATGTTCCGTTAGATGGGCTTCGATTGGCCTGAGAGTACTAGATGAGGCCATAGAATCTTTTTTCTAAATTAATTAACCAAGATCACTTGTATTTAGAGACAATAATTGAAATGTTTAGTTTCCAGCGGTCATATTGACCAATGGTCATATAAGAGTCGAAACCCAACGGTCTCATTTTAATTATACGCATGTTTTCAAATGAAAAAATTTTATTGAGTATAAAAATAAAATAACACACAAAATTAGGAAACAAGATTTATTCAAAATTTCGGGTCGTTACAGAAAAATACACTCATTATTGGAGAATACACTCTTGAGTGGGGAAAGATCACGATACAAAGATGAAAATCACTACTAGGGCCTTGGTGGATACCGCGACTCATCTATATTCACCTAATAAGTATAGGATTGGTGGCCTGTGAGAATAGTCATGTCAATACCTAACTTTACCTTGGGTCTAGAATAGATAAAGGATCCTGCTCCAATTCTCTCGGAGGGATACTTGACTCTATCTCGAAAAGTCATGCTGAAGGGATCATACTCTTATGAATATAAATGATACCTAACATTCAGGGGAACGAGAAAAAGGGGCACTAACCCAAAAGAATCATGTCCAAGATACGGTGGACAAGAGGACCAAGCCATGTACTGAAAAGTACACGACATGTTGAACGGTCACACGCTGTGTCCTCTGACTTGGGTACTGCCCGTGTAAAATGGCCCATGTTTCAAGGCTTGTCCTATAGAAAAAGTTAAACATAGCATGATAGAGGGTGAAAATGCATGTTCCTATATCCAGGGAAGACTCTTTGTACACTGGCCTTGTGCCTGTACATTGCTTAAACCCGTTTGTTACAACCCGTGTAGCTTGTACATGAGGTAACCCATGCAGTTGGCATAGTCTGGTAGTGTGGTGGAGTGAAAGGCCATGTACTCCTCCCTGTGTCCTTGTATCAACTTGAATACATTGATATTTTCGTGTAAGGACCCACATGTAGTGTTTTTCAGAGAACACACCGAGTCATCGATTCATGCATTGTGGAACCCTGGCAACCACTGAGCCAGTCCCATAGGGCATGTTCTTCAAGATACACTCAGTGTTCTTCAAAAATTTCTAGAACCACTAATTCTTTGTTCTTATCCTCCATAAATCCTCCAGTGACCGAATTTTCACCAAACTGAAGGGTTGAGGTCACCCGATCTTCACGATACTGATTCTATCAGTTTCGCACCTCCAATCGCCCCCAAAACGTGTTCTGATCCACTCGCATGAAGAACGCTTGAATAATGAGAACTCTCGAACCATGTTGATTCATTTTCCACCCTATTGTTTACACCTATTCTAGGAATTCATGATACATGATCTCCATTTTCGGATCATTGTGTTGGAAAATGGATGCACAACAATTCATTTTTCATAACCCCACAAAGAATGCGAAGAACACGAGGTTGAAAGGGGGAAAGAAAAGCAATAAAAAAATAGGAATGAACCTCCAACGTCATTCATCATGGCATCGATCCACTCCCATTAATTGGTTTTTTTGGAAAATCAAAAAGAAAAACCAATATCATCATAAAATAGATCCCCAAATCAAAACCCCAATCGAAATGGAAATTGACGCCCTCATGCTAGAATGCCCAATCTGCAAATCAACCTGTTCATGGTTTGATATGTGTTAATCATTTAATCCTTGTAGACGCCGGAAAAGTCCGTTGTTCCCAAACGAAGTTCCGGATGCGGAAAGCGAGGTCATATTTGGAGTCGGAAGAATGTTTCGGAGGGCCCGGAGGCCTTGCGCGGAATTTCAGAGGCCCGCGCGCAAAAGCGATGAGTCGCGCGCAAAACCCCCGGGATGCGCGCAATGCGATGGTCCGGCGCGGAATTTTGCGCGCCGCTGGCCCGCGCGGCTCCCTTTGCGCGCCGTGCCCGATTCCGCGCCCCGCGAGAAGGATTTCGCGCTCACGCCTTGGATTCCGCGCCCGGGGTTGCCTATAAATACAAGGCGACCCCCAACGTTTTAAAGGTTGCTGGAAGTCGAAACGTCTCTCGTGCGCGCAAGTCAACCCCTTCCGCGCGCAATGACGAACTTCAGGTAACCTCCTTTCTTTCGCGCAAGAAAGCCTCGGGGTCCGCCTTCGCGTGCAATCCCCGCTGGCTCCTTTCCTTTGACTAAAAACTCACCCTAAGGCCTTTGCGCGCAAAAGAAGCCTCTTGCGCGCAATTGCCCCCGGGGTGCGCGCAATCCAGCCCGATTGCGCGCACCCCCTCTTCAAAGTGGCCATTCGTTTGAGAATGAGCCGTTGCCCCCGCGCGCTGTCCGAAGCCCGGTGCGCGCAATCTTTATCATCCGCGCGCAAGGCGCTGGCCCAATTGCGCGCCAGCCCGCCCTGATTGCGCGCCGACCCGCAGCTTTGCGCGCAAAGCTCCTCTTTTGCGCGCAATCTGCCAGGGTCGCCCCTGTTGACCCCCTGAGGGTACTCGCCTGCGTGGCGCCCGGTGATCTTCATCGCAGGTGCCCGCACCGTACGCTGTCTTCCCGTGCGGCCTTCCAGGCTTGCGCGAAGTGACACGGACCCATTGGCGGCAACACACGTCCCGCATGACGTTAAACTGCACATTCGTCCCGCATGACGTTAAACTGCACACGTCCAACATGACGTTAAACTGTACTTCGTCCGAGCTACAAGACGTTAAACTGTTCAGCATACGTCCCGCATGACGTTAAACCGCACATACGTCCTGCATGACGTTAAACTGCACATTTGTCCAGCATGACGTTAAACTGCGCATTCGTCCTGCACGACGTTAAACTGCACACGTCCAAGCTGCATGACGCTAAACTGCCTAGCCCCCAACGTCCGCGCTGCAAGACGTTAAACTGCCTAGCACATCGTCCTTAACACATGACGTTAAACTGTACTTCGTCCGGCAAGACGTTAAACCGTCCGCTTCGTCCTCAACACATGACGTTAAACTGTACTTCGTCTGGCAAGACGTTAAACAGTCCGCATCATCCGATCCCGTGCTCCGCACGCTGGGTCCGCCCCCGGTTTGGATGTGGCCCCCACCCGCTCGTCTCTGCAGGGATGTCGGGATCGTCCTTCTCTAGGGACGATTTAATGGGAGCGGCTTTTCCCTACGGGGGCAGGGTATTACAAATCCCTAGTTTCTCGTGGGAGGCCGCACATGTGTATCTCCATTGCGCCTCCCCACTGCCGAAGCCAGTAGAGGGTGTGACTGGGATCGAGGTGTCTCATGCTTTCGGTCCAAGTCCCTTCCAACTGAGTTTTGCCGCATTCGGGCCGCCTTAGTGCGTAAGTCCTGACAGAATGAACTGCGTGGACTTTGATCCATGTCTTCTATACAGGGTACGTAGGAAGCCTCCCTGAGGTCCAAGCCCACCACCTGGTCGTCCCGGTCGTATTTACGTCGGTTCGTCCATCAGTGGACCCTTCCTGGGTTCACGCTTGCGTCGATTCACCTCTGAGTCCGCACCTGTGGGGAGACTGCCCGTGTGTATCTCCACTGTGCCTCCCCACAGCCCCTTTTTCCATTTCTCCTTTTATCGTCCAGCATGACGTGAAACTGTGATCCACCCGGCCGTTCCATCCCCCTCTGTGCGAGGTGGTTCGGTTCCATCCTCCGCCCGGCAGCCTTGACCCCTTCGTGCGTCGGCCTGCCAACGTCCAGCATGACGTGAAACTGTGATCCACCCGGCCGTTCCATCCCCCTCTGTGCGAGGTGGTTCGGTTCAATCCTCCGCCCGGCGGCCTTGACCCCTTCGTGCGTCGGCCTGCCAACGTCCAGCATGACGTTAAACTGTATACCCGAACTACGGTGACTTTGATCCCTGTCTTCTATACAGGGTACGTAGGAAGCCTCTACGAGGTCCAAGCTCTTCACTCCGCTATCCATCCTGACCCTTACCCGGGCCGCCACATCCCGGTGGGGTCATGCCACTTCACTCCACCCCACTTCACCCGGGAAGCCGCCCATGTGCTGGCCCCAGCATCGAAGGTTCCCCGCAAGGGGTTCTGTCATCTGATCCACTCTTCGTGTCGATCAGTCCGATGCCGTCCCCGCTGGACGTTAAACTCGCGGCATACCCCGTGTTAAACATGGGAAGCTGAGGAAAACCTCAGGTGACACAGTTCCCCGCACCCGGTGCGGGATGCCTCAGGCGTCATGCCTTCGAGAAGCCCTATTAGGGACGGAAGACAGATATGCAGAGCCGCAGTGTAAATGCACGCCCCCAACACCCAGAGCCATCCGGTCTCCTCACCGCAGGTTGCTGCCCCGATCAGACTCCTTGGAGCGTCCGGGCGGAGGCAGCGTAATTAACCGGTGTCCATGAAGATATGGCGCCGGGAACAAGATTCACGAGCATGTCTTAAATCTACGAGGGAGACCCGGATTAGGCAACGAGTTCCGAGGAGACGTCCAAGGAAGGAGGAGCCGACATCCCATCATCCCGGTTTCGATCAAGGAGCAGACGCCCCTGAATAAGGGACGGATGCCGCCCGCCTTTGGAAAGAGGGACTGCGGGACCACAAGCCGCGCGCGCTCATCCCCTCGGGTTGACGGGTGCACGCGCGAACGCGTCCTGGCGGAACAGCGTAACCTGACGCACATCCGCACCGAAACAGAAAAATGGTGAACCCGACGTGAATCTCTTCTCCTCGACATGAAGACCGATAGCTTTCAGAGGTGTTGGAAGACCGGCATGTTGCCCGGTCGAGCATTCAGTCTTACCCGCCAGGGGCTGGGGAAGTGAAATCGGGCACTCCGTCTTGCAACGTCGAGGGCCTGGGTTCCCCCCACGGAAGGCGTCGTGGCACTAACGGTTGGTTGTCGGTTCCTTTTACTGTCAGTGTTAATGGGTTTTTCTCCCTGCTTTCAGGAATCAAGTCGCCCGACCCAGTGCCCGATCGCCACCCGCCCACTGGCGCGGGGGTAGGGGAAACGCCAATGCGGCTACTCCGCGCGGCCCCGCCCATTCCACAGCCGTCCCAGCAGCCGCAATTGCGGGACGACCACGCCCTCTCTCCCCCTCGGAGGTCATCCAAAGAAGGGTGATCAACGCCCTGGTGCGGAGATACGAGGAAGAGGGAGTCATCCCCACCAGGGACATGGCTCGCCTAGACCTCGAGGAGGCTGCGCCTCGCCACCACCGCCGCCCCCGAGGGCCGCGCAGGGAGGCACCGCTGCCTACCTCGACGTCCAACCGCTTCGGGAGTTTATCCCCGGAGCGCTCCGACAGTTCCCTTCCCTATGCGGATGAGGTGGGAGATGCCCGGGACCACCCTATCCGGGATTCGCTCCAGGGATCCGCGGTAAGGGCTCCCGCCAGGCCACAGCGACACCGCCGCCAGGCCCCTCAAGTCGAAGAGCGGGCTCTCCACCTGCCCGCACCGCTCATCCCGACTCGTCTGTCCCGACGACAGCGTCGGGCACGAGCGGAAGAGGATGCCCACCTTGGGGCCCTAGCAACAGCGGCCGCATCGGCCCAAGCCACAGTTGGCTCCAGTCGCCGGGCCCCTGCGCATCCTGAGCAGGGGAACTTCTATGCCCGACCTGGATCGAGGCCCCGACCGCCCCAAAGGCAGGTTGGGTTGACTCTCCCGGTTGCTAGCACAAGCAATAGCCACCGCGGACCACCTCGCGGTGGCGCTATTCACCAACAGGGGCTACTCCATGTGGCCGATCCAGGAGGCATGGGTCATCCCACCTCCCGATGCCGGCCCGGAGACCTGCCCGGAGTCAACTCTCCCCGCGTCCCCTTTGATATCTGTCCCGGTGCCCCTCGCACCTTGGTTTCCAGTCCTCTTGGCCCCAGCACCAGTGCGGCCAGAGGACGCCAGGACAGAGATCAGCCCTGCCCCGAAGAACCACCCAGGGGCGGGAAGGCAAGGCGTCGACGCAGAGGGAAGAATGTTACGGAATTCCGGACAGAGATCCGACCTGTTCGCTTCTCTGATTCAGAGGCGGAGTACGATTCGGCGACAGAGCCCCTTCCCCAATCCCGCCAGTCGAGGGCAGGGGTAGGAATGCGGCACGTCAGCCTCGTACTCCCTGAGAGCGAGATCGATGTGATCCCTGCATCTCTCCGAAGGTATATCCGGAGTAACAAGGGCCTGGTAGACCCCCAAGGATCAAGCTTGCGGTTGGTACCGGCCCCTCCGGAAGTGCCTTCCGCCCCGATCAGAGAAGCCGGAGACCTTATCTGGGGACCGACGGTCGAACCTCGATCTAGTGCACCCTCGGCGAGCACCGATGCTACGGCAGGATGTTCGCTCGCCGGCCCATCCTATCGTGATGTGGTAGCTGGGGCACCGCCACCCTTAGGGGGCGGCCCGGGATATGGAGGCCAATCGGCCTGCTCGCCGTATTCACCGCCGGCCAGCCCGTCGGCCCGACGGCCCGCCTCGGCGCCACTGCCGGTTCCCCGTCCGTTCCCAGCCATTGAAGAGGACCGAGGAGATCTGGGTCCCGAGTTTGAGTCGTGGAGCTTCTGGACCGTCCTTGCAGAGGGCCACTTCCCTGAGAAGTTTTGGCCAGTCGCAGGACCGGTCTTTGATGCACCCGAATCACTCACCCCGGAAGAGTTCGAATGCTTCCGCCGAACTCTCCGGGAGACTCACTCCCGTCTTCACTGCCTACAAATGCCATACCCCGGGAGTCAACTACACCTGGAGGATATTGGTGAGCAGTGCCGTCAAATTGACCTGGCCACGCTCCCCGCGGTTCGGCACCCCGGGTCATTTGGGCACCACGTGGCCCTCCAACAACGATGCGTCGAGTGTTTTCAAGTACTCCGCAAAGTTATCGAGGAAGCCGCTCCCCACGTGTATATCCGTGGATGGGGGCAGTACGCTGCCCTACGCTTCAGTGTGATTCGCCGACAGCCCGATTCGCTGGGAGGCCCTGAGGGTATATCCCCAGGGATGGAAACAGTCAATATGGCTGACCTGTCAGGAGAAGGGAACGACTTGGAACTTCTCGACGGGGGCTTCCCCCCCGAAGACAAGCCGTCGTCAGAGCCATCAGTGAGAGTTACTCGTCATCAGAGGAACATCCTGGGGCTCCCCGCACCCACTGAAGCACTGACGTTAAGCCGAAACGTCAGCAAAGGCAAAGAGCACGGCGGGGCTATAAAGCCCGCCGACCCCTCCACCTCCATACAGAGGGCAGAGGAGGATCCCGAGAAGGCTGCGCTACGTCAACAGCTCGCCGAGCAGAAGAAGTTGGTTGACCAGCTCCTCGCCGAGCGCGCTGCAGAGCAGCGGCCTGACTACGGTGATCCTAGGCCAGGACAGCAGGGACCGGAACAGCCACCCCTCGATGAGACTCTCCCGGGCAACCGTGATCATGCCGTGTTCGCCGACAGGAGAGAGGCCATTGCCTATGGCAAGAGGGCGCGGTATGTTTCGCCACACCCTCCCGAGCGGCGTGACTACCTGAGAGGCCCCGCTCGGATTCCTCCCACTGCCCCAAGGGCCGCTCCGCCCGCCATCCCACGAGCTGCCGAGTCCGACGACCCGGTTGACGACCCGATTGAAGGACCGTGCAATGCGCTCGTGGTTAGAGATCCTCGCCAGGACTGGAACCCATGTCCGGACGATCCGATGGCGGCACTTATCGCCCGTTTGGAAGCCTTGGAGACTCGGCAAGTGGCGATCCCACCGGACGGCAAGCCATACCCAGCATGGGTGGATGACATGCCGGCGCCTCCGGGATTCGGGAATCCCACTTTCGCCCCCTTCAACGGGACCGGAGATCCGCCACAGCATTTGGCCCATTTCAACTCGAGGTGCGGGCCTATGCTGGGGACTCCGGCGCAGCAAGAGGCCGCTAAGCTTCGCTGCTTTGTCCAGACACTGGAAGGGCCAGCATTTGTCTGGTACAGCCAGCTCCCCGTCGGTTCGATAGCTAGCTGGGAGGACCTTCGTAGGCAATTCCTCTACCAGTTCAGTTCCACGACCCGGAAGACGAGTATCGCAGACCTCTTCAAGTGCAAGCAGAGGCCTGATGAGCGAGTCGCGGACTTCGTCGCCCGATGGAAGGGTCTCACGTATTCCCTTGACATGCCATTGACTCAGGAGCAGTTGCTGACAATGTGCGTCGGGAACGTCAAGACCGAGCTGGTCCCTTCCTTGATCACTCAGAATTACCCCGGAGGGTTCAGGGACTTCTCAGACAAAGCTCAGCGTCTCGAGGAAGCCCTGCAACAAGCCAGTCAGGCGCGCCCGCTGCCTCCTATGATTCCTGCAAGGAGAGTCAGCAGGGCTGAGCCCGCTGCTGTTGCCCAGATAGAGGCCCCCAGGTCGTTGGAGCTGCTGCCGGCGAGGCCAGTTCCACCACCTCGCAGGAACCCGCCTCCACGGGCTCAGTTCCCGGCCCAGCAGCGGCAGCCCCAGAACCGACCGGCCCCTCCGCGTAATGTACCGCCACAACCCAGGCGAGATAATCAGGGTCCACCTCCTCGGCAGGCCCCTCAGGCCCCTCGTCAAGACCACGCTCCCAGAGGCCCGCGATACCTGACGTACTCATTTCGCGAGGAACAGGTCCCCGGCTATTTCCGGAGCGCCCTGGAGCAGAGGATTGTGCGACTGCCTGAGTGCTGGAGGCCAGAGGAGGCACATCTCACGGATAACCCCCGCTACTGCCCTTACCATCGAGCCCTGGGACACACCATCCAGCGGTGCTATGTGTTTAAGGACTGGCTCCAAGACCAGATTAACAACAATGTAATCAGGTTGGGCCCAGCTCCAGCACAAGTGGCGGGCGTATTCGTGGGATCAGATGACGATAGTGGCAACGAGGACGAATGGCAGCTGGTCTCCGACCGCGGGTCCCAGAAGTATAATAACTGGATGGCCCGCAAGACGATCATTCGCGCCCATGGAATCATCCGTGCGCGCTTGAATCAGCCTGAGCCCCCAGAATCTGCGGGTGCTGCTTCGGCGTCGTCGTCCCAGCCTGCCTCTTCCAAGAAGAGCAAACGGCGGCGGCGCAAGAAGGAAGAGCGCGCCCCGCCAGTTCCGCCACTATCCCGCACTCTCGGTGACTTCATGCCCCCGGAGATGGGGATCCCCCCTCGGATCCGCCCGGCGGTGGATGATTCGTCCGATGAAGGTGTAGGGTACGCTTCGGTTAATACCGTCGAGCTGGTAAATCCCTTTTCGGTTCCCGACGTTGAAGAACACCAGGTGGACCTCCCTAGTGTCCCCGGTCGTCGCCACCGTCGGAAGAACCGCAGCAGCAGGAGTCGCCGGGGCACAGCCGTTGGTACCTCCAGCCAGGCCGTGCACGCCACTGAGACTAGGCAGCAGGCTCAAAGCCGAGCTCAACGTGCGCAGCCCCCCCATCCGGGGAAGACGGATTCGCCTCCGCCACTGTTTGTGGTGTGGGACCAGGCAGAACCGCCTCAGCCGCATCGCGATCAGCTCCGCCCTGCCATGAGTCCATCCCGGCCTCCTGACCCCAGTACGGTGACCATTTCCCGGACTGCAACCAGTGAACAGCGAGATGCGCCAAGTACCAGTCGGCCGCCGGTCCGACCGGCAAGGCCCGTCGTACCGCCAGCCGTAGAGCAACCCCCTGTAACCAGGGGCTCGCGCCTGGCCAAAAAGTATGATGTCCTGAAGCACTTGGCCGACATCCCAGCAAGGCTCTCCATCCTTGAGGCTCTGCGCATGTCATCTGAGATGCGCGAGGCACTCGCTGAAGCCCTGAAGAGCCCCCTCCAGTTTGAGACAGAGGTTGCGGCCGCAGAGGCCTTTCACACCAAAACGATTGAGGATGCCGAATGTCAGGCAGTTATCTCGTTCTCTGGTAAGGATGAAGACCCTCCTATACAGGGACACATTCGTCCGCTGTATGTCACTGGCCAGTTCAATGGCCTTGAAGTCCGGCGCTGTCTTGTCGACACAGGGTCCGGGATTAACCTGATTCCAACTCGGACGCTCCGGAGATTAGGGTTGTCTGAGGATGACTTAATCCCCTCCGACCTCAGGATCCAGGGGTATGACCGCACCGAGCAAACCCCGGTCGGCAAGATACGTTTGAAGACCCAGTTCGGTGACTTGGTTGCCAACACCGAATTCATGGTAGTCTCTCAGGACACTGCGTATAACGCATTGATGGGCAGGCCATGGCTCCACCTTCATGCGGCGGTTCCCTCATCATACCACCAGTGCCTCAAATACTCCCTTAACGGTCGAGTGGGCGTGCTTCAAGGAGATGCCTCTCCTTTTGCCTCATGTGAAGCCCGTTATCTGGACGCGGACTATTACAAGAGCAAGGACAAGCAGATCCTGGCAGGTGAGGTTGAGCCTGTCGCTGTTGCAAGCGATCCATGGGCCAGCTTGGATGACGCCTACGTCCTCCCGATTCAACGGTTGGACGTAGCCATGGTTTCGACGGCCTGTGAGTCTCCTGATGAGATGACCGCGACCGCCCGTGCCAGCACCAGCGGCCCAGCAGGATCTGGTAGCCCCAATGCAGTTTCCAACGCAGTCTCTCCCGTGGACGATCCCTCCCCGAGTGGAGAGGACGTGGAAGATGCACCCCCAGCCTTTGAGGAGGGCGTCCCCGCCACGGTTGATGAGTTAGTACAGGTGAATCTTGGAACCGAAGCCGATCCAAGACCCACATTGGTCAGTGCCGCCATGCCCTCTGAGGAGCGGCAGCAGTACGTGGACTTTCTCAGGCAGCACCGTGATGTGTTCGCTTGGGGTTATGACGAGATGTCGGGGCTGGATCCTCAGGTAGCCGTCCACCGCCTTGGTCTCCCGGCGAACCATCGCGGGTTCAAGCAGCCTCCCAGGAAGATGCACCCGTCCCACGGTGCCATGGTTGAGGCCGAAGTTGACAAGCTTATCAAAGCCAACTTCGTGAGGGAAGTCCAGTACCCCAAATGGCTAGCCAACATTGTGCCGGTCAGGAAGAAGAACGGGCAGATCAGAGTCTGCATCGACTTCCGCGATCTCAACCGCCACTGTCCGAAGGATGACTTTCCCCTTCCAGTGACAGAGCTGTTGATCGACGCTACGGCAGGGTTCCAAGCCCTCTCCTACATGGATGGATACTCCGGATACAACCAAATCCGGATGGCCCCTGAGGATGAGGAGTTCACTGCCTTTAGGGCCCCCCAAGGTACCTTTTGTTACCGGGTCATGCCCTTTGGCCTGAAGAATGCAGGAGCCACCTACCAACGGGCGATGCACCGCATATTCAAGCCAATCCTCGGCACACTGGTGGAATGCTACGTCGACGACTTGGTGGTCAAATCGCGCCAGCGTCAGGACCATCTCAAAGACCTTGAGAAAGTGTTCGGCTTCCTCCGGTCTCGCTGCCTGAAGATGAACCCGTTGAAGTGTGCCTTTGGGGTCACCTCCGGAAAGTTCCTTGGATTTGTGGTAAGATACCGGGGTATTGAGATCGACCCAGAGAAGATCAGGGCGATTAGCCAAATGCCTCCCCCGAGTAACATCCGGGAACTGCAAGGGTTCCAAGGCCACTTAGCCTATATACGCCGATTCATCGCGAATCTGGCCGGCAAGTGTAAGCCCTTTTCTCGGCTCATGAAGAAGGGTGTCACCTATGTATGGGATAAAGAGTGTCAGACTGCTTTTGAGGAAATCAAGCAGTACCTGCTTCAACCTCCGGTTCTGATGCCGCCCGTATCCGGGAAGCCGCTGGTCCTCTATGTGACCGCCCTGGAACGGTCCCTGGGTGCCCTTCTCGCCCAGAAGAACAACGAGGGAACAGAGAATAGCCTCTATTACCTCAGTCGCATGCTCCTCGATGCGGAAGCCAGGTATTCCCCCATCGAGAAGAGCTGCCTGGCGCTCGTATTTGCCGTACAGAAATTACGACACTACTTGCAGCACCATGAGGTAGAGTTGGTTTCTCGGGTAGACCCGTTG
Organism: Viscum album; assembly: GCA_963277665.1. Classification (NCBI taxonomy): domain Eukaryota; kingdom Viridiplantae; phylum Streptophyta; class Magnoliopsida; order Santalales; family Viscaceae; genus Viscum; species Viscum album. The sequence goes on from OY728126.1 coordinate 277,762,206, forward strand.
AAATATATCCTGAGCCGGCCTATGTTGACTGGCCGTCTAGCGCGGTGGGCTGTGATTCTCCAGCAGTTCGACATCAGGTACGTGTCTCAGAAGGCCATCAAAGGGCAGGCATTGGCAGACTTTCTGGCAGCTCACCCAACCTCCGCGGATCAGCCGCTGGATCTAGGCTTTCCTGATGAGACCATTCTCTCGGTCGATCATGCCGATCCATGCTGGCAGATGCACTTTGACGGTGCCTCCCGGAGCCCCACCGGTAGAAGACTCGATAATCCTAAGCTCAACAGAGTGGGCTTGGGTATCGTCTTCATTACCCCGGAGCGAGCCGTGCTGCCATATTCCTTCCTGTTGTCAGAGGGCTGTACCAACAATGAGGCGGAATACCATGCCCTCATCACTGGCCTCGAGTTGGCTCTCGAGATCGACGTGCCCCATCTGTGCATGAAAGGAGACTCCGAGCTGGTTGTTAAGCAGATCAATGGCGACTATGTTGTCAGGAAGCCGGAACTCGTGCCATTGTTGGAGTGCACCCTCCTTCTGATGGCTCGATTCCCTTCTCGGCCAGAAATTGTCCATATTCCCCGGTCGCAGAACGGTCGAGCAGATGCTTTGGCCAGCCTCGCTGCGTCACTTGCGGAGCCTGAACAGGACAACCTGGTCGTCCGCGTGACGCGCCGCAGGGTCATCGCTCCCGCTATCCCGGAAGAAGATCGCGGCCCGTTGGTAAGTAATCTCACCACGGTTGCCCCTATTCCCGGAGCCCCGAGTACCCCAGATATGACAGTCGGATCAGCCCCTGATTGGAGGACGCCTTTGGTTGAGTACCTCCAACATGGCATTCTTCCATCAGATCGGGCCGAGCGCGAGCGAGTTCGACGCCGCGCATCGCAGTTTGTTCTCCAGAGCAGTCCCGGCCTAGAGCAGATCCTCTACAGACGCGGATTTGATGGTGTTCTCCTCCGTTGCCTTCATGGAGTTGAGATCCCACGAGTCATGAAAGAGGTTCATGCTGGTTCATGCGGCGCCCATCAGACTGGGCCGAAGCTGTCCCACCAGATTCGGAGGTTGGGATACTTCTGGCCCTCTATGATTCATGACTGCATCGAGTATGCCAGGAGGTGCCATGCGTGCCAGGTTCATGTGAACTTTGTGCATCGGCCGCCGGAGCCCCTCCATACCACCAGGTATTCCTGGCCCTTTGCAGTCTGGGGTCTGGACGTTGTGGGACCTTACCCGCCAGCGACGGTTCGCCAGTGCCGGTTCATTCTGACCGCTACAGACTTCTTCTCCAAATGGGCAGAGGCGATTCCGCTCAGAGAGGTCAAATCCTGTTCGATCGCTGACTTCGTGACCTCCAACATCATCTATCGATTTGGAGTGCCTCACGCTATCCTCACGGATAACGGAACCAATTTCCGAGCAGCCGAGTTGAAGAAGTTGTACGCCAAGTATAACATTCGCTCGAACCATACATCCCGCTATCATGCGCAGGCGAATGGACAGATCGAGGCGTTTAACAAAACCCTCTCTAACATTCTGCAAAAGATGGTTGGTCAGAGAAAGAAGAGTTGGCCGGACAAGCTCCCCAACGCCCTCTGGGCTTATCGGACGACGACTCGCAATTCCACCCAGATGACCCCTTATTCCCTGGTGTATGGAGCTGAGGCCGTCCTGCCCATCGAGATCCAGTTACCGTCCTTGCGCACTGCAGTCTACGACCAGCAAGCGCCGGACAGAGCTGTTGAAGCCCGTCTAGTCGAGTTGGAAGCACTGGATGAGAATAGACTTCGCGCTTTGCACAACTTGGAGAGGCATCAGAGCAGAATGGCTCGAGCTTTCAATAAGAAGGTTCGCCTCCGCTCCTTCCTGCAGGGTGATCTAGTGCTAGCCCTAAGGGCACCGATGATCCCCGGCAGGAAGCCGCCCAAGTTGGAGCCCAAGTGGGAGGGACCCTTTGTCGTCCACAAGGTCTATCCCAATGGCGCGTACTCCCTAGCGACTATGGATGGTGAGCGTGTTACTCCTCCCACCAACGCTAGATTCCTCAAGCAGTATTTTGCCTAAGATCATCGTCCTGCACGACGTTAAACTGCAGTCGTCCGAGCTACAAGACGTTAAACTGATCAGCGTACGTCCAGCATGACGTTAAACTGTACATCGTCCAAGCTACAAGACGTTAAACTGTTCAGCATTCGTCCAACATGAAGTTAAACTGTACCGCGTCCGCGCTGCAGGACGTTAAACTGCCAAGCACCAACGTCCTGCACGACGTTAAACTGCACTCGTCCGAGCTACAAGACGTTAAACTGTTCAGCATCTTCGTCCGAGCTACAAGACGTTAAACTGTTCAGCATCTTCGTCCGAGCTACAAGACGTTAAACTGTTCAGCATTCTCGTCCTGCATGACGTTAAACTGCACCTCAAGAACTACGTGCGGCTTGATTCCCATCCTTATGGGATACGTAGGACCGCCTGAACACTCATGTTTCAGGCCCAGCCCCATCCTTCGGGAATTTCCATCCCATCTCGGGCCTTTGTCCCAAGTGCCTCTGGGTATGCGGCGTATGGTGTGGACGCGGGGCCATGCCCTCATTCACGTCGGTTTGCTCGTCACGCTGTACGCCCCCCACGTTTGGGGGATGCCTTCTGCTTCCCCCCCTTTCTTTCTCTCATCGTCCTGCATGACGTTAAACTGTCCCTCAAGAACTACGTGTGGCTTGATTCCCATCCTTATGGGATACGTAGGAACGCCCGGATGTTTGAAACTTCGGGTCCAGCCCCCCACCTCTTAAAGATTCCCCCTTCTCTGGGGAGTCCGCCGCTTTCGGGTCACCCTCAAGGTGTGTCCCTCGACCCCTTGCAGTGGCCCACTGGTGTCAAGAGTACTCTGGTTTATTGCCGGGAGCGTCAGGTTCTGCTCAGTCAGGTTCCTTGCACGTTTCAGGCTTCATGCCCCATCTCATTCGGACTCATCGTCTACGCCCTGGGTGGAGCCCCCGTGAACGGTTCGGACACAATGCCTCAGTGCTCTCCCACCCACTCGGGCTGGCACCCCCATGGGTTCTGGGCGGCAAATCGATATGAATCCTGCGATTGAGCGGTCGATGCTCGTTTGCTGCCCCATTCCATCAACGGTTAGTGCGATATTGATGCTGCTTTTCCGCCACGGTCGGCAGTACTTCCATATCGTTACTTCGGTGCCCCCAGTCCTTGAGTGAATGGCCGCATGATTCACATTTTCCACCTCCCATCCTGACCAGGCAAAACCTCGACACTCTTGACACTATCCCCCAGTGCATCTTCGCATATCCAGGGGATAAGACCACGATGCGGCGTACTTTGAGGTCCTTATGGTCCGAGCTCTAAGACCCTAAACTAAGATCTCTCCTTATGGTCCGAGCTCTAAGACCTTAAACTAAGATCTCTCCTTATGGTCCGAGCTCTAAGACCCTAAACTAAGATCTCTCCTTATGGTCCGAGCTCTAAGACCTTAAACTAAGATCTCTCCTTATGGTCCGAGCTCTAAGACCTTAAACTAAGATCTCTCCTTGTGGTCCGAGCTCTACGACTTTAAACTAAGATCTCCTTTTCTTTCGTCCCGCATGACGTTAAACTGCACCTTAAGAACTACGTACGGCTTGATTCCCATCCTTATGGGATACGTAGGACCGCCTGAACATTCATGTTTCAGGCCCAGCCCCATTTCCCGGGAATCTCTATCCCGCGTTGGGCCTCTGGCCCCAAGTTCCCCTCCTTTTGTGCGAGGCGTATCGCGTGAGCGGGGGATCATGTCCTCATTCACGTCGGTCTACTGGCCGCGCCGTACGCCTCCCCCCATGTGTGGGACCACCTCACACCTCTCATCGTCCTGCATGACGTTAAACTGCCTTTCAAGAACTACGTGCGGCTTGATTCCCATCCTTATGGGATACGTAGGACCGCCTGGACGCTTGTGTTTCAGGTCCAGCCCCGTCTCCTGGTTGATTACGGGGATCTACCCTCTCTTGGTTGCTCTCAGGGTGAGTCCTCCGACCCTTCCCGGTGGTCTGGTAACATGCTTTGGGTACTTCGGTCTATGACTCGTAGTGTCAGATTCGATCCCGACAAGTCCTGTGTTGCTTGTCGGGCCTCGCGCTTCCTCTTGTTTGAGCCTTCCCCCAAAGGGATCCTCGTTAGCGGTTTTGGTACGATGCCTCAGTGCTCTCCTACCGCTCCGGGTCGATTTACCGGCGGGTCTTGGGCCGCAAATCGATATGAATCCTGCGATTGAGCGGTCGATGCTCGTTTGCTTGCCCCGTCTTATGCTGACGCGATCGGATGTTGTGTTGCGAATATGGTCAGCAACGTCCTTGATCGCCACGTCGGCTCTTTCAGGCTCTGAACATTGGTTGCGCAGTCCTCATCACGCTCCGCCTTTGTGCGTTGTAGTGGAATCTCGGCACTCTCTTCATACTGACCTCCAGTACACCTCTACGCGTTAGGCAGACCCACCAGGGTAATGATGTCGTTCGAGGCTCCCATGATCTGAGCACCAAGGATGTATACGGATGTCCTCCCTAAGGGCCATGCGTAGCTGGACCCTCGTCCCCATAAGGAGGAAGGAGTCGCCCGAGCAATCGCGTTCTGGGCCCAGCATAGCTGGAGGCTAGCATCTCTGCCCCTTGGGTGATGAACATACGCATGCCCCTATCCCAAGACCCTTCTCTAGGAATCGTGCGTGACCGCAGGGCCGGGATATGTTCCCACCTCCGCTGGGTCCGCCGCATCGCAATAAGCGGATTCCTCCATGGTCCGAACCACACGACCTTAAACTGTGTTGTCTGGTCCTACCACACGACCATAAACTGTGATCGTCTTGGCCGCCCGACGAGAAACGGCACTGCATCGTGATGTTCTCCTCAGGGGGCACTCACGTTGGGCGCTGGTTAATAACCACGCCATTCATCAATGCCTTCCGTGGCTTGATTGTTGTGGCGACGCCAGGGATTCCTTAATCACGGGCATGTCGCCGCACAAAGAAAAACCATTCATCTTTAAGGACAAACAAGAAATATCAAATGCCGCTCCTTCTGTGTGCGAGGGTCAGACCCGCACTCTTCCCCGCGCTGGTGCCCGATTGTGTTGCGCCGCGCTTCAAGAACTACGTGTGGCTTGATTCCCATCCTTATGGGATACGTAGGAACGCCCGGATGTTTGAAACTTCGGGTCCAGCCCCCCACCTCTTAAAGATTCCCCCTCCTCTGGGGAGTCCGCCGCTTTCGGGTCACCCTCAAGGCGTGTCCCTCGACCCCTTGCAGTGGCCCACTGGTGTCAAGAGTACTCTGGTTTCTTTCCAGGAGCGTCAGGTTCTGCTTGGTCAGGTTCCTTCCACCCTTCAGGCCTCATGCTCCACTTCATTCGGACTCATCGCTTAAGCCATGGATGGAGCCCCCCGTGAGCGGTTCGGACACAATGCCTCAGTGCTCTCCCACCGACTCGGGCCGGTGCCCCCAATGGCCTCGGGCAGCAAATCGATATGAATCCTGCGATTGAGCGGGCGATGCTCGTTTGCTGCCCCATTCCATCAACGGTTAGTGCGATATTGATGCTGCTTTTCCGCCACGGTCGGCAGTACTCCCATATCGTTACGCCGGTGCCCCAGTCCTTGAGTGAATGGCCGCATGATTCACATCTTCCACCCCCCATCCTGACCAGGCAAAATATCGATACTCTTGACACTCTCCCTCAGTGCGTCTTTGCATATCCAGGGGATAGGACCGCGAAGTGGCGTACTTTGAGGTCTCATGGTCCGAGCTCTAAGACCTTAAACTAAGATCTCCCCCTATGGTCCGAGCTCTAAGACCTTAAACTAAGATCTGCCCCTCTGGTCCGAGCTCTAAGACCTTAAACTAAGATCTCTTCCCTTATGGTCCGAGCTCTAAGACCTTAAACTAAGATCTCCTCCCTTATGGTCCGAGCTCTAAGACCTTAAACTAAGATCTCTTCCCTTATGGTCCGAGCTCTAAGACCTTAAACTAAGATCTCCCCCTTTGGTCCAAGCTCTACGACCTTAAACTAAGATCTCCCCTAATCATGGTCCCACGTCCTGCATGACGTTAAACTGCGCCTCCAGAACTACGTATGGCTTGATCTCCAGCCTGATGGAGTACGTAGGAACGCCCGGGCATTTTGACTCGGGTCCAGCCTCAGGGATCGCTAAGTCCCGCCCCTCCTCGTCGCCAACCGTCTGGCCTGACTTCGGGTAGAGTGGTGCGGTTGTGATATTCTCCCCGATTCAGCTCGGGATGCCCCATTGCAATGATGGGAAGTGACGGTTTCCTCGTCAAGGAGGTACTGTCTGAGAATTGGGGTGATTCACGGCCAGATTAATGCATCCGCCTAATACGCTTTCCCCACGGTGGCGCAGTTTTGGGAGCGTTGGGTTCTGTCCGAACAAAGCATCACTTCGCCCCACGCTTCGCATGCTCTTTTGATCTGGACTTCCACCCTTGTGTCTGAAGGAACCCCCAAAGCGGTATTCATGACGACATGTGGTCCGCCTCCTGCAATATGAATGATGACCTTCGGTCCGTCTCTTGCAGTTGTTATGGTCGATCCACTGTCCGCCTACCGTCTTGGGCATTTCCTGGAAGGCCGACCGTTGTGGATTTCTGAGGTCGGGACACGCGATTCACCCTTGCTCATTTCCCTATGATCGGATAAAATCTCAACGCCCCTAGTGTTGTCCCGCTCGTGTGTTGGAACAAGTTGGGGATGATACATTGATTAGGTCTGAGGTCTCCTTTCTTAGGAATGACCTCCCTCTTTTCTCCAGCAATCCAGGCCCAACTATGGATGCCTGATGCTTGGTTAACACTCCCGCAAGACAGTGAATTGTGGTTGAGCATGTTAAGCCAAAAGATGCAGATAAATATATTGGTTCATACAAATGGATCAAGGTAGCAGAAGTAAAATGTTTTGGGAATGGCAAAACAAAGCCCTTAGGGATTAGCGTGCTGAATGAGTCTTTCTAATGCCGCTACCCTTTGGCTGGTGGCCTCCAGAGCTGCTTCTCGCTCTCTGCGTGCCCTCTCCTCGACGGCGGTCGCAGCACGCAGTTCGTCAATCCTGGCCTGTGCGCGCTCCCGCTCGGCTTGGAGTGTGACCATCTGTTGGCCCGCCTCGGTCAGCTGTACCTGAGCGTCGATCAGTTGTGCCGATAGTTGCTCCACAAGCTCGGTACATGCTGCGACGAAGGCCTCCTTCTCTGCCGCCTGCCCTTCGAGGCGCCGGACTTCCTGCTCAGCCGCAAGGAGCACCTGCGTGCTCTCCGACATGTCCCGACTTTGTGCGACGTCGGCACGCCGGCGGCTCTCACGCATCTTCTCGGCCATGAAATCACGGATCGTCAGATGGAGGCGTTGAGCATCAGCTCCCCCGGCACACAGGAAGCGCAGCCAGGTCTGAAGTGATCCCATGCGCCCCAGCCATTCCGATGGGTCTCGCTTGAGGAAGCGCTGGATGCACTTCCACCCCCTGCGTCGCGTTGCCCGGCTATCCTCGACCGCCTCCGCGTCCGAGTCATCCATCTCCTCGGGGTCGGCAGGCCGGTAAGCAGGGAAGGCAGCCAGCAGGTCTGCTGCAGGGTCCGCCCCTGGGATGTCTTCGTGGGGGATAGGTTCCCCAACACCTGGGCGACCTTCTTCTCTCGCCCCAGCGGCGACGACGCCCTCGTCAGCCCCCCTCTCTCCGATGTCAGCGCCGCCGGCGTCCGGAGCCCCCTGATCAGCAGTTGGTGGGGCCGGCTCGGTTTGGAAGGTCTGTTCCGGAGTAGGCGGCATGTCTGCCACTGGTCCACTCGCGGACGGCCCGGGTTCAGCAACCCGACGAGCCTCCAGTGTTGAGATCACTGCGCAGGGCATGCCATGGTTAGTCACGGATCGTCAACGGAAAACACCAGCGGTAAAGTAGGGAGACTTACGGGAGTTCAGAGCGTCATCCTCCGCTACCTCGGCCGCCGTAGGAACAGTTGCAGCAGGGGACCCTTCTGCGCTCGTCGATTCAATGATAGGTGCCGGGCCCCCGCCTTGTCCTACTGGCGCCTCTCCCACTCCCGCTGAGGACGCCTGACCGACATCCGTGCGCTCCTGAGAAAGATGGAGAAACGGGTTAGAAGCTGCGTAAGGAAATGGATGAAGCGGATTGAGTAGGGATAGAAGCGTACCTCGAGGAGCTCAGTGACATCAACAGTGTCAGAGCCGACCACCTCGCCGCTCTCCCGCGGGCTCCCCCGATGGGACCCTCCCTCGGAGCCTTCATCCTCCCCCGTCTCCTCCTCCTCTTGGGAGTTGCTGCTACTGTCGCGCGGAAGGCCAGTGTACGGCACGGCGGGACCCAGTGCCCCTATTTATAGGCGAGGCCGTGGGCCGCGCTGCGCGGAAAAGGCTTTGCGCGACCACATCGGCCGATTTCGCGCCCGACACCCATTTTTGCGCGCCACAGTCCCGCGTCGCCCAGGACTTCGGCATTCCGGCGTCTCCCTCGGAACCCGATCGTTGCGACCTCTCGCCGATCAGATTCCGAGGGGGGGCTTTTGTAGACGCCGGAAAAGTCCGTTGTTCCCAAACGAAGTTCCGGATGCGGAAAGCGAGGTCATATTTGGAGTCGGAAGAATGTTTCGGAGGGCCCGGAGGCCTTGCGCGGAATTTCAGAGGCCCGCGCGCAAAAGCGATGAGTCGCGCGCAAAACCCCCGGGATGCGCGCAATGCGATGGTCCGGCGCGGAATTTTGCGCGCCGCTGGCCCGCGCGGCTCCCTTTGCGCGCCGTGCCCGATTCCGCGCCCCGCGAGAAGGATTTCGCGCTCGCGCCTTGGATTCCGCGCCCGGGGTTGCCTATAAATACAAGGCGACCCCCAACGTTTTAAAGGTTGCTGGAAGTCGAAACGTCTCTCGTGCGCGCAAGTCAACCCCTTCCGCGCGCAATGACGAACTTTAGGTAGCCTCCTTTCTTTCGCGCAAGAAAGCCTCGGGGTCCGCCTTCGCGCGCAATCCCCGCTGGCTCCTTTCCTTTGACTAAAAACTCACCCTAAGGCCTTTGCGCGCAAAAGAAGCCTCTTGCGCGCAATTGCCCCCGGGGTGCGCGCAATCCAGCCCGATTGCGCGCACCCCCTCTTCAAAGTGGCCGTTCGTTTGAGAATGAGCTGTTGCCCCCGCGCGCTGTCCGAAGCCCGGTGCGCGCAATCTTTATCATCCGCGCGCAAGGCGCTGGCCCAATTGCGCGCCAGCCCGCCCTGATTGCGCGCCGACCCGCAGCTTTGCGCGCAAAGCTCCTCTTTTGCGCGCAATCTGCCAGGGTCGCCCCTGTTGACCCCCTGAGGGTACTCGCCTGCGTGGCGCCCGGTGATCTTCATCGCAGGTGCCCGCACCGTACGCTGTCTTCCCGTGCGGCCTTCCAGGCTTGCGCGAAGTGACACGGACCCATTGGCGGCAACACACGTCCCGCATGACGTTAAACTGCACATTCGTCCCGCATGACGTTAAACTGCACACGTCCAACATGACGTTAAACTGTACTTCGTCCGAGCTACAAGACGTTAAACTGTTCAGCATACGTCCCGCATGACGTTAAACCGCACATACGTCCTGCATGACGTTAAACTGCACATTTGTCCAGCATGACGTTAAACTGCGCATTCGTCCTGCACGACGTTAAACTGCACACGTCCAAGCTGCATGACGCTAAACTGCCTAGCCCCCAACGTCCGCGCTGCAAGACGTTAAACTGCCTAGCACATCGTCCTTAACACATGACGTTAAACTGTACTTCGTCCGGCAAGACGTTAAACCGTCCGCTTCGTCCTCAACACATGACGTTAAACTGTACTTCGTCTGGCAAGATGTTAAACCGTCCGCATCATCCGATCCCGTGCTCCGCACGCTGGGTCCGCCCCCGGTTTGGATGTGGCCCCCACCCGCTCGTCTCTGCAGGGATGTCGGGATCGTCCTTCTCTAGGGACGATTTAATGGGAGCGGCTTTTCCCTACGGGGGCAGGGTATTACAAATCCCTAGTTTCTCGTGGGAGGCCGCACATGTGTATCTCCATTGCGCCTCCCCACTGCCGAAGCCAGTAGAGGGTGTGACTGGGATCGAGGTGTCTCATGCTTTCGGTCCAAGTCCCTTCCAACTGAGTTTTGCCGCATTCGGGCCGCCTTAGTGCGTAAGTCCTGACAGAATGAACTACGTGGACTTTGATCCCTGTCTTCTATACAGGGTACGTAGGAAGCCTCCCTGAGGTCCAAGCCCACCACCTGGTCGTCCCGGTCGTATTTACGTCGGTTCGTCCATCAGTGGACCCTTCCTGGGTTCACGCTTGCGTCGATTCACCTCTGAGTCCGCACCTGTGGGGAGACTGCCCGTGTGTATCTCCACTGTGCCTCCCCACAGCCCCTTTTTCCATTTCTCCTTTTATCGTCCAGCATGACGTGAAACTGTGATCCACCCGGCCGTTCCATCCCCCTCTGTGCGAGGTGGTTCGGTTCCATCCTCCGCCCGGCAGCCTTGACCCCTTCGTGCGTCGGCCTGCCAACGTCCAGCATGACGTGAAACTGTGATCCACCCGGCCGTTCCATCCCCCTCTGTGCGAGGTGGTTCGGTTCAATCCTCCGCCCGGCGGCCTTGACCCCTTCGTGCGTCGGCCTGCCAACGTCCAACATGACGTTAAACTGTATACCCGAACTACGGTGACTTTGATCCCTGTCTTCTATACAGGGTACGTAGGAAGCCTCTACGAGGTCCAAGCTCTTCACTCCGCTATCCATCCTGACCCTTACCCGGGCCGCCACATCCCGGTGGGGTCATGCCACTTCACTCCACCCCACTTCACCCGGGAAGCCGCCCATGTGCTGGCCCCAGCATTGAAGGTCCCCGCAAGGGGTTCTGTCATCTGATCCACTCTTCGTGTCGATCAGTCCGATGCCGTCCCCGCTGGACGTTAAACTCGCGGCATACCCCGTGTTAAACATGGGAAGCTGAGGAAAACCTCAGGTGACACAGTTCCCCGCACCCGGTGCGGGATGCCTCAGGCGTCATGCCTTCGAGAAGCCCTATTAGGGACGGAAGACAGATATGCAGAGCCGCAGTGTAAATGCACGCCCCCAACACCCAGAGCCATCCGGTCTCCTCACCGCAGGTTGCTGCCCCGATCAGACTCCTTGGAGCGTCCGGGCGGAGGCAGCGTAATTAACCGGTGTCCATGAAGATATGGCGCCGGGAACGAGATTCACGAGCATGTCTTAAATCTATGAGGGAGACCCGGATTAGGCAACGAGTTCCGAGGAGACGTCCAAGGAAGGAGGAGCCGACATCCCATCATCCCGGTTTCGATCAAGGAGCAGACGCCCCTGAATAAGGGACGGATGCCGCCCGCCTTTGGAAAGCGGGACTGCGGGACCACAAGCCTCGCGCGCTCATCCCCTCGGGTTGACGGGTGCACGCGCGAACGCGTCCTGGCGGAACAGCGTAACCTGACGCACATCCGCACCGAAACAATCCTAGAATAGGGAAAATATGAATTCAAATAACAATCACCTACCTCTATCCGGTTGAAGAGCGATCACCGTGTCATATTCGTTGGTGAGGTTTGTCGAATCCGAGATGCATCAATCGATCATGTCGTCATCGTCCGCTAATGAGTTCTCCTCCAATTCTTCAAGAGGCTCTATCTCAATTCATAGGTTTATGAGGCTACCTCTACAAACATTCCATAATCATGTATTTAAAAGGGAGTAATTTGGTCCCTATGAAAAAAAGGAAACTTTTAAATGAAATAAATTAATAATTTATTATATTTCCATTAAAACGTCCAAAACTAACTAATGATGTTGAACCACACCAATTTATGTTAGACCCCACCTAAAGTAAAGTCACAACTCTAAATTCAATGGTTCCCTCATATTTCTGACTTGGACACCCTTTTAAATGTTATACAACTTTTTCATGAAAAATGCTCATGCACGCTGTTTGATGTTTAATTAATTTCAAACATTGATCTCGGGAACTCTGGGCCTCAGAATCACACACTGTCGAAAGGTATAATATTTAAATAATTCCATATGATATTTAAAAATATAACACATGTAAACTCAATAAAAGTAAGTTTTTTTAGTGTGGAGAGGCCAAATGCCTCAGGGGGGGGGGTCAAAGAGGAGTTTTTTGGTTACTTCCAATTTTGGTATAGTTATGGAATTGGGGAATCGGCTATGGAATGGAGGATCAAATGGATTCTTGGTCATCCTTCTATTTTTATCATGACTATGGTGTGGAAACCCCAAATTTGGATTAGAATCGCATGATTGTGTTTCTCAAGATTCTGTTGAATTTGAGGTAGCTTAGTCATGGATCTAGGTTGTTTTGTAGATCTAATCCTTATAATGAGGCTATTTTAGATAGTGGCTATGGTTATGTTGCGGTCATTTACCTAGTATTAAATATCTATAGTATGGATCTCATCATGTATCTTGTACATGACATTGATTACCATTATTTTGGAATTCCCCCTATATTACACCATAGTTTGGTGAATTTTAATCAATTCTACCCCATGGAGGTGTACGATTAAATTGGATATTGTGTTTTGATGAATGGGTATACAAAACCAAAGTGCACTGAATCCTTTTATATGTGTGGGTTTTTTCTAATTTCATTGGGGTTCCAATTATTTTTTATGATTTATTTAATCCCATAATCCATGGTATTTAATCCATGTATTTATAAATCAATATGCAAATGTTTTGGATTACTGACTCCATTCGATGATATTGAGGATGCGCCCGTAAAGGGCTCCCGAGCTAGGGTTTTCCTCTCGCCACCGTCGGCCCTTCGCTGCGGACGGCGCGGTGTTCCCTCTCGAGCTCAGGGTGTCGGCTAGGATCTCTGTAGCGTCGCGCGGTTTCGTGGTCTTCCCTTGCTGTGGAGTTTCTCTTTGGGCTTCGATAGTTGCGGGTTCCGACCTGTGGGTGTAAGACCGGTCCCCGCCGACGGCATACTCTTCGGAGCACTCCTGGGTTCGTTCTCGGCAACAAGCTGGAGTCATGCGGTGTGCTTCTCAGCATCTGATGGTCGCGCCCTTGTGTCGGCAGTGCATGGGGTCCTGGTCTTTCTCAGGTGAGTGCGGTGGGGTTTCTCCATGTCGGAAGTGGTCGTTTTGGTTGGCAGCGGTGGGATCTTCTGTGTCAGGGCGTTGCTTGTGCGCTTGGGTGGTGTTTCTGTGATTTTTGACCCTTCGAAAATGGTTTTTGAGTCTTCCTTTCATCTCGTTTCGTGGTGAGTTGAAGTATGGATGTATTGGTGTTTTCGATTAGTTTTTCAATCGTATATGTGTCTTTTGGTGCCTCCGGTGAGGCGATGAATTTGGAGCTGGTGATGGCGATGGCGCAGTTGGTTCTCGTCGGTGATGTTATTGAAGGTTTGTGAGCGTATGTTCCCACTGTGATTCCCCTGGTGGTGATTATGTGGAGACGCTGGAGGGATGATGGCATTGCGGTGTCGATGATGGCCGGAGATGCTCGTCGGCGAGGCGGTGCAGTCTCGCGGCTCGAGGAGGTGTGCGGACCGAGGTGATCACGTGATTCGATGAAGCCCAAGGCAGTGCGTGGCTCGAGGCGTTGAAGGTGGTGTTTTTTAAATTTTTGAAGTATTTCGTTTGAATTTTGAATTTCCTGATGTGGTGATGTGGATTTGTAGTGTTTCGGGTACCGGCAAACCCTTAACCAGTTTTAGGGGAACCAGCTACCCTCAAACCGGCCATTAGAAAATAAAAAAAAATGGTTTGCAGGAATATGCAAATGTTTTAGGTGACTTTAATTTTTCACTTTCCCCCATTTTATTACAGTTTCTTATCTGGGTTAGGATTTATTAGATAAACCATTGGATTAGGGTATTTTTTATGTACGAGGATGATGTGGTACATTGTATTCATTGTGATCAGGTATTTTCCCTTCATGGTTCTTCTTGGGGGTTATATCCCTCTTCTTCTGGCCTAATGCATTATTTTAGATAGATTCTTTTGAGGTAGGTGAACCATAAAATCACTTCTATTTTATCATATAGGTGGAATGATGATATTTTTTAACTCTAAGGTGATAGTATCATAATTATTAAAAAATTTAAATAATTATATTACTGAAATTTTAATGTGAGGAGGAAAGAATCACAAGTTTTAAAACTTTTGATGTTATTTACATTTGTGTTATGGATTCTTTGTAATATCATTGAAATTCAAGACTATTAGGAGCCTTGTTTATACTATAAATCGATGTGTTTGTGGGAATATTATGTGTGTGATTGGTAAATATCACCTTGAAAACATGGTTAACCCCTTATATCCTGCTTATATCTTTTTCACATGAATATTTCAGTCTTCTAAATAATTTGCATCAAAGGTATAGTGGAATGTGATGGGTAATTAACTTATTAAATCTGAAAAACGTTATATGATATGTGATGGTGATGTGTCGGGTGGATTTAATGGGATATGGTCATAGTATATAGATGTTTTGAAATGGAATCAGTTTTGATATGGTTGTCGTGGTGTGGAAGATGGTTTTATGATGTTTTGTGTGGTGATAGATTCTTATGAAGCAATGAGATTAAATTATACATTTGAATGATGAATGGAATATGAAGAAATGGATTATTAATTCATTAAATAAAATATAAAGTTTTTTATAAGATTTGGATACATTAACATGAAATTAATAGTCTTGATAATGAAATGGTTCTGTAATGAAAAATCATGAAAATTGAATTAACTTGAAATGGAAGGTGTAATGCTTGTTGTGACTTATGGATTACTTTTGTGTTGTAATTAATTTAGTATTGATAGATAATTTTTCAAAGGTTTTGTTTATTTGGGGTGATTTTGTGTGTTTGGAAATAGTTTTTTTGTGAACCCATAAGGTGTGTTTATGTATGGCTATTATATGTATATTTTATGATCCAAGTGAAATTTATATGCACCCCACCTACATTGATCACCATGTTATGACATCAAATTTTTTATTAAGGAATTTTTTCAAACATTCATATGGTGATAATGGATGGTTCATTAATGTTTCATTACCTCTCTCTCTTACAGGTGAGTTATATATACATGGGCTATTATGGAATGAAATCAAAAGGTAAATAGTGGTGGGTGTTTGATTTGATGATGGGATTTCAATAGTGTGGGTCCTTCATGGAAGGAGGATAGATCTCAGTTGATTTTCTTAGAATTCATGAAGCATACTATTATGGTTATGGATGTGGTAAGTATTTTTTGTGATGACTAGGATTCTTGAAGTGATATGTGTTATATGGATGGGATGAGAGACCCTAGATGTGTGATGTTTCTGTATAACAGAGAAAACTAATTTTAAAAGTAGTTTGTGGTACCCTTTTATCAATATGAGTTTTATTATATTTTTATAAAAAGATTTTATTTTTTTGTTAGTGTGACATAGTGAGTGTTTTATTTGATGGTTGACCTGTTTATGAAATTTTGGATCTGTTGTTTGGTCCATAGTGCATGAGTATTTTCTTTTCAATGGTTAATGAGTGACTTTGGGTGTGATACAACTAAATATACTTATATTCTTACCAAAAATATATTAAACAAAATTATTTTTCCAAGAGTACTAGATAGACCATTCATATAATTACTTGCACAGACATTGTGGCTTTTTTGTACGGATACCTTAGGATTAAATTTTGAGAATTTTCATGTAGAATACTTTATTTTTTTAAATTTTTCATGCATTATGTGAATGTTTTGTTTTCTTTTATTTTATATTATGTATTTCAGTTTCATTGTGGTATATTATATATATTATATAGGGTAATGCCTCAGATATGTGATATTTTTTATACTCGGTGCTAGTCACCAACTAGGGGACTACATGAGGGGGGATATCAAGTTCATTATCTATCTTCATTAATTTATAACATTGAAGGGGCACCATAAGAGGGAGTGGTTTAAAATAGAGTTCTAGGAAATGTTTTGGTAAAGGGATATGATGGAGTTTGGAGGTAGGCACTATGAGTATTACATCGGTTGGTAGGGTAACAATGTATTTTTTTTGTGCATGACATAGGTTACAGATGATTGGTTTTGACATGGGATTTTTGGTCCCCCTTGGTTCGATACAAAGACATTGAGCCTACCAAATGACCAATATAGGTGACAGAAGTTGTGGGGTAAATTCCTAGGATAGATACATGAATCGTGAAAGATTATACTTGTTATTTAACAAGGTGGTTTTGGTATACTAATATGAATTAAATAAATTTTAATAAAAAATAATTATTGTTTAGAATAATATATCCTTGTTTCCCTTAAATTATTTCTCATGGATGTAGAGAATTTGTTTTTGAGGATCATGAGGAACAGTAGGTTAATCTGATTAACTAATGTAGGATGTACACAGTTAAGGACAATGAACACTACTATAGTAAATTCCATTCAATTAATTGGCTGTCTTTTGTGATGTTTGTTGTAAGAATCTATGTTCTGAAGATATATGTATTTTCGCAAGATCTCATTTAGTTTGTTATGGGTTCAAGAAGAGTATTGGTCCCCATTGTTAGTTTTTCAGATGTGATGAGTTGTGCATCAGAGGTGTGCTATGTATTATGTTGGTTGGAAGAATAATGATGTATTAACGTTTTAATAAAAAAATGAGTTTAAATTAGAAATCCTATAATCAATAATGAAGGGAATAAATATATAGTAGGTCATGTCTCTTTATTAGTGGAGTATGTAGGTTTGGGATCTAAAATTAATGTTTGAGGATATTTTGTTTTTCTCCCATGATATTTTTCTTAATTATGAGTCCCAATCATATCTAGATGAGGTACTCTACCATTCTCTTTGGAATACAATTACTCATTTTACATTGACAACATACTTCGAGATTTATATAATGGAAAATTTGATAGATAATTTTCACTCGTGATGTGTCTTACCACAAGTGGGGGACTAGTTGGGTTACCCAAGGAGAAAATTTGTTAGTGGAACATCACATGAGCTAAGGCCATCAAGTTATTGGCCCTTATAGATTCATCATATGTATCTTCACTTATGAACATATAGGAACACAATCTTTTGTAATTTTTTAGGGTACTTGGTATAGTGTCATTTAATTTTGTGGTATGTTTCAATAATTTAAACCAGTTCTTATTGGATCTTGAATGTTAGTTTGGTGGAGGTGTTTAGGTTCAATGTCAACCTTAGTAGAAGATTCCTGGGAGTTTGTTCTAGCTGTTGGGGAATTAGAATTATGCTCCGTTGAGATGAGATGTTGTACTCATAGTTCATCCTCAGGATACTCATCATCTTTAGGTATCCCAAAATGAGCATGGTTTTGGAGGTGGTTTTCAGTAGTGATGAATGGGAGATAGGTGTGGATAGTTTCATGAACCTGATGTTCCAAAATAAGATCGACCATGGACCATTTGATGTATAATTAGCTAAACATCTATCCTTTTTTGTTCCCTATTAAATGTAAGAGCTTCAAAAACATTTGTTGAACCCACTCTAGGTTATTCTCTAGGAATATAATTTAAAACCTTTATATGCCTCTATTTTTCACTAAACTAGTCCAATTATTGACTAACTTGTTTCGTTTAGGGGGTAGTTACATATGATAGGGACACATCAATTGTTAATGGATATTTTCTTAATTATGATATACCTTTAGGATCTCATCCTTGGCATTGAATAGTTTCATTACATGTATGAAATTATCAACAATATAGGTTGGAGAATTACCTTCAAATATGTGGATGAAGTTTTCAAACAACATGGAGTTCGAGGTCCATTTTCTTGAATTGGGACATACATTTTACCTCATGAATCTGATGGGGATTTCCTCATGATTTTTGAACTCAATTATTCCTTTGCAGTCCTTCCCAATGTCATTAAAATGAGAAGAAAAAAAAATATCCAAATACTGGAGGATATGACGTGATTGTGTTTCTTTTTCATAGAATATCATTAGAATGTAACATTTATTTTGTTGAGTTTTATTAAAATAAACTATCATTAATCAATTGAACTATCCCCATTTGATGGTTTTAATGGGTCTCCAAACTCATCTCATTTATGGTGTGTTTTGGTGGATGAGTTGAATATTATCAGTTTTGATGTGGTTAAGAGCATGTAAATGATTGTTCGGTTTGATCGAGTTAGAATTTTGGTGGATGATGATGGGAGTAAGTCTAATGTAAATGAAAAGAAGGGACCATTGGAATTAAATTTTGGGGGCCTTGATATTTTAATGGTTTCTCCTTTACATAGGAAGATAATTTTTGTCATAGAGAGTATGATTTATCTATGGTTCGTGGGACCTTTCAAGGTTCTGGTGTGCATTTTGATATGGTTTATTAGTTGGTGTTTCTTCCACTGTAGGCCATGATTCATGATGTCATCCATGAATCTAATCTCTCTAATAATCATCATAAAGACTACCATGTCATTAACTAGATATATTTGTATTTTGAGGATGAATCAATGCTTTTAGATCAGACAGTAGTGATCTGTGATCATTAGGAGATAGGTTTTCTTAAATGAGACATTACTTTAGTCTTGGTGATGTGTTTGAATTGCGGGATAGGGTATATTACTTGGGAGAATGGGACACAAACTAATGTAATTTTCCACTAATTGTTTTCAATTTTTTCTTTGTTCAACTTTATTTAATGATGTGTTTTTTTCATTCCTGTTGGTTTATGATATGCGGTTTTTCAATGATAATGTGATGTGTGTGTTAAAACCTCATGAATATAAAGAAGTTAAAAAAACTCATAATCAAATAGACTTACACAATGATACATATTAACAATTTTAAGGTTATTTAATGTATCCAAAATCGAGTAATATATTTGTAGGGAAGATTGAATTTATTGATTTATGTGATTGGTGTTGTAATGTTCCAACCCAAACCACTGGATCAAAGATGGATGATACCAGACCTCTAACACACCTCCTCATATTCAAGGGACTATTGAATACTAGTGAGGGTATGAATCCATTAGTGGGGAGGCTATACCCTTAGTATCATATCCTAGGATTATCAATCAAAAATACCCAATATGATAAATAATAAAATTAATCATGCCTATAGGCAAAGATGCAATTCATGTGATAAAAATAAAGGATCTCCTAAAGTTGAAAATATAAATATTGTAAATAAATGAGATAAAAAAATAAATGATAAACCACACTTCATATTATTATCGGTCTTTATCCCACCACCAGTTCCACACTCGTTAGCTTAGAATTCCACAATAGGGCCCTTGCACTTCCCTAGATCCCCCATGAAATCTACAAGAACATTTAAATTCCAGAGAATGGTGTCAGTACAAGATTTAGTATGAAACCACCAATGTGCCCTTAAATAGATTTTCTCAGGTCTAATTTTGTATTCCAAAATAATTAAAAATTTCTAACAAGCATAGAAACACATAATCAATATCCGAGCAGTCAAATGCAAACCTAGATACCATAATCCCCCAATACTACTAACTTCTTCTTCATACAATAAATGAATTTATTATCTATATGTATCCATAGCATCCATAAGGATTTTGGAATGTCACTCTAAATCCATATGACATCAAGTAAAAACAACCTACCTAGAATCCATAAGGCATTAGGTAACACTAAGACTCCATAAATCATCGAGCATCGGCGACCTACCCAGAATCGAAAAGGCATATTGTAACACTCAAAATCCATAGGGCATCAACTATAGGTCTTATAGTCAGAATCCAACAGGAATCATATAGAATCCCTGGTACAAGGTTATCATGTTACACTATCATCATCTCTGCACACCGTGTGTGAACCCCACAAGGAGTAATCATACAATGATGGCCACCTATCTTGTAAACACATTCCAATCCTCAAAGGAAATCGTTTTAGTTAATAACATGATAAAAACAATAGCACACCTAATGAGATATATAGAATCAGCATATACATAATCATGTGAATCAAACACTATCATGGAATCTATCTATGACAACAATATCATAGAATCAGTCCATACAATATCATTATGAACACACACACCCACACGTTTTTTTTCAAAATGAAATGAATTGGTTACCCAATTCAAGCCAAAGAAAATTTATTAAATCAAATGGTTTAAAATTGAAAGCATGAGGTGTAATTAACTTACACCATAAAAATTTATAGAAACAACATACTGAAATTATGAATCCAATAGAAACGATAATCCTAAAACTTATTTCACCTTTTCTCGAGAAGGCTGCATGAAACAACCTCTTCTAGTTCTATAAATTATAAAGACACTAAATAAACAATGGAGCCCCCAAAGTGATCACAATTGAAGCATGAATATCCATCGATACATATTTTAATCATAACATGGAAAAACTTGTGTAGAGAGATCCTGTGAAGGTATGTAACTTCCTACCTAAAAATTCATTGGCATAAAAGGTATGGATAAACCACATTGTGTTGTGCGATAACTATAATAGATTCCAAATAGTCAAGAACACATCTTCACAAGATTTCCATCATAATCATCAATAAATCAATGCTCTAGGTTCATCAAGGTTTCCTAAACCCAAAAATAGTTATTTTACTTCAAAATTAAATAATACAAATTAGGTGATGAAACTCTCTCTCTCTCTCTCTCCAAGATAATATCCTAATTATCATTATAGGATAGTGCATGCATGCGTAATATTCTCTAAAAGAATAATTATCTTTTGAAAATTTCTCATACATTATCCCTTTTATGATTATCTCTTGGTATTTTATCATAAATTATCTTCTTATAATTATCTCTATTAATTATACCTCAGTTATACTTTATAATTATCTTTTGATAATTTATTATATAATGCAATTTAATATTAATAAATTGATAATTTATAATCATTTATACTTTTTGTAATTATCTTTTGATAATTTATTATAAATTATGATTTTATAATATTATTCTGATAATACCTCAAAAACAATCTTTTATAATTTTATTTTGATAATTTCCTATAAAATAACATTTTATAATTATAATTGGATTATCTATTACAAATTAAACTTATATAAATATATTTTAAAATTTTCACAATAATCATCCTTTTATAAAAATATTTTCATAATTTGTTATAAAATATCATTTTATAATTATCTTATGAATATTTTTCAAAAATTATCCTTTCATAATTGTCTTTTGATAATTTCTCACAATTATTCTTCTATAATTATATTTTTATAATTTATCAAAATTTATCCTTTTATAAATAACTTTTTTCAATTTATCATCAATATATTATTTTATAATTATGTGTTGATAATTTATTAGACAATGTATTTTTATAAGTACCTCATCAATATTTCATAGAAAATATTCTATTATAATATTCACTAGTAAAGGTATAAATTTTTTTACTATATTAGTTATATTTTATAATTTAACATAAATTATCAACTATAATTTTCATTTGATAAACATTACAAATTATTCTTTGTTTATATTTCAATATTTTATTGAGAAATTAGCATTTATAATTATTTCTTGATAATTTCTTATAAATTTTCTTTTATTAATTATGCCTTCATAATTTCTTATAACCTCTCTATAGTTAAATATTTCTATTATCCAGTGATACTTTTTTCCATTAATAATCATTTCATAGTCTAGGTATTATAATTTGATAATTATAATAGTTATCCCTGATTAATCATGAAATTACTATTGGATTATTTTTAATAGATCATCGCTCATAATTCATTATCATATCCTTTGATAATTTTGATAAAATATCCTTCAATAAATCATTATTATTATAAATGAATGATTTTTCATTATTATTTTATAGAAACCTCCGAAAATTATGCTTTCATAATTATTTTAATTTCTTGAATGATAGATCAGAAAACTTATCCAATGATAATTCAATATAATTATCCATTTATAAATCATTTTATATCATATTTTAATTATATTAACCATATTTTCATTATGTTTTGGATAAAATAATGCTGGCTGAAAAAAAAAATAATAAATTATTAAATAATACAACCATATAAGATGTAATGATCAGGAGTCCTCACAATGGTTCCCTAAATGAGAGGAAGATTCCAATGGAGGAAAAATGAAGGAGCTTTATAGGTTGCAAACAGATGATATTTGAGATCTCCCAAACATAACAATATCTACCAACATCGAACACAGAATAGTTAAAAAATTTAGGGAACCTAAAATTTCTAGTAATTAAAACCCAAAATTAAAACACCCAATTTAATCATATATTCAACCATCAATTCATTTCATAGTCATTAATTTCTCCTCATTAAGGCATTTTTATGTAAAATGAATTAAAACAGTGATAGTTATATAGTTTTAGAAATTAATGGTTTGGAAAATGGAGGTTTTAGATTTTTGAGTGAAGAAAACCTATTAACAATATATATATATATATATATATTATAAATAATTATTTAGTTAAAATATTAAATAAATTATCCAAAAAAGTGATCTAGAAAAATTCTAGATGTGTATAAAAGTTATGTCCTGGAAAGGGTAAACAATTCATCCCTGGCCTACTGGTCGCCTCATATTTCTCATACAACACAAATTTTGAGAGATATTGAATTATTAAAGTAAAAATAATATAATAAAATTAATAAATATTTTATCCTTGTGTACGATCTTATCAAAATCCCCATGGACATAACAGTTTGGACCCTCCGAGGTCATATCCCATGTTCCAGATCAAAGAATGGTCTCAAGTTTATCATATAAACCATTATTTTGGATATGTTTAATTATTTTGAATAAATCATGTGCATGTAATATATTATATATAATATTAATATTTCTTATGTACTAATCCTCTATGATCCTTAAAATATGAAAATAATTCATTGCATGACTCCAAAAATATTCCCTAGAATATTCAAAGGTGCTAAAAAGAATTTTAACGTTTTTTAAATCCTTTATAAAATTTATTAGGGTATTTTTATTGATTTTTTTTCAAATAAATATTCGTATAATTTATTAACTACTAATTTTTAATTTTCATTAAAAATTTAGAATATTACAATTCTCCCCCTCTATTAACGTCTCATCAACAAGAAGTATCTCTAGTGATCCTTCTTGAACAAATTAGACCACTGAGCTCAAAAACTAGACTCACTCTCATACATATCCTCAATGATACATCATTTCTACAAATAAATTATGACTATTGGTATTTTATTTCCTCACAATACCTGTAGGCTTTTGTCTATGATCCCCATGAGACACTCTTTATAGTATGCTTCTATCTCATGTTATATTTCACTACAACCAATAAAATTCAATGTGTTATGTATATACCTCTTAATATATGAAACATGGAACACATCATGCTTGCATCGATAGTGATATGTGAAGTCGTGATGATACACCGTTTCACCTATCTACTAGATAATATCAAAAGTTCCAACTATATATTGTGGTAACATGTATTACATCTACATACATCAGTGGAATAACTAAGGGTCCACTCTGAATAATTCATAATCACCCACTGTAAACTATAAATGTATATTTATTTGATTGGGAAAATATATCAGTCATCTCTGATCCTTGATCAATATTTTTACAATTATTTTCTCACTCTCGAAGGCTCCATGAAGCAAACTTATCCACAACTACATCTTCATCTTCTTCATTTATAAAAGTTTTTATTTACTTGGTATCCCCTAAATATCCTAGTATGGTTCCTTGAGAATACATTTTTTACCATTTTTTGGAGATAATTCATTCAATGCAATGTTATAATTACTTAGTCTATCAATGATTATCATGGAAGCATGAAGCATACCACCCATTATGTGTAAATTTTTCTCAGACTATCTATAGATCTAAGGATGGCATGCCATGATCAATCTTAGTGTGTCCATAAGGATTTGGGTAATACTTGTGAAAATAGAAACATTAAACATGAATCAATATCTAAAATAATTCATAAGGGAACACCATGCATGCATATGATCTCTCAGACAAAGATCATTCCTAGGTCCTCCACAGAGTGATACTCTCTAAAATATATTTTTCACTGTAGGATGTAATTACCATACATAGGTATGTAAATCCCTAATCATCTACTCTAGGATCTAATAAGGTAATACAACTCATTTATGTATCAATATCCCATCATCAACATATATTTAATATCCAGAAAATGGGTAATCTCTAGATTCATGTTCACTCATTATAATAACCTCTGTATTTGACTTAAATTCAGTATTTACCTAGTCCACAAGTGAATATGTGACTACCATGGGAGAACCAGTCAAATAACCATTGTACTCTGAGTAATCAATCCTCTATTCATCTAATTAAATTACCAACCATCACTTCTCCTCTAAGGGCCTCTCACAATTCTTCTTATATGCATTTGTCATACGACTAAGAGAATCCCCAACAACATCAAACTTATAAGGATTATACACCATCTCAAATTCAAACGTCAATATATACTCAACAAATCACCTCTATCTCATGTATAGTTCCCTCTATGTGTTTATATAGCTAAGGCTCTTGTTGTCCTGATAAACAATAAATCTCCCACTAAAGAGATAATGTCTCTGTCATTTCTGGGAAATGGCCATAAATACCAGATCCTAGTCATGTGTTGGGTAATTTCTCTCATGGGTTCATAGATAAAGAGAACCCTATTATATTATCTACTCCATTTTTATCAACTCCACTTCTAGACCAATGAATGATGAATTGATCTACACTTGATAACCAATCCTTGCATCAGGTAGTGTTAGTAATAAAGCTATCATCACCATTCAATTTAGCTCATCAAAAGCCTCTTCATACAGATTTTACCACCAAAACATCACTACCTTCATTGGTAATTCTATAATGGGGGTTTATAGTTATGATAATTCCTAGAAATCATATCATCAATATCATAATAAAATAAAAAATCTATTAATCTCATACACGTATAGGGGAAAATTCGCAAACATAACGTCCTGGAAAAATATGGGTATTAAAATATACCAATATTCAACACTAATTGTTGTAAGAACATAACCTATCAAATATATAATTCTCACTTCAAAATCTTATTGTAAGTCCAACATGGTGTAAGATTACTACAGAATCTATCTTGGTTCCTATCATGTTGCTAACGTACTGGTGATTATATGTGGATATGTTTGATGAATATTATAATTAATGAGAATAAGTATGGATACAATATCTTGTTCATGAAGGAAATAAAAACTATCAGTTCATTTGTAAACCCAAAAATCATCACCATGTACTCATATAATCCAAACCCACTATGAAATGATTTATTGGGAATGTCAACCTCAGTATCTCATAAATTTTGATATCATAATCAAAGATCAATATTGTATATAATGTCTCAGAGTTTTATGTGTATTAGTTTTTGAATATTAAATGGAATTATTACAAGACTCGGCATAGAGATGACACATCATTCTGAGGCCCTGTCATCCTGGAATGGTTGTTCGAACCTTTTTTTAAAGTTAAGTGAGTCTGCACTTGTGAGAAGCTGTGGATGATTCCAAACGGATGCCCACATTAAAAATATGAGGGCTAGGTTGCGTTTGGGACAAATACTTTACCTATTAATTGGTCAAACCTCGAACGGCATGGGTTGAGGTAAAATGTAAATTTTAGGAAGTTTTCAGTAAAATAAAATAAAATAAATGGAAAATTACATTTTTTTTTTCAAAACATTCATTTTAGTGAAACGACGGGGCAACTCTTTAAATAATAAATGCCATGTCATAATGACTCTGAAATAATAACACTGACTCATTAATGCCACCATGTGATGGAATCCCAAACATGTTCCATATTTTAAATGGGTTAGTCAAACGTTGCTTGTTGAAAGAAGCTGGAGAGAAACCCTGGAGAATCCATGAAACTTTGGAGAGAACTCTCATTGACGAACGATGATGAACCAGCTCTATGAATCACTACGCCATTGAAGTTGAAGGATCGTGGAAATAATGGCAGCATGAACGCCCTTCGTCAGCAATCGAACACTTTGTGAGGTAGGGGTTGTTTTTTTATTTCTCTTTTCCCGTTTCTGAATTTAAACGACGAGCGCAGACCAACCACGACCAAGTTGATCTGTGGATTCATGAATTATTGCGGGAGGGTTTCATCAGGTTGATCTCAGGGAATTTAATCCATGTTTATTTGTTGTTTGATTCTACTCTATTTAATCTAACTAACGGGAGCGAATCAACACTATGACGAGTGATGGCAGAGGTTCGTTCCTCAATTTTCTGATTGGATATCGTCCCCCTTTCTTTTCCTCATGCGTTCTTTGTGTTCTTCATGGGGCGACGAACAATGGATCATTGCACACCCATCTTGCAACTCAACGATCCCAAAATGGAGATCCAACAACACAACGAACCTATGGAGGTGCGACGATCATAACGGATGACCAATCGGCTTGGATCAAAAAAGTTTGTTCCTCAAGCGTTCTTTGTGTGGGAGGATAGAAATTCATTTTTGGAGATGATCGAAGGCCAGAAAATATTAGAGATGACCTCAGGATGTCAGGGAGACCTGAATTCGGGAGTTTCATAGAGATTGGATGGCCGAATTGTCGAACGAGGGAGCATGGAGTCGCGTTGGTGAATGTTTATGATTATAGAAATTTCCACAATACATGGCGTGTACTTTCAAAGAACACGTCGTATAGTACCGGCGGCAGCGACTAGGATTTCGGGGGTGAGAGGGGAATCACATGACGTGTAACCCTAGACACACGTCATTTTGGACTTTCCTCGAAGCTCGGTGGGTATTTTGGAAAATACACGGACACATGATGGACTACACGGTTTTAGAACATGACCATGTACTCCATCACATGACCAGGCGATGCTAGTAATGCGGGACACCCTGTGTACCAATTACACAAGTTAGAGTACACTGGTTGAGGACTGTGTGTGCGTACATGGCTTCCGTACATAGAGCCGACCCCAGTCACTCAGACATGGCATGTAAACCATACTACACGCTGTGTACACACTTTTCTATACAACCAGCCTAACGACATGAGCCATTGTACACAGGCAGTAATCGGGGTCAAGAAACCTGGCGTGTAGCTTTTCTACATGTCGTGTACATTTCGAAAATGGCATGGTCCTCATGTCCACCGTATCTTGGACTTGTTTTGTTTAGGTTAGTTCCCCTTCTTCTCATTCACCAAAATGTCAAGCATCATTTATATCTACCAGATTATGATCCCTACAACATGATTTTCTGTGATAGAGTCGGCCTCCCTTTGAGAGGCCCAAAGTGAGATCCTCTACACATTCCATACCATAGGTAGAGTCTGGCATCAATGTGACCAACTCTACCAGGCATTGATCCTCTACCTTGCTGATGAATCCACCTAGCTGGTGAATCCGAATGTGTCGTGGTATCCGCTGTGGCCTTGTAAGTGATCCTCATCTGTGTATCATGATATTTCCCACTCAATAGTGTGTCTCCCATAATGAGTGCATCTATCTCATGAGATCTTCACACTCAAGAGTGTGTCTCCCGAAATGAGTGCAACTACCTCTCGTGACATTTCCTGATGAACAGTACTTCTCGGACTGACATTATCTGAGCTACCAGACTCATGGAGTGTGTTCTCCTGGAATGAGTGCTTCATGGAATCTTCAGACATAATCTCTAGCGGGGTTATGCAGTGGTGTGACTTTCCTCTAGACCTTAGTTCTAGGTTTTGAGTATATTTGGACTGTGTTTCACTTGCTATATGTTATGTAGACATATACTATATAGAGGTGACTATTACTTTAAATTTTGTAATGCATTGTGGTTTATGGGGTCCTCTACTAAGTATTATTATACTCACCCATGTATTAGTTTTCCCTGCACATGTCATGTCTTGTGCAGAGAAGCTTACTTTTGATAAAGACCATGGTGTACCAGGACGAGATTGAGCTTTCTGAGTTTCTCACAGACTGAGGTGTTCCTATGGCTATGAGCAGTAGTCCCAATACCTCTTTGTGTTTACAGGTTGTACTTTGTAGTTTGCAGATTGTTGTTTTTTGTGGGATTGTATTCTGTATCATTTTACTTTCAGTACTTTACATTCAATCATACTTTGTTGGTAGGGTTTAGTTGTATGCATGCATTTTGTTCCTTAGTGTTCTTTTTTACATTTCAGCAATTGTGGGATTGGAGATTTGTGTGTGTGTACAGTTTCTCGGGCAATACCTCCCATGTAGTAATATTCCTACTCGGTCCAAGTCACCAGTCCCTGGCCTAATAGTGGTGGGCTTGGGGAGTCATGGAATGGACCCCAGTGGGATGGGTCGAGACAGAGTGGTATCAGAGGTGGTCGGTTCTACCCTAGGACCAAGAGTCTATGAGATTGGTTGAGGGAAATAGTGTTTAGTCTTTCAAGCTCGAATTTCAGGTCCGAGACTCCCATGTTGGTGCGGTGACCGACGTATCCATACAATCAGACTCTGATAGCCTTCTTTTCAACTTGGTATATGAAAACACTAGTTGCAGGGAAATAAAAGAATGTTACATGCATCATAGAGGAATGGGTTGTGTTTTCCATATCCCTTGTGTCAGCTATCCAGATATACTCATTGACCACGATACATCTTTTTTCCTTACAGGGTTCCTCCACAACACATACCCGCTAGGATATAGCAGCACAATCATGAGGATGACCCCCTTAGTGATGAGGCATCAATACAGGGACCACTTCCCCTAACGTTGCCACCGGGTGGTGCGCCTGTTATACCACCACTAGTGGAGCATCCCGTGGTACCTGCAGTACTAACCGATAAGGAGTGTAGGCTGAGCATGCTCCATGATTTCTAGATAGAGAGGCCCCTTAGGTTCCAAGGCATGCCCAACGCAAAGGTGGATGAGGACTGGCTTGAGGCGGTGACAAGAGTTTTCTATCTAGTGAGGATACCAGTAGACCAAATGGAGATCCTAGGAGCAATCTATCTTTAGGGTTCAGCGGGACGATGGTGGAGTCTGACCACACTGACTCATGATGAGGAGAATCTTTTGTGGATGGAATTTGAGTGACTTTTTAGTGAGGAGTACTCTCCGGTTACACTGAGAGCAGTATGCATATAGGAGTTTCTTCAGCTCTAGTAGGGCAGTATTATGGTAGCTGACTATACATCAAGGTTCACCAACCTCTCCAAGTACTCGATGGATATGGACAGAGATCCTTACATCAGATCTTGGACCATCGAGAGAGGTTTACAAAGAGACATATGAGCTAGAGTTGTGCCTCTATGCATTTCAACTTATGCGAGAGTGATCAAGAGAGACCCGGTTATTGAGTGTTTCTTGGCAGAGAAGAGGAAACCGATGACAGTCAGCAGTAGGCAGATAGGTCCGGAGACCTAGACAGTGGGGAGTTGACATCAGACATAGGGATTAAGGTTGGAGAGATGTCAAAGGAGGACCCAAGATAGGGGATCAAAAATCTAGGGCTCTTAGGATGGATCCAGTCATCCTAGGGAGAGGTGGTGCCACACGTGCGACGGTAGGGGACATCTCTCTAGAGACTGTCCAACCCGTTGAGCTGCTGACAGGGAAGCATTGGATGGACCACCAAGGCAAAAAAAGAATTTAGATTATATAGACACACCAGGTGGAGGACATGGAAGAGAAGCAGTGAGTGCAACATGTGGTGGTAGAAGATTTGACATACTTCCCCCACCACCCCCAAGAGGTCCTCACCAAGCTCAAAGAGTCGGGGGACAAGGGCGAGGACAACTGCATGCGGTCAAGACGTACAACCCAGGGACTCTAGAGTTTATCCAAGGTATGGTCTATGTCATCTCTACCTTATATTTCGTACTTATAGGCAATGGTGCTATTCATTCCTTCAGAGCCACATGTCTTGTGTGAAACCAAGAGATTTTGGTAGAATCGTTGAGTCGATCCTTATGCTTTGAGATGCCTACAAGATGAGACTCGATGATCACACACCTTTTCAGAAAATATGGTCTTACCATTGGATGTGATAGTTTCGATTGGAACCTCATGGTGGTAACATCTAGGCCTTACGATGTCATTCTCAGTATGGATTGCTTATCTTCGGTCCATGCCAGGATTGACTATTTTAGGGGAAGCGTGCGGTGTGTCCGCTGTGATGGGATGAGATTTTCCTTTGTTGAATAAAAGGAGACCAAGGAAGCATAGAATGAGCTCATGCATAGGGGGCGTATCCGATCACTCATGGGATAGATATCCATACCCTATGAGTAGTAGATGTTGTGAGATCTTAGTTCCCAGATGTAGTGGTGGAGTACGAGGACATCTTTCCCGAAGATGTTTTAGAACTATCTCTCTACCTAGAAATCGACTTCTGCTTAGACTTAAAAATGGGGATGAAACTGATTTCCTCCCCATCATATCGGATGGATCTTGTAATTCATTGTGAGCTGAGGGTGTAGTTGGAGGATTTTCATAGCAAGGGTATCATAAGACCCATCATTTCACCCTAGGAGGCCCCCGTCTTGTTTTCCAAGAAGGCAGATGGGTGTTTGAGGTTGTGCATGGATTACTGGTGCCTGAACCAGGTGATAGTGAAGGATAAGTATCTACTACCAAGAATTGGCGACCTCTTCGATCACCTGAGAGGGTCATGGTGGTTCTCAAAGGATGACCTTCGATCAGGTTATCATAATATTCATATACGAGATGAGGGTATACTAAAAACATCATTCAGATGTCGCTATGATAACTATGAGTTCTTGGTGATTCCTTTTGGCGGTAAAAATTTCCCCACAGTGTTCATGGGACTGATGAAACAGATCTTACATCCGTACATAGACCGGTTCATAGTGCTCTTCATCGACGACATCCTTGTGCACTCGACGTCAGAGGAGGAGTACACGAGACACCTACCGATGGTTCTAGAAATACTCCAAGTGCACTGGCTATATGGGAAGCTTTGGAAGTTCCAGTTCAGGATTTAGAATGTCCACTTTCTGGGACATGTCATCTCAGCAGATGGTGTAGCTGTGGACCCATCCATGACGGGGAGCATGTACTTTTTTTCATAGGATGCATTATAGTACCAGTGGTGTTGTAGGAAGATGTTATGAGGGAGATTCATGCATCACCCTTGGTGGTACATCCTGGAGTGGAAAAGATGTACCAGGATCTCCAACAGTAGTTCTAGTGGTCAGGCATGAAGAGAGTAGTAGTAGAGTTCGTTTCCCGATGCCTTAAATGCCAGAAGGTGAAGGTTGAGCACCAGGGTCTAGTGGAATTAGTTCACCCCCAGAAGTTCCACAGTAAAAGTGGGATGTACTATTGATGGACTTCATGAAAGGATTGCCACGAACATCCAAGGGACATGATTACATAAGGTTGATCATTGACCAACTCACCAAGATGGCCCACAAACTAGCTAGGAGAAACTATAACTCTGTAGAGATCATGGGATGCCTCTACATGAAAAAGATAGTTCAGCTTCATGACATCCCTTCTACGATAGTCCTGGACCGAGACGCCCGCTTTAGATCCCGGTTGTGGAAGGGATTGTAGGAGGCCATTGGGACTCATCTACACTTGAGCACGGCGTTCCATCCCCAGACCGATGGTCAAACGGAGAGGACCATTCAGGTTCTAGAAGATATGTTATGGGCCTATATCTTGGACTTTGGTCACATTTGGGAGAACCACCTAGAACTGGTGGAGTTTTCATATAATAACAGGTACCACTCCACCATTTTTTTGGCACAATTCGAGGATTTGTATGGGAGATAAGTTCGGTCACCACTTAGCTGGACTGACCCCGGAGAGTCAGTACTCATGGGGTCCAGAGTTGGTGCGAGATACCACTGAGAAGGTGCAGATCATCTGGGAGTGGATGAAGACTTCACAGTGCTGGAAGAAGTCTTATGCAGATAGGCGATGGAGACCCCAGTAGTTTAAGGAGAGAGACCAGGTATTTTTTTTGGTCTCACCTCAATAAGGGTTACAAATATTTGGCCATGGTGGCAAGTTATCTCTAAAGTTCATTGGAACTTTTCAGATACTGCATAGAGTCAGCGAGGTGTCGTACCACCTAACTCTACCACCACAGTTGCATCAGGTACAATATGTCTTCCAGGTGTCGCAGTTGTAGAGGTACGTGCATGACCCATTGCACGTCATCGACTGGGGTGAGCTGGACATTGAGGATGGAGTGGGTGTCTCAAATCCGTGACTAGTACCAACGTATTTTTGAGTAGGTTGGTTTTGGCTTTTCGGGGACACAATGACCCAAGGTGGGGATAATGTAATGTCTCATATTTTTCTGTGTATTATTTTTTAAAAATTATATTGATTTATTATAAGACCCGACACAGAGACTCCACATCATTCTGAGGCCCGGTGATCCCAAAATGGTGGTTCGAACCTTTTTTATGTTATGTGAGTCAGAACATGTGTGCGATTGTGGAAGTTTCCAAATGCCCGTATTAAAAATATGAGGGCATCATTGCATCTAGGATGACGACATTATATATGAATGGGTCTAACCATGACCGGTGCAGATCGAGGGAAAAAGTTAATTTTCTAATTTTTTCGTTAAAATAAAATAAAATAAATGGCAATGATTATTATGTTTTTTTGGAAATATTCACTGCAGCGCAATGATAGGGAAGCTATTTCAATAATAAATTCCACATCATAATGACTCTAAAATTGCAACGCTGACTCATTAATGTCACAATGTGATGGAATCACAAAAATTTCCCTTCTTTTTAATGGGTTAGTCGAACGTTGCTCGTTAGCAGATGCTAGAGAGAAACTCTAGAGAATCCTTGGCACTTTGGAGAGAACTCTTGGAAACAAAAGACGACAAACCAAAGCTGTGAATCGATGTGCCATTGATGTTGAAGGATCTCAGCGAAGACGACGACATGACCCCACTTCATCATCAATTGAACCCTTTGTGAGGTAGGGGTTGTTTTTTTTTATTTCTCCATTCAAATTTCTGAATTTAAATGATGAACACGGATCAACCACGAACAATTTGATCCGCGGAATCATGTGTTCTTGCTGGAGGGTTTCATTGGATTGTTATCAGTGAATTTAATCCATGTTTAATTGTGGTTTGATTCTTCTCTCTTTAACCCTACAAAAGGGAGTGGATCAACACCCCGATGAATGATTGTGGAGGTTATTTCCTCAATTTTTTAATTGTATTTCTTCCCCCTTTATTTTACTCATGAGTTTTTCACATTCTTTGTGGGGCGACGAACAATGGATAGTTGCACAAACATATTGCAATGCAACGATCCTAAAATAGTCATATGACATCGCAACGACCCTATAGAGGTGAGATAATCATAGGGGATGACAAATTGGCTCGGATCGGAAAAGACCATTCCCTGAGCATTCTTCACATGGGAGGATCAAAATGAATTTTTAGAGCTGATCAGAGGCCCGAAATCAAAGGAGACGACCTCGGGACTTCAGGATGACTCCGATTCTGGAGTTTCATGGAGATCATATGGACAGATCGATGAACGGGGGAGAACAGAGGTGCGGAGGAATCACACGGTGTGTTGGACTTTCCTCGAAGCTAAACATGTATTTTGGAAAATACAAGGAAACATGATGGACTACATGGCTTAAAAACACGACCATGTACTCCATCACATAGCCAAGCGAGGCCAGTAATGCGGGACACCCCGTGTACTGATTACACGGGTTGGAGTACATGGGTTAAGGACCGTGTATGGGAACATGGCCAATGTACACGAAGCCGACCACAGTCACTCAAACACGGCATGTACACTGTACTACACGCAGTGTACTCACTTTTCTACATGACTAGCCTTACGACACGGGCCGTTGTACACGGGTAGTACCCGGGGCCAGACGACATGGTGTGTAACTTTTATACACGTCATGTACTTTTTGGAAAATGGCACGGTCCTCATGTCCACTGTATCTTGGAAAAGTTTTGTTTGGGTTAGTTCCCTGTCATCTTGTTCCCATAAAGGTCAAACGTTGTTTCCTTCTACATGAGTATGATCCTTTTAGCAGGACTTTCTGTGATAGAGTCGGCATCCCTCTGAGAGGTCCAGAGCGAGATCCTCTATCCATTCCTAACCCTAGGTAGAGTCAGGAATCAACGTGACCAACTCTACCGGGCGTTGATCCTCTACCTACCTAGTGAATCCACCTTGCTGGTGAATTAGGATGAGTCTTAATATCCGCCATAGCCCTGGCAGTGATCCTCATCTTTGTATCATGATATATCCCACTCAAGAGTGGGTCTACCATAATAAGTGAATCTATCTGTCATGATCTTCTCACTCATGAGTGTGTCTCCAAAAAGGAGTGTAACTACCTCTCATGGCATTTCCCGACGAACAATACTTCCCAGAAGAACGTCATCAGAGCTACCGGACACGTGAAGTGCGTTCTCCCAGAATGAGTGCTTTGTGGAATATTCTGGATGAATCCCCAATGGGGGTATGCGGTTGTGTGACTTTCCTCTAGACTGTGGGTCTGGGTTTCTAGAATATCTGGATTGTGTTTCACTTTCTATATGTTTTGTAGAAATATACTGTGTAGAGCTAACTGTACCTTTACCTTGTGTAATTTTTGTGGTTTATGGGGTCCTCTATTGAGTATTGTTGTACTCACCCATGGATGGTCTTTTCCTGCACGTGTCCTTTCTTATTCCGACAAGCAGCCTTTTGACAGAGTCCAAGGTAGACCAGGACAGGATCGGGCTTCTTGAGTTCCTCACAAGACGAGGTGTTCATATGACTACGAATAGCAGTCCCAGTAGATCTTTTTATTTACAGGATGGACTTTTTAGTTTTACTACTCTTTTTTTTAGTGGGATTGTATTCAGGCCAACATTACCTTCAATACATTACATTCTGTCGTACTCTTTTGGTTGGATTTAGTTGTATGCATGCATTTTGTTCCATAGTGTTCTTTTTTACTTTTCATCATTTGTGGGATTAGAGAAGTATTCATGTGTACAAGTTCTTAGGAAATTCCTCCCATATAGTAATATGCCTACTCAGTGCTAGTCACTATCCTCTAGCCTATTAGAGTTGGGATTGGGGAGTAACGGAGCAGGCCCCACTGGGACGCGTCATGACATTGTATAACTTCTAGAATCCCTATAGCTGACCCAAAAGGACATCTATCCAAGGTGATGGATATCAGTTCATCACCATCACCTAGTTATACATCCAATAATGATTTCATAGCTGCAGACAACCATCCACCTTCTTGGTGAATAACATTGGTGAACCCCGTGGTGAAGTGAATTACCACAAAATTCTATTCCATTTCATCAAGATGTACCATGACCTCCTTCATCTCAGCTGGAATCATATGACATGAGGCATCAAAATTGGATTCAAAACCAGTATGAGCTCTTTTCACCATAACATACATATCATTCAGATTTTCTTTTTCTCATAAATTCCCAAAATAATTTCTACCCATTCGTCAACATATCAAGGGCATCTTGTACTCTAGAAGGATGAAGACTACTGAAGTTGAAAATTAGGGAATAATTGAACATATTTATAACCTCCTGTGAGTAAAACATGCACTATGTGGTGGACCACTAGTTGAACCGACCCTACATCCTTAACCGTAGAGCATGTTCTGGGGGAAGTTCAATAGTAATCCCTTACACATAAAGTAGTAATGAAAAAGCCATCAACCTTGAAATAGTATTTCGGTATACATATCATGTGGTTCCAATAAACCATGTCAAGGAAATATTTTTTGTAACATAAAAGAATCATTTCATTATAAAATAATGCTTCAAAGATAACCACTAATCTATCAATGGAATCAAACGAGGATTCTCTAAACCAATATATGGGATCAAACATGTTTTCCCAAGGAATATACCCTTAAACCATGGTATACACCTCCTAGAACCAACCCTTTTTTTCTTCCCAAAAAATTAGTTACAATCAATATATATACTAACTCAAAATCATGCCTAGTTTAACAAATTAATGACAATACAAATATATCATACAATATGGAAAGAATGATATATCAAAGAATAGAAAATGTCATAAATAGATATCCCAAAAACAATGTAATTAATAAATGAACATGTATGAAACCAAAAATTTAATATATATTTTTAATATGAACCAATGTGTCTAATTATTATGATTGAACTCACCTAAAATATCCAAAATTACATATAATTATCATTTAAATATCCCTATGTGATTTGAATAAATAGTAATAATGAATCATAAGAACCCCATATTATGGAATCTCAGAGGTACACTATAAAATACTTCCAAAAATATCATAGTTCCCATTCATGCAACCCATCCATCATATATCTTGTCTATCCTATCCCAACCAATGTAATGCAGAAAAACAAGATAGTGATTCTTGATACTCTGATAACATTTTATTTTCTATAATTGATCCTCCATGTCCAACCTAGATGCCACATGAATGTATATACACCTCCCCATACACAAGAGGAAATTAACCACAACAGGGGTTTGAGTCTGTCAGTTGGGAGGTTATACCCCTAGTATCATGTCAAGTGATTGATAATAATTAACAACCCATTTAATACATATTTAAAATAATCACGAGGAAATGTAAATATTTCTTGCATTAAATACCAAAAAAACAGATCTCAAAAGTTACAAGGAAAACTAATGTATCTAATATAGATAAACAAATAAATGATAAACAACAAGTCATGTTAGGTAATATCCTAGTCCAATACTAGTTTGACACTCCTATTCTCAACAGTCCACCCCAATGCCCTTTTCCATCTCCATATCCATCATGATATATACAAGAGAAACGAAATTAAGGATTATGGTTTGAGTAAAAAACACAGTAGTAAACCACTAATTCATCCTTAACATGATGTTCCTATGTATAAAAGTGTGTTCCAAAATAATAATAAATGGATAAAGAATAGAATCACAAAATCCTAAACTGAGTGATCGTACACTAACCAAACCACCACAAACCCAAAGACATTCCCACTCTAGCTCAATGCCAAAAATGATTGATAACTTATCTTGTTTGTGGGATATTTTTTATTTACATCAATCATAAGATACTTCACAATATCTTCACACATAAGGATGTGAACCTATGATTGTGATGTTAGGTTGATTATCTATAGATGCCCGAAATTGATACAACATATGCACCTATAAAGGATAATTTTGTTACAAATTCTCTTATCCTTAAGACATGGGATATTATAGATCATTGTGAGAGGCCCTCAGAGGAGCAGTGGATAATAATGACCTAACTAGATGAATGGTGGAAAGATGCCTTAGAGGACATATTCTATGATGTTTTCTCCTATAGTAGTCACATATTCTCTTGTGGACCATTTAAAGACTAAATAGAAGTTTGACATATTGGGTTATATAATGGGGTAATATCTTGTAGTTTATTACTCAATGATCAGATGGTCAATGGATGATGACAATGATGTTATCTTAGAGAATTGAAGAGCAGTAGTACCCTCTTCCATATGAGAGGAGTTGAAGATTGATTACTATAACTCTATATAGTAATTACATCTCACTGTGAAAAATATATATCATAGACACTCACTCAGTTGAGGAGAATGGAGATCTCTATATCAAAGAGATCATACAGATTCATAGTGTTTCCTTCATCATTGTTTTAGATAGTGATGCACATTTTATGCCGCACATTTTGAAGGGATTAAAGGATTACCTACTGAATTTTATGAGATTGTTAATGGTGGAACATCCTCAGACCAATGGATAGTCTAAGAAAACAAGAAACATATTTGATGATATTCTTCAATCAATCATTCTATACATCAATGGATGGTGGGATGATCACTTAGTATTGAATGATTTATCATTCCATAAAATTTACCATGTTACGATTTAGAAGTCACTTTACTAGGATCTTTGCAATGGATTATGTCAATTACCACTTGTTAGAATGAGTCAGGTGAGGTTGTGGTTGTGGTATAAGTTTGGTTGAAGTGGCCTACAAGAGAGTGCATATGATATGGAGGAGGTTGAGCACTACTCAAAGAATATAGAGTTCTTATTCTGACTAGAGGAGGAGACAATTGGAGTTATTAGTGGGTGATCAACTCTTAATGGGAGTGACTCCTCGGTTAGGATACTAATGTTTTTGGATGAAATAGATGATAACACCATGATTTTTTGGACTCTTTGAGATCATTTAGAGGATAAAGGAATTGGAATAAGGTCTGGACCTCCCTTATAACTATCAGGGTTTTCACAAAGTGTTCCATCTATCATATATTAATAGGTACATACCCAAACATGTTCTTACTATTGATTATGTGGAATTTGAATTTTAAATCAACGCATCCTATGTTGAAATTCTAATAATTATCATAGAATAAAAAAAGATGTTTTTGTGATGAAATAATGTAGCACTCGTCTGGATTTAGAGGAGTCACAGAAAATCTAGAGAGAGAAAATCTAGATGGAAAAGTGGGAGTGTTGATCTTATATTTCAGCCAATTGGCTTGAGTTGTTCAATGAAGAGGTCTAGATACACTTATTAGGGATGATATGTTAATGGAGATATACAATTAAAATATACTCAATTTTAAATTATATTAAAAATATTCCTCTTTAAAAATTCGTATGTTTTTTATCTAAAATTGTAATTTTTCCAGTTAACATGAATTAATAAATGTTATAAAGGATTTTTGTAAGGATAAAATCATAGTTTACTCCTTGTAATATTCAAAGGAATATTTTTAGAGTTAATCACAGTGTTAGTGTTAGATTATGAGGCACATAGAGGATTAGTGTAGATATAATATAAATTCTAAATATATGCTTTTACATGATATTTATTTATTAAAAATAATTGAATATCTCTCAAATGGTTTGTGGTATTCAAATCCAAGACCATCATTCTACTCAAGAAGTCGGTTTTCCCCTAGGAGACATATTATATTTATGTTTGAGGGTGTTTGGTAAGATTGTATGAGAGGTTAACATAATTAATATTTTTGTTAAATTATTTTTTTGAAATAATTCATCATCTCTCCAATTGTGAATTGTATGATAAATCTGACACTATCATTATGTTTGAGAAGTGGGGTGTACCCTCAATGAGAGATGAATTTATATACAATGTATGCTGGTAAGATGTCTTATAAGGTTATGTTGTATTATATTTAGATTAAATTATTATTATTAATTTTAATATAATAAATTTACACATGTTCTTTATGACTGAAAATTAATTTTTTTTATCAAAAAACTTTTATGGAAAAAATGAGATACCCCAAGATTATCTAAGACGTGCACTAAATGAAAATAAATAGCTATTGAAATGACACTTGACCCTATCATCATTCTTATCCCTAAATATTTTTCCGGATAGAGAAGTTACAGGTGTTTCTGGAGCATCATATAACAGGCCTTCAAAGTGAGACGCCATCTGATCCCACACTTTCATGTACTCCTCCTGTGTGATCTTTTTGTCATTGAAACCTCTTACTAAAATCAGATTCTACTGGTCAAACACTCAGCCTGTTCATTGTTAGTATGCACCTAAATAGGCCTTCCCATCATCTTCTCAGCATCCTATACAGAGGCATTTATCACAAGAGATTCTTCTGTAATATCCCCTGCGAAATGAAGTATCAGCTCCAAAGGACACACCACCTGATCGCCCCTAAGAAGGCCAGCCCCACAGTTCCCCTCCTCCAAAATAACTGAGATTACAGCAGGATTTGAAAGATTTACATTCTTCTTTTCTTTCACTTTTTTAGAAGATTGAGTCTCCATAGGTGAATGTAAATAGGAATAGTCCTTGTGTCCTTTCTTACTACCTTCTCGCCCCTTCCTCATCCGATGATCAATGATATCTTTAACATGAAATTCTATCTCACTATCTTCATCATACTGATCCTATGACTCATCATCAGATGCCTCCCTGGTAAAATCGACATCCTTATCAGATCCTTCAGCCTCCAACCCCGCATAGTGGTTACCCACCTTGATGACTGGAGACCCACTCCTCAGACAAGGCCTATTCATAGCCTTAGTCTATTGATGGTGCTCTTTTTCAGACGATCCCAGACCAGTAAGTACAGCCTCAACATATGAAGTAGAATTAATGAATTCAGCATTTCCAGCCACCCCATTACATGTATCCACTGGTTCTCCAATGATATCAAAGGATCCACCTTTCCTAGTCACCAATAAGTCCTTGGCAGGACCATCCCTCATCTACTCAATGCAGCCTAGAGATTTGACTATGCCTTGTTGTGTCTCCACACATTCAGTTTCAGCATCCAAGCACACTACAGAATCTTTAGTCACTGTTACCCCTGGATTTCACACCCACCAAGTCACTTTTCATCCTTTTAAAAACCTCATCAACTCTTGGTTTCCTCTCCGCTATCTCCTTCAGAA
This sequence comes from Viscum album, assembly GCA_963277665.1. Taxonomy (NCBI): domain Eukaryota; kingdom Viridiplantae; phylum Streptophyta; class Magnoliopsida; order Santalales; family Viscaceae; genus Viscum; species Viscum album. The sequence goes on from OY728126.1 coordinate 277,802,678, forward strand.
AGACCTGCACTGTATTACTAGAGCTAGACCTCGCTATCTCCCCAATGGCTAGAGCATGATTTTTTTGAACACATGGCACCGCAACATCCTTCCCCTTCCTCTCCCCCGGACCATAGGGCCTCTTGTTTGACACACCACCTTTATAGTTAGAATCCAAGTGACCCAGCAACAGCAGGTCGAGCAAAAATCTACCCATGATTAAAACCCAACAGCTTTCTTAGACATAAATTCCTCTCCAACCAAAATCCAATCCCACTCAACCGGTGTCCTCGAGATATTCACCTCAACACAGAACCATAGATTAATTAGATGACTCATAGTAGAAGTAAGAGTATCAGAGTAGAGAAATAGGCCCACCATTTTCCTAACATACAGATGATAGCTGGATTTTGAAAAGGCAAAAGAAGTTGAGTAAGACATACCCATTTTTCGATGGAGGGTGAGTCCCTGTTCATACAAAAATCGTACAACCGGAGAAGAAGAAAGAAATTGTAATTGTTGCATCTACAGGGAGACCTTGACCACACACAAACCAGATCTTCTTTCGAAGCAAAGTGAATCATCAAATGACGACTATCCAAAAGACCCACGACTGCTCGCTCTTGCAGATCCCAGTTTCCAAAAACAAAACAATCAAACGCATCCACCGACGGTATTCTTTGGAAGAAACGAGCCACCCGGGTTAGATACAACAAACTCGAGGCTTCAGAAAACCCCGACAATGAGATTGGGAGTTGAGGGGAACCGAGATGAAGATCAGGAACCTTCAGGTTAAAGAAATCACCGGGAACTCAGGGAGAAACCTAGGGTTAGAGGAAGGAATAAAAGGATTCCACAGAACCGAAGGAGGCGCCACCACACCATCCTCCCCCCTCCCACCTCCAGGGAGTGGGGGAAATCCATCTTTGATCGTGCGCCTTGGGTTCCATCATCAAAAGTGCGTTCGTCGACCAAAACCATACATGTTCTTTATGAAAAACACTGAAACCCCCATTTTTCAAACCATTATTTTCTTAAATGACATAACATTTCTTCAATCCATTTTAGTCAGAGCACTTTTAAAATTAAAAATTAATGACTCCATAATGAATTTTGGGTCAAATTGTGGATTAAATTGAATTTTTTAATTTATGGATTTAATTTCTATGATTTTTTGGTTATGTAAATAGCTGAACCATTTTAGGTTCAATGTTTATTGATTTTGTAGAGTTTTAGAGATCTATAATCTCATCTGTGTGTGACTAGTAAATCTATGTCTTTCATACCCCATTGGGATCATCTTCTATGGAATTGAAAAATTGGGAGGCCTCCTATACATGGATGCTTTGGTAATATTCTTATTCATTTTATTTCATCCATTATTCATTTCATCAATAATTAATGAAAAAAATTGTTGATTAATATAAAAAAACATAAACCCATAATTATCAGGGGAAAATTCCATTAATTTATCAATGGATAACTTTTATGATTTATCTGTCAATAATATCAGAAATTTATAAAAATTTAATTTCACAAGATTTCTATAAAATAAAAATAAAAAATAACAAAACTATAATTAAAATGATTTATTGAAGGCTAATTTTTTAAAATTATCATAGGATAGAACATTGAATTTCAAAGGGTAATCTACTAAAATTATTCAAATTGTAATTGAGATATTATTAAAGGATAATAATAAAAATTATCAATTGATAATTTCTAGACTAACAAAAGATAATTTATGGAATAAATAACTAAAATTTGAAAATCTCATGGTTTTCATGATATAAAATGTATATGAAATTATTAAGGAATAAATATGGAAGTATAATTTCTGATAAATTATAATGAAATAAATAAATTAGGATATCCTGTGATAAATTATAAAAACATAATTATAAAAGAAAATTTATAAGAAATTGTAAAAATATAATTATAATGGATAATTTTGGATAATTTTTGGAGATAATTAAATAATATAATTTATGATAAATTTTCAAGGGATAATTATAAAATTATAATTTGTTATAAATTTTCAAGAGACAATTATAAACGATAATTTATATAACACCCCATGAATGTTGAGGGGTTAAAATGCTAAATAATACGACTCATGTAAACATGGTTCACCATTATTTTTAGGATCCTACCATATTAGAACTACACAGTTAGGTGTTATTGGCCTGGAGTAGTCATCATGATAGGAGAACACTATTAATGATTAATAGGATGATTTTAACTGATGATTAAAACACATTAAAAAACATGTTTTGGAATGTGGGTACATTCATTAGTCTAATGATCTATTTCGGCATGGTTGTGGGCCATATGGAGGGACTGTGTGCCATCATGTTTTGGTCTAAGACCTAATGGTTATGTTATGGCATGATGTTTTGGACAGTAGTGGGCACATAATTGTTACATTGGAATCTGAGGAAGAACCCATAATTCAGTGTGGAGGAAAATCTTGGGATGACATATAGGTACAACAATGAGGATGTTGTTTTCTAAAAGGGGAATGAACACCCCATAGATTAAAATTTTAAAAGGATAAATGATATGAAACTTGTGTATAAGGTGCACCTTTAGGTTTTGGGATTTGATGTTATTAACTTCAAATTTATGCTTTCTTACCCTATAGAAATTATCATGATGTGTGACCAATTAGAATTTTCTCAGTGTGTGTTTCTATGAGTGAAAATGCTCACTAAAAATAATAATTTTTAGACCTTGGGGATAGTCATTAAATTGACAATTTGTTTGATCAAATGGGTGACCCCCAGATAAGTGGCCAGTATTTTTGGTAAAATAAGTTGTTCTTAGTGGTTTTGGACATGATGGAAATTTTAAGGAACGTTGTATGTACAATTAGTGGGGCCTTGTTGTTATATGGGTTTTGCATTGTAATCATCATAGATGTTATTGCATTGGGTTGTGTGGTTTTTGAGATCATAGTGAATATGGTTTTGTAAAAATGGTGGATTCTTGTAGATGGTATGGTAATGTGGTAATGTTGGATTTTTAGTGAAGGTTTTAGATTTTATGGTTGTCTTTGGTTGGTAGTGGCATTCATTTATAATGAAATCCTTAAACGGAAAATAATTTGATGGTTTTTAGACAAAATAGACAATTTCTATTCTCAGATGGGTTTGATTATCAAGGACATGAATTTATGGAGAGTTATCTACTATAATGACCAGGAACTTCTTCTCCATTACATTTGAGGAATTCTTGTCCTTTAGGTGTTCCTGGGATGTTTAGAGAAGCTGAGGTGTATGTGGTGGGGTGTACATGAAAAGACTAATTAAAGGGTGTTAAATAGAAGAGATTATAGGGTTTCAAGAGGCTCTATCTCAATTCATAGGTTTATGAGGCTACCTCTACAAACATTCCATAATCATGTATTTAAAAGGGAGTAATTTGGTCCCTATGAAAAAAAGGAAACTTTTATATGAAATAAATTAATAATTTATTATATTTCCATTAAAACGTCCAAAAACTAACTAATGGTGTTTAACCACACCAATTTATGTTAGACCCCACCTAAAGTAAAGTCACAACTCTAAATTCAATGGTTCCCTCATATTTCTGACTGGGACACCCTTTTAAATGTTATACAACTTTTTCATGAAAAATGCCCATCCACGCTATTTGATGTTTAATTAATTTCAAACATTGATCTCAGGAACTATGGGCCTCAGAATCGCACACTGTCGAAAGGTATAATCTTTAAATAATTCCATATGATATTTAAAAATATAATACATGTAAACTCAATAAAAGTAAGGTTTTTTAGTGTGGAGAGGCCAAATGCCTTAAAGGGGGGTCAAAGAGGAGTTTTTTGGTTACTTCCAATTTTGGTATAGTTATGGAATTGGGGAATCTGCTATGGAATGGATGATCAAATGGATTCTTGGTCATCCTTCAATTTTTATCATGACTATGGTGTGGAAACCCCAAATTTGGATTAGAATCTCATGATTGTGTTTTTCAGGATTCTGTTGAATTCGAGGTAGCTTAATCATGGATCTAGGTTTTTTTGTAGATCTAATCCTTATAATGAGGCTATTTTAGATAGTAGCTATGGTTATGGTGTGGTAATTTCCTTAGTATTAAATATCTATAGTATGGATCTCATCATGTATCTTGTACATGACATTTATTACCATTATTTTGGAATTCCCCCTATATTACACCACAGTCTGGTGAATTTTAATCAATTCTACCCCATGGAGGTGTACGATTAAATTGGATATTGTGTTTTGATGAATGGTTATACAAAACCAAAGTGCACTGAATCATTTTATATGTGTGGGTTTTTTCTAATTTAATTGCGGTTCCAAGTATTTTTTTATGATTTATTTAATCCCATAATCCATGGTATTTAATCCATGTATTTAAAAATCAATATGCAAATGTTTTAGGTGACTTTAATTTTTTACTTTCCCCCATTTTATTACCGTTTCTTATCTGGGTTAGGATTTATTAGATAAACCATTGGATTAGGGTATATTTTATGTACGAGGATGATGTGGTACATTGTATTCATTGTGATAAGTTATTTTCCCTTCATGGTTCTTCTTGGGGGTTTTATCCCTCTTCTTCTGGCCTAATGCATTATTTTAGATTGATTCTTTTGAGTTAGGTGAACCATAAAATCACTCCTATTTTATCATATAAGTGGAATGATGATATTTTTTAACTCTAAGGTGATAGTATCATCATTATTAAAAAATTTAAATAATTATATTACTGTAATTTTAATGTGAGGAGGAAAGAATCACAAGTTTTAAAACTTTTTATGTTATTTAAATTAGTGTTATGGATTCTTTTTAATATCATTGAAATTCAAGACTATTGGGAGCCTTGTTTATACTATAAATTGTTGTGTTTGTGGGAATCTTATGTGTGTGATTGGTAAATATCACCTTGAAAAGACGGTTAACCCCTTATATCCTGCTTATATTTTTTTCACATGAATATTTCAGTCTTCTAAATTATTTGCATCAAAGGTATAGTGGAATGTGATGTGGAATTAACATATTAAATCTGAAAAACGTTATATGATATGTGATTGTGATGTGTCAGGTGGATTTAATGGGATATGGTCATAATATATAGATGTTTTGAAATGGAATTAGTTTTTATATGGTTATCGTGGTGTGGAATATGGTTTTATGATGTTTTGTGTGGTGATAGATTCTTATGAAGTAATGAGATTAAATTATACATTTGAATGATGAATGGAATATGAAGAAATGGATTATTAATTCATTAAATAAAATATAATGTGTTTTATAAGATGTGGATACATTAACAAGAAATTAATGGTCTTGATAATGAAATGGTTCTGTAAAGAAAAATCCTGAAAATTGAATTAACTTGAAATGGAAGGTGTAATGCTTGTTGTGACTTATGGATTAATTTTGTTTTGTAATTAATTTAGTATTGATAGAGAATTTTTCCAAGGTTTTGTGTATTTGGGGTGATTTTGTGTGTTTGGAAATAGTTTTTTTGTGAACCCATAAGGTGTGTTTATGTATGGCTTTTATATGTATATTTTATGATCCAAGTTAAATTTATATGCACCCCACCTACATTGATCACCATGTTATGACATCAAATTTTTTATTAAGGAATTTTTCCAAACATTGCTATGGTGATAATGGATGGTTCATTAATGTTTCATTACCTCTCTCCCTTACATGAGAGTTATATATACATGGGATATTATGGAATGAAATCAAAAGGTAAATAGTGGTTGGTGTTTGATTTGATGATGGTATTTCAATAGTGTGGGTCCTTCATGGAAGGAGGATAGATTTTAGTTGATTTTCCTAGAATTCATGAAGCATCCTATTATTGTTATGGATGTGGTAAATATTTTTTGTGATGACTTGGATTCTTCAAGTGATATGTGTTATATGTATGGGATGAGAGACCCTAGATGTGTGATGTTTCTGTATAAGAGAGAAAACCAATTTTTAAAGTAGTTTGAGGTACCCTTTTATCAATATGAGTTTTATTATATTTTTATAAAAAGATTTTATTTTTTTGTGAGTGTGACATAGTGAGTGTTTTATTGGATGGTTGACCAGTTTATGAAATTTTGGATCTATTGTTTGGTCCATAGTGCATGAGTATTTTCTTTTAAATGGTGAATGAGTGACTTTGGGTGTGATACAACTAACTATACTTATATTCTTACCAAAAATATATTAAACAAAATTATTTATCCAAGAGTACTACATAGACCATTCATATAATTACTTGCTCAGACATTGTGGATTTTTTGTACGGATACCTTAGGATTAAATTTTGAGAATTTTCATGTAGAATACTTCATTTGTGTAAATTTTTCTTGCATTATGTGAATGTTTTGTCTTATGTTATTTTATATTATGTATTTTAGTTTCATTATGGTATATTATATATATTATATTGGGTAATTCCTCAGATATGTGATATTTTTTATACTCGGTGCTAGTCACCAACTTGGGGACTGCATGAGGGGGGGATATCAGGGTCATTATCTATCTTTATTAATTTATAACATTGAAGGGGCACCATAAGAGGGAGTGGATTAAAATAGAGTTCTAGGAAATGTTTTGGTTAAGGGATATGATGGATTTTGGAGGTAGGCACTATGAGTATTACATGGGTTGGTAGGGTAACAATGTATTTTTTTGTGCATGACATAGGTTACAGATGATTGGTTTTGACATGGGATTTTTGGGCCCCCTTGGTTCGATACAAAGACATTGAGCCTACCAAATGACCAATATAGGTGACATAAGTTGTGGGGTAAATTCCTAGGATAGGTACATGAATCGTGAAAGATTATACTTGTTATTTAACAAGGTGGTTTTGGTATACTAATATGAATTAAATAAATTTTAATAAAAAATAATTATTGTTAAGAATAATATATCCTTGTTTCCCTTAAATTATTTCTCATAGATGTAGATAATATGTTTTTGAGGATCATGAGGAACACTAGGTTAATCTGATTAACTAATGTAGGATTAACACAGTTAAGGACAATGAACATTACTACAGTAAATTCCATTCAATTAATTGGTTGTCTTTTGTGATGTTTATTGTAAGAATCTATGTTCTGAAGATATATGTATTTTCGCAAGATCTCATTTTGTTTGTTATGGGTTCAAGAAGAGTATTGGTCCCCATTGGTATTTTTTCAGATGTGATGAGTTGTGCATCAGAGGTGTGCTATGTATCATGTTGGTTGGAAGAATAATGATGTATTGACGGTTTAATAAAAAGATGAGTTTAAATTAGAAATCCTATAATCAATCATGAAGTGAATAAATATGTAGTAGGTCATGTCTCTTTATTAGTGGAGTATGTAGGTTTGGGATCTTAAATTAATGTTCATGGATATTTTGTTTTTCTCCCATGATATTTTTCTTAATTATGAGTCCCAATCATATCTAGATGAGGCACTCTACCATTCTCTTTGGAATACAATTACTCATTTTACAATGAAAACATACTTCGAGATTTATATAATGGAGAATTTGATCGATAATTTTCACTCGTGACGTGTCTTACCACAAGTGGGGGACTAGTTGGGTTACCCAACCAGAAAATTTGTTAGTGGAATATCACATGAGCTAAGGCCATCAAGTTATTGGCCCTTATAGAGTCATCCTATGTATCTTCACTTATGAACATATAGGAACACTATCTTTTGTAATTTTTTAGGGTACTTGGTATAGTTTCATTTAATTTTGTGGTATGTTTCAATAATTTAAATCAGTTTTTATTGGATCTTGAATGTTAGTTTGGTGGAGGTGTTTAGGTTCAATGTCAACCTTAGTAGAAGATTCCTGGGAGTTTGTTCTAGCTATTGGGGAATTAGAATTATGCTCCGTTGAGATGAGATGTTGTACTCATAGTTCATCCTCAGGATACTCATCATCTTTAGGTATCCCAAACTGAGCATGGTTTTGGAGGTGGTTTTCAGTAGTGATGAATGAGAGATAGGTGTGGATAGTTTCATGAAGCTGATGTTCCAAAATAAGATCGACCATGGACCATTTGATGTATAATCAGCTAAACATCTATCCTTTTTTGTTCCCTATTAAATGTAAGAGCTTCAAAAACATTTGTTGAACCCACTCTAGGTTATTCTCTAGGAATATAATTTAAAACCTTTATGTGCCTCTATTTTTCACTAAACTAGTCCAATTATAGACTAACTTGTTTTTTTAGGGGGGTAGTTACATATGATAGGGACACATCAATTGTGAATGGATATTTTCTTAATTATGATATACCTTTAGGATCTCATCCTTGGCATTTAATAGTTTCATTACATGTATGAAATTATCAACAATATAGGTTGGGGAATTATCTTTAAATATGTGGATGAAGTTTTCAAACAACATGGAGTTCGAGGTCCATTTTCTTGAATTGGGACATACATTTTACCTCATGAATCTGATGGGGATTGCCTCATGATTTTTGAACTCAATTATTCATTTACAGTCCTTCCCAATGTCATTAAAATGATAAGAAAAAAATATATCCAAATACTGGAGGATATGTCTTGATTATGTTTCTTATTCATAGAATATCATTAGAATGTAACATTTATTTTGTTGAGTTTTATTAAAATAAACTATCAATAATCAATTAAACTATCCCCATTTGATGGTTTTAATGGGTATCCAAACTCATCTCATTTATGGTGTGTTTTGGTGGATGAGTTGAATGTTATCAGTTTTGATGTGGTTAAGAGCATGTAAATGATTGTTCGGTTTGATCGAGTTAGAATTTTGGTGGATGGTGATGGGAATAAGTCTAATGTACATCAAAAGAGGGGACCCTTGGAATTAAATTTTGGGGGCCTTGATATTTTAATGGTTTCTCCTTTACATAGGAAGATAATTTTTGTCATAGAGAGTATGATTTATCTATGGTTCGTGGGACCTTTCAAGGTTCTGGTGTGCATTTTGATATGGTTTATTTGTTGGTGTTTCTTACACTATAGGCCATGATTCATGATGTCATCCATGACTCTAATCTCTCTAATAATCATCATAAATACTAACATGTTATTAAGTAGATATATTTGTATATTGAGGATGAATCAATGCTTTTAGATCAGACAGTAGTGATCTGTGATCATTAGGAGATGGGTTTTCTTAAATGAGACATTACTTTAGTCCAGGTGATGTGTTTGAATTGTGGGATAGGGTATACTACTTTGGAGAATGGGACACAAACTAATGTAATTTTCCTCTAATTGTTTTCAATTTTTTCTTTGTTCTACTTTATTTAATGATGTGTTTTTTCATTCATGTTGGTTTATGATATGTGGTTTTTCAATGATAATGTGATGTGTGTGTTAAATCCTCATGAATATAAAGAAGTTAAAAAAACTCATAATCAAAGAGAGTTACACAATGATACATATTAAAAATTTTAAGGTTATTTAATGTCTACAAAATTGAGTAATATATTTGTAGGGAAGATTTAATTGATTGATTTATGTGATTGGTGTTGTAATGTTCCAACCCAAACCACTGGAACAAAGATGGATGCTACCTGACCTCTAACACACCTCCTCATATTCAAGGGACTATTGAATAGTAGTGAGGGTATGAATCCATTAGTGGGGAGGCTATACCCTTAGTATCCTATCCTAGGATTATCAATCAAAAATACCCAATATGATAAATAATAAAATTAATCATGCCTATAGGCAAAGATGCAATTCATGTGATAAAAATAAAGGATCTCCTAAAGTTGAAAATATGAATAGTGTAAATAAATGAGATAAACAAACAAATGATAAACCACACTTCATATTATTATCGGTCTTTATCCCACCACCAGTTCCACACTCGCTAGCTTAGAATTCCACAATAGGGCCCTTGCACTTCCCCAGATCCCCCATGAAATCTACAAGAACATTTAAATTCCAGAGAATGGTGTCAGTGTAAGATTCAGTAGGAAACCACCAATGTGACCTTAAATAGATTTTCTCAGGTCTAATTTTGTATTCCAAAATAATTAAAAATTTCTAAAAAGCATAGAAACACATAATCAATATCCGAGCAGTCAAATGCTAACCTAGATGCCATAACCCCCCAATACTACTAACTTCTTCTTCATACAATAAATGAATTTATTATCTATATGTATCCATACCATCCATAAGGATTTTGTAATGTCACTCTAAATTCATAGGTCATCAAGTAAAAACAACCTACCTAGAATCCATAAGGCATTAGGTAACACTAAGACTCCATAAAGCATCGAGCATCGGCGACCTACCTAGAATCGAAAAGGCATATTGTAACACTCAAAATCCATAGGGCATCAACTATAGGTCTTATAGTCAGAATCCAAAAGGAATCATATAGAATCCATGGTACAAGGTTATCATGTGACACTATCATCATCTCTGCACACCGTGTGTGAACCCCACAAGGAGTAATCATACAACGATGGCCACCTATCTTATAAACACATTCCAATCCTCAAAGGAAATCATGTTAGTTCATAACATGATAAAAACAATAGCACACCTAATGAGATATATAGAATCCGAATATACATAATCATGTGAATCAAACACTGTCATGGAATCTATCAATGACAACAATATCATAGAATCAGTCCATACAATATCATTATGAACACACACACCCACATGTTCTTTTTCAAAATGAAATGAATTGGTTACCCAATTCAAGCCCAAGGAAATTTATTAAATCAAATGGTTTAAAATTGCAAGCATGATGTGTAATTCAATTACACCATAAAAATTTATAGAAGCAACATACTGAAATTATGAATCCAATAGAAAAGAGAATCCTCTAACTTATTTCACCTTTTCTCGAGAAGGCTGCTTGAAACAACCTCTTCTAGTTCTATAAATTAGAAAGACACTAAATAAACAATGGATCCCCCAAAGTGATCACAATTGAATCATGAATATCCATCAATACATATTTTAATCATAACATGGAAAAACTTGTGTAAAGAGATCCTGGGAAGGTATGTAACTTCCTACCTAAACATTCATTGGCATAAAAGGTATGGATAAACCACATTGTTTGGTTCGATAACTATAATAGATTCCAAAAAGTCAAGAACACATCTTCACAATATTTCCATCATAATCATCAATAAATCAATGCTCTAGGTTCATCAAGGTTTCCTAAACCCAAAAATAGTTATTTTACTTCAAAATTAAATAATACAAATCATGTGATGAAACTCTCTCTCTCTCTCCAAGATAATGTCCTAATTATCATTGTAGGATAGTGCATGCATGCATAATATTCTCCAAAAGAATAATTATCTTTTGAAAATTTCTCATAAATTATCCCTTTTATGATTATCTCTTGGTATTTTATCATAAATTATCTTCTTATAATTATCTCTATTAATTATACCTCAATTATACTTTATAATTATCTTTTGATAATTTATTATATAATGCAATTTAAAATTCATCAATTGATAATTTATAATCATTTATACTTTTTGTAATTATCTTTTGATAATTTATTATAAATTATGATTTTATAATATTATTTTCATAATATCTCAAAAATAATCTTTTATGATTTTATTTTGATAATTTCCTATAAAATAACATTTTATAATTTTTATTGGATTATTTATTAAAAATTAAACTTATATAAATATATTTTAAAATTTTCACAATAATCATCCTTTTATAAAAATATTTTCATAATTTATTATAAAATATCATTTTATAATTATCTTATGAATATTTTTCAAAAATTATCCTTTCATAATTGTCTTTTGATAATTTCTCACAATTATTCTTCTATAATTATATTTTTATAATTTATCAAAATTTATCCTTTTATAAATAACTTTTTTCAATTTATCATCAATATATTATTTTATAATTATGTGTTGATAATTTATTAGACAATGTATTTTTATAAGTATCTCATCAATATTTCATAGAAAATATTCTATTATAATATTCTCTAGTTAAGGTATAACAAATTTTATTATATTAGTTATATTTGATAATTTAACATAAATTATCAATTATAATTTTCATTTGACAAACATTACAAATTATTCTTTATTTATATTTCAATATTTTATTGAGAAATTTCCATTTATAATTATTTCTTGATAATTTCTTATAAATTTTCTTTTATTAATTATGCCTTCATAATTTCTTATAACCTCTCTATAGTTAAATATTACTATTATCCAGTGATACTTTTTTCCATTACTAATCATTTCATAGTCTAGCTATTAAAATATGATAATTATAATAGTTATCCCTGATTAATCATGAAATTACTATTGGATTATTTTTAATAGATCATCGCTCATAATTCATTATCATATCATTTGATAATTTTGATAAAATATCCTTCAATAAATCATTATTATTATAAATTAATGAATTTTCATTATTATTTTATAGAAACCTCCTAAAATTATGTTTTCATAATTATTTTAATTTCTTGAATGATAAATCAGAAAACTTATCCAGTGATAATTCATTATAATTATCCATTTATAAATCTGGTTATATCATATTTTAATTATATTAACCATCTTTTCATTATGTTTTGGAGAAAATGATGTTGGATGAAAAAAATAAAAAATTATTGAATAATGCAACCACATAAGATGTAATGATCAGGAGTCCTCACAATGGTTCCCTACATGAGAGGAAGATTCCATTAGAGGAAAAATGAAGGAGCTTTATAGGTTGCAAACAGATGGGATTTGGGATCTCCCAAACATAACAAAATCTACCAACATCGAACACAGAATAGATAAAAAATTTAAGGAACCTAAAATTTATAGTAATTAAAACCCAAAATTAAAACACCCAATTTAATCATATATTAAACCATCAATTCATTTAATCTTCATTAATTTCTCCTCATTAAGGCATTTTTAAGTAAAATGAATTAAAACAGTGATGGTTATGTAGTTTTAGAATTTAATGGTTTGAAAAATGGAGGTTTTATATTTTTGAGTGAAGATAACCTATTAACAATATATATATATATATATATTAGAAATAATTATTTAGTTAAAATATGAAATAAATTATCCAAAAAAGTGATCTAGACAAATTCTATATGTGTATAAAAGTTATGTCCTGGAAAGGGTAAACAATTCATCCCTGGCCTAATGGTGGCCTCATATTTCTCATACAACACACATTTTGAGAGATATTGAATTATTAAAGTAAATATTATATAATAAAATTAATAAATATTTTATCCTTGTGTACGATCTTATCAAAATCCCCATGCACATAACAGTTTGGACCCTCCGAGGTCATATCCCATGTTCCAGACCAAAAAATGGTCTCAAGTTTATCATATAAACCATTATTTTGGATATGTTTAATTATTTTGAATAAATCATGTGCATGTAATATATTATATATAATATTAATATTTCTTATGTACCAATCCTCTATGATCCTTAAAATATGAAACTAATTCATTGCATGACTCCAAAAATATTCCATAGAATATTCAAAGGTGCTAAAAAGAATTTTAACCTTTTTTAAATCCTTTATAAAATTTATTATGGTATTTTTATTGATTTTTTTTCAAATAAATATTCATATAATTTATTAACTACTAATTTTTAATTTTCATTAAAAATTTAGGATATTACAATTCTCCCCCTCTATTAACATCTCATCAACAATAAGTATCTCTAGTGATCCTTCTTGAACAAATTAGACTACTGAGCTCAAAAACTATACTCACGCTCATACATATCCTCAATGATACATCATTTCTACAAATAAATTATGACTATTGGTATTTTATTTCCTCACAAGACCTGTATGCTTTTGTCTATGATCCCCATGAGACACTCTTTATAGTATGCTTCTATCTCATGTTATATTTCATTGCAACCAATAAAATTCAATGTGTTATGTATATACCTCTTAATCTATGAAACATGGAACACATCATGCTTGAATCAATAGTGATATGTGAAGTCGTGATGATACACCATTGCAACTATCTACTAGATAATCTCAAAAGTTCCAAAAATATATTGTGGTAGCATGTATTACATCTACATACATCAGTGGAATAACTAAGGGTCCACTCTGAATAATGCATAATCACTCAATGTAAACTATAAATGTATATTTATTTGATTTGGAAAATATATCAGTCATCTCTGATCCTTGATCAATATTTTTACAATTATTTTCTCACTCTCGAAGGCCCCATGAAGCAAACTGATCCACAACTACATCTTCATCTTCCTCATATATAAAAGTTTTTATTGACTTGGTATCCCCTAAATATCCTAGTATGGTTCCATGAGAATACATTTTTTTAACATTTTTTGGAGATAATTCATTTAATACAATGTTATAATTCCTTAGTCTATCAATGATTATCATGGAAGCATGAAGCATACCATCCATTATGTATAAATTTTTCTCAGACTATCTATAGATCTAAGGATGGCATGCCTTGATCAATCTTAGTGTGTCCATAAGGATTTGGGTAATAATTGTGAAAATAGAAACATTAAACATGAATCAATATCTAAAATAATTCATAAGTGAACACCATGCATGCATATGATCTCTCAGACAAAGATCATTCCTAGGTCCTCCACAGAGTGATACTCTCTAAAATATATTTTTCACTGTAGGATGTAATTACCATACATAGGTATGTAAATCCCTCATCATCTACTCTAGGATCTAATAAAGTAATACAACTCATTGATGTATCAATATCCCATCATCAACATATATTTAACATCCAGACAATGGGTAATCTCTAGATTGATGTTCACTCATTATAATACCGTCTGTATTTGACTTAAATTCAGTATTTACCTAGTCCACATGTGAATATTTGACTACCATGGGAGAACCAGTCATATAACCATGGTACTCTGAGTAATCAATCCTCTATTCATCTAATTATATCACCAACAATCACTTCTCCTCTGAGGGCCTCTCACAATTCTTCTTATATGCATTTGTCATACGACTAAGAGAATCTCCAACAACATCAAACTTATAAGGATTATACACCATCTCAAATTCAAAAGTCAATATATACTCAACAAAGCACCTCTATCTCATGTATAGTTCCCTCTATGTGTTGATATAGCTAAGGCTCTTGTTGTCCTGATAAACAATAAATCTCCCACTAAAGAGATAATGTCTCTGTCAATTTTGGGAAATGGCCATAAATACCAGATCCTAGTAATGTGTTGGGTAATTTCTCTCATGGGTTCATAGATAACGAGAACCCTATTATACTATCTACTCCATTTTTATCAACACCACTTCTAGACCAATGAATTATGAATCGAAGTACACTTGATAACCAATCCTAGCATCTGGTAGTGTTAGTAATAAAGCTATCATCACCATTCTATTTAACTCATCAAAAGCCTCTTCATACAGATTTTACCACCAAAACATCACAACCTTCATTGGTAATTCTATAATGGGGGTTTATAGTTATGATAAGTCCTAGAAATCATATCATCAATATCATAATAAAATAAAAAATCTATTAATCTCGTACACGTATAGGGGAAAATTCACAAACATAACTTCCTGAAAAAATATGGGTATGAAAATATACCAATCTTCAACACTAATTGTTGTAAGAACATAACCTATCAAATATATAAATCTCACATCAAAATCTTATTGTAAGTCCAACATGATGTAAGAGTACTACAGAATCTATCTTGGTTCCTAGCATGTTGTTAACGTACTAGTGATTATATGTGGATATGTTTGATGAATATTATAATGAATGAGTATAAGTATGGATACAATATCTTGTTCATGAAGGAAATAAAAACTATCAGTTCATTTGTAAACCCAAAAATCATCACCAAGTACTCATACAATCCAAAACCACTATGAAATGATTTCTTGGGAATGTCAACCTCAGTATCTCATAACTTTTTATATCATAATAAAAGATCAATATTGTATATAATGTCTCAGATTTTTATGTGTATTAGTTTTTGAATATTAAATGGAATTATTATGAGACCCCGCATAGAGATGACACATCATTCTGAGGCCCTGTCATCCTGGAATGGTAGTTCGAACCTTTTTTAAAAGTTAAGTGAGTCTGCACTTGTGAGAAGCTGTGGATGATTCCAAACGGATGCCCGCATTAAAAATATGAGGGCTATGTTGCGTTTGGGACAATGACTTTTCCTATGAATAGGTCAAACCTCGAACGACGTGGTTTTAGGTAAAAAGTAAATTTTAGGAAGTTTTCAGTAAAATAAAATAAAATAAATGGAAAATTACGTTTTATTTTTTTCAAAAAATTCACTTAAGTGAAACGATAGGGAAACTGTTTAAATAATAAATTCCACATCCTAATGACTCTTAAATAAAAACACTGACTCATTAATGCCACCATGTGATGGAATCCCAAACATGTTCCATATTTTAAATGGGTTAGTCAAACGTTGCTTGTTGAAAGAAGCTGGAGAGAAACTCTGGAGAATCCATGAAACATTGGAGAGAACTCTCGTTGACGAACGATGATGAACCAAAGCTGTGAATCACTACGCCATTGAAGTTGAAGGATCATGGAAATAATGGCAGAATGAACGCCCTTCGTTAGCAATCGAACACTTTGTGAGGTAGGGGTTGTTTTTTTATTTCTCTTTTCTCGTTTCTGAATTTAAACGAAGAGCGCAGACCAACCAAGACCAAGTTGATCTGCGGATTCATGAATTATTGTGGGAGGGTTTCATCAGGTTGATCGCAGGGAATTTAATCCATGTTTATTTATTGTTTGATTCTGCTCTATTTAATCCAACTAACGTGAGTGAATCAACACTGTGACGAATGATGGCAGTGGTTCGTTCCTCAATTTTATGATTGGATATATTCCCCCTTTCTTTTCCTCATGCGTTATTTGTGTTCTTCAAGGGGCGATGAACAATGGATCATTGCGCACCCTTCTTGCAACTCAACGATCCCAAAATGATGATCCGACAACACAACGAACCTATGGAGGTGCGACGATCATAGCGGATGACGAATCGGCTTGGATCAGAAAAGTTTGTTCCTCAAGGGTTCTTTGCGTGGGAGGATAGAAATTCATTTTCGGAGATGATCGAAGGCCCGAAAATATTACAGATGACCTCAGGATGTCGGGGAGACCTGAATTCGGGAGTTTCATAGAGATCGGATGGTCGAATCGTCGAACGAGGGAGCATGGAGGCACGGCGGTGAATGTTTATGATTCTAGAAATTTCCACAATACATGGTGTGTAATTTCTAAGAACACGTTGTATAGTACCAGCGACAACGACTAGGATTTCGGGGGTGAGAGGGGAATCACACGACGTGTAACCCTAGACACATGACATTTTGGACTTTCCCTGAAGCTCGGCGGGTATTTTGTAAAATACACGGACACATGATGGACTACATGGCTTTAGAACATGACCATGTACTCCATCACATGACCAGGCGATGCTAGTAACACGGGACACCCCGTGTACCGATTACACAAGTTAGAGTACACTGGTTGAGGACTGTGTGTGCGTACATGGCCTGCGTACATAGAGCCAACCCCAGTCACTCGGACACGGCGTGTACACCATACTACACGCTATGTACACACTTTTCTATACAACCTGACTTACGACATGGGCCATTGTACACAGGCAGTAATCGGGGTCAAGAAACATGGCGTGTAACTTTTCTACATGTCGCGTACATTTCGAAAATGGCATGGTCCTCATGTCCACCGTATCTTGGACTTGTTTTGTTTAGGTTAGTGCCCCTTCTTCTCATTCCCCAGAAGGTCATGCATCATTTCTATCTACAGGATTATGAACCCTACAACATGATTTTCTGTGATAGAGTCGGCCTCCCTTTGAGAGGCCCAAAGCGAGATCCTCTACCCATTCAATACCATAGGTAGAGTCTGGCATCAATGTGACCAACTCTACCGGGCATTGATCCTCTACCTAGCTATTGAATCCACCTAGCTGGTGAATCCAAATGTGTCGTGGTCTCTGTTGTGGCCCTGGAAGTGATCCTCATCTGTGTATCGTGATATTTCCCACTCAACAGTGTGTCTCCCATAATGAGTGAATCTATCTCATGTGATCTTCACACTCAAGAGTGTGTCTCTAGAAATGAGTGCAACTACCTCTCGTGACATTTCCTGATGAACAATACTTCTCGGACTGACGTTATCTGAGCTACCAGACTCATGGAGTGTGTTCTCCTAGAATGAGTGCTTCATGGAATCTTCAAACATAATCTCTAGCGGGGTTATGCAGTGGTGTGACTTTCCTCTAGACCTTAGTTCTAGGTTTTGAGTATATCTGGATTGTGTTTCACTTGCTATATGTTATGTAGACATATACTGTGTAGAGGTGACTATTACTTTACCTTTTGTAATGCATTGTGGTTTATGGGGTCCTCTACTAAGTATTGTTATACTCACCCATGTATTAGTTTTCCCTGCACATGTCATGTCTTTTGTAGAGAAGCTTCCTTTTGATAAAGACCATGGTGTACCAGGATGAGATTGAGATTTCTGAGTTTCTCACTGACCGAGGTGTTCCTATGGCTACGAGCAGTAGTCCCAGTACCACTTTGTGTTTACAGGTTGTACTTTGTAGTTTGTAGACTGTTGTTTTTTGTGGGATTGTATTCTCTCTCATTTTACTTTCAGTACTTTACATTCAATCGTACTCTGTTGGTAGGGTTTAGTTGTATGCATGCATTTTGTTCCATAGTGTTCTTTTTTACATTTCAGCAATTGTGGGATTGGAGATTTGTGTGTGTGTACAGTTTCTCAGGAAATACCTCTCATGTAGTAATATTCCTACTCGGTCCTAGTCACCAGTCCCTAGCCTAATGGAGGTGGGCTTGGAGAGTCATGGAATGGGCCCCAGTGGGATGGGTTGAGACAGAGTGGTATCAGAGGTGGTCGGTTCTACCCTAGGACCAAGAGTTTGTGAGATTGGTTGAGGGAAATAGTTTTCAGTCTTGCGAGCTCGAATTTCAGGTCCGAGACTCCCATGTTGGTGCGGTGACCGATATATCCATATAATCAGACTCTGAAAACCTTCTTTTCAACTCGGTACATTAAAACACTATTTGCAGGGAAATAAAATAATGGTACATGCATCATATAGGAATGGGTTGTGTTTTCCATATCCCTTGTGTCAGCTATCCAGATATACTCATTGACCACGATACATCTTTTTTCCTTACAGGATGCCTCCACAATGCATACCCGCTAGGATATAGCAGCAAAATCATGAGGATGACCCCCTTAGTGATGAGGCATCAATACATGGACCACTTCCCCTAGCGTTGCCACCAGGTGGTGCGCATGTTATACCACAACCAGTGGAGCATCCCGTTGTACCTGCAGTACTAACCGATAAGGAGTGTAGGCTAAGAACGCTCCATGATTTCTAGAGAGAGAGGCCCCTTTGGTTCCAAGGCATGCCCAATGCAGAGGTGGATGAGGACTGGCTTGAGGTGGTGACAAGAGTTTTTTATCTAGTGAGGATACCAGTAGACCAAATGGTGATCCTATGAGCAATCCATCTTTAGGGTTCAGCGGGACGATGGTGGAGTCTGACCACACTGGCTCATGATGAGGAGAATCTTTTGTGGATGGAGTTTGAGTGAATCTTTAGGGAGGATTACTCTCCGGTTACACTGAGAGCAGTATGCATATAGGAGTTTCTTCAGCTCTAGTAGGGTAGTATGATGGTAGCTGACTATACATCAAGGTTCACCAACCTCTCCAAGTACTCGATGGATTTGGCCATAGATCCTTACATCAGATCTTGGACCATCGAGCAAGGTTTACAATGAGACATACGAGCTAGAGTTGTGCCTCTATGAATTTCAACTTATGCGAGAGTGATCAAGAGAGACCCGGTTATTGAGAGTTTCTTGGCAGAGAAGAGGAAACCGATGACAGTCAGCAGTAGGCAGACAGGTCCGAGGACCTAGACAGTGGTGAGTTGACATCATACATAGGGATTAAGGTGTGAGAGATTTCAAAGGAGGACCCAAGATAGGGGATCAACAATCTAGGGCTCTCAGGCTGGATCCAGTCATCATAGGGAGAAGTGGTGTTACACGTGCGACGGTAGGGGACATCTCTCTAGAGACTGTCCAACCCGTTGAGCTGCTGACAGGGAAGCAGTGGATGGACCGCCAAGGCAAAGGAAGAATTTAGATTATATAGACTCACCAGGTGGCAGACATGGTAGAGGAGCAGGGAGTGAAACAGGTGGTGGTAGAAGATTTGACATACTTCCCCCACCACCCCCAAGAGGTCCTCACCAACTCCAAGAGCCGGGGGACAAGGGTGAGGACAACTACATGCGGTCGAGACATACAACCCAGGGACTCTAGAGTTTATCCGAGGTACATTCTATGTCATCTCTACCTTATATTTCATACTTATAGGCAATGGTGCTAGTCATTCCTTCATAGCCACATGTCTTGTGTGAAACCTTGATATTTTGGTAGAATCGTTGAGTCGATCCCTATGCTTTGAGATGCCTACAGGATGTGACTCGATGATCAAGCACATTTTCAAACAATATGTCTTACCATTGGATGTGATAGTTTCGATTGGAACCTCATGGTGGTAACGTCTAGGCCTTACGATGTCATTCTCAGTATGGATTGGTTATCTTTGGTCCATGCCAGGATTGACTATTTTAGGGGAAGCGTGCGGTGTGTCCGCTGTGATGGGATGGGATTTTCCTTTGTTGGAGAAAAGGAGACCCAGCAAGCATAGAATGAGCTCATGCATAGGGGAGCGTATCTGATCACTCATGGGATAGATATCCTTACCCTCAGAGTAGTAGATGTTGTGAGCTCTTAGTTCCCAGATGTAGTGGTGGAGTACGAGGACATCTTTCCCGAAGATGCTTTAGAACTATCTCTCTACCGGGAAATCGACTTCTGCTTAGACTTACAAATGGGGATGAAACTGATTTCCTCCCCATCATATCAGATGGCTCTTCTAATTCATTTTGAGTTGAGGGTGTAGTTGGAGGATTTTCATAGCAAGGGTTTCATATGACCCATCGTTTCACCCTAGGCGGCCCCAGTCTTGTTTTCCAAGAAGGAAGATGGGTGTTTAAGGTTGTGCATGGATTACTAGTGCCTAAACCAGGTGACAGTGAAGGATAATTATCCACTACCGAGAATTGACGACCTCTTCGATCAGCTGAGAGGGTCATGGTGGTTCTCAAAGGATGAACTTCGATCAGGTTATCATAAGATTCAGATACGAGATGAGGGTATACTAAAAACAGCATTCAAGTGTCTCTATGATAACTATGAGTTCTTGGTGATTCCTTTTGGCAGGAAAAATGCCCCCACAGTGTTCATGGGACTGATGAAACAAATCTTCCGTCCATACATAGACCGGTTTGTAGTGCTCTTCATCGATGACATCCTTGTGCACTCGACGTCAGGGAGGAGTACACGAGACACCTACAGATGGTTCTAGACATACTCCAACTGCACCGGCTATATGGGAAGCTTTGGAAGTTCCAGTTCAGGATTTAGAATTTCCACTTTCTAGGATATGTCATCTCAGCAGATGGTGTAGTTGTGGACCCATCCATGATGGGGAGCATGTACTTCTTTTCAGAGGACACACTATAGTACCAGTGGTGTTGTAGGAAGATGTTATGAGAGAGATTCATGCATCACCCTTGGTGGTACATCCTGGAGTGGAAAATATGTACCAGGATCTACAATGCTAGTTCTGGTGGTCAGGCATGAAGAGGGTAGTAGTAGAGTTCGTTTGTCGATGCCTTAAATGCCAGCAGGTGATGTTTGAGAACCAGGTTCTAGTGGGATTAGTTCACCCCCATAAGTTCCAGAGTAAAAGTGGGATGTACTATTGATGGACTTCATGAAAGGATTTCCATGGACGTCCAACGGACATGATTACATATGGTTGATCATTGACTAACTCACCAAGTTGGCCCACAACCTAGCTAGGAGAAACTATAACTCTGTAGATATCATGGGATGCCTCTTCATGAAAAAGATAGTTCAGCTTAATGGCATCCCTTCTACGATAGTCTTGGACCGAGATGCCCGCTTTAGATCCCGGTTGTGGAAGGGATTGTAGGAGGCCGTTGGGACTCAGCTACACTTGAGCACGGCGTTCCATCCCCAGACCGATGGTAAGACGGAGAGGACCATTCAGGTTCTGGAAGATATGTTATGGGCCTATATATAGGACTTTGGTCACATTTGGGAGAACCACCTACCACTGGTGGAGTTTTCATATAATAACAGGTACCACTCCACCATTTTTTTTGGCACAATTCGAGGCTTTGTATGGGAGATAAGTTCGGTCACCACTTAGCTGGACTGACCCCGGAGGGTCAGTACTCATTGGGTCCAGAGTTGGTGCGAGATACCACTGAGAAGGTGCAGATCATCTGGGAGTGGATGAAGACTTCACAGAGCTGGAAGAAGTCTTATGAAGATAGGTTATGGAGACCCCAGGAGTTTAAGGAGAGAGACCATGTATTTTTTTTGGTCTCACCTCAACAAGGGTTACCGATATTTGGCCGTGGTGGAAAGTTATCTCTAAAGTTCATTGGACCTTTTCAGATACTTCATAGAGTCAGCGAGGTGTCGTACCACCTAACTCTACCACCACAGTTGCATCGGGTAAAATATGTCTTCCAGGTGTCGCAATTGTAGTGGTACATGCATGACCCATTGCACGTCATCGACTGGGGTGAGCTGGACATTGAGGATGGAGTGGGTGTCTCAAATCTGTGTCTAATACCAATGTATTTTTGAGTAGGTTGGTTTTGGATTTTCGGGGACACAATTCCCCAAGGTGGGGAGAATGTAATGTCTCATATTTTTCTATTTATTATTTTTTAAAAATTATATTGAATTATTATAAGACCCGACATAGAGACTACACATCATTCCAAGTCCCGGTGATCCCAAAATGGTGGTTCGAACCTTTTTTATGTTATGAGTCAGAACATGTGAGCGGTTGTGGTAGTTTCCAAACGCCCGTATTAAAAATATGAGGGCATCGTTTCATCCAAGATGACGAAATTATATATGAATGGGTCTAACCATGACCGGTGCGGATCGAGGGAAAAAGTTAATTTTCTGATTTTTTAGTTAAAATAAAATAAAATAAATGGCAAAGATTATTATGTTTTTTTGGAAACATTCACTGCAACGCAATGATAGGGAAGCTATTTCAATAATAGATTCCACATCATAATGACTCTAAAATTGCAACGCTGACTCATTAATGTCACAATGTGATGGAATCACAAAAATTTCCCTTCTTTTTAATGGGTTAGTCGAACGATACTCGTTAGCAGATGCTAGAGAGAAACTCTAGAGAATCCTTGGCACTTTGGAGAGAACTCTCAGCAATAAAAGACGACGAACCAAAGCTGTGAATCGATGCGCCATTGAAGTTGAAGGATCTCAGCGAAGACGACGGCATGACCCCACTTCATCAGCAATTGAACCCTTTGTGAGGTAGGGGTTGTTTTTTTATTTCTCCATTCAAATTTCTGAATTTAAATGATGAACACAGATCAACCACGAACAAGTTGATCCACAGAATCATGTGTTCTTGCTGGAGGGTTTCATTGGGTTGTTATCAGGGAATTTAATCCATGTTTAATTGTGGTTTGATTCTTCTCTCTTTAAGCCTAGAAAAGGGAGTGGATCAACACCCTGATGAATGATTGTGGAGGTTCTTTCCTCGATTTTTTAATTTTATTTCTTCCCCCTTTCTTTTCCTCATGAGTTTTTCACATTCTTTGTGGGGCGATGAACAATGGATAGTTGCGCACACATATTGCAATGCAACGATCCTAAAATAGTTATCTGACATCGCAAAGACCCTATAGAGGTGAGATAGTCATAGGGGAAGACAAATTGGCTCGGATCGGAAAAGACCATTCCCTGAGAATTCTTCACATGGGAGGATCAAAATACATTTTTAGAGCTGATCAGAGGCCCGAAATCAAAGGAGATGACCTCGGGACTTCAGGACGACTCCGATTCTGGAGTTTCATGGAGATCAGATGGACAGATCGATGAACGGGGGAGAACAGAGGTGCGGAGGAATCACACGGTTTGTTGGACTTTCCTCGAAGCTCAACATGTATTTTGGAAAAAAACAAGGACACATGATGGACTACATGGCTTAATAACACGACCATGTACTCCATCACACAGCCAAGAGAGGCCAGTAACGCAGGAAACCTCGTGTACTGATTACACGGGTTGGAGTAGATTGGTTAAGGACCGTGTATGGGAACATGGCCAATGTACACGGAGCCGACCACAGTCACTGGAACACGGCATGTAAACTGTACTACATACAATGTACTCACTTTTCTACATGACTAGCCTTACGACACGGGCCGTTGTACACGTGTAGTACCCAGGGTCAGACGACATGGTGTGTAACTTTTATACACGTCGTGTACTTTTTGGAAAATGGAATGGTCCTCATGTCCACTGTATCTTGGAAAAGTTTTTTTTGGGTTAGTGCCCCGTTATATTGTTCCCATAAAGGTCAAACATTGTTTCCTTCTACATGAGTATGATCCTTTCAGCAGGACTTTCTGTGATAGAGTCGGCATCCCTCTGAGAGGTCCGGAGTGAGATCCTCTATCCAATCCTAACCCCAGGTAGAGTCAGGAATCGACGTGACCAACTCTACCGGGCGTTGATCCTCTACCTAGCTAGTGAATCCACCTTGCTGGAGAATTAGGATGAGTCTTAATATCTGCCATAGCCCTGGTAGTGATCCTCATCTTTGTAACAGGATATATCCCACTCAAGAGTGGGTCTCCTATAAGAAGTGAATCTATCTCTCATGATCTTCCCACTCATGAGTGTGTCTCCAAAAAGGAGTGTAACTACCTCTCGTGGCATTTCCCGATGAACAATACTTCTTAGAATAACGTCATCAGAGCTACCTGACACGTGGAGTGTGTTCTCCCAGAATGAGTGCTTTGTGGAATCTTCTGGCAGAATCCCCAATGGGGGTATGCGGTTGTGTGAATTTCCTCTAGACTGTGGGTCTGGGTTTCTAGTATATCTAGATTGTGTTTCACTTGCTATATGTTTTGTAGAAATATACTATATAGAGCTAACTGTACCTTTACCTTGTGGAATATTTGTGGTTTATGGGGTCCTCTATTGAGTATTGTTGTACTCACCCCTGGATGGGCTTTTCTTGCACGTGTCTTTTCTTATTCTGATGAGCAACCTTTTGACAGAGTCCAGGGTAGACCAGGAGAGGATCGAGCTTCTTGAGTTCCTCACAAGCCGAGGTGTTCCTATGACTATGAGTAGTAGTCCCAGTAGCTCTTTTTATTTATAGGATGGACTTTGTAGTTTTCCTACTCTTTTTTTAGTGGGATTGTATTCAGGCCAACATTACCTTAAATACATTACATTCTGTCATACTCTTTTGGTTGGGTTTAGTTGTATGCATGAATTTTGTTCCATAGTGTTCTTTTTTACATTTTAGCATTTGTGGGATTAGAGATGTGTTCATGTGTACAGGTTCTTAGGAAATTCCTTCCATGTAGTAATATGCCAACTCAGTGCTAGTCACTAGCCTCTAGCCTATTAGTGTTGGGCTTGGGAAGTAACGGCACGGGCCCCACTGGGACGCGTCATGACATTGTATAACTTCTAGAATCCCCATAGCTAACCCAAAAGGTCATCTACCCAAGGTGATGGATATCAGTTCGTCACCATCACCTAGTTATACATCCAATAATGATTTCATAGCTGCAGAAAACCATCCACCTTCTTGGTGAATAACATTGGTGAACCCCGTGGTGAAGTGAACTACCACAAAATTCAATTCCATTCCATCAAGATGAACCATGACCTCCTTCATCTCAGCTGGAATCATATGACATGAGGTATCAAAATTGGATTCAAAACCAGCATGAGCTATTTTCACCATAACATACATATCATTCAGATTTTCTTTTGCTCATAAATTCTCAAAATAATTTCAACCCATTCGTCAATATATCAAGGGAATGTTGTACTCTAGAAGGATGAAGACTACTGAAGTTGAAAATTAGGGAATAATTGAACATATTTCTAACCTCTTGTGAGTAAAACATGCACTATGTGGTAGACCACTAGTTGAACCAACCCTCCAACCTTAACCATAGAGCATGTTCTGGGGGAAGTTCAATAGTAATCCCTTACACATAAAGGAGTACTGCAAAAGCCATCAACCTAGAAAAAGTATTTCGGTATACATATCATGTGGTTCCAATAAACCATGTCAAGGAAATATGTTTTACAACATAAAATAATCATTTCATTATAAAATAATGCTTCAAGGATAAACACTAATCTATCAATGGAATCAAACGAGGATTCTCTAAACCAATCTGTGGGATCAAACATGTTTTCCCAAGGAATATACCCTTAAACCATGGTATACACCTCCTAGAACCAACCCTTTTTTTCTTCCCAACAAATTAGTTACAATCAATATATATACTAACTCAAAATCTTGCCTAGTTTAAACAATTAATGACAATACAAATATATCATACAATATAGAAACAATGATATTTCAAAGAATATAAACTGTCATAAATAGATATCCCAAAAACAATGTATTTAATAAATGAACATGTATGAAACCAAAAAATTAATATATATTTCGAATATGAACCAATGTGTCTAATTATTATGATTGAACTCGCCTAAAATATCCAAAATTACATGTAATTATACTTTAAATATCCCTATGTGATTTGAATAAATAGTAATAATGAATCATAAAAACCCCATATTATGGAATCTCAGAGGTACACTATAAAATACTGCCAAAAATATCATAGTTCGCATTCATGCAACCCGTCCATCATATATCTTGTCTATCCTATCCCAACCAATGTAATGCAGAAAAAAAAGTTAGTGATTCTTGATACTCTGATAACATTTTGTTTTCTATACTTGATCCTCCATGTCCAACCTAGATGCCACATGAATGTATATACACCTCCCCATACACAATAGGAAATTAACCACAAAAGGGGTTTGAGTCTGCCAGTTGGGAGGTTATTCCCCTAGTATCATGTCATGGGATTGATAATAAGTAACAACCCATTTAATACATATTTAAAATAATCACGAGGAAATGTAAATATTTCTTGCATTAAATACCAAAAAAACAGATCTCAAAAGTTAGAAGGAAAACTAATGTATCTAATACAGATAAACAAATAAATGATAAACAACAAGTCATGTTAGGTAATATCCTAGTCCAATACTAGTTTGACACTCCTATTCTCAATAGTCCACCCCAATGCCCTTTTCCATCTCCATATCCATCATGATATATACAAGAGAAACGAAATTAATGATTATGGTTTGAGTAGAAAACACAGTAGTAAACCACTAATTCATCCTTAACATGATGTTCCTATGTATAAAAGTGTGTTCCAAAATAATAATAAATGGATAAAGAATAGAATCACAAAATCCTAAACTGAGTGATCATACACTAACCAAACCACCACAAACCCAAAGACATTCCCACTCTAGATCAATGCCAAAAATGATTGATAACTTATCTTGTTTGTGGGATATTTTTTATTTACATCAATCATAAGAGACTTCACAATATCTTCACACATACGGATGTGAACCAATGATTGTGATGTCAAGTTGATTATCTATAGATGCCCGACATTGATACAACATATGCACCTATGAAGGATAATTTTGTTTCAAATTATCTTATCCTTAAGACATGGGATATTATAGATCATTGTGAGAGGCCCTCAGAGGAGCAGTGGATCATAATGACCTAAATGGATGAATGGTGGACAGATGCCTTAGAGGACATATTCTATGATGTTTTCTCCAATAGTAGTCACATATTCTCTTTTGGACCATTTAAATACTAAATAGAAGTTTTACATATTAGGTTATATAATGGGGTAATATCTTGTAGTTGATTACTCAATGATCAGATGGTCAATGGATGATGACAATGATGTTATCTTAGAAAATTGAAGAGTAGTAGTACCCGCTTCCATATAGGAGGAGTTGAAGATTGATTACCATTACTCTATATAGTAATTATATCTCACTGTGACAAATATATATCATAGACACTCACTTAGTTGAGGAGAAGTGAGATCTCTATATCAAAGAGATCATACAGATTCATAGTGTTTCCTTCATCATTGTTTTAGATAGTGATGCGCATTTTATGTCGCACATTTTGAAGGGATTAAAGGATTACCTACTGAATTTTATGAGATTGTTAATGGTGGAACATCCTCAGACCAATGTATAGTCTAAGAAAACATGAAACATATTTGATGATATTATTCAATCTAGCATTCTATACGTCAATGGATGGTGGGATGATCACTTAGTATTGAATGATTTATCATTCCATAACATTTACCATGTTACGATTTAGAAGTCACTTTACTAGGATCTTTGCAATGGATTATGTCAATTACCACTTGTTAGAATGATTCAGGTGAGGTTGTGGTTGTGGGATAAGTTTGGTTGAAGTGGCCTACAAGAGAGTGCATATGATATGGAAGAGGTTGAGCACTACTCAAAGAATATAGAGTTCTTATTCTGACTAGAGGAGGATACAATTGGAGTTATTAGTGGGTGATCAAATATTAATGGGAGTGACTCCTCGGTTAGGATACTAATGTTTTTGGATGAAATAGATGATAACACCATGATTTTTTGGACTCTTTGAGATCATCTAGAGGATACAGGAATTGGCATAAGGTCTGGACCTCCCTTATAACTATCCAGGTTTTCACAAAGTGTTCCAACTTTCATATATTAATAGGTACATACCCAAACATGTTCTTACTATTGATTATATGGAATTTGAATTTGAAATCAACGCATCCTATGTTGAAATTATACTAATGATCATTGAATAAAAAAAGATGTTTTTTTGATGAAATAATGTAGCACTCGTCTGGATTTAGAGGAATCACGAAAAATCTAGAGAGAGAAAATCTAGATGGAAAAGTGGGAGTGTTGATCTTATGTTTGAGCCAATTGGCTTGAGTTGTTCAATGAAGAGGTCTAGATATACTTATCAGGGATGATATGTTAAAGGAGATATACAATTAAAATATACTCAATTTTAAATTATATTAAAAATATTCCTCTTTAAAAATTCGTATGTTTTTTTATCTAAAATTGCAATTTTTCCAGTTAACATGACTTAATAAATGTTATAAAGGATTTTTGTAAGGATAAAATCATATTTTACTCCTTGTAATATTCAAAGGAATATTTTTAGAGTTAATCACAGTGTTAGTGTTAGATTATGAGGCACATAGAGGATTAGTGTAGATATAATATTAATTCTAAATATATGATTTTACATGATATTTATTTATTAAAAATAATTGAATATCTCTCAAATTGTGTGTGGTATTCAAATCCAAGACCATCATTCTACTCAAGAAGTCAGTTTTCCCCTAGGAGACATATTATATTTATGTTTGAGGGTGTTTAGTAAGATTGTATGAGAGGTTAACATAATTAATATTTTTGTTAAATTATTTTTTTGAAATAATTCATCATCTCTCCAATGGTAAATTGTATGATAAATCCGACACTATCATTAGGTTCGAAAATTGGGGTGTACCCTCAATGAGATATGAATTTATATACAATATATGTTGGTAAGATGTCTTATAAGGTTATTTTGTATTATATTTAGATTAAATTATTATTATTAATTTTAAAATAATAAATTTACAAATGTTCTTTATGACTGAAAATTAAATTTTTTTATCAAAAAACATTTATGGAAAAAATGAGATACCCCAAGATTATCCAGGACGTGCACTAAATGAAAATACATATCTATTGAAATGAAACTTGACCCTCTCATCATTCTTATCCCTAAATATTTTTCAGGATAGAGAAGTTACAGGTGTTTCTGGAGCATCATCTAATATGCCTTCAAAGTGAGACGCCATCTGATCCCACACTTTCATGTACTCCTCCTGTGTGATCTTTTTGTCATTGAAACCTCTTACTAAAATCAGATTCTTCTTGTCAAACCACTCAACCTGTTCATTGTTAGTATGCACCTGAATAGGCCTTCCCATCATCTTCTCAGCATCCTATACAGATGCATTTATCACAAGAGATTCTTCTGTAATATCCTCTGCAAAATGAAGTATCATCTCCAAAGGACACACCACCAGATCGCTCCTAAGAAGGCCTGCCCCACAGTTCCCCTCCTCCAAACTAACTGAGATTATAGCAGGATTTGAATGATTTACATTCTTCCTTTCTTTCTCTTTTTTAGAAGATTGAGTCTCCATAGGTGAATGTAAATAGGAATAGTCCTTGTGGCCTTTCTTACTACCTTGTCGCCCCTTCCTCATCCGATGATCACTGATATCTTTAACATGAAATTCTATCTCACTATCTTCATCAGACTGATCCGATGACTCATCATCAGATGCCTCCCTGGTAAAATCGACATCCTTATCAGATCCTTCAGCCTCCAACCCCGCATAGTGGTTACCCAGCTTGATGATTGGAGACCCACTCCTCAGACAAGGCCTATTCATAGCCTCCGGCTATTGATGGTGCTTTTTTCCAGACGAGCCCAGACCAGTAAGTACAGCCTCAACATATGAAGTAGACTTAATGAATTCAGCATTTCCAGCCTCCCCATTACATGTATCCACTGGTTCTCCAATGACATCAAAGGATCCACCTTGCCTAGGCACCAATAAGTCCTTGGCAGGACCATCCCTCATCTCGTCAATGTAGCCTAGAGATTCGACTATGCCTTGCCATGTCTCCACACATTCAGTTCCAGCATCCAAGCAAACTACAGAATCCTTAGTCACCGTTACCCCTGGATTTCACACCCCCCAAGTCACCCAGCAACAGTAGGTCGAGCAAAAATCTACCCATGATTAAAACCCAACAGCTTTCTTACACATAAATTCCTCTCCAACCAAAATCCAATCCCACTCAACCGGTTTCCTCGAGACATTCACCTCAACACAGAACCACGGAATAATTAGATGACTCATAGTAGAAGTGAGAGTATCAGAGTAGAGAAATAGGCCCACCATTTTCCTAACATACAGATGATAGCTGGATTTTGAAAAGGCAAAAGAAGTTGAGGAAGACATACCCATTTTTTGATGGAGGGTGAGTCCCTGTTCAAACAAAGATCGTAAAACCAGCGAAGAAGAAAGAAATTGTAATTGTTGCATCTACAGGGAGCCCTTGACCACACAAAAACCAGATCTTCTTCCGAAGAAAAGTGAATAATCAAATGACGACTATCCAAAAGACCCACGACTGCTCGCTCTTGTAGATCCCAGTTTCCAAAAACAAAACAATCAAACGCATCCACCGATGGTATTCTCTGGAAGAAACGAGCCACCAGGGTTAGATCCAACAAACTCGAGGCTTCAGAAAACCCCAGCAATGAGATTGGGAGTTGAGGGGAACTGAGGTGAAGATCAGGAACCTTCAGGTTAAAGAAATGACCAGGAACTCAGGGAGAAAACTAGGGTTAGAGGAAGGAATAAAATGATTCCACAGAACCGAAGGAGGCGCCACCACACCATCCTCCCCCCTCCCACCTCCAGGGAGGGGGGGGAATCCATCTTCGATCATGTGCCTTGGGTTCCATCATCAACAGTGTGTTCGTCGACCAAAACCATACATGTTCTTTATGAAAAACACTGAAACCCCCATTTTTCAAACCATTAATTTCTAAAATGACATAACATTTCTTCAATCCATTTTAGTCAAAACACTTTTAAAATTAAAAATTAATGACTCCATAATGAATTTTTGGTCAAATTGTGGATTAAATTGAATTTTTTAATTTATGGATTTAATTTCTATGATATTTTGGTTATGTAAATAGCTGAACCATTTTAGGTTCAATGTTTATAGATTTTGAAGAGTTTTAGAGATCTATAATCTCATCTGTGTGTGACTAGTAAAGCTATGCCTTTCATACCCCATTGGGATTATCTTTTATGGAATTGAAAAATTGGGAGGCCTCCTATACATGGATGCTTTGGTAATATTATTATTCATTTTATTTCATCCATTATTCATTTCGTTAATAATTAATGAAAAAAATTGTTGATTAAAATAAAACAACATAAACCCATAATTATCAGGGGAAAATTCCATTAATTTATCAATGGATAACATTTATGATTTATCTGTCAATAATATCATAAATTTGTAAAAATTTAATTGCACAAGATTTCTATAAAATAAAAATAAAAATTAACAAAACTATAATTAAAATGATTTATTGAAGGATAATTTTTAAAAATTATCATAGGATAAAACAATGAATTTCCAAGGGTAATATACTAAAATTTATCAAATTATAATTGAGATATTATCAAAGTATAATAATAAAAATTATCAATTGATAATTTCTAGAATAACAAAAGATAATTTATAGAATAAATAACTAAAATTTGAAAATCCCATGGTTTTCATGATATAAAATGTATATGAAATTTTCAAGGAATAAATATGGAAGTATAATTTCTGATAAATTATAATGAAATAAATAAATTAGGAAAACCTGTGATAAATTATAAAAATATAATTATAAAGGACAATTTATAAGAAATTACAGAAATATAATTATAATGGATAATTTTGGATAATTTTTGGAGATAATTAAATAATATAATTTATGATAAATTTTCAGGGGATAATTATAAAATTATAATTTGTTATAGATTTTCAAGAGACAATTGTAAACGATAATTTATAAAACACCCCATGAATGTTGAGGGGTTAAAATACTAAATAATACGACTCGTGTAAACATGGTTCACCATTATTTTTAGGATCCTACCATATTAGAACTACAAAGTTAGGTGTTATTGGCCTGGAGTAGTCATCATGATAGGAGAACACTATTAATGATTCATAGGATGATTTTAACTGATGATTAAAACACATTAAATAACATGTTTTGGAATGTGGGTACATTCATTAGTCTAATGATCTATTTCGGCATGGTTGTGGGCCATATGGGGGGACTGTGTGCCATCATGTTGTGGTCTAAGACCTAATGGTTATGTTATGGTATGATGTTTTGGAAATTAGTGGGCGCATAATTGTTACATTGGAATCCGAGGAAGAACCCATAATTCAGTGTGGCGGAAAATCTTGGGATGACATATAGGTACAACAATGAGGATGTTGTTTTCTAAAAGGGGAATGAACACCCCATAGATTAAAATTTTTAAAGGATAAATGATATGAAACTTGTGTACAAGGTTCACCTTTAGTTTTTGGGATCCGACGTTATTAACTCCAAATTTATGCTTGATTAATCTATAGAAATTATCAAGATGTGTGACCAATTAGAGTTTTCTCAGTGTGTGTTTCTATGAGTGAAAATGCTCACTAAAAAGAATAATTTTTAGACCTTGGGGATAGTCATTAAATTGACAATTTTTTTGATCACATGGGTGGCCCCCAGATAACTGGCCAGTATTTTTGGTAAAATAAGTTGTTCTTAGTGGTTTTGGACATGATGGAAATGTTAAGGAACGTTGTATGTACAATTAGTTGGGCCTTGTTATCATATGGGTTCTGCATTGTAATCATCATAGATGTTATTTCATTGTGGTGTGGGGTTTTTGAGATCATAGTGAATATGGTTTTGTAAAAATGGTGGATTCTTGTAGATGGTATGGTAATGTGGTAATGTTGGATTTTTGGTGAAGGTTTTAGATTTTATGGTTGTGTTTGGCTGGTAGTGGCATTCATTTATAATGAAATCCTTAAACAGAATATAATTTAATGGATTTTAGACAAAATAGACAATTTCTTTTCTCAGATGGGTTTGATTATCAAGGACATGAATTTATGGAGAGCTATCTACTATAATGACCAGGAACTTCTTCCCCATTACATTCGAGTAATTCTTGTCCTTTAGGTCTTCCTAGGATGTTTAGAGAAGCTGAGGTGTATGTGGTGGGGTGTACATGAAAACATTAATTAAAGGGTGTTAAATGGAAGAGATTATAGGGTTTCACTATTATTAGGGATTCTATGGCATCAACATTTTAGTTACGAAATAGGGGGATTTCAGGAAGATTTCAGAACTTATTTTAATTTTGGAATGGTTGTGGCATGGGTGTGTCGACTACACCATAGAGGATCAACTGGATCATTGGTTATACATTAATTTTCGGGATAACTATAGTGTAGAGAGCCTATATATTGTGTGAATTAAAAGGGATTGTGTTTTTAGAGATCTTTTGAATTTGGTGTAGGTGCACCATGGAGTAAGGCTACCACATAGACTATTCCTAATTCTTAGTTATTGTGACATCGTGGCATTGGTATCATAGATGTCCCTTAAGCTGTATTCAAGATCATTGGTGTTGATTTTGGCATATATTCCATACTCTCAATTGAAATTTTTAACTTTTCAGTAGTTCCTATCTATGTGATGTGCTCTATTGTTTATCAGAAATTCTATGTCGTGGAGTTGTAGTATGCACTTTGGTGAATTATTTTTCAGACTCGGTATAAATGATCAATCCCTATAAACCCTACCATAAATACAGATTTTATCCCTTTTGTTGGGAAACCAATTTAATCCCTAGTAGTCGTTTTAGTAACTAATCATTTTCTTTCAACCACATAGTTTATATATCTATTCATGGAGGTTATATTTATTATTCTATCTTATATTCCACCTATTTTAGAATTATATCTTTCATATGAAGGGTTTCTGTTTGATAAACCATTGGTGTTAGTGTTGTTTGATTAATAAGATGTTGAGGGATGTTGTGTTTTGGGTGATCAATGTGTTTCCAATCATAGTAGTTATTGGTTGTTGTATTCCTCTTTTCCCAACCATCTCTCGAGTTTTGAAATATTTATTGGACGTACTGGATCCTTCAACTCTCTTCTAGGTGTACATATGGTATGCATCATTCTTTTATTTTTATTTGGAATTATAGATTTCTCCATACTAATAAATATAATTAATTTTTTTATTAAAATTGGTGTATTAGGGGAACGAATCACATATTTTATATATTTTTATTTTATTTGCATTAATATTATGGGTACTTGATTGTAGAACTAAAAATAATAGTTATTGGGATCTATTTTTAAGCTATGAATTGATGTGTTGGTGGAAAACATTAAAATATGACTGGATTATATCATCATGAATACATGGTTAAATACATATATCCTGATAATAACATAATTTCACAAATAAATTATGGTTTGTGTGAGAATTTAAAAAAATAGTAAAGGGAATCTAATGAAAAAACCCTTGTTAAATATAGAATATCTTATTTAATTTATAGTTTTTATGTCTTGTGTTGATGTATGGTTGTGATGTTTCTGGTGGATGTGATGAGATGTGGCCATGGTATGTGGTAGTTTTGTTGAGTAAGGGGTTTATATTTGGATGATGTTGTTAAGAGAATGGGTACATGAAATGTTATTTGATATGATAGTTTTTGAAGTAGCAATGAAATTAAATATTAAAGATGAAACACAAATTGAATATATTAAAATGGATAATGAGATCATGAAATAATATTGTAATTGGGTAAAAAATTTGATGATCCTAAATCTGAAATTAATGTTCCTGATAATGAAAGGAGTTTTTAATATACAATTTATAATTATGGATTTACTTGAAATATAATGTGGAATATGGATTTTGGATGGGGGATTACTTGTGGGGTGTTATGAATTCTGTGGTGGCATAAAAAAATGGTGGATGGTGTGGGGTTATTTCAAGAAATCCGATGGTGAGGATGGATGGTTGGAGGCCCTGTCATTTTCCCTCTCACTCACTCTCTTCAATGTAAGATATACATTCACAGTATTTGATGTCCCAATGTTAAAAGTGTAATAGTGGTGGTTGTGTGATGAGATAATGATATGGATATAGTGGGTTTAGTCCTATTAGTAGGAGGTAACGATGTGTAATTCCATCATGTTAATGATTCTCGACTATTGTAGATATATTTTTTATCTAATTTTGGTGCGATGGCATATGTGTCTTCATGAAAGATGTGTTATCCAGAAGATATTAGAGAACTATTATACATGATTTTGGGGTGTGAGAAATCAAACCAATGGGAATGTAGTGTAGGAAACACATTTAGTGATATGATTATTATTATGTTATTATACATGGATATTTTATTTGGTTAGTGTGCCTTAGTGAGGAAATTATTCAAATGTTGAACATTTTAGACACCGATGGTTGTCCTATTTTCTCACGGGTGAATTAGTATTCTGTTTTTCACATGTGAATGAGAGCCATCGGGTGTAACTCTACATATTAAACTTTACGATCATCATATATATATATATATACACTGTTTTTATGGTTTTTATATGGATTATGTGGTAAATGAAAGACATTACATTCTTAGACATTTGGGTTGTGTTTTTTTAAAGGCCTCGTGATTTTCATTATGGTATTTATATAGATACTTCTAATTTTTAATTTATTCATTTAAAATGGGGTTTTTTGGATTCATTTCTATTAAATTTTTTATAAGATTTATATTTTGGTTGATATCAAATATCCTAGTATAATATATTATTTATGGTAATTCATCTAACATGTGATACATTATACCCTTTTTACTAGTGTCCTACCCATGTCTTCTTGGATGTGGGACTTGGGTGATCATTATCTTTCTTCCTACATTACTACCATAGGAGGGGTACCATTAGGGGGGGAGGTCTGTATAAGATTTTTATGGAAAATTATATTATGTTACCTAATAATTTTTTTAGGTATGAGAGACTATTTAGGATATATATTGGGCCCCATTTATTTAATGTAAGGACCATAATCTTATTGAACAAACAAATAATTGATTATAATATTTTAAACTTACTGACCTAAGTCAATTACATGTTCCAGGTCTATTTTTTCATGAGATTAAAATTTGGAGGCTGTGGGAAAATAATTAATGCATTTTATGAATGGATCTTAATTATAATCCATATCCAATGATTTTGAGTTATTAGTTTCCTTTATATTGATTATTGATGGGATGTATCAAAATATGATTAAGTTGGATGTGGTGAAATAATATTTTATAATTGATAAAAAATGGGTTTAACCAAAGGGAGATGATTCCTAGAGGGAGTTTTGTTTGTGAGTTTCATCACTAGTGGTTTCCATATTATAAGGGGATTTCTTTTGTTCAGGGGATTCTGATGTGTCTATTATTGATTAAACGTACATTTATTATTTCATGTGAGTAAATTTTAATGAATCCCAATGGATGATAGTTTTGTGATAGGTGTAACTCCTCAGTGGTGAATTTTTCTCATGGGTATTATTGTGGGGTATAAGCTCTCATATAATATGTTATGAATTCAATTTAGAGATATTATTTATCCCCAATGAAAATGGTAGTGTGAACAGAAATGATTAAAACCTATTAATATGGGATGTCTAGAATGAGTAGATTTATAGGCTAATTCTTTAATTTTATCTATTATTATTCATATCATCTTTCTGATCATTAGTATAAAGTTCAATATTTTACATAGACTGGGTATCTATAGATCAGTTAACATGTTAGCCCTTCCATGATACCTTTGTATCAAGAGTAGTTAATGGAAAAAATTTGATCGAAAAATAAGATTAAATGCTCCTATTTTTTCTAAGAGTGAAGTCATCATAACATCCATAGGAAATGTGTTTGGGAGAAAATTTATCATTTATGTGGGTGGTCATGGTTTTACTCCAAGGAATTAGTGTCAATGGATATAGATGAGTCAATTTGATTATTGTAAACTTAATTTATATTCTATTTCTTATAATGTATTATTCTTTTATTATTTTTCTACCACATGAATTATCTGGACGCCATTAATTGTATTTTTCTTCATATATAATATCTTTTACAATATATAGAAAATTTAGGACATAAATATTTTTTCTCAGTTATACCAATTTAATATACGTATAATGGGGTAAAATTAATTCCAATATCATCTTATATATCACTGATTTATTATAAGGTCTTCTAGATATAGAAATGGTATTATGAGGTCTTCTAGTGATTTATGTCAAGCCTTGGGATCTTGAGTGGGTTATTAAAATTTTATTCTTATTTTAAATTTTATTTAAATTAAAGTTTATGAAATAATATATTGAAATTTATTATAATGTTTTATGTTTAAAATATTTTGTTAGTATATTGTTTTTATTAAAAATAATATTACAATATAAATGATGTTCTTGTAATTTTGTAGTTGAAAAAGTTGGTATAATTTCATATTATGTGTTTGAAAATAAATATATAATTTTGTGTTAATAATTTTCATTATTTTATAATTATAAGGTAAATGTTGTAAAAAATGGATTTTTTAATACTTTGAAAAAAAAATTAAAATTATGAATTTTATTTTAGAAGTATAATGTTTATTGACCACATTTATAAATAATAATAAAATTGTTTCTTATGTTATATGAAAGAGATAATAAAAGTTTGAAAATTAAATATATATAAAGTGGGAATATGGTATCTATCTATGATGAATTAAAATTTAAGGTTGGTTTATTAATTGGAATTTTAGAATAAGTAAGAATGGTTAAATTTTGATTCTAACTATACCATTATGATAATTATGT
The DNA here is from genome assembly GCA_963277665.1 of Viscum album. Taxonomy (NCBI): domain Eukaryota; kingdom Viridiplantae; phylum Streptophyta; class Magnoliopsida; order Santalales; family Viscaceae; genus Viscum; species Viscum album. The sequence goes on from OY728126.1 coordinate 277,841,425, forward strand.
TAAATTTAGATTCATTAATTATCTATACTAGTATTCAGTATTGAAATATAGTTTTTCAATATTGATAATTGAATATATGATAAATCAAATATTATATATTTTAGGAATAAAAATATTTTGGGTATGTCCTTATTTGGATAGCTAAATTGCTATAGGGTTAGAAAAGTAAATAATAGTGTTATGATAAAAATATATTTTTAATGATTTTTAAAATTATATCTTGGATAAATATGTTCTTCTACTATATTAATGGTGTAAAAATAAGTAATAAAATATAATTTTTTTAAAAATGATCTTTAATTGATATGTTATTATTTTTGTTTGATAATATTAGTTAATTAATATCGAATTATTTAAATGTAAATATTTTACCATGAATGTTAAATATATTTTAATATTTTTAATTTTTAATTAAAATTATATATTTTTATTTATAGATTTATGACAAAAATTTTATATGAATTTTATATGGAAAATATTTGTGATAAATTATGGAATAAATAGAAATTTCTTATAATTAATTATACCTATTTAAAAAATTATTATTGTATTTCTAATATATAATATTCATTTATATTAAATTAATCTAATAAGATTATATTAATCATTATATTTTTTATAGATTTATGATTTAAGGATTATTTCTATATTGATATATTTTTTTAATAGAAATGAATATATTAATATTTATGGAAATTTTTAATATTGATATCATTTACTAATTATGAAAAACCTGATGATAGATAAAAATAATGATTTCATATTATGAATTGAATTATTTTGTTTAAAATAATTCTAAAATAAGAATGTTAATTTTCTTAAACAATATTATACTATGAAATAAAATTTTATTTTGAAGAATACTTGAGTATAAAGTTTTATTTTTTTCATGTACATTTTCATTGTACCTATATGATCTATATACTTATTATTTTAGTTTCAATTTTTTTTAATTAAGTTTCATGTAGACAGTGGAATAATTTTTATAAATTGTGATGAATAAAAATTACATTTTTTATTATATATATATGTTGATATGTTTATTAAATTTAGTATACAATGAAATGTATTCTTACATACTATAATGAAATGGAATCATTAAATTTTTTTAGGAATTATTTTGAAAAAATAACTTTAAAAATTTAATGTGGTTCAATAAAAATGAAATTGAGGTGAAAAAATTGAATTTAATGTTCATTAATTTTATAAAGTGAATTTATTTTTAAAAATATCATGAAATTAGATATATTTTAAGCAGAAAGATGATGAATAAAATTATTTAAAATGAGTGTAATAATTTAATAAGATATATATTTTTTTATTAGTGGACTAGGAAGTAAGGATAATTTTTAAAAATTAATATTTAAATTATTTTATTTATATAGTGATATATATATATATTAGAAAAAAAATAATGGTATATAATTTTATATATGAAAACATAATTTTTATGTTCCTAAAAGGAAAATTCATTTTTTTGAAATTAAATGAATTATAAAATGACTTGTTTAAAATATGGTGTGTGAACATTAGATATTTTTATGTGAAAAAATATGTGGTCATCTAAAAAATTTATGCATTAAAAATTGAATTTTATGAATTTATATGATTTATTTGGGAATTTCTTGTCAAAAAATTGGAATGATGTATATAAAACAATTTAAATGTTTATAGTTATTGACATGTGTTTTCATTTAATTTTACCATGATTACAATAAAATAGACGGCCAAAATTTAGTTCAGATTATAATAATAATATAGAAATTGGATATTGGTATTGTTTTTTATTTTCCTAAGTCAAAAATATTACAAGAAATTTTATTTAGTTTTTAGTAACATTTATTGGGAAATTTTATTCAAATGAGTAGAAATCAGGACATCCCATTCATGTATGAATTGTAATACAATACATAATGTTATGATTAGTTGAAAGTTTTTAATTTCATGTGATTGGGATCAAAATTTTATTATTTTATGTTTTAATTTATTATATTATGTTGAGATAATAGACTATGGTTTTTAATGGTGAAATAGGGTTTGATTTTAAGAATTCATCAATAAATTTATTGATTTTAATTATCATTATGAATCACCATGAGATGTGGTGACGAAACATATAAAGAATTATGTATACCCTTTTAGAGACTTTTAAAATCCATTTATAATGCTTTTGTTTTTAAAAGATTCTAAAATATGGAAAGTTCATTATTATCTACATGTTTAAAATTTTATAACTGTACATATAAATGAAATATAAAATTCTAACCTTTTTATATGAACTTTTTTATATTATTTATTGATAATTTGATTTTTTCAATGTTAAGAAAATTTTGTTATTTTTTTAGTTATAGTATAATGTTTTAATTTAATAATATGTCATGCGAATTATTTGGATACCATAGTATTATGATAGGGATTATTTTAATACCTATATATATACATATATATTCATATAGAATTTTACAAATTTTTAGTTATGGTTAAAAATTTCTTGAAAAACCAGTCCTTATATATTTAAAAGTCATTATTTTGAGTGAAAAATATTATTATTTATGTTGATTTATTAATCAAATATATATAAAAATATAATATTGGAAAATGTATTCAAAGGGAAACCTGGGTTAATTATTGGATAATTTTATGACACAAACCAAATAATTAGGAAAACCACTACATAATGAAATTATTTTATTATAATAAATTTCAAAGAACATTTAGGTTTAGAGTTTTATAGCCTTATCACAAAAAAATTAACAAATAAATCATATTCCATTTTATCTAAAACAAATTTTTTCTAATATGTGAAAAATTAATGATCCATAATGAGTCTTTAAAATATCAAAATAATTCTCTATATAGGAAACTCTTCTTAAAATTACATAACATTTATATCATCAAAACTTGGGAAATATAGACATTAAAAAGTGGTGATATCTACTTCTCAATATGTTTCAACATATGCAATGATTATAAAATATTATATAACATAATTATATGTAAAAATGAGTCAAATAATGATACATAAGAAGATTTATACTCAATATTTCATAGATAAAAATAATTAAAAACAAGATGAAAAACAGAATATATCAATCAATGGAATATAGAAACTTGAATAAATAAACATGATCCTTGATGTATTGGAATAATCATTAGTATAAGCATAAAAATATGAAACATCATTGAAATCTTCCGAAAACATTATTATAGGTAATGTAACATTCTTATGATACACCATCAATGTCCATGATTATGTAAAAATAATATTTGCTCATGAATTCTTATCTCATGAGATATAATATTTTCAAGAATGAATATGGGGATGATACAAGACCCCACCCATCATTATCCATGTTTATGTGAACCATAAGAAATCATACATAATTCGTATCATAAATAATCCATGCAAATAAAATTGGTTTCATTAAACACATCATAAATAAATGAAGAAAATAAAATTTCTATCATATCATTTTGAAATGGAATAACAAAAGAAAAACATTCATAATTCCATCAATAAACATAACATGTTAAAACAATAAATATTTTAATGGAATCCATTGAATTTATGAAACATTCTAGGTAAATCAAATTCAATAAATATGATATATTATATGGTATTTAAATCATATAGATAAATGGTATATGGTCAAGATAATAATTTCGGAATAAATAAATGTATTAAATATACGTGTTAACTCATTAATAAATTACATAATTATTGGGGTTTCATAAAAAAAGGAATTCAGGGGAAAATATTATAAAAATCATTAGTTTGAGAAGACAAAAGAAGTTATCAATCTATTTTTTGAAAATAGAGAACATTCAAAACAACACAATTAATTAAAATTGATGGTTTCATTTTATTAACACCTTTTATTAATAATATGATTTTTCAATATACAATGACTTAGTTGAAAAACACCATTAAGTGTTTTATAAAATTGACATTTGAAAAAATAAATATATTTGGACCTTTTAAGGATTTTAAAAGATATTTTAAAAAAAACATAAAGAAAACTAATTTATATATGAAAAAATGATTATATAAAGTTTCATAGATTAATATATAAATTTATATGGAAATATAAATAGATATTTTATAAAAACAATTTAAATTATATTAAAATTTCAATGTTATAGGTAAATTTAAAAAGTTACTTTCACAATGGGTAAACTAAAAACAATGAAATAATTTTCTTTTAAAATTAAATAATCAATAATGGGTCAATTAAAGGATATATTGGTTTAACAAAATGAATTTTTGAAGCTAAAAAAATATTTTTAATAGAAGGAAAAACATTTATTTTAAATTATTTTTCTAACCCTTATTTTAAAAATCCACATCATAGAAGGATTATTATATTTTTCTACCAAAAATTGGTATATATAAAAAATATAATCATTTGAAATAATCAAAATAATATTTTAAAAAATAGATTAGAACCTTAGTGGGATAAAAAATATGTTATTGAAAGAAAATAACCATTAGTAAAAAGGAGATTTATTCCCTATTAATGTTTTACTTTTAAATCTAATATCATCTTACCCAAGAATAGGTTTTTTATGATAATAGGTAATATCCCATAAAAAGTAAATAATAAATAATATAACATAATCATATAATCAATGATATTTTGAAAATAATATTTATGTTTGAAATTCCATGATCCAATGAATCACATATTTAATCTATCAAAAGCTTCAAAATTTTAACATAAGACTTCAAGTAACAAGATAGGATGATCCTGAAAGGAACATTAAAGAATCATAAAATAGAAGATATTTTATTAATAAAAATAACTTTGGTTATTATGACATGGTATAAAATAAATTATATAATATAATATCAAAATACTGTCAGTAGGTGTAAGAACCGAGATCTTCATTTCATGTATATATTTCGTTTCTAGTTGTTTTTTTAGAAAATAGGAAATTTTGCAAATTTTAAGAGTACATGTTTTGTACATATAATTACACACTGTTTACTTGGATAACGCTAGTGACCATGAAATGGCCATGTGGCGGCTGAGTACATGGTCATGTGGGGTGACCTAGAGGCCACCTAAAGTGGGGCCCAGTAAGGGCATGTCCATTTCGTGTACTTTTATAGAACACATCTTGTACATTACATTTTTAATTAAATAGACTAGGGTCATGTCTGATGGAGAGAACCATCATATTCTTAGTCTATCTCATCAAAGTGTGAATGATACCACCGAATCTTCGCCGAGTCCCCGAGTCGCCATCCGCTCTCTGATTCGACCACCATCAATTGCATTGGAACTGCCATTGTAATCTCTTCCTTCTTCTATAGCCTCATCTCTTGGTTTCTCCTCTTTCATGTGATTTATTTAGTTAAACGTTTTTAGGGATTTTTTATATCTATGGAATTTAGGGTGATTCATGGTCGGAGGATCACGTATATCATCTATAAAATGCCGAGGTAGGTGGTTTATTCCTTTCCATAGATACTATTTGAATTTTATTTGAAAAAGTACCCAATACCCAAGAAGGGGGTATTCTGTGTTAATGGGTTTTTAGACTGGTTATTTCATGCATTGAATTGTTTGTTTGTATAGTGGTTAATTATTTATGAATAGGGTTAACTTTTCCAATCTATGGATTTTTTCCCATGTTTTATAATTTTTACCTTTTGGTCTAGCTTTCCTATTAGGCTACTTTGTTTTCCATTCCTAGTATTGTTAGGGTGGATAAATTTTTATCTAACATGTTGTGATAAACTGTGGACTATTTAACCAAGTAGTTCAGAAGGATTACATTGGCTGCCATATATTTTTGTGCATGATTGACTTACACAGGGTCGTGAGAACCTGGTTTAGTAGACCATAGGGAGAATGGATGATAATGTCTTCTCTAGATTGTCTGTTTACTTTTACATTGCATGACCATAGGGGGATAGATGTAAGTGCTCCCTTAGAGTTTTTGTAGTTCCATGTTGCGAGACCACATGGGAAATTGGACGTTGATTTCTTACCCAAAATTTCTATAGTTACCGATACGAAAATATAGGGGGAATTGATAGTGGGTGCTTCCTCATACCATCATTGCTAAAGCTAAACTAGAGGGGTTAGATAGTGTGTACATCCCATAGGGTCTCTTGTGTTTGTTTGGGTTGATACAGAGGGGTTAGGATGTGAGTACTTCCGAGAGGGTTACTTGTTTATGATTACCTGCTTACTTGATATATAAAAATGAATGCTATTAAAACTGTAGGATTTTTCACTTTTGAGTACTTCCATTTTTACTACTTCTTTTTTCATATTGCCTACCATATATATTCACTAACTGTTGGGCACAGATCTTTGTGTGGTTGCCTACTGGGATTCATCTCACACCCTGTTTGGGTCATGCTTTTAGGCCCAAACAAATTATATTGTTGCAGGTCTAGATAAGGGAAATCACCCTTCTACTTTAGGTACATAACTACATTGGAGCTAGAGAGAATGGGATCATGATGAGGCTTATGATACTGTGGAGCTGTTTATATGATTTTCTATGTACATTGGTTTAGTACAATATTCCAACATTAATACTTTTTTGGATGCTTTCCTAGATAAATGTGTCCTGAATCATTTATATACGTCCTCCAATAATTTGTTTCTTCAATATTCCACTGTTCACTGTTGTATGATATTATTATTGCTTATGATCTTATTATATGATTCATTTCCACTGTGTTAATCTACCAATGGGGGAATAGTTTCTCCACTACCACACCTAAGGCTCTCACTGCTAGTCGGAAGCCTCTAGCATTCGGGGAAATGAGCTTGAGGACTTGTGACCAATCAGGTATGGGGTTCCTCTGGGAGGATTCCAAAACTGAGATGTTACAAATTTGTATCAATGGTTTTCATTTATTATTGGATTACTATTTGGAGCCTATCTCTAGGGATAGGAAGGAATAGGTACATGGTAATAGGTTGGGCTCTGGAGTAGGGAACCCATGTACTAGGAAAAGCCAATTTACCTCATATATTGCAATTTTTCTAGTTTCACAATTATTACAGTTGATTTGATTTCACCATTGGGTAATTCACATATATTGGGTTGTTATCATTAATGTTATTGAGGTACTATTTCTATTGAAATGTGATGAGATGAAGGTACTCCATCACATGCATAATATAAGAACTTTTAGAGATCACATGTCTTATAATCCTTTCATGCCACTTAGGGTGCCTTAGTGATTTCATGTTGTTATGATAGATGTTATTCTAGATATGAATGTTGTTGCGATAGATTCCTTGATAGAATACCTAATTTTGATAGGGTATGGAATTTTTGTAATGTCTATTTTGAATGAAAAACAAACGTTGGTTCTTGAGGTTTTATGGACCCTTATGGAATAGAATTTGTTAAATCATGGCTTTTTATACTTGTATATGACTTGTATAAGATTCCATGCTTTGATTTTTGGGTAGTATGGGCCCTTGCAGGTCATAATTTTCCACTTTACAGTTCAATTTAGTTTTTTATGGGTTCTTGAGTAGTTTCTAAGGCTTACTATCTGGAGAAACCCAGAATACATGGAGTGTAATGATAAATACACCCCATGTATCCTTCTATTCAAGAAGGAACTGTTTTTCTTAAGTACACATTGTGTACTGTATGTACACACCGTGTAGTCTCTAACCGTGTCACTGATTGTGTGGGTAGAGACATGGGGTTAGGAAATCTTTTGTGGAACACTCCATGTTGTAGAGACCACATGTCCAGCCGTGTGACTAACGATAAGAGTGAATTATGGGTAGCTAGTACACGTCCTGTATGACACTAACATGCTATGTAGAGTCAGCCGTGTAACCATACATGTGATTCAAAACATAGGTTGGTGATGTTTGTCTAGTACATGTCATGTCTTGAACAAACACACCGTGTAGTCTTTTTCAAGGTGAATTGTGTGGGTTAGTCATGTGGAAGAACTCAAGAAGGGGAACATGATTCATGTACATGTCGTGTATTGAAAGAACACGCCATGTGTATGGGGTGTTACACAACCAGAGTCAGGAGGAGTACACTGCCATGTGAAGGATTAAGGGAACACACTGTGTAGCTGTTTTACACACCATGTATCCATGTTTTGAAAAAACTGAATGAATTCTTTCTGTTGTTCTCTTCCTAAAATTATATATTTCAGTCCATGATAATATTGATGTAGGGTGTGCAATTGACCTTTCAGATTCATGCCACCGAGACGTCCTCCAGTTGTACTCATGTTATAGGGTAGAGACCAGGCACCAAACAAGACAGATTAGGGACTACTAGTAGATCCTACTATAGTGCTCGTCATGGCACTAGTCATTATTCTGATCACTAGTGCTAATGCACGATTTTGTTAGGGATTTATGAGATTCATGTAGACCATACAGGTAGCACCACATCCTACTCCGTTATTAGGACCAATTGGGGCCTATATACCCTGAGAGGGGGGTGAATCAGGGTGTGGATATTCTTTTTCAATGTTCTTCCTACCCCACTAGATCTTGACCTCTTTGTTACAAGGGTCACTTTGTTTTCTCTTGTATGTAAACTATGATCACTTCTTTAATTATTTCTCTAATGATGATGCTTTGAATGCAATGCAAGGAAGGAAACAAGACGACCCAGAGATTTTTACTTGGTTCACCCTCACTGGGCTACATCCAAGGAGCATACGCCGACAAGTTGCTGGTCGTACCAAATTCTACTAATCTTCACTAGCTGTGGATTACAAGGTTCAGTCTAGATTACTTCGAAGCATAGGCTCACTGCCTTTACAATGTTTAGGGTCAGCCCACTGCTTCCCAAGGGTCACTCCTTGTTTCTCTCTCTCTGGCTCACTGTCGATGGAGAGGATCACCTTCTTTCTCTTCCTTTGCTCACTCCTCTTGGAAGGAATCCACTCATAGTTTATAGACTTATAGGTCTCTTTATTTGAATGAAGGAATGCATCTTTATTTGTATGTAGATGCTCTGTTGAAGTACAGCTTTCACCTGTAGAGGAATATCTCTTTGCACCGATAGTATCGGGAAAACTTCCAGCTTCCACGCAGCCTGAAAATCACTGCTGGAAATAAACCTTACTTGGCGCGCAAGTCAATCTCGGCGCGCAAGTCACAATGGGTGCTCAAGTCATCCTTAACACTTGCATGACTCAAGCTTCCTCAACTCCAAACTTGCACGACTCTCTTCCTTTTACGCCCAAACCAATATTGGCGCCTAACTTCCAACTGGCGCGCAACTTCTCACACTAGCGCGCAACTTCAACCACCAGCGCGTAACTCCACTTTCGCGAACCACACACCACTTGTGCGACCACCACACCTGCACGACGGGAGCTCTAATTTCTCAAAGTGTTGAACTCCGGTCCAGAATGAAGAGGGGTGGTCCAATATTTATAGGCAAATCGACCACCATGCGCGATGGAGCGCAAGTCACCGGCGTGACCCAGTCTTGGCGCGCAAGTCTTCTGTCCTCCTAGACACTTGCGCGACCAACTCCCAAACTTGTGCGAACCTGTTTCCTTTTCCATATTTTGATCTTATGATCTTGAAAAACATATGGTGCGCAAGTTTCCTATACTCCAAGTCTCGGCGCGCAAGTCCCTTTTCCAAAAACACTTTTCTTCATTTGTCGATTTTCAGGCCCAAAAATTTGGCAAACACTGGAAAACGGCACCACCTTGTATCTGTTCTTTTTGTACCGCCTCTAGATCGTCCATTCCATTTTAAACGTTCTTGAATCAAACATCGATCGTTGGCCACAGCTCTTGAACTCGACATTCCACCATGAAATACTCTTTGTCAAAAAATTTGTATTTCATCGTTTTGCTTTGTCAATAATCACCACTTAGATGTCCACTTTGTCAACAAACACAATCACCTCAAAAATGCTTCAAAGATACCTTGAGGGATTTTTACCCAACAATCTCCCCCTTTGGGTTTGTTGACAACTCTTCCAAAAAATGATACATCGTTAATTATTCATCCACCATTCACCTTTTGCGATTCTGATAGTGATCAAGGATTTAATCAACACATACCCTAAGCCCACATGAGCAATGCTCAGCGTGAGAAAAAAGAGTAAATGAAAAGTTCATAAATGAATCACTTCATCTCTGACTCCCACTGTTGACACCAAAATGATACTAATTTGTACTAAACTGATACCAATTGTTGAAGGACTTCTTGGATGACCAATGTTTGGTTTGGAAATATTCTTACCACTCTCCAACACCACTCTTCTACTTTTATCACGATCCTCAGCTGTTGTGATATCTATTCTTTGATATATCACTTCTAGCATCGTCAAATTTATACGCTCTCCCTTTCTGCTCATTGCTTTAACTCTTGTCAGCTTCAAAAACCTCTTTAGCCATATTGTCTATGTTTTCTAAGCTATGCTCTGGCTAAGCACGTTCAACTAGCTTCAACTCCCCCTATCTGGCTGCTCCACTTTTCAGCTTCTACCCATATAATTCATGAGTTATCAAATCACCACATTGTCTCCCCTAAAATAATCACTATTTTCTCCCCCTTTATCAATGAACCCAAAGGTCACTCCTTTACAGTCTGTAATAGAGTGGAGGAAAAATCAGCACATTAGGGAAAAACACATCATACCTCGGTGAGAGGGGGAGTGGATCACATCCACACACTTTTAAGTGCGGGGAATCGACTGAACTCCCAAATCCAGTCGATGCATTTCAAATGCTTCCTTGGGTAAGCCCTTTGTTAGAATGTCGGAAACCTGTAGCTCTGTAGGCACATAATCCAACTTCACAAGCCCTTGCTCCACCTTCTCCTTCATGAGATGATACTTTATCTCAATGTGCTTTGTCCTTGAATGATGGACGGGATTTTTTTAATGATTTATAGCACTTGAGTTGTCGCACTGGATTCCGATCGGAGACTTCACTTCAACTCCCATATCTTCAAGCTACTGTTTCATCCACAATAACTGTGTGCATGCATGAGTAGCAGCAATATACTCAGCTTCTGCGGTGCTCAACAAAATGCAATCATGCTTCCTGCTGATCCAAGAAACACATAATCCACCAAGATAGAATGCACCACCTGACGTTGATTTTCTATCATCTTCTGAACCGGACTAGTCTGATATCTCGCTGCTTGGCATGTGGTGAAAACAATATCAGGCCTTGTTGCAATTAAGTATAACATAATTCCAATAATTTTCCTGTATTCTGTGATATTAACTACCTTTCCATCCTCATCTTTTGATAATTTCATCCGGGTAGAAATCGGAGTCTTCATCTCCTTGGAATTCTCCATTAAAAACCTTCTCGGAACCTCCTTGGAATATTTGGATTGAGAAATGAATGTTCCATTCTTTCCTTATGTCACCTGTACACTAAGGAAAAATGTTAGCTCTCCAATCATTGACATTTCAAACTCATTTTTCATGAATTCGGAAAACTGTCTGCCCTAAGCTTCATCTGATCCACCAAATATTATTTCATCGTCATAGACCAGCACCATCATCCTTTGACTACTATTGTTGTTGAAATAGATATTGTAATCAACTCCACCACACTGGAAACCAAGATTCTTCAAGTACTGATCAAGCCTTGAGTACCATGCTCTTGGTGCTTGTTTCAGCCCATACAGTGCCTTCTTCAGCCTACAAACTTTGTTCTCATTGTCATGAATAAGAAAAAAATATGGCTGCTCAATGTACACCTCTTCTTCCAGAACCCCATTAAAAAAAATGCAGATTTGACGTCCATCTGGAACACTTTGAACTTTCTTTGCACTGCTATGGTCAAAAATAATCTGATTGTCTCCAGCCTTGCAACAGGTGCAAATGTCTCATCTACACATATTCCCTCTATCTGGGAGTATCCCTTACACACTATTCGTGCTTTGTTTCGAATCATTGTGCCATATACAGTCATATTCTTGCCAAATACCCATTTAGTCGTGATGACGTCCTTATCAGCTGGCCTTGAAACAATCTCTCACGTCTGATTCTTCTCAATCTGATTTAGCTCTTCATTCATAGCCTGAACCTAGTTATCATCATCAGTTGCATCATCAAATCATTTCGACTCAACATATGATAGTAATGATGTCTGCTACAGTGATTTCATTATTCTTGTCTAAACTGGAGTTCACTGATCACTGATGATATTCTACCTATCAATTTCAGCTCGACTCTTTGTCTTTTGTGCAGATAAGGATTTTACTTCCTCGTACTCATCATTAGTATCCTCTTCTAAATCATCTTCAGCCACTTCTGCTCTCCCTGAGTCTCTTACCACTTCTTCACTTTTAACAAAAAACTTTTCACTATGTCATTGTTCAATGATGTCATTTCTTTGAACATTTTCTCTCAAATTTTTGTTGACACCCTTTTTATTTTTCTCTCGCAGCTTCTTGGTGTCCTGAAAGTAGTCAGATGATACCACATTGTTAGAGAAAAATAGATAAGCATGAGATTCATGATTATTGCTGCTTCTCCCTGTGTTTCTTTCTTCCCTTGATAGGGAATGCCTGAGCCGAGTTATCCAATTATTGCTTTGATGGATCTTGCATCTAATTCTGTTATTGAATGCTCCCCCTAAGTTATGCAACACTTCCTGGAGTTATGCCCATAAAAATTATTCTTCTCTTGCACCATCTATTCTCGTTTCCCACCTGCATCATTTATAGCAGTCTGGCACTCAGCTTTGAGCCATTAACAAAATCTCTAAACCTACTAAGTTGGAACTCGGTGTAAGAAACAAGAGATAAAGTTAATAACACAATCATTTCTTATTGTGCTCTATTGCTCCATTTCTTCTTCAACTTTGGTACCTGATTTGAGTCAATTGAAACTCTAAAACATATCACTACTACACATTGCATATTTAGATGCCACTTCCCCTTGGATCATATCTCCCTAAAACCTAAAACACTTGAATCATCAGTTAATAACATTTATATACATAGGGAGAGGGGTTACTTCTAGAATACTCAAGATGAGGATAGTGGTTGATCCTGAAGGGTCAACCCTTTGATTCTTTCTTGCAGAGCATCACACTCCTTCCTTGCTTCTTCTAGCTGCCTAGCCAACTTCAATTGCTCTGGCCATATGACCAAGCATTCATCACCTGCATGCTGAGTCTTTTTCTGATATGAATATTCTGCAAGCCTGGCCTTTCTCACCATTTGGGGTTTAAACCCATTAGTACACATTTCTGTCTTTGATGATCCACCAAAATTCCATTTCCCTTGATTCCTTCTCTGGGTAGGAATCTCTCTACTTGAAATCTTCCGTTGCTTCTTCTTCCATTACAAGGATCTTGCACCTTCCTCCAGTTTTTGCTGTGGAACATGACATGTGAATTTTTCAATACATTCTTTGTTCATCTTTCTTTTATCAGATGTCTGAGTCACCACACTCTTTTTCACTGGTGGTGAGTCCTCCCTTGAACGTTCATTCTTCTTTATCACAGCTGAAGTAGATCTCCCCTTAATCGTCTAGTTTTCTTCACATTCTCTCCTTGAGAGTTGTTGTGAGTATGTCCGAGGAGGTGACTGATACACCTTTTGTTCAGCTTCATGTGATTCCCCTGAGGCTCTAAGCCAATTCTTTTCCTTACCACGTTGTCGCCCGGTGTAGAATTTCTCATTATTCATCACTGGAGTCGAGAATCTCCTTTCGAGTTTCTTTTCCTTTCTTATATTCTTCTTGCTGCAATTTCTTGCCAAATTCCCATAACCTGAACTTATAAAACATTTTCCATCAAGGGTATACCTCATTTCATCATTTTTATATCGAGATACTGATACACCTTGATTTCTTCTTCTGACATGGGGCTCTTGAGCTTCCTGACACATACTCATGGTGTGTCCCATTCTTCCACAGTAATAGCATCTAACAGATGCTTTCCTCTAAGAGACTCTTCTCTCTGATTTCTCATGATACTTCTTCTTATTCTCAGATTTATTAATTTTTCTGTCTTCACAGCCTGAAATGTATTCCAAAGCCTCTGAACAAAAGTTTGATGTGTGGCCATGAATCCCGCAAAAATAGCATATGTCATCACTTCTTTTTGTAAATGTCCTCTTAGGCCTCTCTCCAGCACCTATATGTTTTTCTCCACTCCTGGAACTATTCATGGATTGCATTCTACCATGAACGGGAGGGGATTTATCAAATCCAATGCTAGATTTTCCCAAACTATATGGTATTTGAGATGAGAAAATATTATGTTTTTTCTCTTCGAAAATTGTATATTTGTTCTTCATTTTTTCATCACTTGATGAAGGACAATCAAATAGTAAGTGTAGGGCATCCTTCAACTTGGGATTTTCTTTGGATTTAGATTTCTCCATTTCTTTCTTGACTGATTCTATTTCACCCTCCAGTTGCTGAATCTTATTATCTCTTGATTCAAGTTGAGCATTGAGTTCTTTTCTGAGATTCTTCTCGCTACTCACATCATCTTCTAGTTCCTGTGTGAGCATTTCCACCATGTTTCTTTTCTCCCTCACATTCAATTTTTCTTCTTCAATAGAATCAAAAAAACATGAATTCTCTTGTTGAAGCCTTTGACTCTTCTAATCTAGATCAGACAGTTGTGTAGCTAGATCATCATTTCTAGCTTTCAGATTTCGAACTTCATCTGACTTTTGATTCTCTTCATAATCATAAGCCTTCTGTTTTCCTTTAATTTTAGCCATCTTTTGTAGTTCTTCACCTTGAGAATCATTATTCTCCTTTAGGTCAGTATTTATGTCAATAAGCCTTTGATTCAAACTTTGTATCTTGTTGATCTCAGTTTCCAGTGCTTGGATCCTAATATCTTTAGATTTAATTTCTTCAGTGTTTCTAACGTCACTTGAAATATCAAGTTCTTAGATACACTTGACTTGATCTTCGACTTTTCTATTCAATCCATCGATCACCCTTTTATGTTATTCAATCTTAAGATTATAATCAATAACATATTCTGAGTTCTTTTTTGTTGATAACTTGAGTTTCTCAATTTCTTCCATCAACTCAGACTTCTCTTCATCCTGCTGCTTCATATAGAGTTTGGCATCGTGAACAACTTTGTTAGATTTATTTTTTTTCTCTCCAAACACATATCTCCTCAAGAGAAGCCTCTAATTCAGCTTGCATATCTATTCTTCCTTACATTTCTTCTTATGTTTCAGCATCACTCTGAAGCTCATGTACTTCACTCATTCCCACATCATGATTGAGTGAATCAATCTTTTCCCTATTAGATTCATCCAAACCTTCCTTCAGAAAGCTATTTGATTATTTTAGTTGAATCACACTTTTTCCAAAAACACTTCCACACTGAGGGAAATGACCTGACTCTTGATTCATCTTTGATGCTTTTCCTTTTCCCATGGCAGATTAAGATAATAAAAAATTGTATCTTCAACCACACAGATAAACTACACCAAGTAGAAGCAAACAAATATGATAAAAGAAACCTTCCTCTAATACTAATTGTTAGGACCAATAGGGGCCTATTTACCCTGAGAGGGCGGGTGAATCAGGGTATGGATACTCTTTTTAAAAGTTCTTTCTACCCCACTGAATCTTGACCTCTTTGTTACAAGGGTCACTTTGTTTGCTCTTGTATGTAAACTATGGTCACTTCTTTACTTATTTATCTAATGATGATTCTTTGAATGAAATGCAAGGAAGAAAACAGGAAGATACAGAGATTTTTACTTGGGTCACCCTCACTGGGATACGCCCAAGGAGCATACGCCGACAAGTTGTCGGTCGTACCAAATTCCACTAATCTTCACTAGCTGTGGATTACAAGGTTCGGGCTAGATCACTTCTAAGCCCAGACTCACTGCCTTTACAATGTTTAGGTTCAGCTCACTGCTTTCCAAGTGTCACTCCCTATTTCTCTCTCTCTGGATCACTGCCGGTGGAGAGGATAACCTTCTTTCTCTTCCTTTTCTCACTGCTCTTGGAAGGAATCCACTCATAGTTTATAGACTTGTAGTTCTCTTCATTTGCATGAATGAATACAAATTTCTTTGTATATAGATGCTCTGTTGACGTAAAACTTTCACCCGTAGAGGAATATCACTTTGCACCGAAAGTATCGGGAAAACTTCCAGCTTCTACGCAGCCCGAAAATCACTGCTGGAAATAAACCTTACTTGGCGCGCAAGTATCGGCGCACAAGTCACAATGAGCGCGCAAGTCCTCCTTAGACACTTGCGCGACTCAAGCTTCCTCAACTCCAAACTTGCAAGACTCTCTTCCTTTTACGCCCAAACCAATATTGGTGCGTAACTGCCAACTGGCGCGCAGCTTCTCACACTGGCGCTCAACTTCAACCACCGGCACACAACTCCACTTGCGCGACCCACACACCACTTGCGCGACCACCACACCTGCGCGACGGGAGCTCTAATTTCTAAAAGTGTTGAACTCTGGTCCAGAATGAAGTGGGTTGGTCTAGTATTTATAGGAAAATTGACCACCCTGCACGACGGCGCGCAAGTCACCTACGCGACCCAGTCTTGGCGCGCAAGTCTTCTATCCTCCTAGACACTTGCGTGACTAACTCCCAAACTTTTGCGAACCTATTTCCTTTTCCATATTTTTATCTTATGATCTTAAAAAACAGATGACACACAAGTTTTCTATAATCTAAGTGCTCGGCACGCATGCCCCTTTTCCAAAAACACTTTCTTCATTTGTCGATTTTTGGGCCCAAAAATTTGGAAAACACTGGACAACGGAACCACCTTGTATCTGTTATTTTTGTACCGCCTCCAGATCATCTATTCCATTTTCGACGTTCTTGAGTCAAACATGGATTGTTGACCACGACTCTTGAACTCGACATTCCACCATGGAATCCTCTTTGTCAACAAATTTTTATGTCATCATTTTTCTTTGTCAACAATCACCACTCAGATGTCCACTTTGTCAACAAACACAATCACCTCAAAAATGCTTCAAAGATACCTGAAGGGATTTTTTTCCCAACATTCGTCTATAAAAGAATTGATGCAGGACTTTCAGTAAAAACATCCTCCCACTTTCACAGTGGAATGAGGACCACATGCTGTAGAGTCTTGGTTCGATGCTCTGCTTTCTATCTTCCATCATCGGGAGATACCTCTAGAGATTAGGGTGAATCGTGCTACGTACATTCCATGGGATTCCACCATGAGATGGTGGGATGTGATCCCATGGGTAGGACGCATGTAGGTTATGGCTTGGGATGTGTTCCATCTTGCCTTTCATGACTACTTTTACCTAGATACATTGAGGGCCAATCGAGCCCTAGAATGCATTAGTCTAGAGGAGTGTACACTTTCAGTTATAGAGTATTTTTCTCTCTTCATAGAGCTGCAGTGATTTACACCAATCCCAAATGGTGATGAGTTATTCCTAGTGAGGAAGATTGGGGATGGCCTCATGCACGACATCTAATCTCAGGTGATCATCTTCATGTTGACTTCCATCACTTCTATAGTCATCTAGGCTCTGATCATGAAGCGAAATTTGAGGGATTCTTGAGTTGTGAGCCATGACGGCTCGAAATATGGGGTTTGTGTCCCTCCTATTAATAGCAGGAAGCACCATAGGGAGTCTACACACAGAGATCCAAGGAATCGAGATACTTATTCCGATAACCAGGTGGTATACTACCAGTGTGGGAAGGTCAAGCATAAAAGTCCACATTTCTTGAGAGACCCATTGGAGTGAAGATATTATGGAAAGATAAGTAACCTTAAACATTTCTATAATTTATTCTCACGAGATGTAGGTAACATGGTTTTTTCTATGACTCCTTGTTCAAGAGAAGGATCACTAGTTTCTCATCTGTCAGGGAACTGGAGTTCTTCTAGCTGCTCGGGCCGAGGAGGAGGTCACGGTCGTGGTAACCAGTCATCAGGATTTTAGTGACAACAGGGTGGATTAGCTAAGGGTAGTCAGACAAGGTCACAAGGTCGCAGTGCAGGTCAGACTTTTCCAGTAGAACCGACCAAACAAGAGCACGATCATGGACCCTCAACAGTTAGTGGTAGGATTCTAGTGGCCTCAGTTCTATATTCTTCACTTTTTGATATAGGGGATTCCCAAAGCATTATATCTGTTTATGTTGTGGATAGGATCAAGCTCTATATATTTTCTTATACTAATATCTAGACGTTAGACACTCCATTTGTGAAAATAATGTCTAGTGCACGTCAGTGAAAAGAGTGCCCTCTTGAGGTCGGTGTGTATCACTTCATTTGGGACATCTACGTCTTATATATGACAGGCTATGTTTTCATACTCATAATGGACTAATTAGTTCCATTCTAGTTAGTTGTCGATTTTCATCTCTATTGGGTGAGTTTCACATCACCAGAGGGGAGGTCGTTTTTATATAAGGGAAAATGGGATGTTCAAGTGAGCAGAGCAGGTCCTGAGCATTATGGATTTGGAGGAGTTACAACCTATATTTCTAGTATATATTAGGATGACTAGGGGACTTCACTAATGGAATTTCTCTTAGTGGTGGATCTCTTTAGGGATGTGTTTACAGAGGTCTTTTCTTGTTTTCCTCTAGAGTGAGAGGTGGGCTTTTCTGTTGATCTTATTCCAAGAGTGACATTAGTGTCCATTCATCCCTATTGGATGAATATATCATATTTACAGGAGCTCAAGAACCAGTTAGAGGAGTTAAAGGATCTGGGTTTCATCTGACCCAGTACTTATCCTTGGGTTTCGCCTATCCTGTTTGTGAAGAAGATGGGTGGTAAACTCTAAATTTGTGTGTATTATCATAAGATGAATGAGTAGGCAGTTAAGAACTGATATCCTTTAACGAGGATTGATGGTATCTTAGATCATATTTGAGGATCCTGGGTGTTCTCAAAGATTGACATGAGATTCAGTTATCATCATTTGTGCATTGGACCATCTGATATACCTCTTACAACCTTTCAGATCAGGTATTGTCTATAGGTGTATGTGGTTATGTCTTTCGGTCTCCCGAACATGTCTATGGAATTCATGGCACTGATGAACTGAGTGTTCCATCCATACCTAGATTCTTTCTTGGTAGTCATCATGGATGATATCTTGGTGTACTCTCACACTCGACACAGTCATTCCACGCATCTTATGATCATTTTGAGTTCACTGATAGAGCATCAATTATATGATATTCTCTCAAAATGACACTTTTGAATGGACCAGATTCACCTATTTTGTCATGTTATCTCAGAGATAAGAGTTTTAGTAAACCTAGAGAAATTGAAGGCAGTTGTATCATTGGATAAATTTATGAATTTCTTTTTAGGTAATAAATTTTCAAGGACTAGATGGATACAACAGATGTTTCATATAGTACTTCTCACGCTTAGCAGCACCACTGACGGGCCTGACCAAGAAAGGTGCAAAGTTCTTATGGTCAGATTCTTGTGTGTTAGACTTTCAATAGTTGAAAGGGATGTTGATTTCAGCACCTATACTATTTTTTCCAGATCCAGGTAAATGTTATATAGTTTAGTGTGATTCACCCAGAATTTGGCTGGGTGTAGTGTTTATGTAAGGGGAAGGAGTCGTTGCATACGGGTCATGGCAGTCAAGCCGACAAGAGAATAATTACCTAACACATGATCTCAAGATGGATGATATTGTACATGCCTTACGCTATTATAGGAATTATCATTTGGGAGACAATTTTATGGTTTTCACCGACCAAAAAAATCTCATTATATCTTCACATTGTGTGACCTGAATTTGAGACTGCGAAGGTGTGTTGAGTACTTTCAGTCCTTTGACATTCAGATTTCCTACATACCTGCAAAAGGCAACATAGTGGATGATGTACTATATAGGGGGACTCATATATAAGAAGTTCAGGAGGCTATTAGTGAGTGGCAGCTTATGACACTATTCTATGAGATGCATTTGGAGGTGCACGAATAACAGGAGTAGATGTTTCTTTCTTCTGTAGCTATTACCTCTACTCTACATGACCGAGTGAGAATGAGGTATCTATCTAATTCTAAAGTTCGAGTTCTATAGGAGAGTGTGTCAAGAAAGGACCCCATTCCAGGATGGACTATATACGAGGATGAGATATTAAGTTTACATGGGCGCATATGGGTTTCAGCAGACATATGTGATGAGTTGATGTGGGACTTTAATTCCTTAGTTTGGGAAGTTCATCCAGGTGTCACCAAGATGTATCGTGATCTACCCCTTCAGTATTGGTGGCTAGGTATGAAGTGAGGTATTTCTAGTTTGGTCATGAGATGTACAACCTATTAGCAAGTGGAGGTGGACCATCAACAACCAACAAGGACTTTATAGCAGTTATCCATTCCCATGTAAAAGTGGAGTGATGTTGCGATTTACTTCATGATAGGTTTACCGAGGTCTCCTCGAGTGAATGATGTAGTTTGGGTTGTCATTGAAAGACTCGTGAAGGTTTCCCACTTCTTACTAATCAAGGATACCTTCATTGTTGATGAGCATGGATGGTTTTACATTTTATAGATTGTACAGTTACATGGATGTCTACACTCCATTATTTTAGATAGGTATAAAAGTTTTACTTTTTGTGTCTAGTACAGGCTATAGAGAGCTTCGGTTACACAGGTACATTTGAGTACATCTTACCACCCCCAAACAAATGGTCGGTCCGAGCATATGATTTAGGTGCCTGAGGACATACTTCAAGCATGCATCCTAGATTTTTGAGGTTCGTGGGTGATGCTTATACCTCTTGTGGAGTTTTCCTACAATAATAGTTTTTAAGAAACAATTCAAATGGAACATTATGAGGCTTTGTACGATAGGACATTCTGATCTCCCTAATGATCGCTCGAGGTAGGAGAGGTAGCTATGTTGGGACATCGTCTTGTCTTGGATACCACATAGAAGATAGGGTTGATTAAGAAGAGGATGGCTACTGCACAATATCATTAGAGGTCTTATGTTGAACAAAAAATAAGACCTATGGAGTTTGAGGTTGGAGATCAAGTTTTTATACGTGTCACATCGAGGTTGGGACATAGTACTATTATGAGATATGGTAATCTTTCACTGAGGTATGTCGGTCTATTTGAGGTTTTGGAGAGACTCAGGTTGGTTTCCTATCAGTTGTAGTTACCTCAAGGGTACTAAGCTATGCACGATGTTTTCCACAATTCATAGTTCCAGCATTACGTTTAAAACCTGTCTCTTGTTTTTCAAAAAAAAAAGGTTGATCTATTGGTGGATTCATCATTTGAGGAGAATCCTATAAAGATTATTGATTAGATTTCAAAGTTTCTTTGTGTCCGGTCTATTCTTTTTGCATGGGTATTATGGAAGCATGGTTGAGTAGATGATGAGTCTTGGGAATGGGAGATCGATGTATGATTGTAGTTATTGGAGGTGTTCGAGGATTCTCCTTTTATGATCCCTATCTAGGGAAAATAGATAATTAATTTCTTTAATGGCAAAAGTTTGTAAGAACCAATATCTTCTTTTCAGGTATGTCTTTCATTTTGGGTTTTTTTTGAGAAAAACATGAATTTCTAAAAAAAATTGTAGTACACGCCATGTAATTATTAGTACAAGCCATGTACTCGGTTTCCATGGGTGATAGTGTACTAGCCATGTGACAGCCATGTTGATGGCTATGTGGGGTGACCAGGAGGTCACGCAAAGAAGGGCCTGATAAGGGCATGTACATACTATGTACTTTTAAAGAACGTGATGTGTACTGTTTTTCATTAAAAGGACCAGGGTCACGTCTGATGGAAAGAACAATCTTCTTTATCATCTGTCACTTCTAGGAGAAAATGAGACTGCCAAATCATCACCAAGCCCCTGAATCTCCATTCGTTCTCTGATTTGACCCCCGTCGATTTCAATGTAATCTCCACGGTAAGATCTTCCTTCTTCTAGATCATCATCTCTTGATTTATCCTCTTTTACGAGATATCCTTAGTTGAACGTTTTTATAATTTTGAAGATATCTGGAATTCTAGGGAAATTCAAGGTCTGAGGCTCACGTATATCATCCATAAAATGCCAAGGTAGGTGGTTTGTCCCGTTCCGTAGATAATCTTTGAATTTTATGTGCAATAGTTCCCAATAACTATGAACTGGGTATTGTGTGTTTATGGTTTTTATCCGTGTTATTTCTTGTTATTCCTTGTTTGTTTGGATAGAGGATTATTTTTTATGAATAGGGATAACATTTCCATGTTGTGGATATTTTTTACATGTTTTCTTGTTTTGACCGTTTGGTCTACCTTTCCTATTTGGCTTCTTTTTTTTATATGCCTAGTATTGTTATGGTGGAGTGATTATTATCTGACATGTTGTGATATGCTATAGACTATTTGGCCAAGTAGTTCTTGAGGTTTACTTGGGATGCCATATATCGTTGTGCCCGATTGACTTACACAGGTCCATGAGAACCTGGTGTAGTAGTCCATAGAGAGAATAGACGCTGAGGGCTTCTACAGAGTGTCTGTTTACTTTTACGTTGTGAGACGACATGAGGGATAGATGTAAGTGATCCCTCAGAGCATGTATAGTTCCATGTTGTGAGACCACAAGGGTATTTGGACATTGAGTGATTCCCAAGAGTGTCTATAATTATCGATATGAGACTACAGGGGGAATTGAAGGTGAGTTCTTACTCAGAGAGTCTTTGCTAAATCTAGACCAGAGGGGTGAGACTGTGTGTACTTCCCAGAGGGTTTCTTATGTCTATTTGGGTAGAAACAGAGGGGTGAGGCTATGAGTACATCCTAGTGGGTTACATGTTTGTGATTATGTGGTTACTAGATATATGAAAATGAATGCAATTGATATTATATGATTGTTTAATTTTGAGTACTTCCTTGTTTACTACTTCTTTTTTCATATTGTCGGCCCTATATATTTACTAATATTTAGGCACATATCATTGGGTAGTTTCCTAATGGGATTAATCTCACAACTTGTTTGGGTCATACTTTTAGGACCAAAAATATTATGTTGTTGCAGGTCTAGATAAGGGCAATCACCACTCTAGTACATGTACTTGACTTCTTTGGAGCTGGGGATCACGAGACCAAGATTAGGCTAGGAATGTTGTGGATCTATTTACATGATTTTCTATGTACTTTGGTTTTGTACTATATTCCATCATTGTGACTTGTTTGGGTTCTTTCATAAACATATGTATCATGCATCATTTTTATATGTTATCCATTTATTTATTTCTTTTGTCTTCTGTTGTTTACTGTTGTATGGTATTATTATTGCTTTTCTTATTGTTATCTATTTTGTTTCCGCTGTGTTACTCTTCCAATGAGGGCATAGATTACCCACTATCACACCCAAGACCCTCACTAACAGTCGACAACCACTATAATTCTAGGAAATGTGCATCACCCCATGTGACCAACCGAGTACGAGGAGCCTCTAGGAGGCTTCCAGAACTAGGACGTTACATTAGGAGTTGAAATTGAGGAAATGAAAACCTTAAATTGTTTCCCCACATAGTTGAATGCAATATACGCTCCCAAATAAGAAGAATAAATATCATAATCAACTAATCCATAACCTTCTATATATACCTAACCATTTAAAAAAATATTTATTTATTATTTACATGTATAATAGTTTTTTATTACCTATTTTTATTGTAGGGTATTGGTAATGATGATCATATTAACTACTTTTATAATAGTTGTGATATTAGTCATTCTTCTTGAAAATATCATAATTAAAATTATGTATGTTTTACTTTTTTGTATGAATTATAATAATTTATTTTGTTTAAATATCCTTCTATAATTACTGTATTCTTTATCTTAGAATGTGAGAGAAGTGATGATCATTATTGACTGATATTCGACCCATGAAAGATGATTCGTTAATTAATTATTTAAATATTTGTTAAACCTTTATACGTCCTTAAAAATAGTTATTTATATATTTATATTATATTACTGTAGTATTTATTCTTTCCTAATATAAAATGATAAAAGTTTATTTAATTGTTCAAGTAGGCAGTCAAACAAATCGAAATGTGGACTTACCATGCTAAATGGATGATTATGAGGTTATTAAGTTACAATATCATTAAAAAAGTAAACTAATGATACAATTCAGTTTTTATTAATTTTATTTATCAAAATTAGAAATAATTTTGTTATTTGATAATTGATATTAAAAAATTTTGTTACTATGAGTAATTTTTTCCACATTGTTTTCTTGTTTATGTTGATTACTTTTTAATGACTTCTTACAATTTATATCAATAATATAATTGTTATATTTATATTATCAAATATTTATTTGTTTCAAAAATATCATATTTTACATTCTAAATTCATTCTAGATAAAAAAATATGTAATATGGTGATCAAATTAAAAATTACAGTTGATCATTCCATAGAAGCAACAGTCCACAAATAAACATAGTTGATGATTTTATTTACAATATATTTGTGAATTGAGTAATATGGTTTATCATTTCAGGATATATAATATGTCATAAATATTATAATTATATATTTAATTCCATGTTAGTACTATCCTATTATGTAGGTGAACAAAAATTGAATACATTGTTTCATTGAGGCAGTATTCCACAAAAAATCTGATTCATGTTTTCATTTTAATTAAGGAATAATGGGGTGGTTAATAATAATAATGAAATTGTAAAAAAATAATTATATAATAATTATAAATATTTTATGACTATATGATGGTGATAATATATTTTAGGAAGAATAAAGGCACCTAATGGAGATGAAAAAATAGGTTATGAAGTCATACCTCACTCATTTGATTATCTTCTTTCTAAGGTATATTATTTCATTGAGGTATAGTATATTGGGATGTCTATCCCCTATTTAATGAACCAATTATTGTGGGGGATATTTCTGAATAGAATGTTGGAGAATATAAGTTGTATTTTATATGGGATGTGATGATAGTAGTGGCCCTTTTAATTCCAAAATAGTGACATTTTATTAAATACTGAAAAAATTTCAACAAAGGAAAGTCACTCTTAAGTAATTTGGCTCAAATATTTTTTTAATAATAGAGTTTATAAGTGATAATTCATGTAATTTCATCAATAAAAATTTCTCAAACATGTTTTAACCATTTATTTAGTTCTTTTATTCTTTTATTTTTTATCTTCATCAATTTAGATTTTACGAGGATATCTACTTTTTAAATAGTAGTAATTCATCTTTAAAAACAAAAACATTAATATAATTCAATAATTTTCACTAAAAAATTTATTTAAATCTATTTTATTTGATTCAATTCCTAAACATGATTATAATTTATTTTAATACATTAATGGTTTAATATATGTATGTTTATATATATATAATTGAAATACTAAAATGGAATATCACATTTTTTAAATTAAATAAAATATTTTCAAAATTCGATACAAAACTATAAAATAAATTTTTGGTATCATAAAAAGGTTTCATGAATTTCAAATTATTTCTTATATAATTTTTTTCCTAATTGCCACATTATTTGCAAGAAGAGTATTTTCACTATTCACATAAAAATAAATCATTTTATAAAAATTTAAAAAATAATCCTAAAATAAATTTAAAGTCCTAAATTAAAATTAAAATTTATTTTTATTAAATTTAAATTGTAAAAATTTCAATATATAGTAATTTAAATAATTAATAATAATTATGTAAAAATTTGTATTCATTGAAGAATGACTTCTCAGCCTTAATGTGTCTTTAATATTATGTATATAAATTTATAAATAATTTAATTTTGAGATAGTAGTTTATAAAATATATGGGTTTTGTGAAAATATCATATTTATAGTAATAATAAATGTGAAAATAATATATAATTATTTTAATTTATTACTATCTTTTTTACATACAAATTATATTATTATTTATATTATTTTGATATTTCATGGTCTGTTTTAGTTTGGTGTTTCATTAAATAGGTGTTTCATGTGACAATAACTATTAATGATAATATTAATTTAAAGGATCCAAAATCACAAGTCATTACATTCCTCCCCGTTAAATAAATTGTTTGGTCTCAATTATATTTATTCATTACTAATAAATGTTGGTTAGGTTATTTTGAAAATATTCAACATTGAGGATGTTAATTTTATGATTACATTTACCTTCGTTTCTTATGTTATAACAATTAAATTTTCTTTCATCCGAAAAAATTGTTCATTCATACAGTCATGTACCCTATTATGAATATAAACTCATCATATATTCCCCATTACATATCTCTCCCAAATCCATATGAATATCAAATACATTATTTCATGCTACGGAATGATTATTTGTCGAACACGTGACAATGTTCTAGTCTCTGTCACAAACTAATCGATGAGAGTTTCAAATGGCATGAAGACTAGGCCAAGAATGTGAGGGCGCCAATAAAGACATCAAACTAACGATCTATGGAGGGTGTGTAACAAACAAATGGTATATGTGGTTCTCCCATGGATGATAGGCAATAACGACTGATTACCTTATAAGGGAATATGACAAAACCATCTGGGAGAGGAATGGATAGTGGTTGTTCATGTGGAAGGAGAGTATATGAGGAATCTTTTCTTCTGAATAGGATAACATTGTCAGCATGTTGAGTAATAATAAGTTTCTTTGGCCTTGGTGGATTGCAGCTTGACATGCAGTAGGGCCATCTGGATTGGCAAAAAAATTGGTCCAATGTTCAATGTAATGGGATTTAATGCCCACAGGGTATTCAGGCCATATATTTAAAAATAATTAAAGGTGGTGGCTAGAATATACCGTGAGGGGGGGGGGGATATGGTCTTCCTTTCTGGTCTCTGTGTGAGGTGTATCTGTGTGTGTTTGGTGTAATTCTAACCCTAAGCACCTAATATATATATATATATATATATACTTCTTCACTAAAATAATAAATAATTATAATGTTACCCATACAATATAAATGACTTTTATAAAATATAATCCACCTCTTATTATCTAGAAAACAATAATATAATATAACTAAAAGATATTCACACCTCAATCATGTGTTCTTCAATAACTATACCTAAAAAATATAACATATTATTAAAAATTATTTTAAATTTTATGGATTTAAATAAAAATTATATTCAATAATATTAATGAAGAAGTATTGAAGGAAAATACAATGATGTTCATATTACGCTTAGAAAATTTATAATATAATAGGAAACCACATATAAATTTTACCACTTGGTAAAAAGGCTATTATTATAGGGAATTAATTTCTATTATGGTGGAAACCTACCAACCATAGCTAAGACTTAGAAATATACATTTTATATCATAAAATGTAGTTACTAAGACTCTAAATAAGATATGTTTTATCCTTTAATTAGTTAAAAGATATGGTTGTTTTTTATTTATACTTTTATCATCACAATAATTGTGATCATGTTTCAATGAAATACAAAAACACAATTAAAATTATAGTATCACAAAGAATGAGAGTATATGAATAAAAAAATAAATATTATACTGTCTTCACCAATGAAACAATTTTTTTTTTGAAAAGTGATGACATGAACTAGTTTCCTAGTTCATGCCATCAAAGGAATTTATTAAAATAAAACAGTTTCAATACAAAACACGAGGAGTAATGAGCTTACTCTAGTGGGGAATTAAGGGTTACAATGATACTCAAACTAGAACAAAACCAACAGCCAAAATGAGCACCTTCAAAATGCAGAGGGATCTTCCATCTCAAAGATCTTCCCATCAAGAAATAAAAAGATGCTCCATCAAGGGCATATATCAGCATCCTCATCAAAGAAAACCACCAATCAAAATGTTAGATTCTGATAAAAAATAGCAAAAAATGAAGCAGTGTGAATAGTATATTCCATCCCTTCAAAACTTCTTGAGAGCAGACAGGTCCCAAAATCATCAAACCAAGCAGGAAAAGCATCTAATATTCTGAGAAAATTCCAAACCAGCAAACAGTTTGAAATCCAAGCAGCAAGTGAAAACCAGCCGAACCAAACCATATTGTAAAAGTCACCAATCTGCAACAGAAACTAGACAAGAGCCCATCCATGAAGCAATCATCAGCAAGAAACATGATAATCCAGGTAGAGAGTGCACTTTCCAAACCAAAATGCAGCATTATAAAGTTGTCAACCATAATATAAAAGGCACCAATCTGCAACAGAATCCAGAAAATAGCCCAGCCTTGAAGCAATCATCAGCAAGTAGCAAAATAATCCAGGTAGAGTGTGCATTTTCCAAACCAAAATGCAAAAATAAACCAGCCGTAAACTCAGAATCATTGGCAAAGCCAAAC
The DNA here is from genome assembly GCA_963277665.1 of Viscum album. Classification (NCBI taxonomy): domain Eukaryota; kingdom Viridiplantae; phylum Streptophyta; class Magnoliopsida; order Santalales; family Viscaceae; genus Viscum; species Viscum album. Next base: position 277,869,721 of record OY728126.1, read on the forward strand.
AGCATGAGGTCAAAACTCCAAGAGTGCATAAAAAATGAAACCAAACTCCAAGAGGAAACTGTCTTTCAATTCAGAACAGAAACCAAAGCGGCAGCCTGCAGTTCATCAAAGTGAACAAGTCTCTAGAAAACAGAAGAACAGAGATGAAACTAGCCAGATTCAATCAAACCCTTAGATAAGGCTCCTCAAAACATCCAAAGAAATCCACTAACTGTACCAGCCAGGAGATCTTCTAGGAAATAAAAAAACAGCAATTAAATGCCAAAGAACCAAGATCAGCAGATAGACCACAACAAGTCTGATCAGAGAACTCCAACCGCATCAAGGATAGATAATCAGCATTAGAGGAACACAAATCAGCTAGAACAGAAAAAAGTTGTGACCAGTAAACCAGAAACAAAGACCACACAGAATGTCTACAAACAAACATCAAGAAAGTGGTGCTTTCAACTTCAATTTCTCAAAGTAAATGAATTTCATAGCATTCTCGAATTGATCCTCATTGATAATCCCTTTTTGTCTCTCCTATTTCAAAAAATCTTGTTGCTTTCTCATATGAGCAAGCCACCCTTGCATTTCCTCTTCCGTGAATTGAAATGAGAAGTAATATAAAACAACGCTGGGTTTCTCGGAAATTAATTCTCTTTGCTCTTTTCCGGGGTAAACCATTTTATTTGCTTCAGCCAACATAGTGGTGATGGTTCTTTCCACTTGAGAATAATCCTTACGTCTTCTAGTCTTTTTTGGGTTCGGGGTGATGAAACCATCAGCATCTACCACTGATTTTTTTCCTTTCCTAGCCATGGTTTTCAGGTATTCTTCTTCTAATTTTCCAGGCTTATCCGCCTCTTCAGATGATGATCCACTACAAAGGGATCCATCTTTTTGAACCTTTTCAGCAACCTCTTGATCTGTGTTAACAGAGACAGAGTTCTCTTGCTGTTTGGAGACATCAAGACCATCCTGAACGAATTCCTGACATTCAGGTGCTTGCAACTTCAAACCCATTTTATCTACATCCTCTCCGTCCATGCAAACATCTTTAGAGGGCTCAGACACAACTATTTTCTTTCCTTTATCCTTTTCTATCCACAATGAATGCGGTTCACCCATGCAAATAGGAGGATGGGCAGTGACTTGATGAACAGAGTTAACATAATCGGAAATTAGATTATCTACAACTTGTAAATTATTCAATTCAGTATTCAGACTAGGTTCTGCCAGATTCTTATAGCCAGAAGAACCAGCAATAGCCTTATGACCTTGCATCTCTTTTTCAACCCAAACATTTTTCCTGATTTTAGAGTTATCAGAATCCTTTACATAGTTTTTCGCTGAATGTCCGAGTCTAAAACAACTATAACAGTAATCAGGTAGTCTTTCATAGAGAACATATTGTGTAAAACCGAAATCTCCATTCTGAATCCAAATTTGGTCTGGCAGATGCTGGGAAACATCTATTTCAATACAGATTCTCGCTACAGAGGGTCTAGATAAGAGCTTTGTGGCTGAGTCTAACTTCAGAGGACATCCAATCAAACTAGCTATTGCAAATAAAGCTTCTTTCTTAAACAAGTGGAAAGGCAATTCAGGGAAATTAACCCATATAGGCACAATTGGGGATTCAGCATACGGGTCAAAAGCAGGGGTCCATTTCAAAATTTTCATATAACATCCTCCAAAATACCAGGATCTCTTCATCCATAGCCTATAGTAATCTTCTTCTGAGACAAACTGAAAGATAATATGATGCGAATTAAGGAGACCCAAACTAAAACCCGTAAAACCTATTGATTCCAGAGTCATTCTAATATGTGATTTTCAGGGTAATTACACCATGTTACATCTATTACAAAGAATTTTTTTCAGTTATAGCGTCATGAAATGGATTTTATTTCATGTAAATAAGGTAATATATTATTTTTTCCAAATTTCATGATATGATCCAATAAATAAAAAAATCCTTAGATTTATCCTAAGGGTTTTCACAAAAGACCTATTATCCTAATACCATGAATATTCAATATTACTTCATGGAAATTAATGTGTTATCAATACCTTAGAAATTATAATAATCCTAAACATTTAAATTAATAATAACATTTATAAATCCAAATTTATGCACAATTGATATTATACTAATATTCAATGTTAACTAAACCTATATTTGATATCTATAATGTTGTAGTGGACTTAAAAATCTAGTAATAGATGTATTAATGTAAATAATACCTTATATTAATTTCTCAAGACCATTTATGTTTATATTTATATATAATTAGGAGAAACATTAACTAATAAAAACATTACATATTAAATAATAGACATTGTTTCCACTATGATATCAACTGCTAAATCCATAATGAATTATAAACAACTTGAAAATAGTTTCTATACAAGAAACAGTTTATGATATTAATTATTTTTATTTTCTAAAAAATAGTGATAAATATATATATTTTAAATGGGTGATCGTAGATACCTAGTACGGGTAAATATCTGATATGGAAATAAAATATCATTAGTAGTCATAATAAGACAATATCATAATAATGAATATACATAAGAATATTCACACCCAAAAAAGTATAACCAGAGGTCCTAAAAAATACATGGGACAACATTAAACATGAATCAAAGAGTAGTTTAATCATGAATCAATATTCCTGATCCAAGTAATATTAATGAAGTATATAAAATAATATAAAATTTTGTAACATATTTCAGCCTTGGTATAAATATTTGTATATCGATCATAACATTCATGTGACACATCGACTATTCCTATTATTATCAGTAACTAAAATGTAAAATCCAATATCTATCTCATGAGACAAAAAATATAACTAGTCAATATGAGTGTAATATAGGACCTATACATTATCATCCATAAAATTTTGTTCTATAAGAAATCAAGAATTTAACAAATCAAAAATAACCCTTTGAAGGGAATGGATTCATTTAACCCATAAAAAAGTACCCATGGAATGAAAATGAATTTCATATCCTTTTCAAATGGAATCACATCATGAAAAAATTCATAAATATTTTAGTAATCATAACATGATTAACAAATGAAATATAAATTAGCTTCCATATAGACTATATATCATACTATATAAATACCATTCAAACAAGATAATGATGATATTGTATTTACACATTATAGATAAATGTACACATGTAAGAAAATATTTTCCCCAATCAATCACTTTATTCATTATACATTAACACTACTCAATAAATGGAATCAAAATTATGATATTAAAAGAGGAAAGGAATTAAGTTATATATATTTTTTATAACCCTTTATTGTGTGGTAATGAAAGAGGTAATAATGGATCATACCCAATCGTAGTAAAGAAAAATTTTAATACTCTTAATGGAAGAAGGTGGATGATATAATTTGATGAATATCATTAAATAATAAAAATATATGTATTAGTGGAAAATGAATTAGTTTTAAAACCCATTAAATGTTAAATACATATAACTTTATAAATAATAAATATCCATTGTAGTTTATAATAAATTTAAAACAATATTTTTAAACAACTAGAAAAATATTCATTTAGAATAATTGAATTGTGGATGTTTTATAAAGAACATTAATATAGATACAATCATTAAAATTATGTTTTGGACAACATTTTTAATAGTTTCATACATATATAAAGTTATGGGCAACCCAAAGAAGTTATTTTTAATAATCGTGAATTGAAAACATGGAATAATAATATGATTTAAAATAACACGTCAATTAAGGAACCCAGATAGGACCTAACGATTACTCAAATAAATTTTTTGGATATTAAAATGATTTATGTTGGTAAGATGAACATCCAATTATTTTAAAAAAAATTAATTATAATTCTATTGAAACTCAAAATAAAAATTGAGAAATATATATTCCTATTGAGAAGTCAAGAGAAAAATTATTACAATCAACGAAAATAAGCAATATTATATTTTGATATATGTATGAAAACATAGGTTTGACGAGAAATATATGCATGTGAAAAAATATTCTTTGTAAATAATGTGATTTATTCTTACCAACATAACACATTTACTTCAAAATAAAATTTCATAGACGTGGTTTTCAATATTGAGACACAATTTCAACAAAAGATAAATTAAAATATTATATAAAATATGTTAATTAAAGGATACAATAAATCTTCAGTTTATATTTATGTAATAAATTCTATGACTCAAGGGTTCATAAATTTATTAGATAAAACTCTTAAAATATTAATAATGTATGAATCAGTGAAAATTGTGAATAAGATTATGAAATAGTAATTTAAATATCATGAAATCGATAATTATTTTTATATAAAAAATTAGCTGGGTGGTGATAAAACAATATGAAATAAATTATGGTGAAAAACATAAAATCATGTACCATGGAGTTGAAAATTATATAAAGAAATCCTTACCTTGTTTCCCACATCGTCAAATGCACTGTATTCTCTATTATAAAGAAAATAAATATTCAATTCACATATTTCAAAAAAACTAAATCCATAGCCTTTATTGAAATTATTTTATAATTATTAATGTTATATGTTATAATTAATTATTACATATTTTTTATGTTAGATGAGGGTAATCTAGATCATTTCAATGTAGTTTCACAATAGCAGTGTTGTTTTTTATTCATATCCAAATTCATATAATTTCATTTTTATTATTATTAAAATTATGGATGACTTAAATTTATTTTTCATGTATAAATTTACATTCATTCGTACATTATCTTTTATCTAAGAAGATCAAATCGGAAAAAAAATTAATTTCCATCCTACACATGATGATTTATTAATAAATTAGTTCAATATTAATGTATCCATTACAAAACCAAATAGAATATTTATTTACATATTTATATCCAAATATTCCATTAATTAAATTTTCTGTAACATCGATGATATAATTTCGTAGAATTGATCTAGTAGGTTGTCAAACCAACCCCAATAAAAAAATAACATGATGAATATATGATTATGAGCTGATTATAAGATAAAATCATTAAATTAGAAATAATATGATTTTATTTTTTGTTATTCAAGTGATATATAATAATGATAAATAATTTTGAGAAGAATTATTTGTCATCAATAAATTTCATTTGATGAATTATTTACTCTCCACTTAGTTCACTTGTTTAGGACGGTCAATTTTAATAGTATTGTTTAAAATAAATATAATTAATAGGATAATTAAATTTGTAAAATAATAATGATTTTTATATCATTGAAAACATATTTATCCTTTTAATACAATTATTGTAACCATATATATAAGGTAGTGAAGAAATAATAACATAAACTGATAATTCAATGGAAGTGGTACAACAAATTTATGGATAATGGATGATATAAGTTTCCAAATAATTAGTAAAATGGATAATATGGATTATAATACAAGACATATAAATTTTTCAAAAATATAATTATTATATAATAAATTAAAAATTAGTAATATCAATGTAATTTATATATTGAAAATATAAAATGTTATGTCATGGAGGTGGAGGTCTAAACAATGCGCAATACACAATTTATGTTATTCTATTTCTTATTTGAAAAGGGTATGGTAGTTAATGATTGAAAAATAATTGTTTTACAATTATAGTATAATAATTATTCAATTTTTTTAATTATAATATGGTGAATATAAATTTGAGGTAGATTAAAATAACATAAGTAAATTGAAAATATGAAGGAGGATAAGGGCTTATACCAAAATTTTTGGATTATATCCTTTTTGAGTTGGATTAAAACAATGAGGGATGGAATATTGAGAATACCTGAACATACTTATGTTAAATAGTACAGTGTAAGAGTGGTTTTGTCATAGTTTTGTAGGAAAATTAATGTTTTTCATTTAAGGGTGAGAGAGGAGAGGACATCCCATTTTCTAAGTGAAAAGGTGTGGTTTTTTATAAATACAATAAAGTTGATGAATTGGAAGTTTATATAAAGGAATGTGGCTAAAAATTTGATAAATAATATAGATGATATCTAATAAGGTTTATAATGGCCTGAACCAAATATTCCCAAACAATATTTAAATTTATTTTTGACCATTTACACTTAGATTTTAACATTTAAAATTATTTCTTTTAACATAGTAATATGTTTATTCATCAAGAATATTTTTTTTATTAAAAAATTACCATATTATAAAATTTTATAAATTTGAACCTAAAATTTAATTCAATTTGATTTAATTAAAATTTTAAACATGAAAAAAATATTTTTAAAATAATGTATAATTTGTTAGATACAATATTTGAAAACATATATCTTCTATTATAGAATGCCAAAAAAAAATTTAAATGAAATAATAATTCATAAATTATAAATTAAATTATAAGTTCATTCATGGTCTTAAAATAAGGTTTAATGAAAATTATACTTCATACTTTTATACTATTAATTTCCTAAAACAATGTTATTTGTAAAAATTGTATTCTTAACTATTTTCCTATAAATAAATCATCACAGAAAAAACCGAAAAATTATGCCAAATCATATTTTGAAAATTAAAAATGATGTTAATTTTAAAAAATTAAAGTTAAAATATTTATATATATAGTAATTTCAAAAATTAAATATGAAAGAGAATGTTATTTATTGAATAATTAAATTATAAACATTAACATTCTATCATATTAATTATCATAAATTTATATATAATTTAATATTGAAATAGTTGACATATGAATATAAAAATAATCTATTCTAATAAAAAATTGATCCTTTTTAAATTAATATATTATGGTAATATAATATAATTTTTTTTGTAAATTTCTCGTTGAAAATATTTTTATAAATATTTATCAAAGATAATAATAATATATATTCACTTTAGTTGATTATTATTATTTTATCTAATAATTAATATATTACTCATGTAATTTGAATACATAATTGTTCATTTTGGTGGATTTTTCAACGGTTTAGTGTTTCATGTGAAACAAGTTATTGATGATAGTATTTATTTAATTGATAAAAATATAAAGTTATTTTAAATATAAATGATTATATATGATATTTTATCTATACAAATTATGGTTTGTCGTGTTAAATCTTGATAATTAAAAGGTATAATAAAAATGTTATATTTTGTGATTTCCATTCAATGTATATGATGGGGTTCCATATCATTATAGTTTTATGATGGCCTTTTAATTCAAAATTTAATGAATACTGAATTTTAGAACAATGATTTTATGGATTTCTATTTTTTCAATGGCTGTGTACCAAATTTCTTTGGTGATTATCCACTCTATAGATTACTACCTTTTCTTTATCCACCCACAAACCTAATAAAATAAGTCGCATGAGTGTCATCCAATACAAACCACGTGTAATATAAATTTTTTTTAAAAATAAATAAACTACCACATTAGTAAGAAATATGTATAATTTAAAAGTTGTATAGTGTAAGGCCAAAATATTGTTCATTATTATTTTGTTAATTTGGAATTGAATTACTGATTTTTATTTAGGTGGGTCATTGATTATATCGATAACATTGATATTTAGTTTTTTAATCCATTTATTTTTTTATAATGTATCAAAAGTTAGTGGATTTAGTCTTTTTGGTTTAAAATTAGAAAATTTATTTTTGGTTATTTAATTTATAATGATTGATGACAAGTTTTTTATTTTATTTTTCTATATATTTGTATAAATTAATTTCCTTAGGGGATTAATTAGTTAAATGATCATGGATGTATCATATAAATTAATTAATTGACCAATGTTCTATTAAAATATAGACATGGCCTTGTGAAAAATTAAATTTAATGATAGGTTATCAAATAGATAATTTGTTTTATTATAGGGATTTTTTATGGATTTGAAATAAATTAAAAATTAAATGTGATAAAATAAATTATAAAATTGTTTCAGAAATTAACTGAATGTAAAGGATCAAGAAATATAAAATATTATGAAATAGTTATTTGATAACAATGACTACAAATAGAATCATTAAAGTCATCTCAATGCTATTCCAAATGTAAAAAAATTATAAATGGATGAAAATTAATTAATATAAGACAATAATATACTTTGTGTCTATCCATTTTCTCCATTTATGCTAATGAAATTTATAGTTTCAAATGGTTTTGATATGATTTGGGTGAAGGATTATATATATAATAAAAGTATAAATAATTAATGATATTTATTTTTCAAAATACTATATGGTTATTCAATAATTAAAAACTCGTGTATGTGTAAAATTTATGATAAAACACTTAAATATATTGGGGGATTTTTATTTTTGTTATCAATGTTGAAATTTATTTATTTTTATTTATAAATGGATTAAATATGATAATCATGTTTTTGAATGGTTTATTATAGATTAGTAAACACAAAATAATAGTAGATATATTTATATCTATCATGTAAGAGGAGATAATTTTTAAATAGATTCATTCCAATATAAATTATATAGGGGATTGATGATGTAATTCCTAATTTACTAATCTTATAAAATTTCATTTAGTCATTTATAATTATTTAGAGTATGTATTTCTGTTGTTAACATTATTGATTTATGAGGTTTAATAATGAAAAATTGTAATTATACATTCATTTATATAATTAAAATAAATAGAAACACACTTTTCATGAATTGGAATTTCCCATATTCAAATGATTTATTATTATAATCTTGTCAATAAAAATATGCTTGTTATATTCTTATAATTGTCAAAAAAATATATTGACTTACTGGGGGAGATAGATGTTGTTGTTTTTAATGAATTTACCACAACATTTTTCTCTTTTTAGAAAATTTTCATTGTTGAATTAATATATTTTTTAATAGTAAGAAAATATTTTCAATTGAATATTAAATTGTTAAAATGGTATTTTTTAATAAAAATATAGTTTTTAATTATTAATTTAATTATTTTTTATAAATTATAATTATTTAACTTATTCTATTTTAACAATATTTTTTATTCATTCTTTTTTTAATTATAATTTTTCATTCTTTTAAATATTCATTATTTCAATTTTCTTATTTTTCAAAAATTTTATTTCATTTATTATTTTGTTTTATTAATATATTAGTTAATTCGTCATATTTTGTAAAAATAATCTTCAATTTTAACTATTATTGTATTTTTTTGTTTATATAATGAATATAGTTTCATTTCAAAATAATTAGATTAACTTATTTTTTATTTTAATTTAAATGTAATGTTTTTTAATTTTTATTATTTTTGTGATTTTTTATATTAATTTTTTTTCTAATTTTAGAATTTATTTATTAAGTAGTGTTTTATATTTCATACTTTTATACAAATGCTACTATTAGATGAATTCACCTACTACTAGGTCCCTGATTTACTACCCAAAATAAAGCACAATGACTCAAAGGAGCCACTGCCAGAGTTCGACCCTCGGTTGCCAGAGTCACCGCCACCCCACTCACTTCTGCCTCTCAATTCTAATACACCATTGGACTATACCCAATGGTATCCCCCAACCCACTATCTATAACTCACACAATGGTGGCTCCTCATCCATGTTTTCTTCCACCACACCATAACCTGTCATTTTTCGAACCAGAAACTAGAAATAATAATATGGGTGCTTATGAACGACACCCATTGTGACCGCATTCATCAACCACTTCCACTCCTTCCCTTTATTACCTCAAACCCATAGGGTACTAATTTAACAATGTGATGACCCAGAACCCCCTGGTCCCTTCCTTTGCCAAAAATCGGTGAGACCGACCGGTGAGACCGATCGGTGAGACCGATCGGTGAGACCGATCGGTGAGACCGATCGGTGCGACCGATCGGTGCGACCGATCGGTGCGACCGATCGGTGAGACCGATCGGTGAGACCGATCGGTGAGACCGATCGGCGAGACCGATCGGTGAGACCGATCGGTGAGACCGATAGGTGCGACCGATCGGTGAGACCGATCGGTGAGACCGATCGGTGAGACCGATCGGTGCGACCGATCGGTGAGACCGGCCGACGTCGCCGGCCTTGCCAAGTTGTTCCAGTAACGTTCCTTTTTCGCAAATAGGGTTTTAAGCCCTTGTTAAAAATATCTTGGGAATCCGAAACGCGCATAAAGGTTTTAATTAAATGCTTCATTAATTCATGGGTCGGTTAAAACCACCTAGTGCCATTAATGGTGGGTCGAGCCACGTGGTCAACCCACGACTCCCTCGTCTTCCGTGGTTTGGTGTTTTCATCTCAACCGTCCCCGGCTCTTATAAATTAAGGGTTCGGCCGTGGCTTCCCCCCTTCTTCGATCGTGGCTCTTCTGGTGCATCGGGACCGCCGCGTCGTTATCCGTAAAGTTCCGCGCCCCCGGCCTAAACATCGATCATCTATCAAGTAGGGAATTTCTCTCGCCTCTCACTTTTGTGTATCATGCGGGGTGGGCGTTACTTTTGTTCCTATAGAATTGGTTGAACCAAACCCTAATGAAGATAATAAACGAAGTTCTAAAGGAAGAAGGGGAAGGGGTTGTGATCGTTGTTATGCTTTATCTTGGGATCATCCCTTTTGTTGTACTGGTTTATGTTTTCTGAAAATTGAGGCCGTTGGTGGTCGTGTGTGTGCACTTGAATCCCCTCGTGATGTTTTAAATGGGTTGCTGAAATTGTGAACTCCTGCTGTGAAATTGGTTAATCACGTATACCCGGCTGGATAATTGAAAGCACCAGGATCAACCCTTCTGTGATAACTCCCGGTTAGAACACACAGTTTTGGAAATCATGGAGTGTGTTAAGTCGTTTAAATCTGAAAATCCCTGACTGTGTTGGTAGTGGTGGTTGGTTGTTTTCCCTTCGGGCCGTTTGCTGGAAATGTGGGAGGGGATGGGATCCCCCGTTCTTTTTATACTCTCGGTGGCTGTGTGAATTTGGGGGATGGGATCTCCTGATTGGTATAGTTTCAGTGGTTGTGAGTTTTTATCACGAATTGGGGAGAGATCCTCTGTTGGCAGAACCGGGTGTGAGTGCTTTGGTTGATCCTTGCTTTTGACGTTTTCCTTGGTTATGCTTATGGTAGTTGCCCAGTAGTGCTTGAAATTAATTGAACATTCTAACTGAACGTGAAACAAGAATGGGACAAATGGTTTTGTGGGCAAGGGTCGTAAATTGTGACTTGGACGCTGTGGTATTGTGTTCCGTAGGTTGGCTAGGAAAACCTAAGTTTGGGTGAGTGTTTGTTACCTATATCTATACTTGTAGCTTTGTGTTTCTTATTCGCGCCCCACCCAAGTTGAGCACTTAGTGCCGAACACCCCCATTTATGGGGGAAGGGTGTTTTTCCCAACACTATTCTTAGTGGCTGGTTATTAGCTCCTTTTCTGCTCCCTTTCCCGGATAGCCCAAGTATCCTCGGGCAGGCTGTGACGGCCTGAAGTCCATTATCAGCCCAAGAACCTTCGGGCAGGGTGTTGTGATGGTTGGCCAGGTGTGTGCGGCAGGTGGTTTCCCAAGTGTCTTCGGGATGAGGCCCAGGTGTTTTCGGGCGTGGCAGTGGATCCTTTAGCCCAGGTGTCTTCGGGCGTAGTGGTGGTTGTTCTGGCCTAGGTGTTTGCAGGCATGGTTACATGTGACAGTGAGGCCCAGGTGTGTGCGGGCGGGATTTGGAAGTGGGACTGCGTATGGTTGTGGCCCAGGTGTGTGCGGGCGGGTGTGGCAGTGGGACTGCGTGTGGTTGTGGCCCAGGTGTGTGCGGGCGGGTGTGGCAGTGGGACTGCGGTGAGAATGGCGGGATTGGTCCGATGCGTAGGATGTCTTAATAACCAGTGGGAAAGTGGCGCGGGGTACCCAAACATCGATGTGCTCTTATATATATTACTTGACTTGCGTTATTTGGGGAGCGAGCCATGGTGAGGCCTGGGATGGATAGTTTTCCTTGTTAGGTGTTTGGTTTACTCTTTCTCACGGGACTTAGTACATTCCCCCACTTGTGCACGAGAGTCTTAGTATCTTCCCTACTGAGTGTACTTGTATGCTCACCCTACGTTTATAAAACTGCTTTCAGGTTTCCAGGAGGACTACCAGGGCTGCGCGAGACCCTATTAGTCGGACAGTTGGAGTTGTCGCTGTTGTCGTACCCTTGTTTTCTTTTGGTATTGTACTTGAGAGCTTTATTTTTCTTTTGTACTTGTACTTTGTTGTAAATTGTTTAAACATGCATGTGGGCTTGGTTTGGGTTTATTCATATACACTTGTTCTTTCCCTTCTCGGTGGTTGACTTGTCCTATTTCCGATCCAAAACAATAAAAAGGGTAATGCCTTCCATTTGTGAGAACATCCCATACCCGTGGTGCTAGTCACCACTCCGGGGCCTATTGAAGGCGGGTTTCGGGGGTCATTATCTCTCCTTCAACTTAAAGAAGGAAGGGCCGGGCAACCTGCTGACCCTTCCCTCCTTTTGGTGAAGGCGGGTCGTGACAGAATGGTATCAGAGGCAGGTTGAGAGATAGGACGGAGTCTAGAGTTAGGCACAGTAAGGATTGAATGGGATGGTAAGGCAACAGCGTTGGGTGACCTTGGTGCGTGAATTAGGCCAGGGAAGACCGGCTAGGACACGGGATTTTAGGGCCCCCCGTGATCCGATGCAAGGACTCTGGACCTACCGAACGACCAAGTGAGGCCACACTGATTGCAGGGTAGAGACCCTAGGAAAGGTACATGCATCATAAATGACTTGTGTTTTTGTGTTTCTGGGGTGTCTTGGGAAATTAAGAATAAATTAAATCTTAACAAGTTTTGAGAACAATTTTCTTTGCACTACTGGGCTTAGGAATTCCTTGTTTACCTTGCAGCTATGGCACCTGGAAGGAGACCACGTGTGGTACAGGCGATCGAGACTCCTGAGACTATTTTGGCCAATCGGCAGAGAGCTGATCGGGAGGAAGAGGACGACCAGTGGCAGAAGACTCTTCGAGCCTTTCAGCGACAGACCCTCGAGAAATATGAGGGCAGCACCTCTGACATGAAGACGGAAGGCTGGCTGGAGGAGCTAGTCATAGCCTTCGGCCTGATTCGGGCCCCGACGGAGTACTGGGTTCCTCTGGCTGTTAGCCAGATGCGAGGAGCGGCGCGTCAGTGGTGGATGCTTCACCTGGGGAGTAGGAAGGAATCTGAGGTTGCTTGGGCGGACTTCGAGAGGGAGTTCCGGGCGGAGTTCCTCTCCTCGACAATGAAGGCGGAGAAGAGGCAGGAGCTACTCTCTCTCCAGCAGGGGAGCATGTCCGTGAGGGAACTTGGAATCAAGTTCAAGGACCTCCTGCGTTTTGCTCCGGACCTCTTTCCCGATGAGGAGTCTCGGGCAAGACGTTTGGAGGAGGCGCTCCGACCCTCCCTCCAGTATGTTGTTACCCCCTTTACCCTTCCGACATACTTAGAGGTTCAGAAGAAGGCCGAAGTGGTGGAAAGGATGCACGCTCTAGGCGGACTGTCACGAGAGGGAATCCAGCTGGGACCATCGAAGGGGAAGGCCGTCAGCACCAGGCCTCCGGCATTGGGACCCTCCAGGTTCCGACCCGTAGGGAGCAGGCCGCAGCAGTTTCAGTTTCGATCCCCTGGCCCACGTTCTTTTCCTTCAGGCTCGGGACCACGGTGCTTCATCTGCGGGAGCCCTGGACATCTTCGGAGTCAGTGCCCCGATCGGGTGCAGTACAGCAGTGGCAGTCATCCCCAGCGTCCGCCGCAGCAGCAGTTCCCAGCCAGACCCTTCCAGCAGCAGCAGCAGGGACAGCGAGCTCCCGCTCCTCCGCAGACAGACATAGGAGGGGGAGGCCGACCTCAGGGCGCTCCCCAGGGACCTCGACCAGGGCGTGGTCGGGGAGGTGGCCGACAACCGAGGGGCAGGGGAGCAGGGCGTGGACAGTTACACGCCGTAGAAGCAACAGTTCCAGCAGGGCCAGAGGTTGTTCGAGGTACGATCAGTGTATTTAGCTCTCTTGCTTATGCTTTGTTCTATACCGGGGCTTCGCACTCCTTTGTTGCACCCAGTCTAGCCCGCGCCTTGGGTCTAGATGCCGAGAGACTTCCAGTGCCCCTGGTGTTGAGCACACCAGTTGGAGGTCAGACCGACTTGCTGTTCGTTTGTCGGGGTGTAGACTGATGTTGGGGCCACATCAGTCGGTTAAGGATCTCCTTCTGCTACAGATTCGGCCGTACGATGTCATCCTAGGCATCGAATGGCTATTTTCTGTATGCGCCGTCATCGACTGTTTCCAAGGGAGGGTGGTATTCTCCGGTTTGGACGGCCAGCGTGTTACTTTCACCGGCGAGCGGAGCTGTCCGAAGGGAAACAGGAGGGAGGAACCTCTTCTCTCCTTGTTGACCGAACTGACGATAGAATCAACAGATGAGGAAATGGTGGAAGTACCAGAGATCGTTCGTGAATTTTCGGACGTCTTTCCTGAGGAGGTGACGACTCTACCCCCTCGACGTGACATCGAGTTCGGGATAGACCTGCAGCCCGGCTCTCGACCAATCTCGATGGCTCCTTACCGGATGGCACCTTCGGAGCTACGGGAATTGCGGATACAGATTGACGATCTGATGAAGAGGGGTTATGTTCTTCCAAGTGCATCACCGTGGGGTGCCCCAGTCTTGTTCGCAAAGAAGGCAGATGGTGGCCTCAGGTTGTGCATCGATTACAGGAGGCTGAATCAGGTAACGATCAAGAACCGCTACCCTCTTCCGAGGATAGATGATCTTTTCGACCAGCTGAAGGGGGCAGGATGGTTCTCGAAGATTGACCTGCGATCCGGATACCACCAGCTGAGGGTGAAGGATAGCGACATCCCGAAGACGGCATTCAGGTGCAGGTATGGGCACTTCGAGTTCGTGGTCATGCCCTTTGGTGTTACGAACGCCCCGGCCGTGTTCATGGGGCTTATGAACTCCATCTTTCGGGAGTACCTGGATCGGTTTGTGGTGGTGTTCATCGACGATATCCTGATCTATTCAAAGTCAGAAGAGGATCATGCAGAGCACCTGAGAACGGTTTTGGAGGTCCTCCGACAGCACCAGCTCTATGGGAAGTTGTCAAAGTGCAAGTTCTGGACACAAGAAGTGCACTTCCTCGGACACGTAGTGTCTGAGCAGGGAGTGGTAGTCGACCCATCAAAGGTTGGGGCAATTGTTTCTTGGGCAGCACCCAAGAATGTGGCGGAAGTTCGGAGTTTCCTCGGACTGGCGGGCTACTACCGGAGATTCGTACCCAACTTCTCCCGGGTAGCAGCCCCTTTGACGGCTTTGACCAAGAAGGACCAGGTTTTCATGTGGAGCGAGCAGTGTGAGTCGTCCTTCAGCTACCTAAAAGAAAAACTGGTTAGTGCCCCAGTGTTGAGATTGCCAGAAGAAGGGATGGCCTATGAGGTATTCTGTGATGCTTCGGGACAGGGCCTGGGGTGCGTATTGATGCAGCGACAAGGGGTGATCTCTTACGGGTCCAGGAAGCTACGCCCCCATGAGCGGAACTATGCCACCCATGACCTGGAGCTTGCAGCGGTAGTGTTCGCATTAAAGCTGTGGCGACATTACCTCTTTGGGGAGCGCTTTGTGGTCTTCACCGATCACAAAAGCTTGCGCTATATCTTCTCTCAGCGTGACTTGAACTTGCGACAGCGGAGGTGGGTCGAGTTTCTCCAGGACTACGACTTTGAGATCTCATACACTGAAGGTAAGGGAAACGTTGTGGCTGATGCCCTGAGTAGGAAGCCGCATCAGGAGGTGGTTCGGGAATCTGCTAATGCTTGGAAGGCGATGGGGGAATTGGCTGCCTTGCACTTGGATGCAAGGGTGGAAAGTACTAGAGGCTGTTTGTTTCAGATGACGGTACAGTCCTCTTTGTTGCAGCAAGTGGAAGAGTCTCAGTGGGGAGATCTTGAGGTGGAAGTGTTGCGGGATCGTATCGATCAGGGGAATGCCCCGGAAGGATGGTCGGAGGACAGCCGACGTCGGATGCTCTTCCATCAGAGGTTGTTTGTTCCAGAGGTGATGCGTGATGAAGTCCTTCGTGAGTTCCATAGCTCAGCCTTGGCAGTACATCCGGGTGTTTCGAAAATGTACCAAGGCCTGAGGGGACAGTTTTGGTGGCCCGGGGTGAAACGGGCAGTGGCAGAGTTCGTGGCTAAATGCCTGGTGTGTCAGCAGGTAAAGGCTGAACACCGTGTTCCTGGTGGTCTGTTGCACCCTCTAGATGTTCCCGAGTGGAAGTGGGACGACGTCTCGATGGACTTCGTCACGGGACTACCCAGAGCTCAGGGCGGGCATGATGCTATCTGGGTAGTGGTGGATCGATTGACAAAATCTGCTCACTTCTTGGCTATCAAGGAGTCAGGACCCGTGAGTACCTTAGCACAGAGGTACGTGGATGAGGTGGTGCGTTTGCATGGAGTTCCGAAGACTATCATCTCAGATCGGGACACTCGATTCACCTCACGAGTCTGGAAGGGGTTACAACATGCTTTTGGCACCCAGCTGCGCCTTAGCACTGCTTTTCACCCTCAGACTGATGGACAGACAGAGCGGACTATCCAGACCTTGGAGGACATGCTGCGAGCATGTGTTCTGGATTTCGGAGGATCATGGGTACGACACTTGCCTTTAGTAGAGTTTGCCTACAACAACAGTTTTCACTCTACTATTGGCATGGCTCCTTTTGAGGCTTTGTATGGAAGACCATGTCGTTCACCCTTATGCTGGGCAGAGGTTGGTGAGACTGGTACTCTTGGACCAGAAGTAGTGCAGAGCACCACGGAGAAAGTCCAGCTAGTGCGGGAGAGGATGAAAGCAGCTCAGGATCGGTAGAAATCTTATGCTGATCGTCGGAGGAGGCCCCTGAAGTTCGAGGTGGGAGATCATGTGTTTTTGAAGGTTTCCCCTCGACGGGGGCAGCGGAGGTTCGGAAAGGGGAGTAAGCTCTCCCCTAGGTTCATCGGACCTTTCGAAGTGCTGAGGCGAGTTGGCGAGGTAGCATATCAGCTGGCCCTACCACCTCAGTTGGAGAGGGTCCATGACGTCTTCCATGTCTCCCAGCTTCGTCAGTACTTACATGATGACTCTCATGCCATCAACTGGGGAGAGCTAGATGTGGGAGGAGACGCGACCTTCGAGGAACGGCCAGTCAGAATCGAGGATCGCAAGGAGAAAGTGCTCCGTGGACGAACCATCAGCCTAGTTCATGTGTTGTGGAGACATGGCGGCCTCGAAGAGAGCACGTGGGAGAGGGAAGCACAGATGCGTGCCCAATATCCCGAGTTGTTCTGAGCTTTGAAGCTTTGGTTCCTGTTGTGAAAAAACGTTTGACCCTTTTTGTCTATGAAATGTGCTAGCTCCTTTCCTCTGTAATGTGTGGAAAGCCCCGGCTAAAGGGAAAGGGAAACCCGACCCCTAATCAGGACGCATTAAGATGGATGCGATTAAACCCGTGCGGGCGAGTCAGTGCCGCCCAAAGCGGATAATATCTTGACATGGGGGAGGGGAACTCCCCAAACCCACATGACCGGGCGGTTTCGCGTGGTATGTTGCTTGGTTCTTGACAGGGAGTGTTTTCAATTAGCAGGGGTCCACTCCTAAGAGGTATCTTCGAAGATGGTTGTTCGGATCCTCTCTTTCCTTCTGGTTTGTTTTGATTCTCGGGGACGAGAATCGTTTAAGAGGTATCTGATGTGATGACCCAGAACCCCCCTGGTCCCTTCCTTTGCCAAAAATCGGTGAGACCGATCGGTGAGACCGATCGGTGCGACCGATCGGTGCGACCGATCGGTGAGACCGATCGGTGAGACCGATCGGTGAGACCGATCGGCGAGACCGATCGGCGAGACCGATCGGTGAGACCGATCAGTGAGACCGATCGGTGCGACCGATCGGTGAGACCGATCGGTGAGACCGATCGGTGCGACCGATGGGTGCGACCGATCGGTGAGACCGATCGGTGCGACCGATCGGTGAGACCGGCCGACGTCGCCCGGCCTTGCCATGTTGTTCCAGTTACGTTCCTTTTTCGCAAATAGGGTTTTAAGCCCTTGTTAAAAATATCTTGGGAATCCGAAACGCGCATAAAGGTTTTAATTAAATGCTTCATTAATTCATGGGTCGGTTAAAACCACCCAGTGCCATTAATGGTGGGTCGAGCCACGTGGTCAACCCACGACTCCCTCGTCTTCCGTGGTTTGGTGTTTTCATCTCAACCGTCCCCGGCTCTTATAAATTAAGGGTTCGGCCGTGGCTTCCCCCCTTCTTCGATCGTGGCTCTTCTGGTGCATCGGGACCGCCGCATCGTTATCCGTAAAGTTCCGCGCCCCTGGCCTAAACATCGATCATCTATCAAGTAGGGAATTTCTCTCGCCTCTCACTTTTGTGTATCATGCGGGGTGGGCGTTACTTTTGTTCCTATAGAATTGGTTGAACCAAACCCTAATGAAGATAATAAACGAAGTTCTAAAGGAAGAAGGGGGAGGGGTTGTGATCGTTGTTATGCTTTATCTTGTGATCATCCCTTTTGTTGTACTGGTTTATGTTTTCTGAAAATTGAGGCCGTTGGTGGTCGTGTGTGTGCACTTGAATCCCCTCGTGATGTTTTAAATGGGTTTCTGAAATTGTGAACTCCTGCTGTGAAATTGGTTAATCACGTATACCCGGCTGGATAATTGAAAGCACCAGGATCAACCCTTCTGTGATAACTCCCGGTTAGAACACACAGTTTTGGAAATCATGGAGTGTGTTAAGTCGTTTAAATCTGAAAATCCCTGACTGTGTTGGTAGTGGTGGTTGGTTGTTTTCCCTTCGGGCCGTTTGCTGGAAATGTGGGAGGGGATGGGATCCCCCGTTCTTTTTATACTCTCGGTGGCTGTGTGAATTTGGGGGATGGGATCTCCTGATTGGTATAGTTTCAGTGGTTGTGAGTTTTTATCACGAATTGGGGAGAGATCCTCTGTTGGCAGAACCGGGTGTGAGTGCTTTGGTTGATCCTTGCTTTTGACGTTTTCCTTGGTTATGCTTATGGTAGTTGCCCAGTAGTGCTTGAAATTAATTGAACATTCTAACTGAACGTGAAACAAGAATGGGACAAATGGTTTTGTGGGCAAGGGTCGTAAATTGTGACTTGGACGCTGTGGTATTGTGTTCCGTAGGTTGGCTAGGAAAACCTAAGTTTGGGTGAGTGTTTGTTACCTATATCTATACTTGTAGCTTTGTGTTTCTTATTCGCGCCCCACCCAAGTTGAGCACTTAGTGCCGAACACCCCCATTTATGGGGGAAGGGTGTTTTTCCCAACACTATTCTTAGTGGCTGGTTATTAGCTCCTTTTCTGCTCCCTTTCCCGGATAGCCCAAGTATCCTCGGGCAGGCTGTGACGGCCTGAAGTCCATTATCAGCCCAAGAACCTTCGGGCAGGGTGTTGTGATGGTTGGCCAGGTGTGTGCGGCAGGTGGTTTCCCAAGTGTCTTCGGGATGAGGCCCAGGTGTTTTCGGGCGTGGCAGTGGATCCTTTAGCCCAGGTGTCTTCGGGCGTAGTGGTGGTTGTTCTGGCCTAGGTGTTTGCAGGCATGGTTACATGTGACAGTGAGGCCCAGGTGTGTGCGGGCGGGATTTGGCAGTGGGACTGCGTATGGTTGTGGCCCAGGTGTGTGCGGGCGGGTGTGGCAGTGGGACTGCGTGTGGTTGTGGCCCAGGTGTGTGCGGGCGGGTGTGGCAGTGGGACTGCGGTGAGAATGGCGGGATTGGTCCGATGCGTAGGATGTCTTAATAACCAGTGGGAAAGTGGCGCGGGGTACCCAAACATCGATGTGCTCTTATATATATTACATGACTTGCGTTATTTGGGGAGCGAGCCTTGGTGAGGCCTGGGATGGATAGTTTGCCTTGTTAGGTGTTTGGTTTACTCTTTCTCACGGGACTTAGTACGTTCCCCCACTTGTGCACGAGAGTCTTAGTATCTTCCCTACTGAGTGTACTTGTATGCTCACCCTACGTTTATAAAACTGCTTTCAGGTTTCCAGGAGGACTACCAGGGCTGCGCGGGACCCTATTAGTCGGACAGTTGGAGTTGTCGCTGTTGTCGTACCCTTGTTTTCTTTTGGTATTGTACTTGAGAGCTTTCTTTTTCTTTTGTACTTGTACTTTGTTGTAAATTGTTTAAACATGCATGTGGGCTTGGTTTGGGATTATTCATATACACTTGTTCTTTTCCCTTTTCGGTGGTTGACTTGTCCTATTTCCGATCCAAAACAATAAAAAGGGTAATGCCTTCCATTTGTGAGAACTTCCCATACCCTTGGTGCTAGTCACCACTCCGGGGCCTATTGAAGGCGGGTTTCGGGGGTCATTATCTCTCCTTCAACTTAAAGAAGGAAGGGCCGGGCAACCTGCTGACCCTTCCCTCCTTTTGGTGAAGGCGGGTCGTGACAAACAACTACATCCACCTTCTACTAAGGATTACTTATTTGATCCTCCACTACTAGAATAATGATTTACCAGAATCAACTGTCAAACAATACTAGATATTGATGCCAAAAAATATATCAAATTCAAAACCAAAAACACCCAAAGAGGGATAAGAATAACCCAATGCAGATTTATCTGATCTAGAATCCAAATTGACCCCCCCCCCCACTGAATACCAAGTAACAGATTCGAACTACCTGAGAAATCGTTGTTTAGAAACAATCTTGTCGTCCACCTACTTATTGATGAAGAACAAATATCGTCGGCATATCTCTCTTTTGATGCTTACTACTGATGAAACTAAAGATGGTGTCATCCCATCCCATGTCCCCTAATCTAAAACCACATCCACATATGTTTCACTCAATTATAGACATAGAAGTTCATGATGTAATCCACAATTGGTGATGAATATCCACTACTAGTCAAGCCCTGCTTCCCACTGCTTCACATCTATACCGCAAATTACCCCTCTATTTTTTAAATTTTTATAAATATTTGTTATAATTTTTCAAAAATTTATAACATTTTATCTAATTGTAATAATAATAACTATTAATAGAAAAATTTTATTATATATATATATATTAACACATGAATTTATGTATATGCTATTATAATTTTGTTATATTTATAATAGTTAATATAAATTATCATATACAAGTCATTATATCAATATACATAATAGTATTAATAACAGTTATTATATTTAATTTTAATTATATTTATATTATAAAAAATATTTTTGTTTATTATTTTTTTAATAAGTATTGATATTAATTTATAAAATAATAGATCCATAATAAATAAATTTCTTACATTTATTTATTGTTCGGAACATGGGGAGAAGATTATGGGTGACTTAGAAGAAGAAGATAACATGGGAAATTTTAAAGAATAGTAGTTTCATTTCAAGAGGCTTATTTCATTATTTAGTAATTTCATTGATGGATTGTGATTCTCACATAAATTCAAGCCACATTGATATCACTACTTCGGGTTAGGGTGTCCTTATTTTTCTCTATTTTTAATTTTCCAAATGAGAGGATCACTCTTATTCTATTCATTGGAACCCCGCAATATGGGAACCCTCAATCTAATTGGATATGGGCACCATAATGTTCTTATCCTCTATTTTCAATATTTTTTTTTGTTTTTATGTTTTTCAAATAATCATTGTTCGTTTTTAGTTTTAATTAAAACTGTGATGTTTTATTTATTTCTCTCAACATTTATTTGTGATCTCGAATCTCATGAAATAGAGAACTAATTTATTATTTTATATTCCTTAAGTGAATCTCAATGATTCATGGATATCCACAACTCTCTTTAATCATCATTTTTTATCCAACACTTTGAGGTGATTTGTGGTGTTTGATAGTTCTTTCTAGCACTGGATCATTTTTCTTCTCTTTTACCCTTATTCATTTCCCCTAATAAAGATTATTTTATAGATCATCCAAGTAGGTGAGGTTGTGTGATCTCTGATCCCATGATGATCACATCAATCATGAAATAATTCATGATTGTAAGGATTTTATTGGGATATTTTTTTTACTATAGGAGAGTGATCATGTGTTGGATGTGATTTTGTGCATTAATGCTCAATTGTTTTTTGGAGAGAGAGGTGTATTTATAGAGCCATTGAACATGCATTATTTAGTTGAAATTTTTTGATTTCAACCTTATAATGATCTTTGACAGTGTGTTGAGTTCGGATTGATATGAGTCTATAATTTTTCTTACTGAATGTTTTTTTATCAATATGTCTTTTCTCATTATTTAGGTAATTCTACTTCCACTATTTCATTATCATAAAAAATTATTCACTTTTGGTATTTTTTAAATGTTTTTTTTTTCTATTTTCCTCTATGTTTTCAAAATATTTAAAAATAAAGAAGGATTTTTTGAAATACGACAATGGAACTCGACACAAATTCCATAATAGCGCCCATGATGTCAGCCACAAGGCTATATTGTGGGGTTTATAAATGTATTTATTATTTTCCTCATGATAAATAAGACTTAAACTATTGTAACTCCCCTGACACATAAATATTTGTTTTTCATAATAAAACTAAACAATTATTTTATTTATAAAATATAAGGTATAATCTCTAAGATACTTTTAAAAATGAGAATGTCTAGAATTTTAACTATATGGGAATGTTTACACTGTTCAATGAATGTATACAAAAATGATCTTATGTAGATTCAAACACCCACTGAAAATCAAGGGAATTTTGAATCATCCTCTTTTAAAGACTCCACATAACCTATATGAATCCATACACTATTCTACTTTTATTCCAATCAAGGTACCAATTATAAGAGTAAAACATGTTAAATCATGTGTAATTAAAAATGTACTAAAAGGATTCATCAATTTTCAGTTTCCTTTAGGATCCAATTTTTTTTATCATTTTTTTCTACAAATTGAATGATATTTATACAAGTAAATCTTTCCCTAATTCATATAGTTTCAAAATTACCCTCACTATAATTAACTCATTTTTACTACTATTCAATTTATTTTTTTATATATTATTTTGAATTTTATCTAGTAATGTTTGTCTGTAGAGCACTGCATAAAAGAGAATTTTGGAATGTATAATGGGATTACATACAAAACTAGTTCCAAGAGTCTTAGGTGTTCACCATGGGATCCGATTTTCCTATTTACTCTAGTTTGAAAGAAAATATAAGATAACTATTTTAGATGGATTCATATGGTGGTTACTTTTACAAATGTGACTCCTATTATGTTTAGTTCATAATGCTAGATTCCATATTTTATGATCATAATTCTAAAAATATGTATCCGTCATAACTTTTTTCAGTTCCCAAATAGAATATCCATGAATAACATTTTACTTTCCCTCTCTATTGTCATATATTCCCAAAACCATTAGAATAAATGAAACTATTAATTAATAGTAATTTATTATGCACTACATGGGACTAAATTTTGATAAAAATTAAATCATAATACCCTCAGTTTTTTATTTAATTTGAAATTATTTTTAATAATATAATAATATGTCAATACTTTTGACCTTTTTTGGTAAGAAAAATTATTCAAATAGTGATTTTTCTAGAATTTATTAAAAAATACCACACCCATACACTAAAAACACAACAATTTCTCCAATTTGACTCGTAATGTTGGAGAAAAATATGTTTAAAATAGATGCTATATTTGGTAGGTAAATAATAACAAGATGTAGTAGAAAATCTAAAAAAAATAAAAAATTTCAAAAAAATTAAAAGAAAAAAAAACATGGTGCCCCACTAGCCACTACAAAACAATCATGATCATTGTTTATAAGAATAACTTTTTTTAATTGTTATAAAAATATTTATTCAATCAATGTATTTGAAATGTATCATAATTTCCAAAGTTTCATAGTAAAATTTTAATGCAAATGAAAATAGTGGTTGGAAGATGGTTTCACAACATAGCTAGACTACATTTTTAACATAATATATTTTTGAAAGATAAACCCCATCAAGAACAAATATAAACATTTCATGAGAAATTAGGAGGATCCCCTAAACATATGTCCTAGTAGAATGAAACATGAATGAAAATAATTTAAAATTTGGAAAACGAAAATCAGTACTTTCCTTAGTGTTGAAGCTTCTCATATTTATGTTCTTCAAAATGAAGGTTCCCTTTGTTTTAATTATATAAGATCTATGGTTTCTCAGTTCGTGTCCATACATATGTAAAAAACTACATTATACTTTATGAAATAATGATCAATGAAAACTGAAACCAAATAGTGACAAAGAGAGTTTTATCTGGGTAATCCAATGTGTGACTCTAATTGGACATGAATGAATTCCATATAGAGTTGCTGCCTAATTATTTTTCAACTAAGAAAAATCTCACAAATTAAAATATTATTAATAAATAAACAAAAACATGGAAAAAAATAAAATAATATTGGGATAACCCCCTAAGGAGCCCTAAATATTTATTATCCACACCAAGGAAATTACTGTATCCACCCCAGACTATTGTAGTTTTCAAATTCATTCTTAAAAAATATTAGATTTGATTGTTTATAGATATAAATAATTACATCTTGTGATGTACCCCAGGGTTAGTGCCCATTAATTCCCCCTAATTTTAAGTGATGTACTTATTGTGAACTGGTGGAGGGGAAATCCATATGTAATGATACGACCCTCCTTCTTCATCTTGAGTTTGGGTGTTAAAAGTTTGAAAGATTACAAATATTAGATGTCACTTTTCATATGATTCAATATAATCATTTATTTTCTCCTGAGAAAAGATGTTTTATATTCCAAATTAAACAAATGAACAGTTCCAAAATATCCATTTTAAATGTCACTCCCAAATTGGATGTTTCATTGAGAATTGTGAGTCCCAATATTTCCTCATCTGATTTCTTATCTAATTCTGCTTGAGACTCTATGAAATCACAATAATGGATTTTTTTATCAAAACATGCATTTGGAAATAAAAAATTAAAATTTACTTAAATTTAATCTATGTCAAATAAAATTATTGATTCTTACAGAAAATTGTTAAATTTCTATAATTGTCCATATTTTTATATTTCATGATTGAACAGTTATCCAGGGAGGATTTTTGGGGTAGGATTTTGGTTTTCAACCTCCTCTATCATATCATCATTTAATGATTTTATAAAATTCATATCACATAAAATCATTAAATTCTTTTCTTGCAAAGAAATTATCTTCTAGATTGTTCCCAACATCTCAATTTCTTCAAATAAATTTTCCTTCTAGAAAATTAAAACAACAACATGATTCTATTTGTGAAACTTCAGATCTGATTCTAGTGGTTGTTCGATTATATACGTGGGAAAATCTAGTTCTTATACAATATACAACACAAGGACTAGGTGATAAATTTATTTATGTTCATCCACTAAGGATTATAAAGCTTTTAGTCTCAACTATTCCTTAAATTATTCAGCAACATTTTCAAAGTCTTTTGGATATAAAATGTTAAACTATTACATAATTCTATATGTAAGAAACCATACATAATCCTCTTGAGTTTCTGGGTGGTCTCATCATTCTTATGATTTTTTATTTTTTTATATTTTTTGGGTTTTTCTTTTTAAGAGAAATGGAAAAATGAAAAATGAAAAATGTGGCCTCTCCATAAAAAACTCAAAAATATGACATAGTATTTTTCATAGGAACATTTAAATATATATTTATAAAATCCAATATATATCCAAATTACTAACATCAAAGTCACTCTAAAGGAATATGTGTCTTGTTACATTATGGTCTTTATGAATATAATTTCTTGTTTTCTAAAATTTTGAAAATAGAGATGAAAACCAGGTGAAATATTGTTACAACACACTATGAGGGTGAATAAATAATGATGATAATGTTACCATGGAAATAAAACAAAATAAACAATTAAAAATTATATAATGATATAGAAAACTATCAATAAGAATAAGTCCAGGCTCATCTTGATCCACCCTTGAGTCCAAATCATAGATACTTATATAAATAAAACCAATAATTATCAAATCAATTA
Source organism: Viscum album (assembly GCA_963277665.1). Classification (NCBI taxonomy): domain Eukaryota; kingdom Viridiplantae; phylum Streptophyta; class Magnoliopsida; order Santalales; family Viscaceae; genus Viscum; species Viscum album. The sequence goes on from OY728126.1 coordinate 277,895,761, forward strand.
GTTTATGGTTGATGGCTCGATGAATACACCTCTATCAGCTAAAACAATGAGAATTTATTTACATAATTGCTTCCAATGCATGAAAACACTCCCAATGTGAATAAATATCCAAATCAAATCACTCATTACATGAATATCTTCATAACTAAATTAATCGGAATTGGATCAAAAATCAAAAAACCTCTCATAATAAATTGATCAATAAAAATAAGTTAATAAGGGTAAATGATCATGGAGAATGTGAAAAATTTGTTCTATTTTGAGAAATCACTCTCTCGTAGCCAAAATCAACTTTATAATCTCAATAGAGTGGTCAATAGAAAATGATGATCATAACGAAATGAGTATTTATAAAAAGAATAATGATTTACATCTGAAATCTGGACTCATGGATTAGGTCTCTATTATGGAAGGTTCATGATCACAAAAAAAAGATATGAGAAACAAACAAAATAAAACATTTCTAATTACAAGTAGAGATTGAGAATATTATATTTACAAAAGAGAGAAATACAAAAAAGTAAAAAAATAAGGACGTGGAGTGGGGTTTCTATCTTCATATAGCTAGAGGGTTACCATATATAAGAGTTCAAAAAATAAGAAGAGGGGTAATCCGATTATTCAGAAAATAAAAACATGTGAAAAATAGAGACATACTAAAAGATAGCAGCTATATCCATGTGACATTCCCTCATATATGTGTCACACGACTTCTTTGAATTTCTTAGTGAAAGTAGTCAGCCTGTTATGAAGACCTAGATAATACATGAAATTGACCAAGATCTATTTACCTTCAAACACCAGTAATGATTATCACCCCTTATTCCAAACAATATATGAAATAAAATAGAATTCATTTCTTTGAAATATAAATATTTTTATATATATAAATATCATTACTTTTAACAAATTTTATCAAAAAAAGTATTTATTAGCAGATAAATATATTAAAGAATACATATAATAATAATAATAATAATTATATATATAAATGTAAATAACTATATATAATTATGTATATTATCTATTATACATATTATGTAATTATAATATCATATACATAAACACAAGTATTAATATATATATATATATAATATTATTTAATTATTTAAATTTATTATTATTATTATTATTATTATATTAACTTTTATAAATGATATTATTATTATATTATATATATATAATGATGAAAAGAGAAGGGGGTTTGGGGTAAAAAATAGAATAAGGGGGTAACAGAAGCTCAACCTATGACAAATATTCTTCAACATGTGTTGATAGTTGTATGGTGTCTGAAAGGTGTGAACAATGTACGAGTTCTATAGGTTTGGTTTTTTATTTGTGTGGTGGAGGATAGGAAGACACTAGCTTCAAATTATTTGATGAACATCCTCAGTAGGGGCCTCAGTCGATGGACATGAAGTCTTTAACATCCATAAAGTGGCTGGCGAGATCAGTTTCTATTCTCAGAGGCTCAGGTGTCTTGGTAATGGTAATTCGTATTTTGGTTTAATATATGGAATCTATCCTTAATCAGTTACTTCAACTTATGATTTATGTGTTTTTAGTTTTAAATTTTATTTCATCTTTAGCTTCAATCATTTATTTTATTATACATTGGTTGTTGGTGACTCTTTACCCTCACGGTGGAAGATTAGAGAAGTCATCCCCAATGGTGGCTAGAAACAATGGTGTGTTGATTCACCAGTTAGTTGGAGGAAATAGATTGTGGTAGATGAAGTAGTGGGTGAATGGGGAAAATGTGGGTGTTGTTCGGAGGTGTCACCATTTCCATTTCCAATAATTGGTGCCGGATAGAACAGTTCCAGTTGTGGTGGGAGTAATAGTGGCTGATGAACCACTGCTGGATGATTTACTAGTAGTGGGTTGTGATCCACTGTGACATCCCGAGCATCCACGATACACTTCTCTTTCAATAATGCAATAGCTTGCATTGTACGCAAGTTTGAAATTCAAACATACACCACAAATAATCAAAGTAGACATTATGAATAGTAATACCCACTTTTTAAAATTATAGAAATTTTATATTTCAAAATGGACTTCATTTTTGGATTCGGAATGTCGAAATTAGCCTATGTTGAATTTTTTGTAATTTTCTGAGAACTTCAAAATTTTTATGAATAGTGAAAAATACTTAAAACAAATTTTTTAATCAAAATAATTTATAGTGATAAGTTATACTATTGAGTGGTTTTAAAGTATAATTAGAATATATTTTTACCATTTTATCCAATGGTGTTCATTATAATTAATTTCACTTTGAAATTGAACATAAACAATTGTCAATCTTTTGATATATATTGTTTCTTAAAAACACGCTATTTGTTGTGACAGCGGGAATTAATTATAAAATTAATTAATGAAACTTATATGTTTGTAATTTCATAAAATAGACATCATTTTTGAATTTGGAATATCAATTATAGCTTAGGGTGAAATTTTGGCATTGTTATGAAAAACTTCAATTTTTGATGAATAGTGAAACCACACAGTGGTAGTTAAAAAACTGATTTTTCATTTAAAGGAAACATTACCACTTCTGTGATTTGATTTTTAAAAATCCGACATACATGGTTGTCATTAGGAAGTAAAATGTGGTTCAATGAGATTAAAATAATTTTTTGGTGAATAGTAACTTTTAAGTTTAATTAATCGCAATTAAAGGTAATTAGTGAAATTTAAGGTAAAACTGATATTATAAAAATATGAAATGACCTTTACACTTGTCATACCCCTATTGTATGTGTCATGTCCGACCAATACAGTCCATGGGTCAACTTGGGGACCCCATGGAGCCACTTTGGTAGGAAAAGGACATAAATAACTTTTTATTTAATGTTAAAATAAAAAGGTCACAAACAAGAGTTGTTTTACTAAAACAATTTTTAAATGGGGTTATACAAGTCATAGTTTTGACTATAAATATTCATTAGAAATCTAAAAAGATTTCATACATCATGATATTTTTTTTATAATTTTTAGACATTAAATAAATTAAATTATTTATGACACCATAATGATGCAGCGATTACCTCATTAATTAACGATTTAAATAAAATAAAACGATAAGGTACTATCCAAGTCTTACACTTGTCCAAATCATATTTGATGGGTATATTTCGAACCCTTATCACCTTAGCCTCGAATTATAGATGTGTGGGACCTTTAGAATCCGAAAATCATTGTATAATAAAGTAATATTTCATTACTTTCCAAGAGTGCCCCTCCTCTCCACTTATAAAAGGCCCCCACCTCTACCACCTCATTCACACTTTCAAGCCATTTGGCTCAGCCAACATTTGCCTCAATACTCTCCCAACTTCCCCCTATTACTCCTAGAAGCCTCACTTTGGGCAGAACTCTTCTCAAGGAAGACTTTGGCTCAAATCAAAAAGAGTTACCCGATTTTAAGGTAATGTCTTCTCTAATGTTGTTTTGTTTTATTTTTATTCTCCAACCCCCTAAACACTTTTTATTCATTTCTTTTGTAACAACACCAGTATCCTCAATATACTAGGATGTTTTTATAATGAGGATTCAAGATACACATACACACACCTACATCTAATGGTTAAAGAACATACTGTTTCTGTGGATGGAGAATATTTGCCTCACAAAATGATGATTGTTCAACACTCATATAACACCTCTAATGGTGGCCATTATGGTGACACTATTATTATATATGATATATATATTATGTTTTTTTCCTTATGATTTTGTATTTTTCATTTATGGCATACCTTAATGGTTTCCATTATGGGTAAACATGATATTTTCATTTTAGGAAGTGCGGACTACCGCCCCCTCAAAGTGATTTGAATCTTTAATGACATATGTGGGATGTATAAAAGATGAATTAAATTATATTATATATGATATTATAATGGAATTATAATATACCATTATATAATTATGATTTAATTAAATACGAAATAGAAATTAAAGTAGCATTCAGGCGTACGTACGGCTTACCGTCTCCATGAACGGTGCATTTCATTTCTTACCTCTGAACGTTATAGAATATTATAAATGTATGTATATACTAGATATATATGAAATATATGATATCTATATCATGAATATAATTATGGATATAATGGATATTTCACCACATGAACAACTTGTAATTATAAGAAGTTTATTTTTGACTCAAGTACCAAAGATCGACAAAACGACCGTTATTAACTTAAATAATTACATAATGTTCATAACATGGTAATAAGTTATATTAAAGGAATAAGAAACTTGAAAAGGTTCTTAAGAAACTATAAATTAACTCTAGTTTGTTATTCAGGAGATTAAAGAATGATCGAGTCAAGTCGGACACGAGGTAAGGGAACTTCTTAACTCAATTTCCATTCTTTGGGTTAATCTCCTACTTTCAAATTATGTCATGATATTGTTATGTCCTATCTTGTATTTGTACTTTTTTATGTGTAATTATAGTGAATACACATAATAGATTTATTTTATTTAAAAAAATGATCTTTGTAAGGGACTTCATCTCAATCTCCTTTCATTGAGGCATATTTGGTTTTATACACAACTTTCTTTTATACGGTGTATAAACCCCTTTGAATTTTATGTTTATTCAAAAGGAATATTTTTATATGAAGCATTTAATAAATGACAAAATGGAATGTTTTTGTCGTACGTATGCGGCGACAACGACTTCTCTGCCGTCGTGACCATTATTTGAGTTCCGGCTTCCTCTAGAAGCCATAACTTTTTTTAAAAGAAAAATAAATATCACGTTTTACCTTTCTTTTATTTAGGTATTGAAAATGGTTTTGAAAGTGTTTTTATTATATCAATGTGTTGTATTGATATATTGTGATTGAAATTTGGAAATATTACGTTTCTTTTATGCATGTTTTATGTGATATGATTATGTTATGGTTTATGATATGTTTAAACCTATTCATATGAGGAATTCATTGGACTTAATAAGTGACGGGTGGAGCCCGCTATAGCTCCTCGATGCATCGGCAGGTCTCATGAGACAAACTAGTGTCTTGGGACAAGGCCTTGACAAAATATTATTTGTGGTCTTGGCATGAGGCATTGGCTACGTGGTTATGATAGTCTGGCATTATGCATTCCATCATTATGAAAGTGGTTATTGATATTTCATGTGATTATTCGACTAGTAGAATATCCATGTGAGTAAGTAAATGGCATCATTTCATTTTAATTTTGCCATATTATGCTAATGTTCAAGTTTAATAGGCTTTTGTTTTAGTTATACATTGCCTTAAATGTTAATGTTTATTTATGAAAGCTTCCGCTATATTGTTATCCTTACTAAGCATATTATCTCACCCCTTTCAATGTTTTAATTTTTCTAGGATGTGAAGAAGTATTTTATGAATGACCTGCAGGGATAGTCAGAAGAGGATATGAGTGTGGATTATGGAGACTTTTTTATTGTAGTTTTTCACTTTATGATGTAATGTAACATTTATGAATGTATCTAGTGTTTCCAAGGCTACTAAAATAATCGGTCTTTCGAGACTTGATCTTTTGTGATCATACCAATGTTTCGAAGTAATGCACTGACTCTGGGTAACTGGGGTCGAGGCATTACATCCACCATTGGAAATGGTCCAACATTGGGTGAAGTACCACTATTGGGTATGGTCCAATCGTGGGTGAGACAGGGGAGGCAGTCAAGAGGGGGTGGTAGTGACTAAGGAAAAAGAGGGTTGAACTCTAGTAATAGATCATTGGAGTCACTACACTATTTTTTATGATGACTCAGGGGACCCTGTGGCAGGTAGATTCATATTACAATAGAAGGTAGAAAATACATGAATAATAAAATACTACTTCAGAAATATAATTTAAAATTAAAAAAGAAATTTGAATAATATTTTAATCATTAAAAAAAGTTATATACATTCATTACATTCAAATTAATATAATAATTAAGCAAAACTGATTAATTTGCAAAAAATAAATATTAAAAACATAAACAAGAAAATAAAAAAATATAATTAAATAAAAATAATATTAAAATAGAATAAACTATAATTAAATAAAAAATTAATAAAAAAGTGTATATATAATATAAAATTTAAAAAACAAAAATAAATGATAAATAACAATAATTAATTGAATGAAAATGTTTATTTAAAATAAAATTAGAAAAAAAAAATAGAATTATAAAATAGAATTATTTTTTTAATTTCAATTTAATCATAATTATTAAATTAAACACTATAAAAATTTTTAACACAAATTCATATTCATAATATTTTAATATAAAATTGAAATCAAATATTAACTATTAAATAAAATAAAATAATTTTATAAGTAAATGCACTAAAAAAAGAAAACTAATCTGCTAAAATGGGTCAAAAATATCGACATCACCTATCAGAATTTCCTATAAAAGTATATTGAAATTGTAAAGTCAAATAACAATGACCATGTTGTTCTAATTCATTATTAATGTATAAGAAATGATTTATATTCATAAAACTCATTATCCTTATATCTTTAACTATATGTAATCTAATTAAAGATACATTCATACTATAATAATATACATAAATTAGTTCCCTAATAAACATATAATACAACATATCTTCAATGTAAAAAATATTTATCAAATTCAATTTATCATCATTCACTATAAGATTCAATAAAGTTCCTCCCTCGTGTATTATCACCATTATTATTTACATGTACTTCATTGATTTTTTGTTCATCTTATATCAAAAATCAGTTGATAAGATTAATATATTCTAACATATGTATATATCCCTATAAAAAAACCATGTCACATGTTTCTTAATAACAACTAGATGTAATTTAATTACAATGGTTTCTTCATGACTAATTTTTTTTTTATATTTATAAAATTTATAAATTGTTTACTGTCACCATTTGGAAAATCTATAACCCAATTATTCAACCTAAAAATGTCACTGTTAAGGTATTTTTACTCCTGTTCACCAATTAAATTACTATTCTCAAATATAATCTCAATAATGAGATGCTGAATCATGAATTTTTAACTAATAAAAATATATTCATAACTATGACTTGTTATAATAGCATCCCTCCCTCAACAATTTGGCAAGTACATACACATAAAATATGGTTTTAACACCTATTAATATATATTCACACAATATAATATTTAAAAAAATTATTATCATCTATATAATTTCATATAATAGCTCTTGAGTGTGTATTAGAACAATTTTATGATTTTATTCTATAACTCTTAGCCTAAATCAATTCCAACTTACTATACTCACCCAAATGGGTTCTTATAAAAGGGAAATAATCTTTTACATTAAATTATTATTTTATTTACATTTATATTTTTAAAGAAAATTTATATAATGATGACTATGTAAATATTAGACCCATTATACAAACACTCTTGAGAGTATATGATTTCAGAGTGGTTATTGTATCCTTCAATGATAGGATTTTTCTTTAGATATTTAAAATATCTAACATCATCATCCCCTACTATGTTCTCCTTTGGAGATCTTATTGATCCTTTCATCACTTTATACATCCATGATCTATGGTCATGTTCATGTCATTTTAGTAGTTTCGACCTTCTGATACCATCGTCCACCCACAATAAAGTATACTAAGTAGTTCATGTTTGACATTTTAGTGGGAATCTATTATATATTCTCATAATAATATAAATAATAGAGTAATATATAAAATCAGATTGAGTCAATTGAATTTTTTATCGCCCATATATTTTAGAATATACTACATGTTAATAAATTATATTTGTTTTTAATATTGTATTTCACACAATACTAAATTGAAATGAATTGAGCTTATTAAAATATAAAATTAATTTCAATAATATGTATTAAAATGAAATTGATATAATTAATGTAACCATATCAAGTAATTAATTTCATGAAATATTTTTAAAATTATAAGAAATTGAAGTCTAGTAATTTTTGTCTAAAAAGAAATGTTTTGTTTAAAAATATTATAGTTATTATATATATATATATTGAGTTATAAAAATTTTGAAATTTATATTTTAGCTATTTAGAAAAATGATAAATAATTCATAAATTATTTATCTATGCCTTATAAATTAATATAAAATAATTTATAGTCAAAGAGAGATATTTTTTAGAAAATTACATTCATGCTTGAAAAGTTTTAGTATTGTTACTAAATTAAATTTATCACAATTAAAGAATTATTTAGATTAAATGAATAGATAGAATGTTCAAACATGTATTTTAAAATTCATCTAATGGTCTTAAATCCATAAAAGTAGAATAAATTTAAATTTATATAAAAAATGATTTCTTTGATAAACCATTTTATCCCATTTTCATGATTATAATAACTTTGATTTTTAAAACATCCAGTTTCTGAATAATGATAATTTTTTTAAATATTTTAAATTACCATAATGAATATAATGATTCAATTTTGTCAATAAATTTAATCATAATAAATAGTTACCACGGTAAAAAGTTTTTTACCGCAACAATGGTTAAATGAGTTTTGAGGGGGTAAAACAAAGAAATCAGGATTTAAATATCATTAAAACATATCTAAATTTGATTAAATGAGTTTATTTATTTAACCTGTTATCCTATATTTGAATTTGTTTTCTATTTATTTCCTCTTCATTAATAATTTTTTTTATATTATTTAAAAACATTGAATATTTACGAGGGTGCCACTCCCATCAATTACAAAGCGGGCATCTTCTTACATATCCACACTAATTTATCACTTTTTATCACATGATATCTATCCAAATACCTTTACCAATATCTTTATATAGTACCAATTCATTATGGTTTTCTGAAGATAACCATCCATGAATCCTTAATGTGTTTTTCAAATGTGATTATCCATAGAAGAGGTATGTGTACATACAAAAAAATTAAATTTTTCCATCATACAGTTCATCGAATTATTCTATAAATATATTTATATAATAAAATAAATATCTTTTATGTACAAAATTAAATATGATATTGTTACAAAAATCTTATCTCTCCTTTCCATCCAATTAAAAAATAGTTTATTAACATGAATATGTCAATACAACCATGTACATGAACCGTCGTGTTTCATGTTTCACCATACTATAAAATGGATGGTTATATCAACTTATTTAATTAATATATAAATATATGATACTTGTTATGTAGTTAATATTATAGAAAAATTATTATTATTTACCATGCAATCTATATATTAATTGAAAAATGACAGCATTGCATGTGCGTACGTTCAGACCACCACCACCATGAAGTGATATAATCCATTTTCCATCACCACCATAATTTTAATTCTATGAATTTATATATTATTAATAAATACTAAATTTATTATTTGAATAATATTCATTATATGATGAAATTTTGATCAATTTTCAAGGATTTTAGTCACCAAAGTGAAGCATACAATAAAAATATTACATCTAACACCTGCATTGTTGAATTTAGTAGAGAATTATTAATGGTTAACTGGTAAATTTGAAAGAAAAATATATTTTATGATAATTTTTATATTTACTATGATATATATTTATAGAAAATATTCATTTTTTATATAGGAGTTTAGAGTGTCTATGAAGCTTTTTTATGTTTCAATATTATTTGAAATCGAGATTGTTTATTCCTGAATAACATTTAGTGGAATTGTATGGTATATATTTATTAAAAAAATATAAATTTTTGTTTTTTATTTTTTTATGGATATTTGATGTATTAAATTTTATCCCCCCTTCATGGTACTCAAAAATTCCAAAAAAAATTAATTTTAGACATGTTGTCTATATTAATTATTTGGGGTAAGGAATCAATTTTATTCCTGGTTATGATCCATTAAATGATTCAAGAATTTTATTTTATATTCTCCAATGATTGTAAAAATTAATTTTAAATAATATTATACTTTCATCACAGTTATTTAAATATACATATTCATTATTTTTCACATATATGAATTATTACAATTTTTCATATAAAAGAAATAAATGTTTTTAATGTGTATTGAATTAATGTATTTTTATACCATCATAAGTGTTATAATCATTAATGTTAATTTACAAAAATATATTTTTTATTAAATATTTAACCATTTCTAGAAATTTTTTTGTTTTTTAAATTATAACTGATGGAAGGTGTGGTTTCTTTTTAATTTAAAATAATTATTTTAAATGATTTTATAAAAGTATTTTTCTTCTATATAAGCATTATTTATGGAATTTAATGAGTCACTTAGGGTATTATAAAATAATATAATCCAATTTGGTGTGGCTTATGGTTATTATTTTCAATTATATTCACATGAAACCAATAACACCTCTACAGGTTACATATGGATTTAGGAAATAATGATTAATTTTGTGATCCTGTGGAATTCATATACGTGGTTTTCATTATTTTATGCTTTTGTATTGAATTATATAAGCCTAAATTTCATTAGGATATGATTTATATCTCATGAGACAGTACGAATGGGAATCGGCAATGAATCCAGCCATTGTGGGCTAACAGCCACCCAAAATAAAAAGAAACTGGGGAGTAAACCCAAACCACCATGGTACATTTTCTACAATCTTATTATGTACCTGTAGGTAATTCATGAATTATGAAAAAAATTTCTATTATTATGATTATTTTACACTGTAATGATATGGTATTATTTTTATGATATGATCTCATGGATCATGATTTATTATTGACGATTCTACACTCTTATGACACATGTATTTTTTTTAAAAACGTTTTTATTCCAAAATAATGATTTATAATCAATAATGGATTTGGAATGATAGGGATAATTTACAATCATTATTTTAAATCCTTCTAGTCACATTTTATCGTCAATTTATATCTCCCAATTTTACCCTTACAATGCATTTTAGCTCAAACATTCTTACATTTATATTTCCTCATGTTATTAAGAATCGTTCAAAGTTTTATATGTCTAAGAAAGGATACATAAGAGAAGAAATATTTGAGATATTTTGAATATATTATATAAAATATGTTGATTATATATCTGGTAATTATATACACTAATCTTTTGTGGTTATGTTTAATTCATTACTGTGAGATGTTTTAAATATTCACCTAAAATGATGTCATACATTTATATAAAATGAGTATGTTTCATAAAATAGTTACAATATGGGGTATAGTTTTTAGGGATAAGGTTATAAATAATAAATTGAAAAAAAATAAATCTTGGATTTACTAAATGTGTCATGGAATAAATGTAATGTTCTATAGAATGATAAGAATGTGTCATATTTTTGGACATCTGAGGAATTATTTTCAGGACTATTAGATTTATCACTATTATTAATGAAACTTGAATCCCACACAATATTGTTTTGTTTTATTGTAACTCCTATATATTTAAATATATATTTGATTATGAAACCTATTGTATTTGATATCATTAATCATAAGAAATAGAAAATCATAATTAATTATGGAACAATATACAACCATAAAAATGTACCCATAAAATCATTGAGTAAATATATAGGTAACTAATATATGATATATATAGAGAGAGAGAAATAATAAAAGTGATAATTATTATTATTATGATACTAATAAAATTTAATTAGTACTAATATGTAACTATTAAGACATATTTATATATTAACATTTAACATTATGAAACTAGATATTAAAAGATTTATATTATGATAATTAATATAAAAATAATAAAAAATTTATTTTTAAGTATTAACATCACATTTTGTTAGAAATCTATATAAAATTATAATATTAATAGTTAATATTATAAAAAGTAATTTTTACATGAAAAATGTTTTTATAATATATTTGTAAACTTTTCTAAGAGTAAAATTTTCCTATTTTAGAAGTTTAATATGAAAAAAACAATTCTGCGTATGGAATTTATAATAAAAGTATTTTTTTTAAGGTGAAACTGTCAGATTTGTTTAAAAATTATTGATTTTTTGGGTGAATAGTGAAAAAGTATTTTCCTAATTCCACCCCTTTTTATCAATTATAATTATTTAAGAATAAAATCAATTATTAAAAAAAACAAAAAATATATATTTATAATTTAAAAGAAAAAAATTAAAAATAAAATATTAAATTTATTAAAAATTTGTTTTAATTTTCGATATTTAATGAAATATTAATTTTAAAAACTATTGTAATTCACATATATTAAAAATTATATTTAAAACTGATGAAATTAACTATAAAAATTTATTTCATTTTTTGGATCAACATATTCAAATTATAGAATAAGATCAATTTTATTTTTTTGAATAAAATCATGATTAAAAATATTAATTTTAGTAACCATAAAAATTAGTAAATAGAAATTTTCAATGAATTCATTTACTAATGTTGTTTGATTTCTTATCTAATAAATTAAATCGCTCTATTTAATATAAGAACATTATTTTGAAGTTTACACATATAAAATTATAATATCACTAGTATAATTGGTAATTAGTTTTAGATAAGATTAAGAACACTAAATCATTAAGAAATTGTTTTTTTTAAATATCTATATATTAAATATTTTAATTTAAATATTAATTTAAACTTATATAAAAATTTAAATATCAATATATGGTTCCAAAATTATGTTTTAGTAATCCAAAATTTCATAATGTGGGTTCTGTTTTTTTTTTCTAATTCAAAAATTTCATAGATAAAAACTTGTTACCATAATAAAAACAATTTAAAGCTTAAACTAAAAAACCTATGAATAGATGAATTGAAAATTGTTTATTTTTTTGAAAATAAATTGTATAGTATTTTTGAACCTCAAATCACCCCACACACCATTAGTTTTCACTTTTGGAATCATTGACTCTTGAATAATTTCAATTTATTGTTAAATAATATCATTTTTTCACTAAATAGACTTATTCATCAATTATAAATTGGGATCACAAACATCCACTCACAGATACACAGAGCCTTGAAAATTTTCTTTGCCCCATTCCTAATTTTCCAATCCTATAAGTCACATAAATACTCAAAATCTCGTGTTAAACATAATAAATCCTAATCAATTAATTTATGAGGATACATTCAAGAATAATTCACAATCCTATAATGAGTATTACATAATCCTTATCCATTTATTATCAATAATTCTCTATAATAATGAAATAACATGGTTTCTATGACCATAGTGAATGAGGGGTTGAATCAGTGGTGATCATTTACAAGTGATTTTCTCTTGAAATTATCCTATCCAACTCTTTAGAGTTTCAATAATTTTAAACATTATATCCCAATATTTAGGGTAAGAAATTATTTTCATGAAAATAAATGCATTGAAGGTTTACCAAGTTCACTCCCTATAATGGTGAATATATCTTTTCCATATAGACTCTCATATGTCTATAAAAATTCATCATTATATTAAGTGAATAAAATTTAGGAAACTCATATTAATATCATTATGTCTCCTAAAAAGTAATTTTAATCACTCATGTTATTTAAATTTTATTATATTCTTATCCACAACAACAACAAAATAAAATTTTAAACTGTTCTAAACTTTTTTTCTAGAAAATATTAATCTCATAGACTCTTGATCTTGTCTGACTCTTTCCCATACACATTTGTCTTTATAGAGTATAAATTTTCTTATTCCAGTTTCGAACGACTCTATGTGTATTTCACCAATACCAAAAACACCATTTTCCAATACACCTCTATTAGGTACCGTTATCTAGTATATCATCATGATCTAAGATATTCCTTCGTTGTAAAATTATGTTAGTCTTCTTATAATAATTTCTCCACTACTTCTATTACTAACACATGATAAGTTAACATTTATCTTAAACAATTACCTCTTAATATTGAATTTTAATAAGGGGAAGTGTATTATTTTGAAAAATCATATTCAATTTCTTATGATCATCTAAATATCACTAGGGAACCTATAAAACATTTAATAGTATTTAAAAATATTTTTACAATCTCAATGTCAACTACTTACCTTAGTCAACTGTAAAACATTACTAGTTTATTAAACAATGAATTCCATTCTCTAAAATTTATGTGATATGGACTTTACAAATAATCTATAAACCTTCTTATAAATCCATTTGGAAAATGCCTATTTAGTGCTTTCACAAGACCTCATATGTTTTTTACCATTTTCCCTATATCTCCTATTTCTGATCTAAAATTCTGAATGAATCATTATGGTAAGCATATCCATTCTTTTACCTATGATATTCATAAAATTTATCAATATAATGGACTCAAATATTTTTGTTCTAGATCCATCTATCTGATGAAATTCTATGTACCCTTCTTACCATAAAGTGTCCATTCAAATTTCATACATGCATCGGTTCAAAATTATCAAACTGATACAAAAACAAAGAAACTTCTATCCAATGAAATTACATTTATTTTTTCAAAATTATTCAATCAGACAGTTCATTGACTGATCAACATGTCTTATTGGACATATCATGATTTATTTATTTATTATCCAATATCTCACTCTAATTTACATCATAATATCCTATCTAATACATTGGAAAACATCCCAATATTGTGAACTTTTTTTAATCTTCATTTTATCCAATTGAATTTATTTATTTTGTATCTGGAATACTTCCCAATTTTATCAACATTTATTAAAATAAAACAAATCATTTGCTTTAATTTTTGAATATTTATCTATTAAATATAAATTTAAACCAAAATCTCCTTGTTTAATTATATTTTAACCTATCCATTTGTTGATCATTCTAATAATTTTTCTCAAGAATTAATGGACATTCCTTATAATAAATTTAAAAACAAACTACAGAAAAAAACTCATCCCGATAGGAATTTCTCTGATGGACTCAAAATGACTGACTTTATTCAGTATGAACTTTATGATATCCATTTGTTGAAATATATATATAATATTGCTTCATTTATTCACAAATTTGACATCATATAAACTATTAATCTAGAAAAATAATCAATTTGAAGAGAACATATGTATATATCTAAAAGAAATTTTCTATTTTCCATTAACAATTTCTATCTCTAATTATATGAAACTTCAACACATCATATCTTTATCATTTTACATCCACAACCACATATTTTTATGATTTTTCTCAAACTTCTCACATTCTATACTAAATTTTGATAGTATATTTAGAATAATGAATATCATCATTATTTTTGGACATCAAATACAATTAATGCATAATTTGAATTAGTAAGAAATATTTATTTTCTTCCTCCAATAACAAATCATGAATGTTTCTTACATAAAACACAAAAACATTAAAAAATGATTTAAAAAAAATATAGAACTCAACAAAAAATATTCCAAAGGATCTCTAATATCCCTCTTTATAATTTTATGTCCACATTCTTAAAAACTCAACTAATTTTCATAAAACATGCATCATACCGTATAATTTCTCATAAATAATTTCCTCAAAAAATCCATTTATTATGAAATTTTCCACATGTGATTTTGACCCTTTGTAACATGCAATTTTTGTGTTCATAATAGGATAAATACCCCCATCAACTATTTACTCTTCCTTTTTTTGATACAAATAGTATACTATATATGAAATATATGTATGTATTTTTTATTGAATATTTTTTATTATTATAACCCTTCCAAAAAAATCCAAATTGTGGTATAGAAACATCATAAAAACAATCACAGGTCATTATTATTGACTAAAAATGATGTTGGAGCCTTAGTTATAATAAAAATTCCCTTGTAAAAACATTATAGAAAAAACATTAACATGATTTTCTTTGAAATAAATTCTCATATAACATATCTAACATCACCATTCTCCATAATGAAATGATATTAAATATCAACGTTACATGATTATAAATGAGGTAATGGATTTTTAGAGAGATCAGTGTAACTTTTGTTACTAAAATGAATTTTCAATGGTTTTCAATATTTACCCTCAAATAATTCAACTCCACTTTCATAAACATCATTTGAGTGCATTCATGGATGTTGGAAGGCTTTTCTTCTCCCATTATGCTTAAATTTATTGAACATTATAAATTAAAATTTTGGCTGACACAAAGTTATCACATTAATAAATATTATCTTTATTTTAATTTTCAATCATTGAAATATTTAGCCTAACTGGATTTATTAAACATAAGTAAGATCAACACATCATTCATTTATACATAATTTTATATTTTTTATTTCTTTAGCTCACCTGATTATTCCCTATGCTTCCATAATGTGTGATTCCTTTGGACCACTCTCATATCTGTCACACAATGTTACGTAATAGTAAATTCTTCGTCGTTAACTAGAAAAATAGAGCGATATTACAATAAATAATTATAAATCATTATAATTAACACTTTTCCTATTTTTATCTTTACTCATATTCAAGTAAAAATTTATTGGAGTAAAATCCTCTATTGGATCTACCATGCCAAAATATTGTAATGACATATTGACATACATTTATTGAGAGAGGAATATATATTCTACTTTTTTTCAAGAATACCCTTACAGCTGTTAAATGATTTAATCATTTATATTTAAGAAGTTTATATTAAAATTTCATCAATTTACTCACATGATTTATCCATATATACTTTAAAAATATATCATTAATTTAAATAATGAAAATCAGGGTACTTATTCTCATTTCCTTAATATAGTTGTCAATATAAACTTTTGATTTATAAAAGTTCTATTTCATTGAGAAACTATCATGTCTTCAATACCAGACCAAAGGTGTTGCTTTCAACCAATACAAATATTTCAACAATTTATACACCATGGTTCCATATTTGAAAAGTAATAACCCATTGGGTTTCACAATATAAACTCCTTCTCCAATTTCTATTTTTTATGAAATCATAAATAACTTTCATATAATATAATTTTTATTATCTATGTGCATCAACATCCAAGAATATCATTATTTTTGAAAGTCTCAGAGTAACAAAAAAACATATCATAGAATTCAATGCATTCCACCAATGAGTAAACATTGAAAATTAGGAATTCAATATTTTAGTAAATTTATCTATGTTTCTTGGGGTTATTTTTGATCCCCATTATTTTAATTATAACATTATTTCCAATATGTTTTATAAGAAGATCCCAGGTTTCATTTTATTAAATTTTATATGATTTTTCATTCATATAATTAATCTTTTAATAATATTAATCTTCCTATAAAAAACATTGGTTCCACTATTGAAATATATATTTTCTCATTCCAAAACCTAAATTTTCATCTTTTCTAAACTAAATCATGTTGATTTACAATGATTTTATTGGATTAAATCTATTTTTGTAATGTTAAAAACATTTGGGATGTTCTTTTTTCCTTACTTTATTTATCAATATCCATATATGAGTCAACATATATAAAATTATGATAATAGCCATGTTCACTTACAATATTTTCATTAGAATTAAATATTAAATATTTTATAACATATTTATTATTATCTTTAACCAATTTTGTTGAGGAATTATGAATTTTAATATATTATTCAATAAGAAATCATGAAACTAATATTTTTTTTATTCCAATAACTATAACTAATCCTCAAAAGTGAATATGGAAAGAAAATAATTCCTTCTTCTTTTTCATCAAAACATTCAATATCTACATTTTTTATCTTTATTATGAGTGGAAAAAAAATGCTCGAACAATTTTTCTATCAATGTTTTCTTATACCTCGTGAAATTGGGAGTTATTTCATTCTACATACATAATAAAAATATTTTTTGAACATGAATAACACAACTTATAACTTATCTCTTGAAGAAAATGGAATGTTTTTATTCCTTAATAATGATTAATTCCATATCATCCAAACATCAATTTTTTTTATGCTGCTCCATTGTTTTTGAAGTGTAAAAATAACTATATTTATTCTTGTTTTTACACCATAATGGGTAGAATTTGAAATAAATACTTATTTAGTCTTTTATATTATCTATTCTCAATTTTTGTACGTAAAAACCCAAATATTTTCTAATTATCATCTAAATATTGTGAACATCTTGGTATACTTTTATTTTTGTGTCTCTAACATACCTATAGTAATTTTAGAGAAATATTCAATGAATGTAATAATGTATAAATTTTTTATTAAGGTCATATCATCCCTCATAGGTCACTGTTAGTGAGATAAGGACTTTTTGTAGATTAAATTTCCACATTACTATATCTTTCATAAAGCATCATCCATTTATAATAGGTTTTATGAATAACATCTTGATTTTTTTGTAGTATGTTTATTATTTCCTCTTACATTGAATATATGCTCATAATACTAAATAAATGATTCAAAATTCATATATACTATATATTATTTTCATCTTGATAACATAAGTACCATGAGTTACTAGGATCTCCAATTTAAAATAGATCTTTTTTTGTAAATTATCTCATAGAAATCTCTTTTCTATGTCTCTGGTTGTTGATGATACATGAATCTATTTTGAATATAAATTCCTTACCATTTCAAAAGTTTTACTGAACAATTTGTATGTTTTTCTTAAATACATTAATAAAATACTTCTTTTGACATCATATTCTAATATTAAATCTTATCCATTCAATTTCATATAATTTTGAGGAAAATATTATATCTGATAGTGACTAATCTTCACTCAACTACATTAAAAAAATTATGATATTAAAATATCATTTAATATCTATAAAAAAACTATTTTGAAGAATCCCCACACTATTTCATTTTATATATTTCTAGAGTAGTCTCCAAATTAAAGGATTTATCTCTAATTTTATTCATCCCACTATCCTTCTATGTTCTAGTATAATAAAAATGTCTCAGAATTGATTTCATACAATCTATTTCATAGTGACATATTCTATCACATCATCTATAAAATTCTTTCAAACAATAAAAATATAATTTATCTGGAAAAATTATAACAAATAAAGATATATCTTTTGTTTCATTATATAACATATTAATGTGGATATCTTTTGTTCTAATGTTCTTCACCGTAAATCCATTTCCACCTCTTTGGAGTTGCATGTTGTGAAAAAAATTATATTAAATTTCGTACATATACCGCAACACTAATAAAACCCATTGATTATGAATCATCTATTAAAAAATTTTGTTTCCCTATAATTATTTGTTGAGGATCAACACACCTTTTTGTAAATAATTCCCTATAGAATTGTAAAATATTCATTAGAAGGTTATTTTTAACTTATATTGATGTGATGTGTTTATCCAATAGTTTACTAAACTATTTTTTCTTGTTTTATATATATATTATTGTATGGCTAGTATAAATAGATGATCTCTCAATTTAAGTTATCATAGAATTCAACAGATGCTTGGGATGAGGGATTTCATTATAATTATATATTTTTTAAAATTGGAAAAATTATTGAAATTTTTACTCATTTGTTTTATGTTTCTTTTCATTATCAAGGCATATTTTTTTAATCCTATATAGATCAACATCCATGGAAGAATATTTCTTACTATGATTATCCCTCATCATCCCTCAATCCATATATTTGATTTTGATGTCTTTAATCCTATAAAAGTTTCCTACAATTTTTTTTGCGAAATTATTATTTTCATTTATTCTTCTTCACACTTACCTCATCAAAATTGTACCTTTTTTATTGTGTTTTTCTGTTTTCCCAAATACATGACTCATGTTCTGATCTCAGATGAAATGTTTTCTAGGTTTTTTCACTATCGTCATCGTCACTATTTAAAGTATCTTTCAATCACTCAACATTATCATCCATGGTTCTAAACTTCTTAACAATATCATATTTAGTTAAACTATTCTTTATAGAGGCATAATAAACTTTCATAAAAAATATACCAATTTTATTTATTATTGAAATTTTTATTTCTCCTAGTGGATATGTTATATTCCCATACTATTTAATCCACTTATTCCATCAAATATTATATTCTAAATAATCGTAAAATTACCCAACACTAATTCTGATAGAGTTCATATTAAAATTTACAATGCCTCTATAGTCTAAATATTCAAAATAGAGTTTTATATTATTCATTCCATTACCTCTCCATAATTTTTTTAAATATTACTAATATAATCATATTATTAACATTAACATAATAGTATTTATCTTTAAATTAATCAAGGTGAGTTACATGAAATTGAAGATATCATATTTTCAAAATTCTTATGGATGAAAAATTGATTTCTTCCTTTATTATTTTTGACGAATAATGGATATTTACTCATTTAAAAGGATATATTAATTTTATACAATTGATTATTAAAAAAATAATCCTTATATACTAAAGAAGATATTTTTTGACTTAAACTACATGGAAAGATCCTCATTAATATCTTAACTATTGTAGATTATTCCAAGACATCAATGAACCCTCTAATGTTATTTATATTTTCACTAAATATATTGGGGTATTCGCCAATAGTTTAATATTTTTAAATTACTATATTTTCAAACACGCTGAGTTAAAATTATATTTATTTTCAATCAATTTTTTATTCTCCATGAAGATACTTCTGTGTTTTAAAATTTTTTATATTATATCTTGAGAAAAAAAGATTTTATATAAAATTATTTTACATGTAAATAAAAATTTCATTTCTAGACTTCCCTTTATGATTAATAATATTTATTCCAATAAATTTCATAAGTGAATATTCTAAATCAGTAGAAACAAAACATTAGCATCATTGAACACCTATATTCCATTATGAAGAATATGATATCATTAAATACATTCATCCATAATAATTTTTTCTATCAAAGGTAGAAATAAATATAATATTAACATAGTTTTTATTATCCATTTTAAGGATATAATAGGGGATCTTGTTCTATGATATCTCTTGATGTTCCATAGAATTAGAGGACCACTAATATGGAGTTTTTGAATTAGTTGTGATCATTTAAAAGTACATTTTTCATAAACAATTAAAAAATTAGACATGTGAGGGTTCCTATCTTATTTAATTTTTTAGCTCAACCATACTCATATTTTAAAATATTAAAGAAAATAATGTAACCTAAGCTATAAAAGGATCATCCCAAGTGTGGGTGACTATCTACATACCATTGAGACGCTGAGAAGTCCAAGGAAATTCCTGATTATATAATGTGAATAGAAATAAACTAACACTATTTAATATCTATTGTCTATTGATTAAAAATTAAACATAATATCATGATTTTGAATGGTTTCTTATATTTTATTCCAAAAATGTTAGATCTATTTCAAAACTAGTCCTAAAAAAATTGTATTGAAAATATTTATTAGCTACACTCTCTATATTTTGAGACTCCTTTTATTGTTCCTTTGTGTTCATGTAGTATGACTTTGTTTAGGGCTTATGTATAATGAATCACTATAAGATTAAAATTTTTATGTTATTCCTCTTTGTGATGCACCATGGTCAAATATATCTTTTTTGACCAAGATATTCCTTGGATATAAACTCATATGTTTCCTCTGATGAAAATATCATCACTTTGACTCTTTCTTGCACATGAACATTCTATATTATTACTCTACATGTACCTATTTATAAAGTATCACTTCATGCAGAAATATTTTTCATCTGAAACATTAAATATAATTTTATTTCTAAATAAAATTTCACTATGATGCCTCTCCAACCGTATATATCATTAGTTAATCTTCTTACAAACATAGTATTAATTAATCTCTTCATACATCCAAATAAAATTTCTAGTTTAAAAAAAATTTAACGAAAATATGAGCATCATTATTTTAATGTAATTTTCATTATTTATGTTAGTCCCCTAAAACCACTATCCATTAGTTATATATGTAGTTACCTTACAATGACACATATATCTAGTAATATTCTATATGACTCTAATTTTATTATATATACTGTCTGATTGAAGTGGCCTAGTAAACTCAAAATTTCTCTATTCAATACTCTTTACAAGATTATTTATTCTAATGTACTCAAAATGGGTTATCTATATTGATCTATCTATTGAAATGTAATATCTTTATTAGGAAATATGTTTCAACTCAAACATCATAAAGGGATCATTTCACTATGCTCAGACTGGTAAAATATCATATAACCATTCCTCTCAGGACATCCCACTACAATTTATAATGTCAATCCATCTTATGTATCATTTATTGATGAACATGAAATGTTAAACTCAACATGGTGGATTCATTGATCATCTACTCTCTATTTTTAATATACTTCATACATCCTTTTCTAGTAGACAATAAAACATCCAACTATATTGAACATTTATAATCCTTCATTATATCTATATAAAAATATTAATTTTTCTATATCGTAGACATACTTGTTTTTTCCACTGGTAAAACTTTAAAAAATATCATCCTATTAATATTGTAAATATATTTATGATGTGACTCCCTTGAACACCACATCTCACTTAATGGTTATATTTTCACGTGTCTATATTATGATCTAATTAAAACAATATTTTATGATATAATGAACATAACATCTTTTTAATTAATAAATTTTTTTTAAAAACTCATTGTAGAGGAACTATTTTCGAGGTAGTCAAAATTATATACATAATTAAATAATAACATCATGAAATAATTTATTTTATCTCATCAAATTTTTCATGTTCATCTCTTCCAAAATTTAATTTCATAAAAAATGTTCATCTTGAAACATCATCAATTTAAAAATTGCATACGTCTTTTCTTGGTAAAATTGATCAATTTGAATTCCATTTTTTCTATATGATCATCAAATAGAAAATTTCCACATCAATAAATGAAAATTTTATTGGTTCATCTCCAACATTTTAAGTCAAAATCTGACTCCTACCCCTGTATACCTACACATACAAATATTTCTAAAATCATGGTAATCCTCATGATGTTAAAAATATAAATACCAGAAAATAACTTTATTACATAGTAAAGAAACTATCATAATATCCAGTAGACACTCAAAAGATATGTGTTTTATCATGAATAAAAAATATTCACAAATATGATGTGAATAAAAATTTGAAAACACATTAACAAAATAACATAAAAGATTATCAAAAAAATATACAAAAATTATACTATAATTAAATTTTTATCATTATTTTAGTCACGTGATATTATTTAAAGTTAATAAATATTAATTATTCTTTAAAATAATTTTAGGAAAAAATATATCATCGATCTTGTTTTTGTGTGGACTACCCCTCCGCAAACCGGTCTCTTTTTTTTAAACACCAATATTCACTAGTTGTAATGATGAAATTGATGAATATATGTTACATTTACCATATAAATTTTATTATGTAGAGAAAAATTATAATTCAATTTTACACAAAATCATTTTTTGGTAAATATATTCTTTAGCAGCATGGTGGGTATATAGATTCTCCATGAAGTAACATATCTCATTTTCATGTAGTTTCATTATTATTTATTTAAATATTTTCAAATATGATTCCACACAATAATTATATCTAAATTATATCTATATGATTCTTTATGAATGATATTATAACTAAATAATCCACTTTTATAATATTAATCCTCAAATAATTATGTTATGTTCTTGTTGGAGTCTATCAACCCACCTGCTTGAACAATATTATAAAATTAAATAATGGATTAATATGAAAACATAAATACTAATATTATTACATTTTGATAATAAAACTTTGAATTTTTTATGTTCATATAAATTTTTATATAAATTATTTCAATTTCTTTGAAATATCGTTTTTTATCACTAAAATTACTTAAATAAGTCAAAACGGATTCCACTTTATCAAGAATTTACCAAAAAAATGTTTGGACTTATATATATTTTTTAAAAATAAATAAAATATATCAATTAGTGTACCTTAAATTGTATAGGAATGATCATATTTGTGTTAAATAATGCATATCAATATAAATATTATAAAATACCTATGAAAAAATTTATGTTATTAACACTGAATGGTGAAGAAAATTGATACTAGATAAATATATTCAAAATAAGTGATCATTGGGAATTATTTAATTAAATAAATATATAAATAATTAATTGAAATGTTTGATTGATATATCATTTTTACTAGATATATGAGTTCTTTAGCAAAATTCGGTGATTAATGTAAGGGATCTTTTCCTCAAATTTAAATTTTGTGAGGCATGATTATGTTATAAAATATTTTTTTCTGTTTTATGGTTAAAAAAAACCTCCTTGATATTTTATATCCTAATAATATAAATTTTAATTTTATTTAATATTCAATTTAATTTATATACTTCAATGGGGTTTGATTTAAATTTGTCTAATGTTTTAATAGTTATTTTTCAAAATTTTCAACCCCTTGAGATATTCATGATATATTCCCCTTATTTTGTTTTATATTAGATATTCACTTACATTTTTCCTTCAATTATAATTAATATCTCGCTTTTCATTATATTTTATTTTTAGGGTAATCGATCTTAAGTTCATTGTAATTTTATATTACAATTTTTTGAAGGGTGTTTTCATCTAAACATTCCTTCATTACGATATGATTCATATTCAATACATATATAATTTTTGGGCGAACGTATTTTTCATGGAATAATTTATAATTATTGTCATACTATTTTCATTGGGGGATTAAACTCATGTAAATCCATCAATTCCTTTTACTTTCCAAACCATAATCAGTTATCAGTATTATTTTTCCTCAAATTCCATTCCCTTATGAATTATATATTTTACATTATATTGTTTCATTGAAAATAACTTATATTAAAATTCATTGATTGAATAAGAACTTTTATCTTTTAAAAAATACCATTACTCTATATGGTATTTTTTTGAGTTTTCTTACAAAAAAATATATTACAATAATTTATTATGGAAATATATACAATTGGTATACTTGTTATTCCATTACTGATGATTATTGAATACTTAGACAAATTGATTATGTATTTTTTCCATCCTCCTTTTTATATATGGATTATATTAAGGTATAGTCAAATGAAATGTTTGTTTTTTTTATATTGGTATCTCAATAATGATGTTTATGGATTACTTAATTAAATTTGATCATGATTTTATTGGTATTATAATATTTTATATACGGAATTCATTGGACATTATAAAGGGGTGGGTGGGTCTTTCAATTATTTACAACCTTGATGAATTAGATGTTTTCTTAAGACAAATGGTTTTGTTTTTTCGAATATTTGTACCCAATGAAATTATGATGTCTTGGTTATGAACTTGATGGAACTAGTGAAATGATTTGTTGACATTGATGGTAAAAATTATGCCATATATGAGGCATTGATGGAAAATAATATAGATTGTACTTATCTTAAAAAAATTACCAATTATTAAATGAATATTAATACATAACATTATGATCCATGTGAGAACCATGATGATTTAGTTAAAATTTTTGATTAGATACATAGTTAAACATCAATTCCCACATAGTTTTTAACAAGAATAACCCTTATTATAATTATCCTAATTAAAACCATTATCCATATCCTTGGGAAAAAGAAATATAATATTGGGTAAGCTCAAATGCTTAGATTGGGTAAAAATGGATATATGAAAGATGATATATGTATAACATTATTATAGTGATATTATAACATGATATTATGTTTTAAAAACAATACAAAGTTATTCATAGATCATAATCACAAGTAATGACCTAATGTCTAGTAGTTTATAATATATTAATCATAAATGAATCAAAGAACATCATCCATGATAGAATGACATTGTCATATCATAATAAAATAAATTGTATATCTTGGAAAACACCCAATACATACATCACTTTCTTGTCTTGGGATAAACCTATGTGTACCTATTCCATGATTGGAATTACCTCCCCTATACTTTCTTTTAGGATTAGAATAACCTCAAATTTAACCTATTATTCTAGTATTAGGAAAACCACCATTTTCCATTTGATATCATAAAACATTAATATTTTAAAAATTAATTGGATATATATATAATTCTAAGAAAATTTATCAAATATTTATAATAGATTCTTTTAGATACTACAAAATCCTTAAATAATTCATAATATCATAGGAGGAAAAAACATGTTTCATAAATATTTCATCATCCTATCTTTCAACCATACTTATAATTAATAAGGATATTATCATAGAATTATATCTCTAGGGAAACATATATAACCACAGATGAATCATCATAGATGAAAAATTACTTTAAAATAACACTAAAACATTTATTAAAATTGCATATTAAAAATATAAAAGTATTTAAAAAATAATTTAGGAAATCGTTTTCATTAAATAGAATATAAGAAAATTGAAAATTAATTATCAAATAATTTAATTTTCTTGAAGGTTGAAAATTTGATTCATGTTGTATATGTTAAAATAGTGATTCATTTCACATTGCAGGTAAAAAGTGCAAAGAACATCATTCGGAAAAAGAAAAATGATTCCTTTAAGCCATTTCATTGAAATCAAAAAATAGGTAAAAATAAAATTACACAATCATTAGATATTATTAAATATATTATTAGAATCATTTTAGAAATTATGGATATGGAAATAAAATTATTTCCAACCAATGAGGGAATTAAAGATAAATTTACCATAAAAACATTCTTTCAACCTCTTAAGTATATAAAGAGAGGAATATTAAAGGAAGATATGTAATAAAAAATAATCCCACTATAATAGAAAATATATAAAAATTTTAATAGATAGATTATGAAGTTATAATATTGGATATTTATGCATAAAAATATCAGTAAAATAGGGATTGTAACAAAAAAAACATTACCTCAAGTGCAAATTCATACCCAAACAGTCTAAAATCCCATATAAAAAATATTAGTATATTAAAATTAAATATATGAATCATTTAAATATTTATAATATCATATATGATCCACTTAAAACACTTAATAAGATATTTATTAATAATTATTCCTTAATATCATCATTGTCGGGTTTTAACCAATCTCTTTTTCATGAAAGATTCAATTCAACAGTTCTATTCCACATACATTGGTAATTGTTCAATTATATCCATAATTTATTAATGATATAAATATCATGTATATTTATTATATACAAATTTCTAATAATACATAAATTGTAAAGATAAAATAATAAATTACACAATTAACAGATATATTAGTTAGTATGTATGCATTAATCTATGTTAATTTTTTAATAAAAAAATTAAATTGAGATAAATATATTATTTTTAACACACCAACCTTTTACAATATTATTCATTTTAAATTTTACTTCTTAGATAGAATTGTAACTTAATAAATTATTTAAATACAATTATTTAATGATTATTGGCATCTTTTAGATTTTGGGAATGACGTGAATGACTGAGATTATGTAAATTATAAATATATATTAAAAAAGTTTATAAAATTAATTCATTAGTAACCCATTAAGTAAACATGAAAACAAATTGAACATAAAGGAAGTATTATTATAAAAACCATTCTTATGAACCTAATGACATTTATATTAAAAAATTTAAATTAAACACTCTTAGTAAAATATATTTACGAAATTCAAATATTATATATTAAATAAATTATATTTACATTCATCCAAAATATTTTTAGTGTAATACGATAATATTAAATCCAATTTTATATATAAAAATGATAATTTTTTAAACATACTCATACCAAATTTTAATAGAGAGCATATATTATATATAAATTATAACACTTTTATAAATTATATTTGAACTAATAAATATTATTTTTGAAACATTAATATCAAAATTTTTGTTCATTAATTTTTTGGTTTTTTTGATATGTTACATTTTTTTATGAATAATAATGTGATAGTTGAAATTACAATGTTACCTTTTGAAATAAAAATATTTCCATTAGAATAATATCTTTACCAATAAAGTATAAATAAAATATTTCTACATTATTAAATATTGTATTATATAAAATATCATAGTATATATAGATAAATATTTAATAAATTATAAATTAGGTGTTGGTATTTTTATAAGTCATAAATGATTAATTACAATTTAATGATCAATAAATTTATTTGAAAGATATTATATTTGAATAAATTTGATTCATGAATTAATATTTTGTTGTCTTATGATTTTATGATAATTTTATGAGAGCCTAGTTAATTTTTACAAGTTTTATAAAATCAATTTTAATTTTAAAATCTATATTTTTAGATTGAAATATGATTTTAATTGAAAATTAAATTTCTCATAAAAGAATTTTATTCTAAAAAAATGGATTTAATTTTTGAATTCTTCATGTTCATAAATTCTTAGGGTTAATTTTTGGGATACTTCTAATGTACTTGAATTTTTGATGAAATGTAAAATACGATAATTTAAAATAAATGGTAAATACAATAATGTTTTAGACATTGTTGAAGTAAGGATATGGGAAGCACCATTATTACAAACTAACATGAACTAGATTCTGTATTTAGTTACAATAATCACCACTTTTCTGGTCTTTCTCTAAATGAATAAACTAAGGATGAAAATAATTTAAAAACACCCATCTTTTACACTATTAATAGCACTCATCACCACCTCTTCATTGAAAGAAATTTAAATACCTCAGCCTTGTCCCAATTCACACCAATACTATTATCAATCCCCTTTCGAAATTATATGACCCATTATTCTTTCCATAAGACCAAAACCATTTCCCTAGGGAAGTTATCAATGAAGAAAAATTCAAGAAGAAAAAAACCTTTTCTTTTTCATATAATTTCTTTTCATATTGTTTTTATTATTATATTATCTTTACGTTTCATTTTCCAAGTAAAATAATAACTCCTTTATCATTTATATTCATTAATTCAATCATGTTAATGGGGTATCAATTATTGTACTCCTTCATCTATCAATTTTATTCTATAAATGAGAACATCAATTGTGATGTTTCAATTAAACGACATCATATATGATGTTTTTTTATTTTACAATAAATCCCTCAAAGATTTTAATAAAAACATTTTTACAATTAAAAAAATCTAATATATTTATTAAAAACTATGTAATGTTTTTGAAGCATTATATTCACATGATGTTAATTTAAAAAAATAAAACATGTTTGTGATGATCGAAAAAATCGCCAAAATAATCAAAACACATATCAATAATGTATTATATAATGATTCATCTTCACCCCAAATACCCTAATAACATAAATAATCATTTAATATTGTGTATTTTCATTAATAACATATAACTTCAATTTTTTTTACTTCTATTCCCATTTTACATGAACTTCTATACTCATATAAAAGTTAACCAATCATGAAAACCAAGGGATTGAACATTTCAGAATGATACAATTGTATCTTAATACACATAAAAAGTTCGTAAATGAACTAAATAAAATTATATAAAATAAAATAAAAATATATATTTTAATTAATTACTAAATTAATAGATTTAATATGATTATTCAAGACATTAAGATTATGTGTAGAACACTTTTGGAAATAACGTAAGGGATTTAAAGTCTAACTTTTATTTCCATTAGATATGACTTATTGGCCTTTATTTCATGTGTGTTTTGTATGTATAGATCCCATTAATTTATAGTATCACAAATCTACTAATATTCATGGTTTTCAATGATTCATTTAATGATTATTTACATTATCGGGAATTTGATTTGATTAAATACAAAATGGTAATGGTTTTCTTCCTTAAACTCCATTTTAATTAGGGTTAAGATTTCTTCCTCCAGAAATCAGAGTAATTATTCCTTATATTTATATACTTCTTCTAAATTCTATTTATTCATTCCAGACTCATGTATCTATAGCATTTCATTTGTCTTTTATATTAAGTACATGATTTTCACATTTCACTTTTCAATTCTCCAGGACACGCAAGCCTAATTGAATGTGACTTTTCGATTTCTTCCCCATTTTTATATACCATCCTTAATCAGTTTTAAGAAACCATTAATTTTAAAAAATAAATAATTTCTTCATAAATAATTTATTATTTAATTTATTTCTTTATAAAAACAATTATTACTAATACAAATGATTCCCAAAATATTTTTTATTTACCAAGTAAAAGGGGTATTTATATCATGAATTAATTATTGATTTTATTGGAGTATTTTTATATATGTCAAAACCCCTATTGAATTTTATGATATATTAAGTCCTTTATATTATTTTAATTATCAAAAAAATCTTATTAAAATTTTTATGATCAGTTTGAATATCGATGTTCTATCCTTATACCATTTACCATAGTACTCGGAATGGTTAGTGGTTATGTTTATAGATCGGGGAAAGTTAAATTCATTTCTTAGGTATATGTTTTTTATGTTTGACCCCAAAATAATATGTCATGGGGGAGGCCCAATATAGGCCCTTGATTCATAGGTAGTTCTCAATAGATAAAATAGAAATGGATTTTGGATGACGCCTTAACCATTCATTTTAAAAAATCTTTGTCAATGCCTCGATGGTGTGTTTATGATATCTGATATATTTATTT
The DNA here is from genome assembly GCA_963277665.1 of Viscum album. Classification (NCBI taxonomy): domain Eukaryota; kingdom Viridiplantae; phylum Streptophyta; class Magnoliopsida; order Santalales; family Viscaceae; genus Viscum; species Viscum album. The sequence goes on from OY728126.1 coordinate 277,926,292, forward strand.
CGTCATTAGGAAATTTTTAAATGATAAAAAATGTGATTATTAAAATAGATAAATATCCATGGTAATGTTTTATTTGATAATTTATATGGAATTATTTATTCATATTTTATTCCTTCTATATTATGATCATGAATATGTTTTATATGCATGTTTTTAGTTATTCATCAATCATTAATTTTTATTTTTATGAGATCATAAACTGTATTGTTTACCATTAATAATAATCTGATATCACCGATTTTATATATATTTTTTACCATGATACAAATATATATATTATGAATGTCTTTCATGGATAATGTAGGACTTATGAAATCTTCCAATAGAGGTTTTATGTTGTTTTCTAATTTTATGTTGTAATTTATAGTTCATGTGTTTTATATGGATTTAAAAAATACTAAACTAATTTTTGGTTTTTTATTAGAGTATTGTATCAATTCCAATGAAATAAATAAAGGCACTGGGTCTAGGATTCTTGGGATGAGGTCCTTAATGTTTGTATCATAGAATGTTTAGTAAAAACCATGGGATCTAGATTTATAGAACATTATTTTGGGAACATAACTCTAATATATAAGTTGAGGGTTTTCATAAAATAATACCATATAATTTTGTTGTGGTAGAGATTATGTTGGTCTTCTTAACAATACATCCATGTCGGGATACTAAAAGTGGACATGATTCTTTATAGATGTACTTAGGGGTAACAACTCTGGAAAGGTTACCCTGACCTTACTTAAGGTTACCTAGTAACAAAAAATGGGACTTACTATGCACCTAGTGTTTACACTCCTGGGGTATATGGTTAGGATAATTAATATTTTATTTATAAAACATTATGAAAGATTTAAAATTAATTTTTTTTTCAAATAAAACCAAGGATATGATTTAGATATTCGTTATAAATAAAGTATCAATTTTGTATTATTTGATTCATTGTTTATGATATTACACATTATGTGTTATAATTTTATGATATAATATAGTGTATTACATTATTTATAAACGGATCATAGTAAATGTAATGGGAACTACAATAATGCACATGATACAAAGAGTTAGGATGATCAAATATTTTATGGACATATGCTGATATTTCCAATGGAAAAGTATTCCAGAAATTATCATCATATATATACATATTATCATGTGATAATAATACAGAGAGTGGATTCTCTATGTATTATGGCTTTAGACCATGGAAGTTTTTGCCCAGTATTACCGACCCAAAAATTATTAATAAAAATGAAGTAGATGACAACACAATGCATGGGACTTACATGGAAAAGATTGTGACACTCCCTCATGCCATCCTCTACTCCAAAATTACAATCAAGTAGGGGACCAAGATGGAAAAAACGGCCTAATGTGAGATAGTATAAACAATGAAAACCATGGTTGAGGCCCCATTGCAACCATGGATTCCAAGCAATCCCAACTCAACTCCATCAGCATTTGATTTGAATGGAAACCAAGAGGATTCAGCCTGCATCGACCTACCTGTAGTTCCCAAGAACTGAAAATCAAAGAATTCTTACTACACATGGTTACATCTTGTGGAAGTAGCAGCATGTCTGTCATGATACCAAGAAAATGCACCAGCCTGGATGAGAGGAGGTGGGAGCAACGGTGTGTCAGCATGGGCAAGAGGGTCCATGGTACCAAAAAGGAGCTCACATAGAGCTGTCTAGATAGCAGGAGGATCAGCTGCATCATCATCCGGGGGAGCTTCTATGACAGGTTGTGAAATAGGTACATTCATCCAGTGAGAAAGAAGCTGGTACCTAATTCCTCCTGGAGAATTTATAGAGGCGGTAGTGAGTTACTCCATGCAAGTCATCATAAATCTGTGCTACACAGAATATAAGAGCTCTGAATGGCCACATTGTGCATGAGTCCACTATGGCTTTCTTGGAAAGGGAATCCACCACCTTATTTGACTCTCTATATTCATTTGAAATATGAAGATTCATCTAATTGGCCTAATTGATGCATTCAATCCACTATTTCATAATCACCCATGGAACATTCCGGGTACAAGTCATAATAGCCATAATTGCAGTTCTGGAATCTGATTTGATCCATAGGTTGGTCCATTGATATAAGACCACATAATTGATGCCTACAATCATCTCCCATAGTTCAACATTATAAGAATTCCCAACTCCAATGTCATTGTACAAACTTCCCTTGACAAGTCTATGGTATATTCGGAAGATACCTCCACATGTTGAGGGTCTAGGCACACCTGAGGCTGCACCATCAACATTAACATTGACCTAAGAGATGAGCGGTGGGATCCATCGTATAGAATTCAGAACTGAAGGTTTCTTGAGATGACCTGAAACTCCCAGCAATCAAACCAAAATCAGATCACTCACAATTTTATTCACGACCCTTGTTTGCACCTTGGCCACAACATGCACCTCCTTGTACATGTCAAGAATGCCAGTGTGAATTGTTGGTATATGACCCATGAACTTACCTTCATTCCTTTCCATCCATATCGAGGAAATCATAGAAGCAGTTGCTACATATAGGAGCTGGTGCACCTGCTGACTCTGTTCGGAATAGGAAACGTAGTGAAGAAGGTCCAGTATCCATCTACCGGATCCTAGCTTCTTTGCAAAGATCCAGCTAAAATATTCCCACATGTTTCATGCATAATCACAGTCAATGAGTAGATGATGCAAACTCTATTCTACCTTAAAGAAAAGAGTGCAGGCTGAAACAATGTTCTGTCCAAATTTATTTAGCTGATCATGCAGTGGTAATCGTTTTTTCCAGATTCACCATTGCAAAATATACCTTTATAGTCAATTAAAGATAGCTTTAAACATGGAAAACTATGTGGGTGACATTTTGGTGCTTGCAGTCACCAACTAGTATTAATCATTGACATTATATCGGCCACTGGTACTTGGCTTCCAGACCAATGTGTCAATATTGATAAAGGCATGATGATGAATATCATGTTTCACCTGCATGGGGACAAAATAAAGGGCATTGTGGGTTTCTATAAGCTCATTGATAGTCATTTGTAATCATTCAGTAGGGATAGTAAGCTGGTCCCTTCGTAGATTGTCCAACCATAAAGTGTTCTAATAGTTCAAATCTGATTACTTGGAGACCAGCCATTTGGAGCTGTGCATTATCTCATTGAAAGAGTGTTTAAGAAATGGACACACCCAAGACACAAGATAGAACTTATGATCATCAAGCAATATCCTCTTGAACCTACTAGCTAAGAAGCTGAAGGAGGGATCATTTGTGGTCAACCGATTCCATATGAATTTCCCAATGAGGCCATCATTGAAAATTTGTAGGTCGTTAATGCTGAGGCCCCCCAATGAAATGGGATAAATGCATTCCCTCCATGTAACTGTGACCAGTTTTCTTTCGAGAACTGAACAGTTCCAAATAAAATTCATAATCATACCCACCAGTTATTTGAGGATTCCCCTTGGACATCTGTATAAAGAGAAAGAGTAGGAAAATTTAGAGGTGATAACTAAGTTCACAAGGCACACCCACCCAGCTTGTGACATTGATTTCCCTTTCCAGATGGCAAGATGAGTAACAATGCAAGAGCTGATTCTTCTAAGGATGTTTCTTTTAACTATGACCCAAAAAATTGGGACACCAAGGTATTTGAAGGGTAATGACCCTTTCCACACTCCACGAATTCTTGCAATTCTGTTCTATCTGCCCACAATAAGCCTAACACCGAACACAATGAAAGAATTTCCCCAAGAGATCGTCATCCCAGCCACTTCTTCATAGTGGATGAAAAGGGAATGAATAGAAGAGATGATCTTTCAAGAGGCTTGAAGAAAGAGAATAATGTCATCTGAATAATGTTGGTGTGATGGAAAAGGTTCACCTCTACCAGCTCTTCTTTTCGTTTATAGACGAAACCGGGTAAGATCACTTCAAAATATGCTCAGATAATCTTCTCCAATGGAAAATAGAAGACCTGAGAGTGGGTCACCCTACCAAACACCCCTCATATACAGAAAAAAGCCCCCAGGGGACCCACTTATGATAATGGATATCCTTACTAATGAGAAAATGGATTTAATCATTTTTAAAAGGCCATTAGAGAAGCCACACCTTTTCAAAACATTGAGAAGGAAGTTCCATTTAAGGTTATCAAAAGCCTTGGAGATTTCAATCTTTAAGGCAAAGTTTCCTTCCTTTTCTGTATTCCTCCTAATGTTCACACTCTCTGATGTTGTGAACAAGAAATCTTGTATACACCAGTGAGGGACAAATCCATATTGATTTGTGGTGATGTGCTCCTGGATTATAACCCCTATCCTGATAATAAGGATTTTGCTGATGACTTTAATGATGGTGTTTCCAAGGGCAACCAGCCTAAAATTGTTGACATCTATTGAAGTACTTTTCATGGGGATTAAAGCAATGAATCCTGAGTTCATTCCATGTGGAAAGTAATCCTGAGTAAAGAAATTCCTTAATTAATTGACCATGTCATCTTTTAAAAAATCCCAATAAAACACAAATAATTTATTTTAGAAACCATTAGGCCCAGAAGCACTATCCATTTTGAGGGTGAAGAGAGCCTTCCTAACCTCTTCTTCATCTGGTGGTGAGATAAGGTGGAAATTCTATTACTCATCAACACATGGGGTGATATTGTCAACCATCCTCAAAGTGTAATCAGATCCATCCTCTGTGTACAACTCATGGAAGTGGTCAACAACAGCTTTTGAGATGTCATTCTTAGGGTTCTAATGCTGCCCAATAATGCTAATGGTGCTGTTCCCCAGTTTCGATCTCCTCTCCCTGTGTAATCTATTGAATAATATCAAATTATTATCTCCTTCTTTCAACAATTTCACATTCATTTGGTTCGTTTCCAGCCTGTCCTTAATAGCGAAAAGATCATCAAGTTTTTCCTGGGCATGGATTACCACCCTAGAAGGGGTATCTTGCCACTTATTTTCATCTTGAACCTCAACTAGATGTTGTACAACAACTTTAATGTCATTATCCTGCTTTGAGAATGAATTTATGCTTCGTTTTCTTAGTATCTTCTTAGTATGATTGAGTTTCTCTACAATCCTCTAGAGTGGGATTCCCAACAGCCTAGGTGTCCAAGCATGTAAAATGGTTTCCCTGCATCCAGGTGATAAAACCCATCCATTGATAAAGTTAAAAGGAAGGGGGGTGAGCCTCTTTAAATGAAAGACATCCACAATGATGATATTTTGATCAGAATGATGTCTAGGAAGCATGTAACCCAACAACCCATTAATAGCGCTCCTGTCAGCCAGGTGGACATAGAAGCTGTCAATATTGCTTGTCTTCCTTCCATTCAAGGTGTGCCAGCTCTGGGTAAAATCAACCCCAGCAATTGGCACATCCACAAAGTTTCATTGGTCAATGAAAGAGGCAAATTCATGATCATTTGTTCTATTAAATCATGAAAAAAGTTTTTCCTCAGGTGTCAAGATAGTGTTGAAGTCACCCAACACAATCCATTTTAAAAACTCATTTAATGATATTTCATCCATATCGTTCCACAGATACTGTCTCTTAAGATATGATTTCAAGGTATAAACAAATTAGATATGGGCATTGTGGCCTGAACATCAGATGGAGATAGTATTGCATTGCTCTCTCTAGTCACATGTGATCACTTGGACACTTTCTTGCCTAAGGATCCAAAGGTGATCCATACTCGACTCATGGAGATTTTGGGAGACAAAAGCATATCCCATAGATTCCCATTTTAAGCTCATCCAATTTCTGAACAACATTATTGGTTCCGCAATTCCAATATGTATTGGTTTTTTGACATAATAAAGTGACTAAGGGTTTTGGTCGTATGTGTATTCCCAATCCATTGGAAATTCTATTAGAATATCATTATCCTTTAAGGGTCATGCCCCTTGTGAGTGGTCGTTTGTCATGTGCCGTCTTATTGGGCCCTTTCACTTTCCTATTTCCGCCCTTCTTTTTTCCTTCTTTTGGGGTTGTGTCCATCCTTGATCCATCGTTTCCATCTAGTCGCTTCTTCTCATCATTCATTTCCAGTTTCCCAGGGGATTTTTCTTCTTCCACATCATCACTCCAAAAGCATCCACTTAGTCGGGAGAACGTGTTGTCTGATATCATGAGTTCAGGTTGTTTTTCTGCTAATGAGGTTCTTCTAGCAGTTTTGGATGTGGGAACCTTAAGGAAAGTGTGTCTTGATTTTAAGTTGCCAACATGCTGCAATGAATTTAGGATGACCTTGACTGGAGAGGGAGAACTATCTGTCACATCCATTCCAGCCTACTGAAATGCCTTTTGTGACCTAATCTTGTTCAGGGGGTTAGGGGCATACTACAATAGGGACACCTCCTGTCCAGTTCTGGGCGAAGTTTGAAACTGGCTGAGTTGTCTGGGAACTGATGCACATATAGCCTTTACATTCCTATCCTCGGATCCATGATCAGGTGTTGCAACTGGCCTCATATGTGGGGTGTCTTCATTCACTTCAGGATTGTGTTTCTCAAGAAAATAATGTGCCCCATTGTCATGATGGGGTACTTCTCCGATCATTATTCTTTCATTAGTGCCATTGGGGTGCCCATCTGACTGGGTAAGCCCAGCTTCTTCACTACCACATTCTAGATGTATAATATTTTCTTCTCTCATAGGTTGTATCTACACCTCCCCTACTTTATCAGTGTTCTCACAAATGGTTTTAGAGTGATGAGGGTCCTCCCAGATCCTAGGTACCACAGATGCCACATTCACAGTTCCCCATTTCACCACACTAGAGAAACCATGGGGGGTGAAATGATCTGCAGCAGGGGGAATGAAAGCCTCTTTCCCCTTCATCCTCCTACAAAGGGAATCAATGTGCCCCCTAATGTGGTAGATTACACATTCCCTGTCTCTCACACATTCAGATAAGATATTCCCAAAGATGGTGCACTTCATACAAAATTTGGGCTTTCTCTCATAGTGAATAACTATGTTGATGGTGTAATCCCTTATAGTAAGAACCACCTCCTCCACAAGAGTGTTATCCATGCCGACTTATACCATTATCCTTGCAAAATGGCCATATATGGGGTTATCAGTCTATCAATCTATCCAAATCAGGTTCCCCACAGCAGAGGTTATATCCTAGAGAATCCTTAGATGCCAATAAACCCAGTTCAACTTAATAATTCTTATATAGACATGAGTATGAGTATTCCTTATCGTTTCTAGATCGAAACATATGTCCCATTCTTGAATTCGACAGAATTGAGGTTTTAAAAAAATCAAGCCAAAGCTTCATGCTCTTCACTTGAGATCATCCGAGGGAAACACCGCATGGTAAAACCCACATCCCATCACTATCATCTTCCAATCACTAAAGCCCCAAATCTCAGCAATAAGTCATGTGAGATCACTTAAATTCTTGATTCATTCACCCTTCTGAACAAAAACCCTCACAATGAAAGTGTATCATCAGAGATTAATCCGCTCCTCCATGGCTTCCTGATATGCCGATACATGCAATATCCTCCCTTTCATGATGATTCTTCCTAGAGGCAGCATATCAAAATCTAAAAAAGAGGGACTCACAGTAGATCTGACCACATCTGAAAAAATTTTCCTCGGGCCTGCTGTATTGTCGGGAGCAGGATTCCCGGAACTCAGCCTCTTTGATGCAAGGCAGAACAGATCCTTGTGTCCAACATGATCCATAGTAGGTGGAAACTCTTGATCATTGACAAGATTCAGCTTCTCACAATCATCTAGGGTAGAAGAGTTCATAGGGAAAAAAATTAATATATGCTAAAGTTTAAAAAGAGTTTGTTTCGAGTGTGGGGAGAATAAACACTAGGCTTGTTATTGCAAGAGTAATGAAATGGTTTCTAATGTACAATTATTCAACTACATGGAGGTTTGAATCATCGAAAATTAGTTTCTCAAGCAGCAAAGTAATATACCTTAAAGGAGGGTAATGGATCATGGTAAATATTACTATAAAATGTTAGTTGAATGGGGAATGGTTAATTTTCTCATTTATTGATTCAGAATTTTTTTTATTTGAGTATTTTATAAATAATTATCTACATAAATTAATTATGTGTCATATAAGGATTGAACTACAATACTTATTCTTTATGGATTTAGAAGCATGGTTGTATTAATTAAGGTTTTACGGTGATCAAGGTTTTCATATACATGGTATGTAAATTAAGAGCTACATTATTTTAGAAATATTATGATATGTTGATTATTGAAATTTTGTTACCATTCTTCCAAATTTTGTTATTGTTGAATGTGGACAGACATATTTAATATGAGTCTTAAGATTAACTACTTATAGAATAGATCATGTTATTATTTTTAAATTATTATTCATTAATAATCTATGCTAGCTTTCTTGGTTAATTTAACATTTAATGGTCAATGGAATGACTTAAGGACATTGTGAATTGGTAAAAGTGATTCAGTCATTAAGGAATCATCTTAAATATTCATTTATATGTGTATGGGATGATGTAAAAATAGATCAAAGAACAAACAAAGGATGATATTATGATTATTATATGAAAATTAATCATGTAATTTTATTTCTCAAGTGCCTATATGGATTGTAGAAGAATCCCTCAACTCTAAGAAAAGATTTTCGGCTAAAAACATCATCAAATTAATTTTTTTCTAAGAAATAAAAGGTATTTCAATTGAACATAGGATATTTGGTTTTTTGAGGGTTAAAATTCTAATGACCATGTTATAAATCACACATCATTAGAACATGATATTAATATTTCTCATCCATGTCAATGTTATCACATTCCCGAAATTTTTTCCCACATAAACTCTTTTTTGGGTGACCTCTAAATTTTCCATTCCCTCTTATTAAGTTGAATTTAATTAACCTTATTTTGAATGTGTGTTCACCACAATATAATTTTCAAATATAAACCTATAATTTTGTAGGACAATGTCAAATTGTAAGGATGCAATTTATTGGAGGGAAAAATGTATCACCCTATGATTTTACAGTATGACCCTTTTAAAATTTAACTTCTTCTGTAGATTACCATATTTAAAAATGAATTAAATATTATTATTTTATAATTATACTTATCTATATGATTTAGAGAATGGTTGGAATGAATGATATTAAGTATATTATGAGTATATATATTACACAATCTTAAAAAATTAATTCATTTGTAACTGATTAATTAGAAATGAAAATCCATTGAACAAAAAGAATGTATTATCATATATACCATTTTTATACAAAAAATAACATTTTATATTAATAAATTAATTAAGACACTATTAGTGAAAGACATTAACAATATTTATACATTATATATACCATCAAATATTTTTATATTAATCTTAAATATTGTTAAAGGTATAAGATAAGAATAAATCCAATTTCATACATAAAATAATAAATATCTTTCTAAAAAAAGTTTTACTGCCTTTTAATAGAGAAATTATTATAAAAAAATTTTATAATTGTATAAATTATATTTTAAAAAATGAAAATTGTTTTTTAAAATCATAATATAAAAATTTACATTTGTTAAATTCTTTGAATTGTTCTGATAAGTGTAATTTTTGATGAATAATAATGTGACTGTTGGATAACAATGTCACCATTATGAATAATAATATATACATTATAAAAAATAAAAAATTATATAAAATTATATATAAGATTTATGAATCTTATAAATGAATGTTTTATATAATTATATCATTGTAAAATAATATAAATATTTTAAAAATAATTAATTAAGTGTTGGAATTTTTTTAAGTCATCAATATTTAATTAAAATATTATAATTAATAAATTATTTGAATGTTTTTTATTTTAATAAAATTTATTCATAAATATATATTTTTTATTATGATTTTAATATAATTATATAATACAATATTTAATTATTCAAAGTGTTATAATTTAAAATATAATTTTAAAAACTGTATTTTTTAACTAAATGATGATTTTAGTTAAAAATTAATTTTATCATATTTGGAAAATTATTTTTCTAAACTAGAGGTAAATTTTTAAATCAACACATAAAAAAATATTAGGGTTAATTTTTGAGATTTTTCTAAAATAATGGATTTTTTGGGGAATAGTAAAATATGATAGTTGACAATAAATGTAAAATACATAATTTTTAGAGCCATTGTTTATGTAAGGGGGAACTAAGCACCATTATACCAAAGTCATATGAACTAATTACTATATTTAGTTACAATAATCAAAACTATTTTTATCTTGATCTGAAATAATAAACTAATGATTGAAATAATAATAAAAACTCCCCTCTCCCCCAATATAAATACCACCCTCACCACCATTTATAATCACACCATTAAATAATTTATTATTGTCCAAATTCTAAAAAAATACTCTTTCGAACCACTTGCCCATTTCCAAAAGCCTTTGGTATTAAAAAAATTCCAAAACCATTTCCCTATGTGGGTTCTCAAGGAGTAGAAATTAATGTGTTAAAAACCACTTTCTTTTTCTCTTAATTTCTTTAATGTTTTCTCATTCTGTATTTTATTCTTGACTCCCAAAGTCTAAGTGGAATGGTAACCCCATTATCATTTAAATACTGTAATTTTATATTATTAATAGAATATCCATTATGAAACTCATTCCTTTCTCTCATTTAATGAATAAATGAAAACATCACTTGTGATGTGTCAATTTACCAATATCAAGGATCATGCATTTTTATTTTCCATTAACACATTTATAGAGGGTATTAAAATAGTTTTCATGTTTAAAAAATTATAATATATTTATTATAGCCTGTTTATTGTTCTGCAATAATTATATAAACAAGGTGTTAATTAATAAAACAAAAATAGTTTGAAATGATTAAAAAACTACAAAAATAATATAAACAGTTATCACTAACATATAATATAAGGATTCAAACTCACCCAAGATATAAAAATGAGATAAATAAAAATATAACCTTCGTGATGGTCATTAATACCATATAACTTAAATTTGAGATATATATTCCCCTTTTGAATGAAATTTTATACACGTATACAAGTAAACATATCATGGAAACCAAGGAATGAAGCATTTCTAAATGATAAAATTAAATTGGATATCTCATCAAAAACACAATAAATGAACATAATAAAATTATATTCAACAAAATAAATTTATAAAAGGATTTAATTATTTAATTAATTGATTTAATTTAACTATTTGAAACATTAAGACCATGTTCAGAACACTTTTGGACATAAGGTTGGGGTTTTCTCATCTCACTTTAATTTCCATGAGATATGCCATATTCACAGATATTTCTTCAGTGGGCATTATTTATAATTCTCTCTGTTTTATCATATCATTAATCTATTAATATTTATAATATAAATTTTTTCATTTTATGAAAATTAAGTTTATGGATCATATCATTCGATTAATAACAATGTGGAAAGTTTTTTCATCCAGAACCTCCATTATCATTTGGGTTATGCTTTTCCCTCTATACACCAATTTAATTCATTATTATAATTTATAAAATTCTTATAAGTTAGTTTTTTTCATTCCGAAATCTTGTTTTCATATCAATTAATCATTCATTTATTGGATATACACGTTCTACATAGTTTTCTTCTAAATTCTCCCCAATATGAAATCCTCATTAAAGGAAACATCTCGATATCTTACCCAATTTCAAGTACCATGCATAATCATTTTTAATAAACCATTACATTAAAAAAATCACTAATTATTCATAAGAACTATATTTTTTCATTTTTGGTTTAATAAAAATAGTTGTGAAAAAATAAAAATTATTTTCCCAAATGAACACTTCTATGAAAAGTAAATGGGGTATTTCTCTTAATCATTACTAGATGTTTTTATCTCAAGCATTAAATGATAACTTCTTTTTATCATATACCATATTTTATTATATTATTTATGATCAGTTTGACAATAGATGTGCTATCTTGATACCATTAACCATACTACTCAGTGTGGTTTGTGATTATGTTTATAGATTGTGGAAAGTAAATTAAATTTCATATGTATAGTTTTTATGATTAACCAAAATCATATGAGGTTTTAACAAGTCATGGTATCCGATAGGAGAGGCCCAATATAGCCCCTTGATTCATCGAAAGGTATCACGTGAAAAATGGAAATTGTTTTGGGATGAGGCCATAACCATTTATTTTTAGAAGTCTTGGACTTTTCCATAATGGTATTTTTATGATGTATAAAATATGAATCAATAATAATGAATATGGAAATATATAAATAATGAGATTATTTGACTAATAGAATATTCACAGTTATGTTTCAAGAGATTATTTCTGTTTAATTAGTTATTCTCCATTTTTTATTATTCTCATGATTATGTTTTATTCGCCCATGTTTCAAATATTCTCCTTTACATAATTATTATGTTAATGATATCTTAGGTTATATGATTTACCCTTACATAGAATATTGGCTCACCCATTTCTTATGTTATATTTATCTTATGATGTGAATATATATAAAATGAATGAATTGTAGGGATAATCTAGGCTTTATGGATGTTTCCAATTCAGTTGTTATGTTGTTTTTTCATTAATGTTTTAATAAAAACCTAATAAATATAATTTGGCATAAAAAATATTAAACTAATAGATACTTTGGTGTTCAAGTCTTGTGTCAATTCCAATGCAAAAATGTATGGCACCTACTCTAGGAAACGTCAGTTGGGTTGTTTACATTATTTCATTAAACAAACAATTACATCATAAATATCATATTTATTTATTAAATTATTCATTATAAAAATCCATATGATTCTATGATGGAAAAGGAATTATTTCACTATTAAGATGTGGTAGTCCAAATGCATTGTAACACCCCAAGCTTCTACGGTGTGCTTCTCTTTGAATAATGTGATAGCGTGTGTTGTACGCAACACCGAGTACTAACACACCATTACCAATCAAACTAGCCGTTATGAATAGTAATACCTACTTTTTGAAATTATATATATTTTATATTTCAAAATGGACTTCATTTTTGGATTCAGAATATCGAATTTAGCCTAAGGTGAAATTTTGGTACATTTCGGATAACTTTCATATTTTGATGAATAGTGAAAATTACTAAATTTTAATTAAAAACAACTTTTTAAATCAAAATAATTAATATTGATAAATTATAAATTTGAGTGGTTTTAAAGTATATTTAGAATATATTTTTACCATTTAATATAATTTTGGTCATTGGACATAATTTTACAATTAAACCGAACATAAACAAGTGTCAATCTTTTGATAGTTATTATCTCTTAAAAACACGATTTTTGTTTTGACAGCGGGAATTAATTTTAAATAAATTTCTGCCACTTATGTGTTTTAAATTTAGAAAAATGGATTCCATATTTGGAATCAGGATGTTCAAATTTTGTAAATAGGTAACTTTTATTTTTAGACATTTTGAATAATTACTGCGGTAAATATTTTATTTACCATGGTTAAGGGTAAATCCGATAAATAAGGGTTAAAAAATAATATTATAATAATACTAAATTACCCTAAAACGTGTCCTAGCCTTATTGGTTGATACATGTTCGACCATAGTCATCTTTGGGTCGATTTTGGGACCCCATGGTGCCACTTGTAGGTGATAAGGACACTTTATTTTAATTAAGTTAAAATGAATACAAAACTGACACAAGCATATATCTTTTAGAAAAACAATTTTTACATAAGGTTATATAAGTTGGATTTTAGATTATAAATATTCATTAGAAAGATAAAAATATTTCCTACATATTTATATTTTATTTATAATTTTTAGACATTAAATAATTTAATTCATTTATGACACAATGATGATAAATTAATTACTATTATAGTGAAAAATTAAAATAATTGATATTATAAATACCCAAATAAATAAAATATGAAACTTTTAATGAATTAAACTAATTTTATAGGATAATATGATATATTAGGATTGATTTAATTGACTTTTTTTGAAGTAATAAATCTGTTATAAGTTTCACAAAAATCAACTATTGAATAGTGTCAAAATTGACATAAAAGAGTTTTTAAAACAAATATTATATTATTAATTGATATTAAATTCCTAAAAATCTAAGGTTCGGACAAGAGATTTATATAATGATAGTTTCATCATTAATGGACCACTTGTGGGTCGCTTGGATGTATATAGTAAGTTTATTAACCATATTATATAAAAATACAAAGAGACATTGTAAAAGTGAAACTAATTAACTTAGAGTTAATACTTAAAGATAAGGTTAATATAAGTACCCAAACCTATCTAAATTCTATTGGTTGAGTGGTTTTAGACCTATACCCACCTTAACATTTAAATAATCAACTTTGGAGCCATTAGAAACCGAATATTAATTTATTATAAATTAATATTTCTAGCTTTTCCAAAGGTGCCCCTCACCCCTCTTATAAAAGGGAACTCCTCCTTCTCATTTCTTCACACCTTCAAAGCCTTTTGGTTCAGCCAAACTCTACCGAAATACTCTACCAACTTCCCTCACTATAACCTAGAGGCCTTAGTTTGATCATAAAGTCATCCTAAGGATCCCTTTTGATCAAATCAAAAAGAAGAACCCGAAGAAGAGGTAATGTTTTCACCACCCCTTTTCAAGTTCCTTTCTTTTTCCACTTCTTCTTTCTTTGTTATTACCATTCTAAAATAATAACTCCAGTATCTTATATATACTGTGATGTTATTATAAATATGGTACAACCATATTTAGTATTCTATCCACCCTTTGAATAACATGTCACCATACGTGCGTACGTACAGCTTACCGTCTCCACGTCGTGGTGTAATTGTTATTCAATATATTATTATTTGGATGGGTATAATAATGATGTGTAACTCATGTAAATAATAAATATAACATGTTGATGATTCTTTATATATGATATACCATCCATTTATATATTATTTTAATATCAAAAGAATGATATTGTCGCTCGTGCGTACGTACGGACTACCGTCTCCACGAACGCGATGAGATTCATTCTCCATCGTATCCATTAAAGTATAATTATCATTTGATGATTTATAAAAGATGTTTAAGGACTTGATATCATTCTGGATATGAATAAGATACAACAAACATGGCTTATGTAACAAAACATATAAAAGGAAATGAGTAAGTTAACACCCGAAACGACGATAATTCTAAGATATTATTAACAAATCAATATTAAAAGATCATATATGATATCATATTAATATATATGATTCTTGTATAATTTAATAACAATTATTCCACCATTATATAGGAGTTTAACCTAACCCAACCAAGGAAAAGTACAAGG
This sequence comes from Viscum album, assembly GCA_963277665.1. Classification (NCBI taxonomy): domain Eukaryota; kingdom Viridiplantae; phylum Streptophyta; class Magnoliopsida; order Santalales; family Viscaceae; genus Viscum; species Viscum album. Next base: position 277,941,646 of record OY728126.1, read on the forward strand.
TAAGGGTTATTTCACAATCTCTTCATTATCCGACGTTGTTTATACGTAATAATCTACTGGGATCTCTTTATCATCCACATCCATGTTTCTTAAAAATGTATTTCAAAACATTTTTACTATTTACTAGAATATGAGTTAAAGTCATTTATACCCTTTTTGACTTTTATATGTGGTTTATAAAGGAATCTTTCTGTCATTTTCAAAACAAGGTCCTTTTTAACCTTTTCGACAGAATTAAGGTAAGAATGTTTTTTTTACTTATATGGCGGGTGCGGCTATTTTCTGCCGTTATAAAATCTTCAAAGCTTCCCTTACAAGCTTATAAGAATATTTTCAAAGAAAATGTTTTATTTTATATGGATCTTAAATGATTTCAAAATAAAAGGAGATATTTCTTTTAAAAGAATTTTGATTTCATCTATGTCAACATCATTTGATGGATTTTACGCTTATTTAAAGTTGATTTGTTATGATAAAAAACTTATATATTGTATTAAAGGTTTTGTGATGTGTTTGACTGTGGATGTTTTATTTTTATACCATTCATAGTTTATGGATGAAGTATTTACATTTTGTATGCTAGTTTTTATACGAATGTTTATGTTATGTCTAAACCTTTTCATATGGGAATGCATTGGACTTAATATGTGACGGGTGGAGCCCGCTATAGCTCCTTGTTGCATCGGTAGGTCTCATGAGGCAAACTAGTGTCTTGCCACAAGGCCTTGACAAAATCTTATTTGTAGTCTTGGCATGAGGCCTTGGCTATGTGGTTATGATAGTCTGGCATTATGCATTCCATCATTATGAAAGTGGTTATTGATTTTGCATGTGATTATTCGATTAGTAGAATATCCATGAGAATAAGTAAATGGAATTATTTCATTTTATTTATTCCATACTATGTTAAAAGTTAAAGTTTGAAAGGCGTTTGTTTTAGTTATACATTTCCTTAAATGTTTATTCTTATTTATGAAAGTTTCCGCTATATTGTTATCTTTACTGGGCATTTGAGCTCACCCCTTTTCTATGTTTTATTTTTCCCAGGAAGTGAAGAAGTAAATTATGAATGACCTACATGGATTTTATGTGGGTATATGAGTGTGGATTATGGAGACAATATGTTGTTGTAGTAGTTTTTCATTTTTTGATGTAATGTAAGACTTATGAATATATCTATTGTTTCCAAGGCTACTAAACCAATCGGTCTTTCGAGATTTGATCTTTCTTGTGATCATGCCAATGTTATGTAATAATGCACCGACTCTGGGTAACTAGGGTTGGGGCGTTACAGTTGGTATCAGAGGAAGTTTAGTACAAACCTTGGAAGCTAGATTTAGATAAACTCTGATTAGAGCACGTAGACCTAAGATGAACTTTGAGGATTAGTATAGAAGAACTTCATAGAATTTTAGTATTGTAGAGAATTTGTGAGTTTTCTGAGCAATACATCCCTGTCTGGATACGAGCAGGTAGAGGCGGCTCTGGCACAGATGTACCTAGGGGTAAAACCCAAAAACACCGCTTTGAGCTAGACTCGAACGGGAACTGGTGCACGACAACGGGCCTTGCTGCACTCTTGGTTACGACACTCCTGGGGGATATGCTTAGGATAACTCTCATTTTATTTACAAATCATTTTGAAGAAATTATGAGTATATACTTCCTCAAAGAAAACATTCTTATGATTATGGATTATATCCATAAATAGTTCAATTTATGTTAAGTGTTTTATAAATATGGGATTATGTATTTTGATTCATAAACTGATCTAGTTTATGACATTGTTTAGAAATGGTGCCTAGTGGAAGAAATGGAAACCATATCAATGCACGCACTCCATGTAGGGATTGCCCTCCTGCTCAAGATAATTATAGTGGAGCTGGTGATGCAACTGGTGCCGATCAGCTAATCACCATACTGGGACAACTTACTCAGGTTATGAATAATAACCTTACCCGTATGGAGCACCAAGATCCACAGCGTGGAGGATCAATGTTAGATCGATTCATGAGGAAACAATCACCAACGTTCAATGGGAGTAAAAATCCCTTAGTAGCTGAGCAATGGATAAATTCCCTAGAGAAAATATTTCAGGCTTTGGGGAGCAGTGAAAGGGAAAAAGTTATCATGGAAGTTTACCACCTCACTGGAGATGCTGATCAATGGTGGTCATTGATTCAAAACATGAAGGAAGATGATGAAGTATCAAATATGGAATAGAGGGAGTTCAAAGATCTGTTTTTAGAAAAATACTTTCCTCGCGACCATCGAGCAGATATGGAAAGGCAATTTCTAAGTCTGAGACAGAAGGAGGATGAGAATGTCACAAAGTATGAGGCTAACTTTACAAGGTTATCAAGGTACGCTGGTGATTATATACGTAACCAAATAAGTAAGATTGATCGTTTCTTTGATGGGTTAAAACCATTTCTCCGTCGAGCATTAGTCTCACAATCCTTTTCGTCGTACGAAGACATTGTCTCATGTGCTATCAAGACCGAAAAGGAATTATCTAAGTCTTATGACTTTAAAGAAAAGCAAGAGAAGAAAAGACATGCTGATCAATCTGGGAATGGAAATAAAGGGAAGAAGGGAAAGGTTGAATATCCATCCTGTGGTAAATGAGGGAAGAAACACCCTGGTACTTGCTTGAAGGGAATGGGAGTCTGTTACAAGTGTGGTGAAAAAGGCCACCAAGCTCGTGATTGCAAGGGGAAGAAGGAAGCTACCAACGTTCAGTGCTATAATTGCAGGGAGATGGGGCATTATGCAAATGAATGTCCTAAGTGTCAGGAGAACTTACCTCAGAAAAGGCCAAGGGATCAAGGCCAGGCTTATGCTATCACTACTGCTGAGGTAGAAGCTCCGAAAGACGTGGTGGCAGGTAATTTAATGGTTTCATCAAGTTTAGCAAATGCATTATTTGATTCTGGATCATCGCATTGTTTCATATCTTCCCAGTTTGCTAAGAAAATTAGATATTTCCAATTTGATTTAACAAGGGAGTTGTCTGTTAAAACTCCTAAGGGAAGTATCATTGCAACAAAGTTTTGCGAATCAGTCCCCATTAGAGAACATAAATGTTCTTTATCTGCTGATCTCATCATCATACCTATGATTGAGTTTGATATAATCCTCGGTATGGACTGACTTTCGAACTATGATGCGAAGATTTATTGTAAGAAGAAATAGGTTATGATTCTTGATGATAATGATAAGGAACACCTTATCTTTAGAGCAGAATCGTCACCACCTAATTCTTATTTAGATCCACCCCCAGTAGCTCAACTTAATTCAATTATTGGGGAGGAAGAGAATGAAATAACTGTGGGTGAGGAAAGGAATGTTCAAATAGAGGATGTACCTATTGTGAAAGAATTTGTAGATGTATTTCCGGAAGATTTACCTGGACATCCTCCAGAACGAGAAGTTGAGTTTTCCATTGATTTAATTCCTGGATCAAGGCCTATATCAAAGACCCCTTATAGAATGGCCACTGTAGAGTTAGTCGAACTAAAGAAACAACTAGAGAAATTGAGTAATAAAGGATTTATTCGCCCTAGTATTTCTCCATGGGGAGCCCCTGTTCTTTTTGTTAAAAAGAAAGATGGATCTATGAGGTTATGTATCGACTATAGGGAGATCAATGCTATAACGATAAAGAACAAGTATCCCCTACCTCGTATTGATGATTTATTTGACCAACTACATGGAGCTTAATACTTTTCAAAGATTGAACTTCGATCTGGATACCATCAGTTGTGTGTAAAGAAGGAAGACATTCCGAAGACAACATTTGAAACTAGGTACGGGCATTACGAGTTTACTGTAATGCCTTTTGGATTGACTAATGCACCCTCTGTATTCATGGATCTGATGAATAGAGTTTTCAAGGAGTATCTCGATGAATTTGTGGTGGTATTTATTGATGATATCTTGGTATACTCCAAAACCTACGAAGATCATGAAAATCACTTGCGCATTATCTTGAAGACTCTGAGGAGGCATGAATTATATGGGAAGTTTAGCAAGTGTGAATTCTGGCTTCAGGAGATTTCTTTTCTTGGCCATATTGTCTCTAAAGATGGAATCTCTGTTGATCCTTCTAAGACCAAGGCAATCCAAGAATGCCAGCACCTACGAGTATAACTAAGGTACGTAGTTTTATTGGTTTGGCAGGTTATTATCGACGTTTCGTCCAGAATTTTTCCCGATTGGCTAACCCATTAACGAAGCTCACATGTAAAGGGGTTAAATTTGATTGGACAAAAGAGTGTGAAGAATTTTTTGAAGAACTGAAGAGAAGATTAGTCAATGCTCCTATATTGACTCTACCATCGGGGAATGATGGGTTCGTTATTTATAGTGATGCATCAAAGAAAGGACTTGGTTGTGTCCTTATGCAGAATGATAGAGTTATTGCCTATGCATCACGACAGTTGAAAATTCATGAACAAAACTATCCTACTCATGATCTCGAGTTGGCAGCTGTGATCTTTGCTTTGAATATATGGAGGCACTACCTCTATGGTGAAAAATGTGAGATTTATACTAATCACAAGAGTTTGAAGTATATTTTCTCACAAAAAGAACTCAACATGAGGCAAAGGAGATGGCTTGAATTACTCAAGGATTATGATTGCACGATACACTACCACCCGGGGAAAGCAAACAAGGTGGCAGATGCTTTGAGTAGAAAAGACCATGGAGTTTTGAACAACATGAGAATTGAAAGGGATCCAATTTTCTTGGATCTAGTGAAGATGGACATGGGAATAACCAGGGAAGGTGAAACATCAATGCTTTTTCAAATGGTTGCCAAACCATCTTTACTAGAAAGGATTAAGAGTTCTCAGACCAATGATGAAGAATTTAAAAAGAAGATTAAAGCTATGAATGATGGGAGATTAAGAGACTTTGTGTATGAAGATGGAATTTTGAAATTTGGGAAGAGACTTTGTGTTCCCGATATACCTGATCTAAAAAGGGAATTGCTGGATGATGCTCATAGTTCCAATTTCTCTATACACCTTGGGAGCACCAAAATGTATAGAGATTTGGAGGAACATTTTTGGTGGGAAAACATGAAGAGGGAGATTGCTGATTTTGTGTCAAGATGTATGGTTTGTCAGCAAGTGAAAGCTGGAAGGCAACAACCTGGAGGAGTCATGCAGCCTCTTCCCATACCGGAGTGGAAATGGGACAATATTACGATGGACTTTGTCATGGGGCTACCAAAGACTCCTAGAAGGAACGATGCAATATGGGTTATTGTTGATCGTCTTACCAAGTCAGCACATTTTCTTGCTATAAGAGAAGATATACCCCTGGAACGTCTATCAAGACTATATATTAATGAAGTTGTGAGACTTCATAGTGTACCCCTATCGATTGTTTCTAATCGTGATCCCCGTTTTAATTCAAGATTCTGGAAAAGTCTTCAGAAATCCCTGGATACTGAACTTCATTTGAGCACTGCTTACCACCCTCAGACAGACGGACAATCAGAACGGACTATTCAGACCTTAGAAGACATGTTGAGATCTTGCTCACTTGACTTTCAGGGTATGTGGGATCAATATTTACCTCTGGTAGAATTTTCCTATAACAATAGCTTCCATTCGAGTATTCAGATGGCACCATATGAAGCGTTATACGGAAAGAGATGTCGTACACCAACCTGTTGGGATGACGTCGGTGAAAGAAAACTTGTAGGTCCAGAACTGGTGGAGGAAACGTTGGAAAAGGTGAAGGTAATCCAAAATCACATCAGAGTAGCTCAAAGTAGGCAGAAGATCTATGCCGATAATCGAAGGAAGGATTTGGAATTTCAAGTCGGTGATCATGTTTTCCTGAAGGTATCTCCATGGAAGGGAGTCATGCGTTTTGGTAAGAAAGGTAAATTGAGTCCCAGGTACATCGGACCCTTCGAAATTCTAGAACGAATTGGGGCTGTAGCTTACCGATTGGCAATGCCGCCAAGTCTCTCTAAAGTTCACGATGTGTTCCACGTATCTCTGTTGAGGAAATACATGCCTGACCCAACACATGTACTCACCTATGAGGAATTAGAACTGGAACCCGATCTGTCTTATTGCGAAGAGCCCGTCAAGATTCTTGATACGAGAGAACAAGTGCTGAGAAACCGGACGACGCGTCTGGTAAAAGTTTTGTGGAGAAACCATAAGATGGAGGAGGCAACGTGGGAACCCGAGGAACTTATGATGAAGAACCACCCGAGTTTTTTCATGTGATAAGTATTCTAGAAATTTCAAGGATGATATTATTTGAATGAGGGGAGAATGTAACACCCCATGCTTCTACGGTACGCTTCTCTTTGAATAATGTGATAGCGTGTGTTGTACGCAACACCGAGTTCTAACACACCATAACCAATCAAACTAGCCATTATGAATAGTAATACCTAATTTTTGAAATTATATATATTTTATATTTCAAAATGGACTTCATTTTTGGATTCGGAATACTGAATTTAGCCTAAGGTGAAATTTTGGTACATTTCGGATAACTTTCATATTTTGAAGATTAGTGAAAATTACTAAATTTTAATTAAAAACAACTTTTTTAATCAAAATAATTAATATTGATAAATTATGAATTTGAGTGGTTTTAAAGTATATTTATAATATATTTTTACCATTTAATATAATTTTGGTCATTAGACATAATTTTACAATTAAACCGAACATAAACAAGTGTCAATCTTTTGATAGTTATTATCTCTTAAAAACACGCTTTTTGTTTTGACAACGGAAATTAATTTTAAATTAATTTCTGCCACTTCTGTGTTTTAAATTTAGAAAAATGGATTCCATATTTGGAATCAGGATGTTCAAATTGTGTAAATAGGTAACTTTTATTTTTAGACATTTTGAATAATTACTGCGGTAAATATTTTATTTACCATGGTTAAGGGTAAATCCGGTAAATAAGGGTTAAAAAATAATATTATAATAATACTAAATTACCCTAAAACGTGTCCTAGCATTATTGGTTGATACATGTTCGACCATAGGCATCATTGGGTCGATTTTGGGACCTCATGGTGCCACTTGTAGGTGATAAGGACACTTTATTTTAATTAAGTTAAAATGAATACAAAAATGACACAAGCATATATCTTTTAGAAAAAACAATTTTTACATAGGGTTATATATGTTGGATTTTAGATTATAAATATTCATTAGAAAGATAAAAAGATTTCCTACATAGTTATATTTTATTTATAATTTTTAGACATTAAATAATTTAATTCATTTATGACACAATGATGATGAATTAATTGCTATAATAGTGAAAAATTAAAATAATTGATATTATAAATACCCAAATAAATATAATATGAAACTTTTAATGAATTAAACTAATTTTCTAGGATAATATGATATATTATTATTTATTTAATTGACTTTGTTTGAAGTAATAAATCTTTTATAAGTTTCACAAAAATCAACTATTGAATAGTGTCAAAATTGACATAAAAGAGTTCTTAAAACAAATATTATATTATTAATTGATATTAAATTCCTAAAAATCTAAGGTTCGGCCAAGTGACTTATATAATGATAGGTTCATCATTAATGGACCACTTGTGGGTCTCTTAGATGTATATAGTAAGTTTATTAACCATATTATATAAAAATACAAAGAGACATTGTAAAAGTGAAACTAATTAACTTAGAGTTAATACTTAAAGATAAGGTTAATATAAGTACCCTAACCTGTCTAAATTCTATTGGTTGAGTGGTTTTCGACCTATACCCACCTTAACATTTATATAATAAACTTTGTAGCCATTAGAAACCGAATATTAATTTATTATAAATTAATATTTCTAGCTTTTCCAAAGGTGCCCCTCACCCCTCTTATAAAAGGGCACTCCTCCTTCTCATTTCTTCACACCTTAAAAGCCTTTTGGTTCGGCCAAACTCTGACCGAATACTCTACCAACTATCCTCACTACAACCTAGAGGCCTTAGTTTGATCAGAAAGCCAACCTATGGAGCCCTTTTGATCAAATGAAAAGGAAGAACCCGAAGAAGAGGTAATGTTTTCACCACCCCTTTTCAAGTTCCTTTCTTTTTCCACTTCTTCTTTATTTGTTATTACCATTCTAAAATAATAACTCCAGTATCTTATATATACTATGATGTTATTATAAATATGGTACAACCATATTTAGTATTCTATCCACCCTTTGAATAACATGTCACTATACGTGCGTACGTACGGCTTACCGTCTCCACGTCGTGGTGTAATTGTTATTCAATATATTATTATTTGGATGGGTATAATAATGATGTGTAACTCATGTAAATAATAAATATAACATGTTGATGATTCTGTATATATGATATACCATCCATTTTTATATTATTTTAATATCAAAAGATTGATATTGTCGCTCGTGCGTACGTACGGACTACCGTCTCCACGAACGCGATGAGATTCATTCTCCATCGTATCCATTAAAGTATAATTATCATTTGATGATTTAGAAATGATGTTTAAGGATTTGATATCATTCTGGATATGAATAAGATACAACAAACATGGCTTATGTAACAAAATATATAAAAGAAAATGAGTAAGTTAACACCCGAAACGAGGATAATTCTAATATATTATTAATAAATCAATGTTAAAAGATCATATATGATATCATATTAATATATATGATTCTTGTATAATTTAATAACAATTATTTCACCATTATACAGGATGTTAACCTACCCCAACCAAGGAAAAGTACAAGGTAAGGGTTATTTCACAATCTCTTCATTATCCGAGGTTGTTTATACGTAATAATCTACTGGGATCTCTTTATCATCCACATCCATGTTTCTTAACAATGTATTTCAAAACATTTTTACTATTTACTAGAACATGAGTTAAAGTAATTTATACCCTTTTTGACTTTTATAAGTGGTTTATAAAGGAATCTTTCTGTCATTTTCAAAACAAGGTCCTTTTTAACCTTTTCGACAGAATTAAGGTAAGAATGTTTTTTTAACTTATACGGAGGGTGCGGCTATTTTCCGCCATTTTAAAATCTTCAAAGCTTACCTTCCAAGCTTATAAGAATATTTTCAAAGAAAATGTTTTATTTTATATGGATCTTAAATGATTTCAAAATAAAAGGAGATATTTCTTTAAAAAGAATTTTGATTTCATCTATGTCAACATCCTTTGATGGATTTTACGCTTATTTAAATTTGATTTGTTATGATACAAAACTTCTATATTGTATTGAAGGTTTTGTGATGTGTTTGACTGTGGATGTTTTATTTTTATACCATTCATAGTTTATGGATGAAGTATTGACATTTCGTATGCTAGTTTTAATACGAATGTTTATGTTATGTTTAAACATTTTCATATGGGAATGCATTGGACTTAATATGTGACGGGTGGAGCCCGCTATAGCTCCTCGATGCATCGGTAGGTCTCATGAGGCAAACTAGTGTCTTGGCACAAGGCCTTGACAAAATCTTATTTGTAGTCTTGGCACGAGGCCTTGGCTATGTGGTTATGATAGTCTGGCATTATGCATTCCATCATTATGAAAGTGGTTATTGATTTTGCATGTGATTATTCGATTAGTAGAATATCCATGTGAATAAGTAAATAGAATTATTTCATTTTATTTATGCCATACTATGTTAAAAGTTCAAGTTTGAAAGGCTTTTGTTTTAGTTATACATTGCCTTAAATGTTTATTCTTATTTATGAATGTTTCCGCTATATTGTTATCCTTACTAGGCATTTGAGCTCACCCCTTTTCTATGTTTTATTTTTCCCAGGAAGTGAAGAAGTAAATTATGAATGACCTGCAGGGATTTTATGTGGGGATATGAGTGTGGATTATGGAGACAATATGTTGTTGTAGTAGTTTTTCATTTTTTGATGTAATGTAAGACTTATGAATATATCTAGTGTTTCCAAGGCTACTAAACCAATCGGTCTTTCGAGATTTGATCTTTCTTGTGATCATGCCAATGTTATGTAATAATGCACTGACTCTGGGTAACTATGGTCGGGGCGTTACATGCATGAATGAGAAATAATTTATTTTTCAATTCGACAGAAAATACGTGTAAAATGGATAATAAATCATCAAAATAAAAACTACTTATATTTATGAAACTAAAATTTTCATTATATGATGGTTATATTATTTTTATAGATGTGGAATGAAGAAATAAATTGTAAATAGATCAGTTAAGGTTTATACATCTTCATTGATATTCCTCCTTTGGCTTACACCATAAACAATGAAAGGATGATTTAATGATAAAATGATAACTTTTTGACTTGGGTGGGAATTTTAAATTTGGATTATGTTTGGGATGTCCCATGATAGAAGGATTAGAAATCATAAATATGGGTAAAGTTGAGGATCCTTATATAAGTGAGGGAAGGGACACACATTAAAATATCTTAAATGATTATAATTCAATATTTTCTTATTCAATCTATATTCTAAAAAAATGAAATTAATGAAAATATTATAATATACTATATCCAACTATTTCCATGAATATTATTTAGACAATTTTATATTAAAATCAAACTCATACATATTATTATGGCCCTTGGTAAATACATTTAAACCTTAACAGTGATTTTTTTTACAATTTAAATTATTCATTACGAACAGAAAATAATGTTATACCATTTAATATTCTATTGATATTGATTTCAATTATGGAATATATTCTATGTAATTCAATTTCTCTTAGTGGTTGTAATTAATTTTAATACAAACCCAATAGAAGTGATTAAAATTAATTTTTTAGAAAAATGCATTTCCAATTATAAAAAAAAATTCTACCAAAAGTAATCATATTTATCACAGTAATAAAAATTTTTGTATTATTATTAATATAATTTTACATAATTAAATTTCAATACTTATTAATAAAATTAGAAATGTGTAATCACATTTAATGAAAATAAAATTTTCTATAAAATCAATATTTATACTATTCACTTAGAAATTATTATTTTTAGAAAATACAAAAAGCATCACACTAAGATAATTTTAATATGATTATTTTAAAATTAAATAATTTTAATGAAAATAATTTTTTAAATTTTTATGAAATTAATTATATATCGAGGTATAAAATGAAATAAAAACACTTTTTATGAAAACATATTTTTGAAGTATAAATTGAATTTACCAAAGACACAATTATTATTTATTATGAATTTATCAATAAATTAAATTTATATAAAAACATTATACCTATTTTTATACTGGGGAAAATCATATTCATACCCTCCAATATAACTATTATTTTATAAAGGTATTTTATAACATAGTACATTTAGACTTGGGGTTGCATATAAAGAATGTTATCAAATCCATCATGTTTACATAAAAAAATATTTTGAAAATATTGGGGTGTTACATTATACCCTATATAAAATGAATTTATCTTTTAAAATTTCATCACATTGATAAAATAATATTTGATATATTTGTTTCAGCACATCCTTGGGTGTCTATGTAGATTCTTTAATATTCTAATTCTTCTACAGAACATTAACTAGGTTACTATCATCATTATATTAAATGTTATCTCTATAATAAAAGTAATAAATGCCTATTAATTATAGAAAATATCATTATATGGTGGTAAAAACTATTATTTTAGTAGATATAAATGATTATAAATTTATATTCTTAGGAGTGATATATAGAACATATCGGGAACTTGAGATAGTATTGGATTATGTTTCACATGATATATTATCATTCCTACTCATAAAATAATCTTTAATGGTTCAATATAGTAAGGGAACAAATTTAACTTATTTAAAAATCTCATAAAATTATTCCAAAGATATATTCATTGGAATATATCCCCAGTAAAATCAAAATTTTGATCTCACAAATAATTTCCAAAATAAATTTTTAGTCAAATAAAAGCTTTGTTGATGTGATTTTGAAAGGATCTGACCTTCTATTCCATTTCTATATCATCAAAAGGACCAAATATATTTCATACAATAACCTTTTCCCAAAAATTTGTATTTCTATACTTCTATCATTAGTGGGATTCATAAGGATCCATATGAATACTATAGTAAAATATATTTTTAAAAGAATAATTTGATAGATGATGGCGTCGATCACAATATCCTTTGAAATATATTGAAAATGGCCTAAAAATCTTCTATGGTTTTTTGGTTCTCTGACACTAACTATCTCGCAAGAGATGATAAGTATTACTACAACAATAATTTGTATCTTAATATTATAGAAGACTTCTCTCTAATATTAAGGTAAGCCTTGGATCTAAATCACATACAATGGAATGAGGTACTCAATTTGACTTTATGAGATCCATAATTTATATCATGAAAATATAATTAATGGATAAATATTATCTGATAATAATGAATTATGAAGGGTTCGTATGGTGATATACGAAAACTTCAATAGCTTTAATGCCATTGAATTTTTTTGGGTCTTTGATTACAAAATCAGTCATGATATTTTTCCCATTTTTATTATGGTTGGGTTATGGCTATAACATCGAAATAGAAACATATATCTCACCCTCAACATTATATTGTACCAATCACTAAGACACCTACTCTTAAATACAACTACTCTTGTACTACAACTGAAAATAATCTTTCATATCTCAATGTATCTTTTTACTACGTGATGAATAAATAATGATGATATATGAAATTCATTCAATAGTTCTTTTTCAAGATAACTATTAATGGAAAACATAATTAATTCTAATGCCTTATAATACCTACACAATAAATGTTTTAATCAGGAAGATTTACTAAATTCTTTTGACAAATTACGTCATCCTTTTTTCACCTCATTAATATTCGCAAAGATTGTTTGTTAAACAACCATTTGTGAATGATTAGATCTCCCCCATCCATCATTATTTCTAGGTTCCTCATTATATATCCATAAATAATATATATGTTTTTACTCATCATAGTTATGATTACCTGGAATTTTCAACTCAATAATGATCCACCTTGTTCACTATCCCAGGGTTATAGTGTAGTGAGAATTCATAATCATTATTCACCTTTACGCATCTGATCCAGTTTCTATTAAAAAAAATTATAGGTAAATATATTCTTTAATCTTTTATAATTATTAAATTTTCCATTAAATTCCCCATAATGATAACTCCTCCATATTTTTTATGAAATGAGGACCACAGTTAACTCCAAATCATGATTGTGGTGATTTTTATCAGGTACCTTAAATTATGAAAATGTAACATCTATAACAATATTTTTTTCATGAGGAATAGTCCCAATTACTTGTTTAATGGACCACTATTGATAAAAAAACCCCTTATCCACTATAATCTTGTCTAAACACAATGGTGTGTAATGACCAAATTTTTAGTTCCTTGAATTTTTTTTCACATTCATCTGTCAAAACATACACGACCCCCTTCCATATTTACATAGTGAGTTAATTTAATAGTCATGAAAAATTATTTAATAAAGATAAGTAATATCCATAAAATCCGTGAAATGTTTTCATATTAGTCACTATGGTTAATATTATTCAATATTCAATAATTTTATTCCTTGAAGGATTCACTATTATACCACTACACTTTAAATCAATTTTTTTATTATTTTCAAAAGGAAATATTGTAGAGAAGTGGTATCCTATCATTAAACACATTTCAAACTCGTACACTAAATATCAAAATTCAATTTCACAAGAGCATTCGATGCCAAATAAAAAATAAAAAAATTCAAATTCATGAACTTAGACAACTAGAAGATGCTAAATTCAAATTCAAAAAGATCCCCATGCACCTCGGCTCACAAAAACATGAGAAGAGAGCCACCTAGAGATATGGTCTATGACACCTCAATGAACAACACCTCCACTTTGATATAATGGTAACCGTCATGTCATTGTATCTCTGATGTGAACCTCCCACCAAATTTCATCCTCTATACTGTTAAAAGCCTATAGGTACTACAAATTAGTGAAAGACAATAAAAGACATCAGAACCCTGAAACTAAAATGAAGTGAATCCCATCATCGCTCTAGTCATTACAATAAATCTAATATTTTTAGACAATCGATATCACCAAGAAAAATCCATCATTGACTAAAATAACACTTTCCCCATCAGGGTTGAAACTATGACTAAGAGATACCCCTCAGAAATAAAACACCCACCACCATCAAAAGGGACAATACCAGCTAGTAGTTTGTGCAACATAGAAAACCATCATCTACTCGGACAACATATCGCAAATCTGTATAGTCAACAAATGCACCAAACCACACATGTGGGAGATATGGAACCTAGGATCTAGAGAAAAGTGGGAGTTGACAAGGGCATTAGCATCAAACCTTGTCCATAATAGGACCATCAACACAAACATTCAAAACACTTTAATCACATCTTCAGCATCTAAAAATATCCAAAACTAGACACATTTCACCAAACATAAATTAAAATTTCAAGCTAACAGAATAGGAATAAAAAACACTAAAAAATTGAATATCCAGACCATCATAATAAAAGATATCCCCATATTCAAAACTATGAAACACCACAAGAATAAAATTAGGACACCAAAATATAATAAAAACTAATTTCCAAAGTCCCAAACTAATGTTCAACTTTCACCATAAAAGGAAACAATTGGAACTATCACACTTGAATGATATAGGGTATAGCATGACATGAAGAAGTAAAGAGTAAAGGATAAGGATGACTAAATCACCGGTCCTAGAACACCACTAAATAAAATTTAATGAAATCAACCTGAAAAGGTGAGACGATGAACATATTAAATGGATAGAATGAGATCCTAAAAAAGATAAAGAAATCCCCATGTGGAGGATGAGCCATCATTATCACCAAAGGTTTTATGGAAAACCCTAGTTGTTAATAAGAGAGCCAAGAGGGTTGATCCATGGATAATTTGAATTCATTTCTGATATAAAATCTCTAGATAAAAGATGACCCAAAATGAAAAACATTATATATCTATAATTCATAATTTTTAAACTATTCATAGATATTATCCTTCCATAGGAAGTTTACTAAAATCCTCAAGTGTCCTTTATTATCTTTAATCACTTGAAATATCTATGAATATCATCAATAATGACTATCACAGATTTATCGAGGAATTTTCAGAAGACTATATTCATTAAATAAATGAATATAATAGATGAATTTCTAAGACCAAATGGGATCACAATAAATCCATACTGTGAATACATCATATGAAAGGTTATATTGGTTATTTATCTACTTTTGACCCTCAAATGAATGTATTAAAAAATAATATCGTGGTGGGAAAATATTGAGCTCCTTATACTTAATTGAAAAAATAATCAATGATGGGAAAAGGAAACATAATTTTTTTTGTTATCTTATTATGATAACGAAAATTAATGCATTGTCACATTTAATGATACATATCCATGTAAAACATGGTGAACCCCATGGTGAAACAATTGGATAAGTGAACCCAATATCACGATTCTCATGGAGTTTATTTTTTTAATTCCTATAAGTCAATCAGGACCATCCTATACGGAGTCTTCTAAATAGTTGTTGCACCGTCATAGAATTATATTTACAAACCAATAAAAAAATTCACATGGAAACTAGTAAACTCTTTTTTAAATCAATCAATTATAGCCCATAAAATAGATACATCATTAATATTGATATTCACCACAAAAACCTTATATAAATACTCATATTAAATGTGAATCAAGACACATTCAATTGATATAATTTTCATTAGACTTTCATTTTTTTCCACATTTTAATAAATGGTCATATTTTGTTTAATATAAAAAATGTGATTTCCCTTATATTGAAATTTACTTGTTATTTATATAAACAAATCCAATAAATGCCTAAAATCATTTAAATTTAAGTTAGAATGAGAATGAAATGATGTGAATAATGAACATTTCCTTCCATCAATGTTATTAATTATTATACCTTATTTCAAATTATATATTTTATTTATTATTAAAACCATGATAATTATGGTTACCACAAATCAATAATTCAATATTTATATCAAATAAAACAATTTAATTATAGATACTAATGTTTCTAATAACTAACACCCTTTAAAGACTAGGTTTTCATCCACTGAAAAATTGATCAATATTACATTATTTGTTATGGACAGTACAAGAATCCTACCTCATAATTCTTGTAAAATTTTACAAATATGAACTAATATATTTATCATCAATATTATTATGCTCATAAAATTATTCTCCATTTTGATATTAAGGATTCATGGAAATTACTAGCTGAAAAATAACTTCCTAAACCATTCTAACTCTAAAGATTCGATTTTGTCATGTTTACTCACATTCATGATAAGATTCCATCATTGATATGATTCTCCATATAAATTATAAACAAATGAAATGATATTTTCATGATCTAGACACTAGAGAAAAAAATAAATTTTTTGTTTTATTGATCCATTATAAATTAACCAGTGGATTAGTGAGACCACTAAAATATTTTGGATGTTTCCTCATGATTGACTCATAATAACATTGTTCCCACCATTTCTCATTTTGATGCTTTGAATGATTAACAAGAAAAATTGATTTTGTATGAGGTTTAAATTACTTATTCTTTTGTTTAAATTATTAAATGTGGCATGTTATGAGTACCCTTTGAGTTCATAGTGGTTTTGGGTGTTTTAGGGGCTTGTTCGAAGACTAGATCCTATTTTTTTGGTATCTTTACCCTAGTACATAGTTAGTGAATACTATGTGGGGTATGAAGAATTGTCTTTATGAACCATGATAGGTTGGAAAAAGGGGGTGTATGGGTTGCATTGTTTTGAGAAAACCATGTGTGAGATGGTGCATGGCCATGACTACTGGTCTATAGTTTATGTAGAATGTGAATATTAGTTAGCATGTGGTTTCAGCATGTTTTTATATCATGTGGGAAAAGAGTTTGAGTTCCACTTGGCCAACGAGAACTATAAACAACCATCACACAGTTTTCTAAACTATGCCCCAATATCGTGCGACCCTTGATATTTTGATAATTTTAATTTTTTATATTATAATTCGATTTTTATAGAACCAATTTAAAATTTTGTTTCATCACATTTCAGATGGGACCTCCTTCTGAGGACTCAAGGTGTATAAACAAGTATTTCATCCTAGTTCTTTATCTAATATCATATTTGAGTGGAGTATGTCTCATTGGATCCACATCAGTATGTTATAAATTCTTTTTTATTCGTTCTCTGTTCTTCTATCTATCAATTTCATAATTTTTTAGGCGCATATTCCCTTATTTTTCATTATTTTTCTATACATCATATATATCCTAATCTGAGTCAAATATGGAATTGATACTAGATGATCACTCCACTTCAAATCAATGGCAGGTGGTATATAGTTTCTTTTATTTTGGTATTTTTATGGCTATCATCTTCTTTGTTCCCATCATACTTTATGACGCATGCCCAAAAAATAATTGATTAATTGAGATGGATATATTTTAACCTAGTAGGAATTTCCATAGGTTACTTGAGGTGCATTGTGGGTTGTTTCCCCAATATAAGTCTACTCAAGGGCCACACCAATCCATTTATTTGGTTTTGACCTTTGATAAGTCACCTAAGGGGTGTTTTCTTCTGTTTCTTTGATTTAGAAATACCAAATGTATTTAATAGAATTTAATTACATTCCTAGGGGATATAATACTTCCTTGCCCTTTTTTATTAAGTTATACAATGCTTGAGTTGATCAAATGGATTATTTGGAATTAAATTAATTGGTGTGTATAATAATGGAATATGCTTTATTTTGAATGGTGATAAATAGGTGGTGATTATAAGGACCTAGCCTTAAAACATTACATAGTCATGGATTAACTGAATAATTCACATTGAGGATCTTTTCAGGTTTATAGTTTTAGAGAATTAGGACATTCCTATTACATCTCAGTGATTACAAAGTAGACACTTCTACTCAGTTTCCATTTTTTCACAAAATAAAAATTATTGAACAAAAGAGTCATGTCTAGTTTCATGTTTTAGATATCATGAAATTTCCTTGTTCCCATCCTTAACCCTATTCCACTTTATGTCCTGTGAAAAACAATTCAAAAACTTGGGATGAGCATAAAAATCTGAGTAAGGGATACACAAATAAAGAAAACATTAGATCATCAATATATACATAACATCATCTTTTTAACATACCTTATAAAATCATAAGATTTATGCGTAACTCGTAGAAATCATAATACATAAAGGTAACTTGAGGCATTCATAACATTCTTACGTAGGGAGTAATCCTCATGGTTATATTTGGAATACCCATCACAATATATTCCCTAAATCTCTTCGGAGAAACCTTAGATTTTAACTCTGTCACATTACCCAATGCATTAGAGAGCTGTGTCGGGCTCACCAACCATTAGTTTATCAGAGAACCAACCATATTTATAAACAATTCCCATGAACCATTACATAATCGTATCAGATGAAACATGCATAAAGGAAACATACCATTTCCACATTTCAATCACAATATATCAATACAACACATTGATATAATCAAAACATTATCAATACCATTTTCAATACCAAAATACGTAAAAAGAGTATATGCTATTTATTTTTCTTTTGAAAACATTACAGCTTGTTAAGGAAGCCATGGATCAAATAATACTCATGGTGGCGAAAAACGTCATTGTCACCGCTTACGTTAAAAAAGGAAACATTCTTTTTTTCATTTAGTAAAACGCTTTATAGATAAAAGATTCCCTTTGAATGAAATGATAAGTCAAAAGGGTTTTATACACTATATAAAATAAATTCATGAAGAAATAAAAATATGCCTCAATGAAAGGATATTGAGATGAAGTCTCGTAGAAAGATGATATACTTAGATTAAGGAAAAATCAATTACATAATTATGTGTGAAAAATATAAATACACCCAATATAATTGGATATTAAGTGTAAAACAATCAAAGATCATCCACACATATTCATAGCCTAAAATAATCAAGATGTAGAGGTTTAACCCAAAGAATTGGAATTGGGTTAAGAAGTTCCCTTACAGAAATTCGACATCCAAACGACGTCACTTTAAAATTAAGAAAATGAGTTGATGAGAGATAAAAAAGGGTATATCATCACTTAGACATAAAATTTATAGAAATGAGGTTATATAAGAACATATCCCAACATAAACATATGTAAATTAAAAACCCTAACAAAAATAAGTCTTTTAAAAAGAGGAGGGTGAATGTTTCCCTTACCGATTTGGGTAACTTTCAAAACGTACACCACATGAAAGAAGGATCATACAATGAATATGTAAAAACCCATAAATTAAAGTATATTACACAAAGAATACAATAATGGGAAGTACATAAACCACAAAAAGGATATAGTGGAAAATGTAGCATGAATCCAAATGAATAAAAGTGAGATAAAAACCCATTACATCATTGTAATCAATCGAGTCGTATAACCAAAAGATAATAAACAACAAATGAATAACATAATAAAATGAATATAAATAGAATCATGATAATATATATAAATTTTCATTAAAAAATACACCAAATGAAAAAAATTAGTGGCGAATAATGGAAATCTCACTGAATTAAAATTGAGATAAGAAATCCCCTTACCACGTGTCTGACTTGACTCTCTCGTAGGATCCTTGTTCTTCTTGAATGATAAACATAAGTTATTTTATATTTGATAAAGAAACTTTTTTCATGTTTATTATTTATTTTATATCACTTATTACCATGATATAATCATTATGAAATCATTTTAGTTAACAACCGTCATTTTGTCGATATTGGTACATGAGTCAAAAGTGAACTTATATTTTCAAGTTGTTCATGTAGTAAAATATCCATTATCACCATAATTATATTCATGATGTATATATCATATATATCATATATATCCAGTATATATATGTATTTAATAATATTCCATAATGTTTGGAGATAAGGAATGAAATGTACCGTTCATGGAGATTCTATGTCATACGTACGCATGAATGCTACTATCATCTTTTTGTCATATTAATGGACTTTAAAACTAAATGTGACAAAGATATAGTATAACTACAGTATAAAATATATGTTATATAGGTAACATAAGTTCATTAATTACATTATTTATAAATTCTATGTTTGGCATGAATGAGTCATATCACTTGATGGGACGGTAGTCCACACTTCCTTAGATGAAATTATCGCATTTGCACAACATGCAAAGCATAATGGTATGTTTTAAATATAAAATACAGAAGCATAGATAGGGAATAAATATGATATATATCATATAGAAATACATTTACATCTTAATGGACACCATGAGAGGTGTTAAAAGAAGATAGAACAATCATCGTTTCATGAGGCAGTAATTCGCCACCCACAGAAACAGTATGTTCTCTAACCATTAGATGGAGGTGTGTGTATGTGTAGGAAGAATCCTCATAAAAAAAAATCCTAGTATATTTAGGATACTTCTTTTATTATGGTATAAAATAATATTATGATATTGGTGAGTGAAGAAGGAAAATAAAAGAATGAAACTCGAGAGAACGCATTACCTCAAAATCGGGTAACTCTTTTCGATTTGAGCCAAAGGCTTCCTTGGAAAGACTTCTGCCCATAGTATGGATTCTAAGAGCGATAGAGGGATGCGAAGAGATAATATGAGTAGATTTTGGATGATTCAAGGGCTTGATAGTTGTGGGTAAGAGGGTAGATGTGGGGTCTTTTTATAAGAGAGAGGAGGGTCACTTTTGGAAAGTCTTGAAATGGTACTTTATTATAAAATGATTTTATAATTTTAAAGGTACCAAAATGATATATTTTTAGGATTAGGTGATAATGGTTCTAAATTAACTGATACAATTGGTTTTAGACAAGTTTATGTCTTATATTTTACCTTATCTTTTCATTTTTTTAAATTTTTCATTAATGATGTAATCACTGCATCATCATGGTGTCATAAATAAATTTATTTATTTAATGTCTAAAAATTATAGAAAAATATAATGATGTAGGAAATCTTTTTAACTTTCTAATGAATATTTATAGTCTATGAGATCATTTATGTAAAAAAAATTAAAATTGTTTTACTTAGGATATACAAACCTTTGTTATATTTCTCTTATTTTTAAAAAATAAAGTCATAAATGTTACTATTACACCCATGTGACTCCATGGGCCCTCAAGTTCAGTAAAAAGATTCAATTGGTTGGGCATGACTGAAACTTAGTTTTTGGACACATGTTGGGGTCATTTTATATAATTATGATAATATTTTATTACCCATAACTACCCGATAACTAATTAATCACGATAATTAAAGATGATTACCATCGTTAATATTCATAATGTCCAAAAACAAAAAAGGTATTAATTACATAATTTGGACCTTTTAATTCCAAATGTGGAATCAATTTTACCAAATTCAAAACCTAGAAATTTCAGTATTTAATTTAAAAATAATTCCTATTTTCACAACCAAATACGGGTTTTTAAGAAGCAATATTTATCAAAAGATTGACATGTTTTTTTACATCCAATTGAATAGTGAAATTACTTCCAATGAACAAAATTGTATTAAGTGATAAAAAAATAATTCAATTACACATTAAAACTAATTAGAAGGTCAATCTAACTATATAATTAAATTAGATGAAAAAAAGTTTTGAAGTAAAATGAAGTATTTTTCACTATTCATTAAAAATGAACATTGGTCAAAAAAATACCAAAACATTATCCAAAGTAAATTTGATATTCCAAATTAAAAAATTATTTCAATTTCACCAAATTCAAAACATTTAATTTTCATTAATTAATTTTATAATTAATTCCCACTATCAAAACAAATAGCATGTTTTTAAGAAACAATATCTTTCAAAATATTGACACTTGTTTATGTTCAATTTCAAAGTAAAATTAATTCCAATAACCACCATAGGATTAAATAGTTAAAATATATTTTAACTAAAATTTAAACCCAATTAAAAAAATCTATCATATAAATAAGTTAGATGAAAAGGAGGTTTTGAATTAAAATTCATCATTTTCATTATTCATAAAAAAATGAACGTTATCGGAAAAATAAAAAAAATATACAAAGTAAATTCTGATTCCATTAATATAAAGTAGTATTTTATTTTGTATAACATATAAAAGTGACAAAAAGTATATTTAAAAAGGTTTATCCATAAAAAGGAGGTTAATCGACCTTTTAATGAATATTTGAATTTTTATGCATAAAATTGGATTCATTCGCATTTTAAGCCTCTAAATTTTATTAGATTAATGTAAAAACATTTAAAACCCATATATGATCATATTTTAGTTAGTTTTATTCATTCCTGCCATTACAATGGGTAGATGTTAACTACCATTTAAATTAATATTATTATATTATTAGTGTATAATGTAAGATTTCAAAGAAACTCGTTTGTTGCGTATCAGGTACACTATCGAACATAATAACCACTTTAAAGTAAAATTAATATTTAATTCAAAAATATTAATAAATATGAAAATTTCATATTCTTTATTTACCTGGGATGTTACATCCTTCCCCCCTTTTGGGAATTACTTCCTCACAATTTTAAAATTGGGCTTGGAAACTTCATTGAAAACCCCACATCAGAAAAGGAGTAAATTAAACTATCACTTTAAAAGAAATAAAGAAAAGTAAAAAGGTCACATGAGACAAAAGATACTAGGATTCCATGAAAACAAGGATATGGAAGAGAAATAAAGGGTCCAGTTCTGATGGAGAGTGATAGAAAACATGTCTTGGAGAAAGTTAACCAGCATAAAATCACAAACTTGTGATGGGTTAAACAATATTTGATTCCCTAGTAGGAAACATTAACAAACAATGTTTTTGTTTTAAGTTAATTTTAATTGAATAATTTATTTATTATCTTAACTAAATCATAAGTAAACATACATACTTTTCATGTAGACTTTCATCTCTTACTATATTTCTAACACAAACTCATATTTCCTCCAAACGATGAGTATTCATTATGACTTTTTCACACTAAGAGCACTGTAATCAACTTATATAGAATAAACTAATCCACAAAATATAAACTATATATTTCTCATGTCTTTAGACCTTAACCAAAACCAAAATTGTTAGTACAAGATCAGATAATCCCCAAAAGGATAATCCATTATAAAAAGAAATACTACTCTGAATCTCTAAAATTTGTCCAAAAAAACCCAAAGTTTATCAAAGACAATTCAATAACACCTATCTATAAAATTCATCAAAGTAATTCAAACTATGATCGAATCCCAAATCTCAAAATAATTTTATCACATAGTCTCCAACGATACATCTTTAAATTTATCTCCAAATAACATCGGCTACTCTAAAAGTATCATACTGAAAAGTAATTAACCTAATCACATATTAACCCTAATAGGTTAATCATTTCCATTGGTAACCCAAAATCAACTTATTCTCGATTCATAAAATCATATAACTAAAAATAATTATTAAAACTAACCATGGACTTCACGTAGTCTAGTGGTATGTGATAAATGCCAGTCACACTTTGGTTATGGGATCGATTCCCGCAGCTTCGTCCGACATGATGGGTTGTCACATGGTTTGCATGTAGTCCCTTTTCAAAAACTATAAATTTTCATAACATTCCCAAACAGAGATAAATTCATCAAAAATAACCATAACATATTTTAAATACAGAGGTTATCTAATAACTTTCGTTTTGTATCCCAAAATGTATTAACCAGTAATTACCTCAAATTCAAGGATCATATAAACCAAAATGGTTCTTTTATAACTATATCCACAAAAGAAAATATAATTATTCCTCGAATAAAATTTTCCTATATCAAACATCAGGGTTACATATACTATAAAAAGACTTCTAATGTAATCTCATCATCAGAATAGCCTTTAAAAATTTAAGCATTTCCCCATCCTAAAATCAACCATAACTCTCTAATCCCTTATATGTTGACTTCTTACTCATTCATAATTCTTCATGATCCATTAACCATTCCTTTCTAACTTATTCTGAAATACTTCTTTCCTATAAACAAAATCATGAATCATATCCTAAGATTTCAATAATAGTAAAACATTTGTTAAGAAATAATCCATACCTTTCATTGGTCTTTGTCAGTTTCTTCATCCTCAATCAGAATAGCATTAGGTATTGGTAAAAAAATATTTGTACGATCCTGGTGATCCCATTCCCAAAATATCTTCACAGGACATGTGTTTTCATAATGACCATGAACTCTACATTTATAAAATTCATTTGATCCTTCAGAAAGAACTTCTTTCCCTTTCCTAGAGTCAACTAGATGCTTCCTTTTTCCATGGTAGGTTCTTTCTTTATGACCTTCATTTCCACATCTATAGTATCTTTCTGACCCTTTGAATCATTTAACATGGTGTCTCAATCCACATCTTTGACACATTGGTTTTTTAACACACTTTCCTTTATGATTATTACTTGACCTTCCGTAGGGATTTTTTTTTGCAAATATGATGCCTTATAAAAATTAATAAGGTTCAGGTGGTCAATCATGACTCCAGATAGTTGGTTGATAATAACCACATGTTTTATCATTGTAGATCCCATATCATTCAGTTGCTCATTCAGAAAACCATTATAGTATAATTCACATCCACTGTTACTTTGGTTCCTGCTAGATCCAATCATTTTCTAAGACCAAAAAGGTCAGTGTGAGTATATCAATAAATCATCATATAATATCTTATAAGGAGGGTAAATACTAAGATATGCTTATTCAGGTTATCTTAAACTCGTTTACTATATCTAAAAAAACTATGACACATTCTGAAATCCAAACCATTGTGGTAATGTCACTTAAGATTAAAGAATACCCCAACCTCTAATGTTATCTAAACCTTCCTTTGAAACCAACTATAAGGACCTAACCTTAAAACATTACATAATAATGAATTAAATGAATAATTCACATTGAGTATCATTTCAGTTTTATATTTTTAGATAATTAGGACATAACTATTACATCTCAATGATTACAAACTAGACACATCTACTAAGTTTCCATTTTTTTCACAAAATAAAAATTCTTGAACAAAAGAGGTAGGTCTAGTTCCATGTATTAGACAACATGTCATTTCCTTGATCCCACACATGAACCTATTCTACTTTATGTCATGTGAAAAACATTTCAAAAACTTGGGATGAGAATAAAAATCTCAATAAGGGATACACAAAGAAAGAAAACATTAGATCATCAATATATACATAGCATAAGCTTTTAAACATACCACATGAACTCATAAGATTTATGAACAACTCATAGAAATCATAATGCGTAAAGGTAACTTGAGGAATTCATAACATTCTTATGTAGGGAGTAACTCTCATGGTTATGTTTGGAATACCCATCATAGTATATTCCCAAAATCATTTTGGAGATACCATAGAATTAAACTCCTATACGTTACCCCATGCATTGGAGAGATATCTCGGGCTCACCCGCCCTTAGTTTATCACTGAACCACCCATCTTCATAAACAATTCCCAAGAACCATAATACAATCATATCATATAAAATATGCATAAAGGAAACATAACATTTCCACCTTTCAATCACAAGATATCAATACAACCCAATGATATAATCAAAACATTATCAAAAAAATTTCAATACCAAATTATGTAAAAAGTGTACATGGTATTTATTTTTCTTTTCAAAAAATTATGTCTTGTTAAGGAAGCCATAGATCAAAAAATACTCACGGCAGTGGAAAAGGTCGTTGTCACCACTTAAGTTAAAAAATCAAACATTATTTTTTATCATTTAGTAAAACGATTCATAGAGAAAATATTCCCTTTGAATGAAATGAAAAGTCAAAAGGTTTTATACACTTTATAAAATAATGACGTGTATAAATAAAAATATGCTTCAATGAAAGGAGATTGAGATGATGTCTCGTACAAAGATGGTATCCTTAGATTAAGGATAAATAAATTACATAATTATGTGTGAAAAATATAAATCATCCCAATATAAGTGGATAATAAGAGTAAAAAAATCATAGGTCAACCACACATATTCATATCATGACATAATCAAGAAGTAGAGGTTTAACCCAAAGAATTGAAATTGGGTTAAGAAGTTCAGTTACAGAAATTCGACAGCCTAACGACATCACATTAAAAATAAACAAATGAGTTGATGAGAGATAAAATGGTTATGTCATCACTTTTACATAAAATTTACAGAAATAAGGATATATAATAACACATCCCAACATAAAATTATGTAAATTAAAAGACCTAGCAAAAATGATGTCTTTTAAAAAGATAAGGCTGAAGGGTTCCCTTACCGATTTGGGTAACTTTCGAAACGTACACCCCATGAAAGAAGGTTCATAAAATGAATATGTAAATACCCATAAATTAAAGTATATTACACAAATAATACAATCATGGGAAGTACATACACCACACAAAAAGAAATAGTGGAAAATGTAGCATGAATCCCACTGGAATAAAAGTGAGATAAAAACCCCTTACCTCGTTGTAATTAATCGAGACGTATGACCAAAAGATAATAAACACCAAATTAATCACATAATAACATGAATATAAATATATTCATGATAATATATATGAAATGGTAGTATAAAATACAGCACATGCAACAAATGAGTGGCCAACAATGGAAATATCACAGAATTAAAAGTGAGATCAGAAATCCCCTTACCACGTGTCTGACTTGACTCGCTCGTATGTTACATGTTCTTCCTGAATGATAAAATTAAGTTAATTTATAATTTATGAAGAAAAGTTTTCATTTGTATTATTTCTATTATATCACTTATGACCATGTTATGAACATTATGTAATCATTTAAGTTCATAAATGTCCTTTTGTCGATATTTGGTACTTGAGTCAAAAGTGAACTTCTTATACATACAAGTTGTTCATGTAGTAAAACATCCATTATCTCCAGAATTATATTCATGATGTAGATATAATATATATTATATATATCCAGTATATATTTGTATTTAATAATCTTCCATAATTTTTTGAGATAAGTAATGAAATATACCGTTCATGGAGACGGTAGGCCGTACGTACACATGAACGATACTTTCATTTTTTTTGTCATATTAATGGATTTTAAAACTAAATGAGACATAGATATATTATAATTAAAATATAATATTTATGATATATAGGTAACATAAGTTTGTTAATTACATTCTTTATAAATTCCATGTTTGGCATGAACGAGTCACATCACTTGAGGGGGTGGTAGTCCACACTTCCTCAAATGAAATTATCACATTTTCACAACTTGCAAAGCATAAAGGTATGTTTTAAATATAAAATACAGAATCATAGGTAGGGAATAAATATGATATTTATCATATATAAATACATTTACATCTTAATTTCCACCATGAGAGGTGTTAAAAATAGATTGAACAATCATCGTTTCGTGAGGCAGTAATTCACCACCCACAGAAACAGTATGTTCTATGACCATTAGACGAAGGTGTGTGTAAGTTTAGGTAGAATCCTTATCATAACAACATCCTAGTATATTTAGGATACTGGTTTTATTATGGGATCAAATAAGAAGAATATAGTGGTGAGTGAAGAAGGAAAATAAAATAAAGAAACTCGAGAGAACACATTACCTCTAAATCGGGTAACTCTTTTTTATTTGAGCCAAAGGCTTCCATGGAAAGTATTATGCCCAATGTGAGGATTATATGAGTGATATATTGATATGGAGAGACAATATGATCAGAATTTGGACGATCCAAGGGCTTTAGAGGTGTGTGTAAGGGGGTAGAGGTGGGTGCCTTTTATAAGAGGGAGGAGGGTCACTTTTGGAATGTCTTGAAATGTTATGTTATTATAAAATGATTTTCGGATTTTAAAGGTCACACAATGATATATATTTAGGATAAGGTGAAAAGTCTTCTAAATCCACACATAAAATAAGTTTTAGACAAGTGTATGTCTTATATTTTACCATATCTTTTCATTTTATTTAATTCTCTCATTAATGAGGTAATCACAGCATCATCATAGTGTCGTAAATAAATTTATTTATTTAATGTATAAAAATTATAATAAAAATATCATGAAGTAGGAAATCGTTTTATATTCCCAATTAATATTTATAGTGTAAGAGATAATTTATGTAAACAAAATTAAAATTGTTTTACTTAGGATATAAAAACCTTTGTTATATTTCTCTTCTTTTTAAAAAATAAAGTCATAAATATCACTATTACACCCATGTGACTCCATGGGACCTCAAGTTCGGTAAAAAACTTCCCATGGTCGGAAATGACTCAAAAAAGAGGATTTGGACACATGTTGAGGTCAATTTATATTATTATGGTACTATTTTATTACCCTTAGCTACCCGATTACTAATTAATCACGATAATTAAAGATGATTACCATAAATACTATTCATTATGTCCTAAAAAAAAGTTCTTAATTAAATAATTTGGACCTTCTGATTCCAAATATGGAATCCATTTTACCAAATTCACAACACAGAAATTGCAGTAATAAATTTA
Source organism: Viscum album (assembly GCA_963277665.1). Lineage (NCBI taxonomy): Eukaryota > Viridiplantae > Streptophyta > Magnoliopsida > Santalales > Viscaceae > Viscum > Viscum album. The sequence goes on from OY728126.1 coordinate 277,970,326, forward strand.
AAAATAATTCTCATTGTCATAACCAAAGACGTGTTCTTAAGAAGTAAACTTTATCAAAAGATTGACAAGTTTTTACATCCAATAGAAAAGTTAAATTACTTCCAATGAACAAAATTGTATTAAGAGAAAAAAAAATAATTCAATTAAACTTTAAAACCAATTAAAATTACAATCTAACTATATAACTAAATTAGATGAAAAGGCAGTTTTGATGTAAAATTCAATATTTTCCACTATTCTTTAAAAATTAACATTTGTCAGAAAAATACCAAAAAATTATCCAAAGTACATTTGATATTCCAAATTAAAAAATGATGTCAATTTTACCAAATTCAAAGAATATAAGTTTCATTAATTAATTTTATAATTAATTCCCACTGTCAAAACAAATAGCGTGTTTTTAGGAAACAATATCTATCAAAAGATTGACACTTGTTTATATCCAATTTCAAAGTAAAATTAATTCCAATAACAACCATTGGATTAAATGGTAAAAATATATTTTAACTAAAATTTAAACACAATTAATAAAATAATATAACCATATAAATTAATTAGATTAGAAGGAGGGTTTGAATTAAAATACAGCATTTTTCACTATTCATAAAAAATTTCACTTTATTAGAAAAATAACAAAAATTTACACAAAGTAAATTTTGATTCCTTGATTATATAGAATTATTTTGTTTTGTATAACATATAATAGTGATAAAATGTAGATTTAAAAAGGGTTTGCCTTCAAAAGGTGGATAATCGACCTTTGAAAGAATATTAGAATATTTATGCTTAAAATTGTATTCATTATCATTTTAAGCCTCTAACATTTATTGGATAAATGTAAAAAGATTTAACAAACATTTATAATAATATTTTAGTTAGCTATATTCATTCCTGAAATTACAACAGGTAGGTATTAACTACCATTTAAAATAATATTATAATATTATTAATGTGCAACGTAAGATTTCAAAGAAACTCGTTTGTTGTGTATCGGGTACACTATCGAACATAGAAACCCCATTAATGTAAAATTAATATTTAATTCAAAAATATTAATAAATATGAAAATTTCAAATTCTTTATTTACCTGGGATGTTACAGTGATACCCATGTCATATTTTAAATTTCAATTGATATAAATGGGTAGGTATACCCATGTGATGTGAGTAATTGGAATGGAATACATGGGTGTGTATTATCATGAGATGTATTATATTTGATATGTATTTAATTGAGTAGGTATAGTCATATAATAAATTTGAATGTAATTTATTATATGATTGGGTAGAATCATATGGAATCCAATTTTTAAATGATATGAAATGGATGAGTGATTATTTAGATTCCATAGATGACTCTCCAGGGATCTGGAATATGGTTGTTGAAAACATTTGTAGTGATGCTTCTAGGGTCATGGTTCCATGGGATGACTCAATCATTGCCACGCCTTAGATATGGATAGGTAGGGTTCGGGTAGAACATGTTGTTACACATTCTCTTTAGAATATAACTAGTTCCTATAATGAGTTACCATCAAGATGGTCATGGAACTGAAAAAGGATTTCCTGGTATTCTACACCTCACATCCAAACCTTCATGGTCTACACATAATTATATGGAACTTCCATGGGATATATGAATCTTTGGTTGTACGGTAAGGTTGTGGGTTTTTTATATGGCTTCATTATATTGAAAGTTTATGTGGAAAATAAATGGATGGATGTATGTAAAAGTCATGGTCCTTGTTTATATTTTTTTATAGCTTCATTGTTGGGAACTGCACCTGTTGGCGGGGTCATGAGATAATTTTCGACATTTCTTTCTTATTGTGGTTATATGCCATGGAATTTCATACATTAATTATTGATTATATACACTTATTAGAATATGAAATTATTTTTATTATAACTACATTGACTTATGGGTAATTATCTAATTTGATGTCATCTCAAATCATGTTTGGGCCTCCTTGGGGACCGAAAAAGATTATATAGTTGCAGGTGCTTGTAGGGTAAAGCACCCAAACACATGTTGTTAATTGTTTATTTGGATTGGGAGATCATGGGATCGATCTGAGTCTTGTAATGATACTGGGATTCCATTTCAAAATTCTTATATTTTTGAAAAATTTCACTATTTTGTGCTATTTTGTACTTGTCTTTGATGAGTTCTAGATACATGTATCATAAAAATAATTATATATGAGTAATTTCTAGTTTTCTTCATTATACATATATTGTTTAGTTCATGTTTTCTACTTGTTTATCTTCTTCAAATATTGAATGTGACTGAATTTCACGGTGATATACCGTATTAATGAGGTCCTAGTCTCCCAAATGACTCACATAGACCTTCACTTCTTATTAGTATCCTCTGGCATTAGGGGGGATGCACTTGACACCTTATGACCAACCATGCCTGAGGCACAGTTGAGTGGTATCAGGGTCCAAGACATAACAATGTTGTATCAAATCCTCCTTTCTAGTTTGGCATACTATTTGGATACAATAGACACATATAGGAAGAAAATTGAACTTGGTAATATGGTGTGTCTTGGAGTACCTACCCCATGTAATGGAAAATTCCAAATGACCTTGAATTGAAATGTTATTTTATAGAAGTTGATAATTAAATTTGATTTTATTACACCCTTAGGTGATGAACGGTTGTTATGTCATCATTATTTACATGATTGTTGTTCTACATCTATGGAAACTCGAAGATATGAGGGAATAATTTATTATGATTCATATAAGAACCTTTTTATAAATGACATGACTTGCATTATGAAATACCATTTAGGATGCATTACATGATGCGTCTTTTTGGGGTAGGATTTGTGATAGTTTTCTTGGTAAAATGATAGAATGTGTCTAGTTGATAGAGAAGTGATATCATCATTCAATTTATAAAGAGTGTGGTACCTTGTGGACTAGAAAATAGTACACCCATTGATGTTTTTTTAAAGTGAACTTAATAAGGTATGGTATGAATTATATGTGCATCAAATTTTAGTTCATTAGGTGTTATGAGACCTCATTTGTTGGAACATGATTGAACAATTGTTAAATAATTTGAAAAAAATGAATTTTAAAAGAAAATGAAATGGAATATAAAATTGGGACTTGACCTAGAACTGTATTTTGAGTTGTCTAGAGGCAGATTTTCTAGTGCTTTTAGTGGTTGTTATTTATAAAGTCTTGTATTTCAGAACAATCTATGGGTTATAACATCATTTTATGAAGGATTTGACATGTCCTATAGTTTTGGGCTATAAATTTGATATTTTTATTTTTTAAGACTTGTGTTTGGTCTAGTAGTGACCGGTCACCACTAAAACCTCCAATGGTATGCCATGAAGGTGGTGATGACCAAAATCTAGAGGTTGTGATCCATGGGATACTGGATGATCCTTCTTTAGTGTCAACTAAATACCTATAGGATATTCTAGACATAGGTGTTTAGGTATTGTTCTACATGGAATTATTTTGTAATATACATAATTTTCAAGGAGAACAATAGCCTACCTTGACTACGTATGAGTTGACAAGGGTGTTCAAGCAGCAGTCTCATGCCAAATTAATGTGGGATGGAGGTCCATAGGATTTTGATTCATGGATCAATACATATCTAGATATCTTTGACCATCATGAGATTCCACCTGAGAGAAGGGTTAGACATGACACATATATGCTACCTGGAATAGCGAAGCGCTGGTGGTATGTATTGAGATAATATAATAGGCTATGAGATAATGATTGGATTTATTTCCATACCTACTTCTATCACTAATTTTACTACAATCCTCTTCAATAAGAGTGGAATATTGTGATCATGTGCCTAGTGCAGGACGTGATGACATATATGGAGTACTAAAAATTCATTATAGAGTTATAACGTGTTGCACTAACTTAAATATCTAATGATATATTGAATGTGATTAAAATTGATATAGGTATCAGATGTTCTATCAAATCACATTTCTAAATGTTCGTATTGAATTCAATCACTGCAATTTTGAATTATTGAAAATTAAAGAGCGAACCTTGAGGGAGTCCATGGGAATAAAAAAAGGGTAGCGCTACTTTTTTCCCAGTGGATATACATCATCTGGAAGGATGTTAGATGTTTAGGATTCCCACAAGATGAGTTCCATCCAAGATATGTGTACTGGATGCTCTATTCTTTTTTCACTAGGGTGGTAGGTGAGGCCTCATGAAGAGTGAGCGTGACCATGACACCATGGAGTATCAAGCTTGTGGTAGGATGGGCAATGTGAAATGCTTCTATAGGACCTTAACCCAAGTTGTGAGTAGTATGGTGTCATCTTAAACACTAGGTTCAAGAGTAGGTTTCTTAAGTTCATGATCAGGAGGGTTTTGGAGAAGTGATAGCTGATCAGGTCGAGGCAGTGCTAGTCATGGATGAGGTAGTTGGACACAAGTTACACCGAGACATCCAAGTGGGCCTACTATAGGCAGAGTGGTTATATCATATGGTCATGGGGCAATAAAATTATATTATGTATAGACTACCCCTAAATAGTATGGTTCTAGAAATCTATAGTGATTGGTGTGATCTTAGTAACCTCTACTATTGAATTTTTTGTTTTTGATACAGTTTTATAACATACTTTTATATCTTAATAGGTATTTAAAATACTTGGCCTTGTGTTGTTGTTTACTATGAGAATTATGACACTAAACATACCATTGGTAATAAAGAGAAAGAATTTTTTCTAGTGTAGGGAGTTCAACCATGAGATTAGTGGGTGTTAAATTTTTTGGGATATTTATTCCATCGAGATGACATGGTATAAAATCATCCATGAGATGGAGTGGAAAGTAGATTACCCAACATATGTTGAGTGTTATAAGCATAGGGTGAATTTCACATCACCAGAAGGTGAGTATTTTACAAAAAAGGGATAATGGGATGTCCATGCAAGATAAGATGTACCTAAGTAGCATGGGTTGGGTGTAATGATAACCCATATTGATAGTTTGTATCTATATGATCAATGTGTGATCTAGGTGAACTTTCTTCTAGTGGTTGATCCGTTTAGCGGTGTGTTTCCATTATAATTTTCTAGTTTATATCCTGTGAGAGAAGTGGAGTCCAATATTAGGCTAGTTCTTGGAGTTACAAAAGTATCCATTCCTTAATACATGATGGCTAAGATAGAGTTGCAGGAGCTCAAGAGGTAGCAAAAGGATTTAGTGTAAAAGAGTTTTATTTGACCCAATACATCTCTATTGGGTTTTTCTTGTCCTTTTCTAAAAAACATAAGATAGTACCCATAGTTTATATGTGTATTTTCATATGTTAAACCTGTTACTAGCTAAAAAATTCCCTACACATGGGTAGATGACCTGTTTGATTAGCATTGAGGATCGCAAGTGTACTCTAAAATCAACATGAGGTCGAGATATCACAAAGTACGTGTTCGATCTGAAGACAAGCCTCATATAGCCTTTCATAGAAGGTATGTTCTATGAAATTACATGGTTATGCCATTTATTATCATGAATGATGTACTTATATTCATGGAACTGATTAATCGAGTGTTTCATCCTCACATGGATTCATTTTTGGTTATCTTTATGGACGATTTCTTGGTTTATTATGACAATAGAAATTATCATTCGACCATCTTGAGATCATTTTAAATACTATAGAAATCCTTAGTAATATGCTATGCAAACAAACTAAAACTTTTAGATGGATTAGATTCACATCATGGGTCACATTTTCTCTGATATATGAGTATCAGTGGACCCAAAGAAGGTGAGAGCTGTAGTCTCTATGGAGTAGCCCAATAATTTATTTTAGATACTGAATTTCATGGGGATAGATGGTTATTATAGAAATCTATTAAAGGAATTATCATGCTTAGAAGGACTATTGATGGGCTTGAATAAGAACGGTGTGAGGTTTTTATTGTAATAATCTTGAGAGATATCCTTTTAGGAGTAGAAATAATGGATGGCATCAGCACTCATCCTGATAATACCAATGGAAGGGAGGAGAAACACACTGTATTGTGATACATAAAGAATATGGTTGGGTGTAGTGCTCGTGTTGGGTGAGATAGTTGTAACATATGTGTCTTGGTGGATAAGTCAATGTGAGAGGAACTACCTGACTCATGATGTTGAGCTGTCGTAGTTGGTAATGAATTTCGCTGTTGGAGACACTGCTTACTGGTTGGGTGTTTTCTTGGGTACATTGAACAAAACATCCTTATGAATATCATTAGTGATCATGGCCTGAATCAATGTCATTTGATATGGGTGAAGTACCACCAGTTGTTCGATTTAAATATTTTTAAAACACCTAAGAAAGGATATACATTGGTCGAGGCACTATATAAGCGAAATCAAATATAGGTAGTTCAACATGCCAGTAGTGAGTGGAGGATTGTGGTGTTAGTCTCTGAGATGAATATTGAGGTTCATGTTATACATGAAATGAAATATCAATCATCTTTAGATGTACCCTCTACCTTACTATACATGTAACTATCTGATTCTAATGGCCTAATACTACGAGTGAGTGTGGTAGGTGAGGACCCACCACCTAGTTTGGAAGTATGTGAGGACGAGATCTAGAATATCCATGGATTTTTTTTGGGTTCCAATTGACATAAATTAGGAGCTCATGCAATAATTTCATGCCTCAAAAAAGGAAGTGGACCCCGGAGTCACCAAGATGCACTGTGACTTACACCATTAATACTGGAGGCTGGGTATGAAATAAGAGGTAACTAGTACCATTATGATGTATTACACCTGTTAGTAGGTGAATGTGGATCTTCGAAGACTATCCTGGAATCTATAGCAAAGACCTATTCTAGATTGTAAATGGGAATATGTTGTGATGGATTTCCTGACTAGTTTACAGTGGTCACCTTGAGGTAATGGTATTGTATGGGTTATTTCTAACAAAGTTGTGAAGGTTTCACATTTCATGATGATCAAGGAAAACATTAGTTGGTATGATTTTTTGAGATTTTATATTTATAAAATAGTGTGACTTCACATGGTCCATTTCACTAACTTTTTAGATAGCGAAAACCAATTTACGTCTCATTTTTAGAAGAGTATTCAGGGTCCACTAGGTTCATAGGTTCTACTGAGCAAACATTCCACCTTCAGAATAACTGATTGTCATATCATATGATAGTGGTGCATGAGTAAATGTTATGATCATGAGTCCTAGATTTTGGGAGATCATGGAAGATGCATATACATGTGGTTGATTTTTCCTTAAATAATTATTATCAAGAGACTATTCAGATGTAAACATACAAGGATTTATATAGTAGGAAATTATGATCACCCATGGGCTAGCTAGAGGCATGTGAGGTAGATTTACGAGGACCAAGTCTCATTCAGATGACTTCTGAGATGGTCCAGTCGATTCCAAATTAGATGGTTATAGCATATTCTGGACCAAAATCTTATGTCGATCACCAAAGATGACATCATGATTTTGAGGTCTGGGATCCTGTTTAATTGCATGTTTCACTAAGGATGGGACATAAGATTATAATAAAATATGGTGTGATTTCACCATGATAGGTCAGGATATTCTAGATTTTGAAGACATTTGGATAGGTAACATAATATGTTTAGTTACATCAGAGGTACTGATCCTTGTATGACTTCGTCCATGTATCTCTGCTATGTTTCTATCATTCTAACCCTTCTCATTCTTTGCTTCCCAAGGGGGTTATGTTATAGGTTTACAAGTACTTTTATGAGAATATAATTTATATCATTGACATGATAATGAAGGTTTTCTAGGGTTGGAATACTCCTTTAGTATGGGGTTTATGGGTTCACATCCTTTTATAGGATATAAATTAGGAGTGAGAGGCTGATATACATGTTTAGTGGTGAGAGTTATTCATAGATGAATATTAACCACCCATCAGATTTAAATTTGAGGATTAATTACTATAGTTGGAGACTGTAAGAACCCATGATATTACATGAGGTACGGATCCCTTCTTTTGGGGTTTAAATTCTTAAATGTGGTCTGTTATGAATTCACTTTGATTTCTCAGAGGTTTTAGTGGTTTCCAAGACATATTCAATGTCTGGAACCAATTTTTGTGGTGTTTGTTTCATGGTGCACGGTTATTTCATAACAAATGCAGATCAACACAATGTTTTTACAAACTCAGTGAGACTGGACATATGGGGTGTATTGGCTACACAGTTTGAGGAAACTATGTGAGAAAACATGAATGGTTGTGTGACCTAGTCTACAATGTTTATAGACATTTATAGTATGTTTCCACATATTTTTTAAAAGGTTTTTAAACTATGTGGGTAACCTATGTAGGTTTCTATTTCCCTATAGAAACCATGCACATTCAAAGAATATTTTTCTAAACTATGCTCCTGAACCATTCAATCTGTAATATTTTGTCAATTTTTAATATTTTAAATTCAAATTAAATATTTTATATAACCAAATTTTATTATATGCTTCAACAAGCAACAGAGGTAACATAATTTTGAGATATGAAGGTGGATAAACTAGGATTTGTTCATGGTTCATCATTTGGTATTCAATTCATGTGTAGTTTGTGTCATTAGAACCAAATCATTAAGAACTGCATTCTATTTTAGCTCTTCTATATTCTTTTGGCTATTGAATGTGCTATTTATTTTTAGGCCTAAATGATCTAATTTCTTTTTATCTATAAATAATTCATTTTCTACTAATATATTTTGAATCAGTAATTCATAATGGGTGAGCATTCCAGTATCGAGCTATGGTTTGAGGTCTATACTTTTTATTCAGCATTTGCAGATTTAATATCAATCGACCATTTTTCTACTCACCCGACATTCTATAATGGATGAAAAATATTATTATTAATTAAAATGGATGTATTTGAACCTCCTTGTGATTCCCATAGGTTCGTTGAGATGTTTGGGTGGTTTCTCTCCAACCCATGGAAACCCATGCAGTGAGTCAATCCTTTTAATTGGTTTTGAACTTTGATAAAACACCCATGTTGTGTGTTCTTGAGTTTCCTTGATGTGGGAAGCTCAAATAGAATTTAATGGAATTGATTAAATGATTAGAAGATGTACTACCTCCTTAACATGTGTTATTTTATTATTCCATGCATGAGTTGATCAAATGGACTATGTGGAATTAAATGAATGGGTGTGTATACCCATGGAATACGCTTAATTGTTAATGGTGATAAATGGGTGGTTATACACGTGGGAAATTTATATTTCAATTAATGATAAATGGGTGGAGATACCCATGTGGAAAGATTATTATCAATGAAATACATTGGTGGTTATACTTATGATATATATTTGTTATGAGATGTATTTAATTGACTGGGTATAAACATTGACTGGATTTGAATGTAATTGATTATATGAGTGGGTGTACTAATATATAATTGGATTGGTAAATTGTATGAAATGGATGAATGATTGTTTAGATTCAATTTATTTCTCTTCATGGATTTGGAACATGGTAGAGGACTCCTCAATTAGTGATGCAACATGAGTCTTGATACCATGGGATTCCTTGAGCTTTACTAGCCCATGGATCCATATTTCTAGAACTTTTGTAAGGCATATTGGTACACCTGTTTGTAGTAGTCCAACTAGTACATATACCATGTTACCATCGAGATTATATTGGGACCCAATGAGGATGCATTTGTCTATTACAACATGGATCTATCCCTTCACAGCATACACATCATTATACATCCTATCCATGGGATATATGATTCTTTGGTTATAAGGAAATGTCATGGCCTTTTTTATAGGTATTCCTTATATGAAAAGGCCATATGGACTAAATATGGATGGATTTATGGAAGGTTCTCATTACGTGACTATATTTCTTCTTACTACCTTGTTTAGAGCGGACACTTATTGTCAGGATCCTTGAGTAGTTTTTTTGTATTTTATACTTTTTGTGTTTATATGCCTTGGGTATTCACACTTCCATTAATGCTCACATACAATTGTTATCATATTGTGTTGTACTATATAGAACTATATAGACTTCTGGGTGGTACCCTACTAGGATGTTATCTCAATCCAATTTTGGGACTCCATGCAGACCAAAATAGATTATAAGGTTGTAGCTGATGGTAGGGTACTTCTTCCCAACATAGTTTGTTAATTGTTTCATTAGATCAGGAGAGAATGAGGCCCAGATGAGGATTTTGATGCTATGTGGACACTTTTTTGTTTTTTGGATTTCAGACACTTTTAATTTATTGTACATCTATGTACATGTTTTTTGTGTATTATAGATACATGTATCATCTATATCATTATATATGAGGCATTTTAAGTTTGTTTCTTTATTCATTTCATTTTTTAAATTGAGTTCTCTACTTATTTATTTGATTGAAATATTGAATGTGATTGAATTAAGTTGTGGTATACCATGATAATGAGGGTATAGTCTCCGTAATGTATCTCTTAAAATCTCACTACCAGTTGATAGCTTCTAGAATTTAGGGAGATGCTCTTGAGGCCTAGTGGCCAATAGGTCTTGGGAAATTGTTGAGTGGCCACTAGGTCCAAGTCATTATGAGATTCAAAGAATGCGATGTTTTTGTGATCTGATCAATGATATATTACATTATAATATATATTACATTTGGTATCTTTGGATGAAAATCATTTCATTGTCTAACACATTTTATTCAACATACACACATTCTATAAAACCAAAAAATTATACTATCATAAATAATATTAATTTTGAGAAACCATATAATCATTAACAAAATATAATATGTATAAATAATAAAACATTATTTTTAAAATATGAAACCATTGAATCAATCTACAACAACCTTGATCAGAATCTATTGAAATCTCGGGTAATTATTTATAATGAAATCATGAATTAATATTTGCATGTCACATGGGAGTAAAAATATAGTTTTCTAGTAAGGGATTTTTCATCTTATACTATAAAAATGGTCAAGATATTCTAGACTAAATCATTACATATAACGACCCATTGATGTATTTGATCAAAAACCCCACCAAAATTTAGTATCAAGATCAGGATTCATTACATGAAAAAACAAGTAATCACTGTATTAACAAAACAATATGACAATATTGAATACATTGGAGTATCAAATAGCTTATCAATAATGATTATTTAATTATTTTTTCCATAATAACTAAATCATTTTCTAATACCAACTATAGAAAAAAATAAATTTCATTCAAAACTAATAAATTATATTATAATAATAATCACTAAATAACATTATGATTCATTATATAACTATAATGGTCTAGTCAATTTGGAAAATATTATTAATAAACAATTGGGAAATAAAATATCTACATCATTTCACACTTATTTCATCACATTTACCACACTATATGTACATATACTACATAAAACAATTCTTTATATCTCATAGAAAATGAAACATAAATAGGTTGAGCTCAGATACCTATTATGGTTAATCAAAGGAAGTTTTCAATGAAAAATTAAGTATAACATGATAATAAATATATAAGAAATTGATATTACACATTAAAAACCATACCTAGTAATTTGTAGATCGTATTAATGAGTCATTTTATAAATAATGGAAGTTTATAAGTCTTGATTCATAAAGGAGACAATGAACATGATCCATGAGAGCATAATATGCGTATAAGATTATCTCAGAAAAGAGTGGCAAAAACTGAGGAATATATTAAAAATTAAAATATAATTTCAATACATTACACAACTACATTAATCATCTGTTAGCCTTGGTATAACCACCATTTTATCATCTTTGGTCTTTGTATAACCTCATGTGTACCATCTTTTGGGCTTTAGATAACCTCTCATGAACGCTATTTTTCATGATTTCAATAAAATTCCATGTGACCTTTGAGATAATAAAACTATAACATCTTTAAATTCATTAAATCTATATATAATAACTTACCCACATGTCACATTTTTTAAAAAATTTATTAGGAATTAAACAAGATAAAAAAATTCAACACAACATAAACCATTAAAAATGGGTTTTGTTGGTATTTTTCCATCATAACGATAAAACTTCCAGATAATGAATAAGAATATTTTGATTGAATAAAATTGATATTAAAATATAATTAACATAAAATTATTCTAGTTTATATTAAAAATTCCTTTCAATGATCACTGAAATATTTCTTGAAATAAACACCCGTTTGATTTTAAAATAAAAAATTAAAAAATAACAAAATTAAAAATATTAAATAATACATTTTATTTAAAATTGAACATGAATTATTTATTGGAATCCACAATAAATTTAACATTAATGGCTATGGGAAATTTTATTCAATTTATTTATTTATTTTAAAAAAATCATTTTAAATTTTCTGTAAATATTTCAAAAGGTACCTCTATTTGAAAAAAGAAGATTAATTTAGAAAAATTAATTGAATGTAACATTTGGGTACTTATTACATAAAAATTAGTATAAATCCAAACAAAATCCCTTGAAATATTTTAGAATGCATGTATAGAGAATAAAAAATAATTTTGAATGGAGAGATAATTAAACTATGGTTTTCCATAATAACATTTTTTGGAATCTTGAGTAAATAAGGAGTGAAAAATGAAAGGAGAAAATGTTAAATAAAAATTTAACCATTTTGAGAAAAAAATAAATATGACTTTAGAGAAATAAATCATAAAATTTAATCATCAAAATTTTAATCATAAAAAATCTTTTAAAAAATTCTTGTATATTATAATATTAATAGATCATGTTCAACATGCATCATAATAAATATATCCTCATTTAATAAAAATTTTCATTTATAAATCTCCTATAATAGAACCATGAAAAAACATATAATATGATATATTATAAACATATAACATTTCATGATCTATTTATTATAAATTATTCATTAAAATCGTTGTTTCCTTGTGTAAACTATTTCGTTTTTTGAAGGAGTCGATTTATTAGTTCTAGTCCATGTACGTAGATCATGGTTCAATTCTCTATATAAATTTAAAAAAATTTAAAAATAAAATAATTTTTTTATATTCATATATATAATAATATATAAATTTAAAATATTGATAAATAAATTACACCAATTATGAAGACTATAGTTATTATGTATGACTAAATGTTGGGTTCAAATTGTATCAAAAAAAGGAAAGTAAGATAAATCATATTTTATCATTGTAGAAAAATTATATCAAATATATAATATATATTTATTATATATATCATTATAAATATACATGTAACATGGTGATGGAAAGTTAATCATATCGATATGTGGAGGTGGTGGTCAATACATATGCATGATCAATGCATTATTTTCCCATTTGATCAAAAAGTGGTGGAAAAGGGATGTCACATAATCATAATAAATTATCCTCATATTAATGATACCAAATTCATCATGATGTTATGCATAAAATATCATTTTATAATTTGGAAGAAAAAATAAAATCCAAACATCTCGGTTAAGGTGTATACCTAATTATTGAAAGACCTCCATTGGATTATGACAGATACATATGAATGATAGATTTATGATAAACCCAGGACCTCTACAACTTGAGGATAGATGTTATATATAGATTAGGGTAGGACTTGGAAGATCTATATGGCTAATATTTCATGAATATGGTTGGAGAGAATGTTCATTTTTATAAGTGGGTAAAAATATGCATAGGAAATTACATAAAAGATTAAATTATAATTATGTCTTATTCATAAAAAATTATTACCAATGGGAAACTATTTTGTGTTATAATAGTAAAAGATCATTATATGGATCAAAATAGGGATTTAAAAAATATTATAAAGAAATATCACCCATATGGCTTAGTTTACCGCCATTGAAATCCATTTCTAACCTTAACTACGGCGACAATAATTTTTTGTTTCTAATATTCATTATGAAAAAAAATGAAAGTGGACTAAAAAAATTTGGACATACAACTTCAAAATATGGAATCAATTTTATCAATTTTATTTACTATAATTGTATGTTCCTACATCCTAGTATTCATTTTCTTATGATTTTTCTACTGGAATTTTCAAGAGGAGGAAGTAGTGTGGTGATGAAATTTTAGTTGAATGGGATTTCATGTTATATAACCTTAGGATACATTTTATTGTAGACTATAATTGGGTAGAAATCCTAGAATATGTGAAGGGTCGAGTTATTGATTTTATTTTTAAATCTATTTTTTCATACATGCACCTTGGAGTAGGGTTGCATTATACAATGGTCAAATCCTACATTCAAGGATGATAGGTTGGGTTGTATTTATCCAAGTTGTGCTATGTAAAATTTAATAAATATTGGGAGACTATGGAATAACATTCATTATAGAGTTGGATTTATGTGGCATAGTGCGTTCACCTATACAAGAGACCCTCTCACCCTCTATAGAATCTATGGCATGTAGGACTCCATGGTTCTCAAACTTGATTTTACTAAGGAGGTTGTAGTATAGTCTCTCACCATTGTATATCCTATTTAAAGAAGATTTGTTCCATTATATATAGGTTTTAATCATTTTATTCTATATTTTTGTTGTATTATAAATACCAAAAAATCCTCTAGTCCATATTTTCACCCAAATTTCCCTCCTGAAAAATAGTAATCTTAGAGATATATCAAAAGTCCTTTTAAGTCCTTTTCTATTTGTTTTAATACAAGAATCAATATAATTTATTGGCGGTGATCATATGTGAAATATTGTATACCTTCATTTTCCTCTCAATCTTATATTTTTTTCTCTCATTCAATATATCATTTTAATGTAGTATGAAAACTGTTTTAGTAACATATTTTCTATTTATGATAGATGGAATAGTTATGTAACAAAATTCATAGTGGGATATAGATATCATTTATGGAGTGGTAACTAGAGATATATATAGTAATTCAATTATAATCTAAAAATTTTTGACCCCTTGAGGAAGGGGATGCATTTATTCCACTATTATTTATGTGAAATTTTTAATTTACTATTATATTTTTTGGTTATGGTGGAATTAAAGCTAATAAAGGATTAATATTGTTAATTAAATAATGGTTTATGGATAGTGGTCATATGTGTTCTTCCACATTAATAATATTTTTCCTCTTGTTTTACTAGATAGTGGGATATCTATGTTCTTATTTTTAGAATGTATGTTTTTCATTTGATTTAATGGTCAAATTAAGAAGTTTAATAAATATAATTCCATAATTATTATGTTTGGTGGATAAAATTAAAGTGGTTTGTTTAATAAATTCATAGATTTGGGTAATTGTGTGGTAATGAAGGTGATATTTAATACTTGTTTAATTGTTTTTTTATGTGTTTGTGTAATTTCTTTAAGAATACAAAGATGGTAATTAATGTTATGATGATGAAAAAGATTGAATAAAAAATTTCTATTATTTATTGTTTTTTTAACTAGAAGATACTCTGAACTGAATAATTTCATGAATATATAAGTTTTGGTATATGATACTTAGGTTTCCCGTGGTTTTAATCAATATCATATAAATTTTTTAATTCAAGATGGAATAATAATATTTGTTCGATAAAGACAACTATTTGGGGAAAAGTGAGCCTCTTTTCTTAGGAATCTAAAATGCATTTTTGGGACCATGTAATTCTAATTTCATGTGAAGGATAAAATCCTTGTTTTTAGGGAACAATTTCCCTATTGATCTTATTTATTTTTTCTACTTTATATCTTTCAATGGATTTTAGAATTACTATATGATTTGGTGTTATCCTGGTATAGCGGTTGGAAGATGAGATATTTGTAGCCAGGCCAGAGTTTTTCATAGTAGATTATTCCTATGATAGTGATATTCATGGTGATATCCACAAAGGGGTGACGGATATTACTAGGTTTTATATAATGAATTTTATCTAACAATACATTTTTTTCTAAAAGCTAGTATTCATGCTTGATAAATTTATTTAAATACCAAATCACTTTTTGTATTTATATTCATTCCATTCAACCATTGCATGAGGTAGACAGATTATCTTTGTTTTGAATCTATTATTGGTAGCTTTGGATGTTTCCAAGAGTTCCTAGAATTTTTGAATGAAAATAGTTACTAAATATCTTACTAAATGGGTTGGTTTATTTCTAAAATGTAGTTGATAGTATTGATAAACCATAGACTATAATGTAATATTCCTATAGAGAATCAGTTTCCCATGGATGGTAAATGAAATAATTTTTTTTAATGTATACTGATTTAATTATTATGAATAGTCAATTTTAATGTAAATATGTTATTTATTGAGTGTATTCTAAAATACTTGTGTGATTATAGGATATCATGAACATAGAGGTACCAGAAGGGTATCTGTAAAAAGATAAGTACAGTGGATCCCAATTCAATTTTAATGCCCGTAGTGTGGTTGTATGTGATATTATATATTGTATTCTTTGTGATTTTATACACTACGTGACCCATTTTGGTAGGGTGGTTGGCATTTATATGACTCTATAAGGGGTTTCTTCACAATATCTATGTTGGTGAGGGATATATAGATGACTACCCCCTCTATCCCTTGTCTCTTCTCCTGGTAGTATTATGTGAGGGTATGTATAATATTTATCATACACCATATATTTGTGTAGAGGTATATACTAAATTGTGGCTATTTCATACACACATATATATACTTATATATTATCCTTAATATTATTATTCTTATTTCATGTATTTGTTTTGATGGATTAAAGTACATTAATTAGTGTATGGGATATTCTAGATTGAGGTATAATAATCATTATATGATACATGAGATTCTACAAATGGTGTCTTTAGAAAACTACTTGATTACTATATGGATATGTGGATATTATGTTGACATGATGTGATGCATGAGATTCATTTCATGATACTTAGCCCATGTGTCTTTGGGATGTCATCTTTTGTGGAGAGATGGATTAGTGTGTACAATGTTGGGGTAGAGCATCAATCTAGTGGGGAATCTACAATGGTGTGCACTTATTTTTATTACTATAATATATGATCTATAATATATGTTACAGTGTGTTCTATTAGTGGTGATGCTAGGAACATATTATTCATTTCGTGGAGATAAATTATATTCAAATTTTCACATGGATTTAGTTTGTAATGTTTATATTTTTTACAAGGCTCTAGGTATGATCTTACCATGTATACCTATTGTTCTCACCCTTAATATATATGTATATATTTATTTATTTATTTTACAGTTTAATAAGAGTAGTATAGATATTAGGCTAGATATTATTAATTTTTGAATTTTTTTTTATCTTTTTGGGATTTGGGGTCATTTAGGATTTTATATTTTGGGATATGTCTGCCTTTTCAAAAAATTTCAGTTTTATATGAAATTAAATGTATGAACATGGGTTTTCATTTCCTATATGTTAGTTGGATTTTATTGGCGTGCTTGTCTTATCTCTATTGCCTCATTTTCCCTTAGATGATTTTTTTTAATTTTACGGTTATTATAACATTAGTAATTTTGACTTACCTGTGGCCCGTTGGAGGTTGGATTCAAGTTATCACTATCCCACTTATCTCTTTATAAGCCTGGGAGGGTTTCCTTTTGTGGTTGGGGGTCATGATAGTGTAGTGTAAAAGGTTTGGATTGAGGTATAGGATGGATTTTGGGGTAAGAAATATGAGAATATTTTAGGGGTTGGTAAGGAAATAGTTTAAGTTTTTTATTAAGAAATGTAAAAAAGGGAGGCCAACTGAGTCATGGGTATTTAGGCCCTCGTGTGATCTGATTTAGAAATTTTTATCATTGTTGAGCGAACTATGTGAAGTGTTACTAGTTTTGGGTAGAGGAATAGGAATAGATAATGCATAATTATTCTTTCAATGTGTATTTGAATTGTGTAGAACATGGGATTTGTCTGATCCTTAAATAAATGAATGAATAAATAATTTTTATTACTACATATTCTAGGGTCGTCAGACCCTCCCTTGTATTTAATTTATAGGATTTACTCTAGGATGATGTCCCTATAAGGTTTACATGTAATATGTTCAGCATGACATTTAAGCATGTCACCGTATAGTTGAGGTTTATACCAATGAAATATCAAGTAGAAAACATTATGAGTTTTGTCACATGAGCATATAAAATTATAAAGTGTCTATTTTAGCATATGTCAAACAAGACTAGTTTGGGAGGTGGAGATAGCTTTCAGTTTGATACATTCTCAAAATTACAATTTTTTTCAATCGCTTCGATGACCCTAGGTACATCAGTGTGGTAATGGTGGATTTATTTCCTTCAATATCTCAAGGAGTTAAATAAATCATTAAAGAAGAAAATGGAAATTTTTTGACCATAGTTTCTCTATTTCATAGTGAAGGCTGCGAGTTAGCCAGATCTAATTATCCTTTTAAAGGGGGTTCCATCATGTGATATTTTGGGATCCATTGTAGGACCCTTATTTGATATTCTTTATACATTTTCCTTATTACTAGTATAAGAAGAGGATTTTAACAGAATATTTTCATCTAGAGAACTTGTTCTAGGATTAAAGATTTATAAAACAGACATATATCATGGTAACTGTGAAAAAAGAGTAAGTTCAGTGGATGTTTCCCTAAATTGGGTGGTTATAAGATGGGAGTTAATATAATTTTTTATAAAGTTGAGCTATAGGACTAGATCCCAAATCTCCTAAACATAATGTATTTTAAATAGCTAGGATTAGGTCTGAGTGGACATTATCTAATTTCTATCGGGGGTATGGCTAGCTTTTATTTTCAAAGGGATCATACAATTTCTATTTTATGGAGTTTGAGGACATTAGTGGAGTGAGTTTACAAATATTCTATGAAAGAAACATGCACTATTTTTTCTATATCAGGTTCCTTCATTAAGGCTATTTCATCAGGGGCTGCAGAAGTAAAACAATCATTATTGGGATCACTATAAAGGATATGATGTAGGTAATGGATTTATCTGAAATGATCCTCATAATCAAAGAGGAGAGATACACCCTGAATGTGGTCTTCATTAGGATCATAGACATCAAGTGGCATGTCATGGTCAACATCATGCTCTTGTGTTTCAATATTTTTGTGGTCCAGGAATTATTTTAGGTACCATTTTATTATTCACTTATTGGGTTCACCCCCTATTTCATTTGGGAGCTACACATTCCATTATATCTCCTTCATCGGTCCATGCATTGGGAATTGAGATGGAATGACCTATAGCTCCCTTGTATTAATTTCATGATATTGTGTATTTTTTCAGGTATTAGTTTTTCTACTATGAATTTGATATACAATATTCAATGTTAATTACTGAGTGTGACCCTCAGTTGTGTCATAGGTGGGTTTATTAACTATATTTCTTCATATATGAGATGGTGCTGAGTTCATTGATTATTTATTCGAGGTTGTTTTCCATGGTTTTGGATAAGTACCATGATGTTTTCTATGGGGAGGTTCTATCTTTATCCCCGTGAAATGTGATAAAGATTGATATAGAGTTATATCTAAGTGATTCTTCTATCTCGATGTCTCCGAATAGGATGAAACCTCTTGAATTGTGGGACCTGTGCGTATATCTCCTTGATTTATTATAGTATGGTTATTTACAGCAGATTATTTAAACTTCTATTATACTAATTGTGTTAATGATGAAGAAAAACTATAGTTATTGTCTTAATATATATTATTATTGTGTAATCCAAGTGATTTTAATGAATTGATATCATATTTGTGGAATGCTGATTTATTTGATATGCTAAAAGGATTTTTTGGTTCTTAACAAATGATCTATTTCCAAAAAATCATTAGATGTGGGTGAAGGATGATAATGTACTGAAAACTACATTTTCATGTTGTTATGTGCATTATTATTTTTTCATTATTTGATTTGGTTTGATTAATATTCCAAACATGTTAACACATTTGATGAATTGTGTTTTCGGGTGGATTGTAGATATGTTAATAGTTTTTTACATCAATGACATTGTTATGTACTATGAATCCAAGGAAAATCATGGAACGAATCTATTGGACATTTTAGGAGATCCACATCATCAAACATTTTTAATAAACTATAAAATTATGATTTATTAGATCAATAATTTCATTACATGGTGCATGTCACATACCAATAAGAATTATTTTTGGATACTTCTAAGATAAACATTATTGTTTATTATGGATCCCACAACACTATTATTGAGGCATATAATTTATTTGGTCATATATGTTATTATATGGGATTCAAAGACAATATCTCTTGGGTTTTACATCTTATAGTTGTCATGAGTATAAATGATAAGTCATTCTTCAAGACTGATCAATGTTATGTATTTTCCATGTACCAGAATAAGAATTTTATTAGAACTATATTTCATAATTTTCTAGAGTAAGGAGTTTAGTTTTTGGTTTTATATAATGAATCAAATCATGTTTGTTATATTTATTTGGATTTATTAAAAATCAATTATTTATAATGGTTCTTGTAATTTAGTTTGAATTGAACATAATTATGATACCCATGATCTCATGTTTCCATTAGTTTTTTTCGTTGGTTTTTGTTTTATCCACTCATCATTATGTGATGTGTATTTATTAACAATCAAATAGTCATAAGATATTTCTTCTAGTAGAGTGACATAAACTTGATATTGTTGATTCAATAGGGTTTCTTTATGAATTTTCTATTCTTCAATGTTTTGAAAATCAAAAACACATTATCTTATGGAAATTTATTTTTCTCTATGAATTATTTTCTTAAATAAAATTTTTGTTCCCTAAGAAATGGTTTATCATTACCTTTGTTTTTAATGTCTTATTTAATGTCTTATCATAACCAAGTTTCACCATTTTTTATTAGGTAAAAATATTCACATCCTTATCAAAAATCTCAGAATATTATAGTTCCTTTTATATCGAGTATTTCTGTTTTCAAACTCCGAATTCTCTGAAATTTAGACTCAAAATTATCTGAAATTGAGTCTCCAAATTCACCAAAATTCAGGCTCTGAATTCTATAAAATTTAGACATAAAATTCCATAGAATTCAGATTCCATATTCCAAAAATCTTAGAATCCAAATTCTCTATAGATTAGACTCCAAAATTTATAGAATTTAGACTCTGAATTCATAGAAAAATATAATCCAAATATCCATTTTTCTAGAATATAATTGTTCATATATGTAGAATCTAAATTCTATATTTCCTAGATTCCATTTATTCACTTTTTATGAAGAAACATTACTTTCCTTACATATTATTTATTCTTAAGCATAATAATGTTTCCCTAGTTTTCCAAACATAAAATGATGTCATACAAGTTATTTCAAACTAACCATCAATTGAGTGACATGTGTGCATGTCCCTCCATGATTCATAGAAAAATATGACCATTGGATGAGGGAGAAGACTATTTAAGTGTTTCCAATAAATATTATCTCATTCTAACAAGCTCATTATCATTATATAATAATAGATATTACATGCTGTGAAGTCATATCTAGAGACAGAAAAAATCTCATGCCTTGTGTGATTTGTGAACATATTATTCAGCCATGAATGACTTGTTCAAATTTCTTTTGGCAACATTGATTGTTGTTTGGTAAAATTTATGGCTTATGGTATAGGAATATAGAGGTGCTGACTACATTAATTTTAGAGTGTTTTCAGGGATAGCTAGACATACTCCAATATTCTTATCGAGGGCTTACCCTAGTGTGGGTAACACATACTTTCTTAGAAGTATAAATTAATGGACCTATATCCAAGGTTTATGGAGAACCTTCTCTTTGGGATACAATTTACCTACTTCTTTAAATTATAGTTGTTTCATTTTTCATTTATACTATTTTCTGTTAAATAAAAATGTTTAACTTTCATATACTTTATTGTACTCATATTTACTATGATAAATATGATTTTTTAAACTTTAAGGTAGATCTTCACCTAATATAGGCTTTCTTATGTTTTCTTCTATTTAACTTGATTATGTTTAGATTATTTATAATTGGAACTAGGTCATTCCGATTATAACATTAAGTAAGAACCAAAGAGGGTTTGTAAAATTACCTTGTTTAACTTTGTCGAACATATTATTCTTTAAGGTAAAAAATCAATGTTTTTAAACCTATAATTCACCACCAACCTCTTGTATTTGAGAATCTACATATTCTATTTCAATCCAAAATTTGGTATCACAGGAAGGACTTTGAAATATTTATACATACATATAAGTTTTCTCGATCAAGTTTTTCTTATAATAAATTTTCTTTCATAAATTTTTTTGATAATGTTTTGCTTAAATTTTTTACCATTGATTATAAACTATAATTATTAACATGTTTTGTGGAAATGATATTTTATTAGAAAATAGAACGTATAAATATTAGCTCTATTGAAAACCATAAACATACCAGGACCACCAATCATTGATGGTAATGATTATGAGCACTAGAGAGATATGATGAAAAAAAAATTCAACAACATTAGAGGAGAAATTTTTTAATTTGTCATAGGAGACTACAAAATTCTAGAAAAATATGGATGAACATTCACCAAACAAGAGAAACTAGAATATAAATTAAACTACAAGGTACATAATAATTTGTTATGATATATGACTAGAAATATATATATATAAATATCATCATGTAATGCTGCAATCATTATTTAGAGAAAACATGAAGTTACAAATATTGTATCATCTAATGTGATAGAAACTAGATGAGATATGTTATGATCTGAATATCATAGATTTTTATTTCTTTAGGGAGAACCTATTAGCAAAGTACATCAATGATTTATGACCATTGTCAATAGTCTTCAATCGATGGAATATAAAGGTCTTGATGATCATGTTTTTTAGAATAAATAATGGGTATCTTGCACAAAGAATAGGAATATAAAAGGAAAAATATTGATAATAAAAGAAAAGTATATAATAATACTATTAAGGAGTAATTTTGAACACTTATTAATCATGAAACAATTATGAAGAGAGATACTGATTTCCAGAAAAATAGTGGTAATGGAAGTGTAGTTTTCACTACTACATCTAAATCCAAGACATCGGAAAAGGTAACTTGATCTAAAACTAAGAAATAGGTTGTTATATCCGAATAAAACGTTAGTGATCAGTCTGAAAATGAATTATCCAATATTTTTTGAAGTATGAAAAAGGTTATGTGAAAGAAAGACATTTAGTATAGATATAAGAAGAAATATATAAATGAGAAGAAAGATTCTGAACTAACTTTTTATGAATGGAAAATGGCTTGGCACATCAGACCGGATTTTCCTATTCTTAAGAGAAAAAATATGAAGGAAAATCATTCTAAAAGAAACAGAAAGACGTAGTGAAAATCAGAGGCTAATAAAGTGCTAAAATCAAATGAAACCAAGAGTTCCAGTGGTGGTGACTATTTAGATGAATCTATAGAATATGAATCTTCTAGTTATAACAATATTGATCTTATATAAATTATACCTATTGAAAAATATTTTCTAATGGATAAGGTACACAATTCTGAATCCTTAACAAATATTTCTTTAAATGATAATTTTCTTAATAGAGAATATTATAAATCCTCAGGTGAAGAATTTTCTTCATCAAAAGATAATAACTTACCTACATTTGAAGAAGTTTATAGATTTTCTAAATTAATTGAATATTAGATCTATAGGATAATAAAATATTAGAGAAATAAAATTCTAGAATTTCTATTTTAACAAATGATGTATCAGATCTTTCTAGATATCTTGATGAAAAAAACTCTTGAATTATAAAATTATTCTAAAACCCTTATAGATGTTACTTCTTATAAAGGATACTCATTCTATGGATCTTGAAAATTTAATTTCTAATAAAAATATTTTAGATGATAATTTATGTTCTGAAACTAATGACTACTAGGATATGAATTTATTCATTAGACTAAAATCCAAGATTTTATCCTTAAAGAAACCTTTATTAAATTTAAATTTAGTGAGAATTGAATTTGATAAAATGATTTGAAAAATTCATCCTCTAAATAATAGTTCCATAATTGGTTATACTCATTGAAAACCTTTTTTTAATCATAATTATTTTATACCCCAAAGTGATACATTTTGTACCAAGTGTCAATGTGGTGGACTTTTGAAGAAAAATTATATATTAAATAAAACCATATCCTTATGATTTCATAAAGGATAATTTTCTATGAATATGTGGATTCCTAAGAATTTACTTTTGTAAATTTCTGGATCAAAGAGAGTTTTGATACTAAAAGTATAACTCTTTTAGTATCAGGAAAATAATGAAATTACCAACAACAATACATGTTACATGTATAGTGGATGTTCCCATAACATGAATGGTAACACAAACATTTTTGAAAAGATTATCAAAATGAATGGAGGAAAAGTAACATTCAAACATAATGCTCAGGGATAAATTGTTGTTATAGGTAACATTGTTATTATTGGAAAACATTAATTTCAAATGTCTTAGTAATCAAAGGTGTTAAGTAAGACCTCATTAGAATAATCCAATTTTATGATGGAGGTTACCTTTTGAATTTTAGGAATCTTAAATTCTTAGTGCACAATTCCAAGGAAGAGTTTAATCACTCTATCCATAGGCATGTGAATGTTTATCCACAAAACGTAGAATAACTTAAGAGACAAGTCCTACCTTTCCTTACTGTAATGGATGATCAATAATGGTTATGGAATATATGACTAGGACATTGTAACCTTTGTATCCTATGAAAACTCTCAATGAAAAAATTTATTAAGGATCTATCGGAGCATAGATTTGATTCTTCAAAAATCTGTGATCCTTTTCAATATAGAAATCAACATAAGTAAATATATAAATCAATTGGTGAATTCTAGACATCTAATTCATTACATCTAGTACATATAGATCTTTTTGGTCTAACAAAAACTGAACGTATTGGAGGAAAATACTATGTATTTGTTTAAGTTAATGATTACGCCATATTTACATGGGACTATTTCTTGGAAAAGAAATATGAAACATTTTATTATTATAAAAATTTTATAGCACATGTTAAAAATGAGAAATTGATTACAATGATAACTATTTATAGTGATCATAAAAGAGTATTTCAAAATTCATATTTTGAAATTTTTGTTATAATAAAGGTATTACTCATAATTTCTCATCCTGAAGAACTCCACAAAAAAATAGTGTTGTTGAATGATGGAATATAATTCATCAACAGATAACTAGAACCATTTTCAGTTAATATTCTATTGATAAACATTTTTTATATGAAGTTGTTAGTGATTCTTGTTATATTATAAATCTTTTTTAATCAGACCCTTTCTTAACTAAAAACCTTATGAAATTTGGATTGGTCAAAAACTAATACTTTCATACTTCATATTATTTGGATGAAAGTATTCACCTTGAATACTGAGGATAAATTACATAAATTTACACCCAAATACAATGAAGGAATTTTTTTATGTTATTCAACTACTTCTAAATCCAATAGAGTCTTTAATAAAAATTTAAATAATATTGAAAAATATTAAATGTTAAATTTGATAAAGGTGGTCCTTTTGTTTTTAAAAAAACCCGAACCAAAATCCTCAGACGTGGTTTCAAAAACTGATTATCAACCATTAAAGAAAAATTCATATGATAAAAAACATAATCAAGAAAAAATTTATAACATATTTTGAACAAGAATATTTTTCACATTATGTTAATGAGAAGGTGTATCAAACCCTAAATCAATTGTTTCTTATGAATCATACAAGTGATTATATCAATGATGATGTAAATCAACATATGAGGACCACACGATCTTTAATAAATGAAATGTATAGAATTTCATTCTGAATTATAACTAAAAAATAAAATATGAATCTTTAAGTGATGATGATTGGATTATATCCATGCAAGGTGAGTTAAAACTATTCTAAAGGAATAAAGAATGGTCCTTTGTTGAAATACCCAAGGAAACTTATGTAATTGAAGTAAAATGGGTCTTCAAAAATAAATGTGATGAAAATGGAATGATAGTGAGAAATGAAGCTAGATTAATTGCTAAAGGATATAATCAACAAGAAGGAATAGACTATGCAGAAACATATTCTCCAGTAGGTAGCCTTTAATTTATTCTTATTTTATTTTCCTTTGCAACATTCATTAAATTCGTACATTTTCAAATGTATGTGATGTGTGCTTTCTATAATAGATATGTTCACAGAGATGTTATTATAAACAAAATCATGGATTTAAAGAAACAAAACATCCTGAACATGTTTTCAAACATACTAAAGCATTACATAGACTTAAAAAAGACCCTAGATCTTGGTAAGATAAACTTACATGTTATTTATTACAATAAAATTATGTTAAGGGAATTATTGAACTAATTTTCTTTATAAAAAATGATATGAAAAATGTTTTTATTGTTCAAATATATGTTGATGGGATTATATTTGGATCAACCCAGTAATACTTAACTTATTTTTTTAAAAATTTCATTAAAACGGAGTTTTAAATGAGTATGATTGGTGAGTTAACTTTTTTCCTTGGTTTTAAAATTTATCCAAAACCATAAGGAACATAATTTTCTCAACATAAATATATTAAGTATCATATTAAAAATTATGGACATGGAAAAACTAAATGTATATGTACTCCAATGGTCACTCAATTTCTCTTGGTCTTGATGTTCTTAGGAAACAAGTTTATACAACATCTTTTAATGGTATTGTAGAATTTTTTTATAATTAATAGCTGGTTATTTGGAAATATTGTTTTTTATTCTTATATAAAATTTATCAATATAATCCATAGGAATCTCATTTAATATTAGAGAAAAGAAATTTTTTCTATTAAAATGGAACCAAGGATTTAGGTCTTTTTTATTCTTTTAGAAATGAATTTTTTTAAAAGGTTTGTCAGATGTTGATTTTGGTGGATATAGAATGGATAAAATAGTAAATTTAGAATATGTAATTTCTTAAGAGATTAATTGGTTTTGTGTCCATACAGGAATCAACACTCAGTATCACTTTCCACTGGTGAAACAGAATTTGTATCAACTGGATGATTCTGTGCATAATTATTGAGGATGAAACAAATACTCAAAGACTATGGAATGATTATTACCAAAACATATATATTGTGATTATACATGTGTAATTCCCCTAACTAAATGTATGAACATCACTCTCGTGAAAAGAAAATAGATATTAGGAATAAATTTCTTAGGGATCACATACATAAAAGAGATATCACTCTTCAATTTATCAGAATGCAAGATCAAGTTGCCGAAATTTTTAAAAAATCATTAACCAACAATACATTTGAATACACTAAACATAATTTAGAAATTATAACCAGAATGTAATCTCCCATATTAACATATTTTTTAAATCTATCTCTTTATATTAAGAAACTCCTTTTCATAGGGGGGGTACATTTGTTTATTCTCCATATTTTTTCTTTCTGAATAAAAATTTTCAAAACCCAAATTGTTTTCCCCAGAAAAAAAAATTTGGAACCCACATTTTAAAAACATGAATTTATTTAATTATCAAAAGATAGGTTTTTTAATTCTCATAAAATGAATTTAGGAATTCTCATAACCTGAATTTTTGAATTCAGAGAACCTGAATTTTTTAATTCTTGGAGCCTTGATTTTTTTTATTTTTTTAAAAAATATAATTTCTATTCATTAATATAATTTTCTGAATCAATGTTTTTTAAAAACGTTATCAATACTAAAAATTATTTCTAAATTATCAAGAATGTATGTTTCCTTACTTAATTATTCGTAATTGAACTTTTTTACTTCTGGGTATTTTTACCTAGTTTTAAGAAAACTCTATCAGAGTCACTTTCATAAAATATAAGTTTTATTTAAAATATAAAATGATCAGAACCTACCATAACTTTATTGGGAATTAATGTCAACTATCACATCAGATCAAGCTTATATCAACCATTTAATTAAATCAGAAATTAAAATTGTCGCATCAAAGACAATATAAATGCCACCCTAATTTGTGTCCCACGTTGATTTTTCAAGTCATTGTGTGCTGAAGCTTTGCTCCTCTACAAATAACTTGTCCCAGTATCCATGTTTCCATACATACCTGATGTCTCTTGATGATTCCTCACATAATTATATGACTTCAAACATGGAAATCAAGGATTGTAAAATCTAAAGGGAAACATTGGTTGACCCAAATTTATTTTCTATGTTTAATTCTTTGATTATAAATAAATGTAAGAAGAATGTATGGGAATATTTTTGTTTCACTAATCCAATGATATAGGATACATTTTATCCTATACTTCTCATAGAATTTAGGATGCAATTATTTTTTATAAAGAAGTAGGAAGGGAAATATTTTCCTTCATGACCTATGGAAAAAATATTCTTTATCCTACAATATGGATGCAAACATTCTTGGTATTCATTATTAAGGTGAAGCAATATTTTTCTCTCACATGCTTCCAACTAAGATAGAAATAATTGTGAAAGTAAATTCAATTTAGTTTCATTGACTCAAGGGACTAAAATCACAAAATATCAACCATCTTCTTGAATATATAAGGTTGTTAGCCTTATGGTTGTAGGGATTTATGATTCTAAGAATAGGGGAAAAGGACTCTCTAAAGAAAGGTGGTATCATTATGATGTATATTTTGTTTAATCTTAGAAAGGTAAACCTGGTCAATTACATCCCCTTGATAGTCAATAACCTAAATAATTGAACCCTCAAGTAACAGATTATCATGAATTTCGTTATCTTGTCAAAGATCATCATTCTATTTTTAGAATCCATTAAAATACTCAATATTTGAAAATCCAGAACCTTCAAGATCATGTTTTTGAGTGGTGAGACCATTTGAAAGTAGAATATTGGTTTCAGTACCAAATCATGAGAGTTTTATATTCTTTATAAAAGTGATGTGAAAGCCTTTATCATGAAAGGGGATGTAGGGCAGACATCCAAGAAAACTCAAAAGAATAGAAAAGGGAAAGTACCACAATCAAATGAAAAAAAACATTCAGGAATCTCAGTGAGCTGTACCATTACCAAAAAAAATCTAATGAAGTAGTACTATTGTGGAGAGACATGAAGAAGAAGAAGGGGGGTGAGGAGAAAGAAGATGGAGATGCATGTTTTGGTTTAGATACTGATGAGGAAAAAGACTTGAATATTAAATATTCTAGATAACATGAAAAGAAAGAAAAATGGACGATGTTAAAGAAGAAAATTTCTGAAACCGAATTCTTCCAATCTATTCTCAACAATACTATGGATTAATATGAACACAATCAGTTTTCAGAATCATTCCTTCAAGATCCAGTTCCAATAGAAACACTAAGACTGTTATTTTCATTACCGGGACCTATTATTGAAGAAAATATAGCTCTAAAAGATGAAGAAAAATAAGAAGAAGATTAATAAGATGAAATTTAAGATGTTATTAATCATGTAGAATAATATCATGAAATTGAAAGTCCTTCAGACAAGCTATTGATCAGAACATCCCCGATTAAATCAACCAAAATAATTTCTCAAGGGAATGATGATGATGGACATGAAATGGATATTAAATCTTATGATAATGAGTGTAGAAACTAGGATTTAATTCATCCTGATGATATTAATGCTGATACTGTGAAAGAATATTTTGATGAAGGTATGATAATCCATGTCTCAGATATTGGACATGAGACTCAAAAATTCGAGAAATAATTCTATATATTTGATATAGTAATGTAGGAGGTTGATGATATTATTATAAAGGATGTGCTTGAGAAAGCTAAGAAAGATAATGGTGGAACAGTTGGGGGGAAGTTTGATGAGCTAGACAAAGATTCATCACCAGTAAAAGAATTAGCTTCAGAAACATCGTCTTCAATGGGTCAAGATTTCATTGTTCATTCTTTAAAGAATTTAGTAAACACAATACATTTTTTCCAATTTTTGATTCAACATGACAGTTTCTTCGTCATTTTCGCAATATGAAGTTAGAATAGATAAGCATGCTGATAGAAATTTATATCATACAATAAATAGAGTTCAAGACTATCCATCTTGGTAATGATCCTCATAAGATATCATGTATGGAAATAACCAAATGGTCTAAGAGAATGATTGATGAAATGAAAATCATGGATTAATTTCACAAATAAGTAAAAGAATCTATTGATAAGTTGTATGATACAATTAAAAACATAAGAAAATGTTTTTTTCGGAAAATTTTAATCTTGAGGAATTGAATCTGATGCAAGAGGATATGGATATGAATCGAAAGTTAAATTCAGTTTCTCAAAATAAAAAGAGTGAAAGGGAACTCAGGGAAGAGTTAGAAAAAAGTCTAAAAAGAAATAAGAGGTAGTAAAATATTAGGCGTAAATTCTAATGTATTAGGAAAAAACAATCAATTCTCTAGAAAATTAGAATCAGGATCAGGATCTGTTGCTCCAAAGGATTGAGGATTATCAAAAGAAAATTCATAAATTAATGGAAACCCTGGTAAATCTCATGCCAAAAGGAAAATAAGGATGAATTATTTTCCTATCAATATAATATTTTATTTTAAATTTTTTATAAAGAAAATGTTTTCTTGTTATAATGAAAATTATCTTTAATTATTTTTTCTATTATATTTCTAATATTTCAGGTACTATTTTTTTAATTTCCTCAGTTCCATTTTAAATACAAAAAAACTAGTGAAAAAAATGATCAAATGAATATTTATTAAAAATAAGGGAATTAACTATGTAAGGGGGAGATTATTGATGGGGGTATACAGAAAGAATAGTTTCTTAAGAAAGAAAATGTAAATTATCTATCAAAGACAAGAATATGATCCTTAGGTATTTCCATGCCTAAGGTGGAGTTATTCATATTAATCATAAGTTATAAGTAATGAGAGATAACTATTTATTTTAAATTTAAAAAAAGAAATACTAATTATTTATATTCCTTTTTGAATAGTTTTCTAATCATTCCAAAAAGGGGGAGACTGTTGAGTCAATAAGTTTTCATTATAAATTTTAAATTCCTCAATGTTTTGAAAATCACAAAAAATGTTTTCTTAAGAAAAATTATATTTCTCTAAGAATTATTTTCGTTAGGAAAATTTTCATTCACTGAGAAATGTTGTATCCTTACCTTGGTTTTTAATATCTTATTTAATTTCTTCTCAAAACCAAATATAACCATTTTTAATTAGGTCAAAAAATTGGGTCCTTATCAAACTCCTCAAAAACTTAAATACACATTGATATCAAGTCTTTCTTTTTTAAGACACAAAATTCACTAAAATTCAGACTCTAAATTATCTAAAATTCAGACTCCAAATTCCCATTAATATAAACTTCTAAATTAATAGAATTTAGAGTCTGAATTCATAGAAAACATAATAAAAATATCCATATTTCTAGAATTGAATTGTTCTTATATTTATACTCAAAATTCTATATTTCCTAGATTCTAATAATTCACTTTTGTTTAAGATACTTTTTTTCATTATATATTATTTATTCTTAGGCACGAAAATGTTTCCCATGTTTTTCCTATATTAAATTATGTTGAATAAGTTGTTTCAAACTAACCATTGGTTGAGTGGCATGTGTACATGTCCCTCCTAGATTAATGTTTTTCCTAAAAAATATTAGTTCATTTGAACGAGATAATTTTTGTTTTATTATCTTAGATATTCTATTTTAGAAAGTGATTTATAGATATAGAAAAACTCCCATGACTTGTGTTATATGTTAACATCTTATTCTGTCATGAATAACTTATTCAACATGCTTTGTGTGACTCTGAATGTTGTTGTGTACCATCAAGGGATTCCAGTGATAGGAAGATAGAGGTGTCGACTACATTAATTTTCGATGTATTTTTGAGGATATTAAGACAGATTCCCATATTCTTATTGATGGAATACTATGGTGTGGTAAAGAAATATATTCATGAATGTTTAAATCCAGGGACCTTAATCCGAGTTTGTTGGATACCCTTCTCTTTGGGATAAAATTTTTCCTACTTGTTTACATGACTGTTCTTTCACATTTTATTTCAGTTTTTTTTAATGAAAGTAAGTATTACATTATTATACATTCGTGTACTTATATTTACTCTGATTAATAATATTTTATACACATTATGGTGTTATCTTCGACAATGATAAAATTTCTTGTATTTTCTTAAGTATAAGTTGATTAAGTTTAAGATTCCTATAATTGGACCTGGGCCCTTCTGATTATCCCATTATGTGGGTTTTTCAAAATACATTGTTTAATATTGTTAATCATATATTTCATTTTAGATAAAATAGAAAATTTTCTAATCTTCATTTCACCCCCATCCACTCCCTACACTTGTATTTGAGCATCTACATATTCTATATTGATCCTGCAGAGATAGTGGTGGTTCAAATAATTCCTATAAGATTACCAAATTGATATTTCATTTAAACTATTCATGATTAAATTTTAATATGATATACTGAGAAAAAGTCAAGTAATTATTTAACGCATCAATCTGCATATTCTATGAGATTTATGGAAGATATCATAGCGATATATCATGATATAGGAAATGTCAGATATAGAGGTCATTATTTTTATATTACAATGAAATCACATTTGGTGTAGTAGGGGGAGAAGTCCATGTTTGGGGATTATGAGGTATTGTTAGGAGGAACCAAGCGGTATTTGGAAAGTCCCACTAACATTTATTCTAAGCATTAACAACACTAGGTTTTAATCCTATGATATTTATATTTCCTAATGGAAATTCAATAGATGATTCTTCCTGACTTAGATATCTAACCCTTAGTGGTGAATTCAGGCATGACATTGATGTACCATGATCTAAGAGGTGAGTTTTGGTGTGATAGGATGATTCACGGGGTTTTGGACTTTATGTATCCCTGGTTTCTCTACTATAAGGTGATGGTTAAGCACCATGTTTATAAAATCCAAGGACCCCAACTCTAAGACCCTATTCTAGAATCAAAAAATTTAACTTTTAAGCTTTGATTTTGATAATTGTGAACCAAATTTTTACATCAAACCCTTACAAAATAAAAATAGAGACTCATATCAATTTACAACATGGAGGTCCTTTTCTGTTCAATGTATTTGATAATTTGAAAAAACATATACATAAAAATTTCATAAATCATGAAATGAAAATCTCTACAATTTAACTCATCTTCTTTTATTTCACATTAGGTCCTAAACTTCATCATTTTGGAATACTTTCTACATATAAATCATCTACTGTAATTCATAAAAACATAGGGATAATGTATGTTAATAAGGGTGATCACAAATGATTAGTATGGGAAAAATCAGCTTTAATAAATGAATATCAATAGTAAACATAAGCAGACTATAAGAGTATGATGACATAATAAAAATTCCTATGTATAACATATAAATATTCATACCCATAAACACAAAGATCGATAAACATTAAAGATTGAAAATGAAAGATTACTTAGAATCAACAGTCACGATCCATGTAATATGAATCTCAACTTTGAGAGATATTTAAAACCATAAAAAATGTAGATTAAACATGTCAGTAACCTAGAACATCTTCACATTAAACCTTTATTAAACCCTTAAAGAACTATTACAGAACCCATACAAATTAAAATAACCATATAGAATACTTTCAATATAATAATTACCCTATATATTAGAGAGATATAATCGTATCACCTTTCATATAAGCTATATTGATCTCACTAATGATCAATAATGGTGATTAACCTTTCATTTATAACTTTGAATAACCACAACATAAATAAAGATCATATATAATTTTTTTCCTAATAACTCATATAAAAAACTTTTATTCTTTTCAAAAAACTCTTAAATTATGAAAAGTAAACGAGTTCTATAAAAATCATTGAAACATGATAAAACCATAGAAGAAATGGGTTTTATAATAATATCCTTGTAACATGGTTAACTCAGGGAAAACAAAATTTTTCTATAATAACCTATTTGAAACATGGTTAACCCATGGAATGAAAGCATTCCTATGAAAATATATTTTAAATATTGATACCCATTAGAAAATAAATGCGTACTATAAGAATATATTTAAATCATGATTAATCCATAAAAAATGTGTTCCAAAAAAATCTCTTCAGGACATAATCAACACGTGGAAAATAAATAGGTTTCAAAATAATCACTTTGAAACAATAATAACACATCAAAAGAAATAATGAAAATGGAATCAATTAAAAATATAAATAGTGGAAAATAAATAACAAAAAGGCTAGTTGACATTGATTAAAGGAAATTATCTACATCTGAAATTAATAAAATCTTGATGTAAATAACCATCAAACATTCAAAGTGTCTTATACCACTTTGAAACATTTGTATTAAAATACCCATGAAAGAATGATAGTTAAAAAACATTCAATAACATGAGAATATATATATTCATGATATGATATTTCAAAGGGGTGTATATAAACAACATAAAATAAGGTGGTTGTATAACATCAAAAACAATTCGTCTATAAAAGGAGATTGAGATGAAGTCTCTTACCGGTTTGGTAACATTAAAGCAATAAACCCTATTAAAAAAAGATCCTTAAATGGATATGAAAAACTCCATATATTTAAGGTAATAATCATAAATATAATTCATTGTAATTATATACACCACACAACAAGTATAAGTTTTGAATATAACATATATCTTATAGAAAAAAATTGAGACAAAAGAACCCTTTCTTGTTGCGTAACTTTTTGAATCATGGGTTCTGAGAAATAATAACATAAATTGAAACAATAAATATTATTTACTAAATAAAATTCATGTTATATAATATCATAGGTATGTATATATACCACAAAAAATAAAATATTGGATACTATGGAATATGTCTCATAGAATTAAAAGTGAGACTAGAAATCCTCTTACAATTAAAGAAACAACTTATTAATAAAAATTGAGGGAGAGATTGAGATTAAATTTGATGTAAAAATAACATTACTTAGAAGAATCAATGATTATAAATGTTTAATTTTAAATATATACACAACTAAAATAAATTATGTGCATAAAATTAGAAAGGACTCAAAGAAGGATGTTTGGAGAGGGAAACCCTTCCCTTGAGTCCAATTCGTCATTATTGTTCTTTATCATCCTGAATAATAAATATAGTTCTATTGATTAATTTCTTGATAAAATTTAAAAAATTTATCATTAATTTTATTTCACTTATAAACAAGTTATTTATAATTACTTAATAAATTATTATTAACAGGAATGTTTCAACCATATTCAGTTTATGTCTAAAAACTGACTTACTTTATCGACAAAGGTCAATGATGTTATTTTTTAATCATATCCATTATAATAATAATGATATAATAATAATTTTTAAAAATTAATTTGTCTATTAAAACCAATAATGAATATAATTATTAAAAAATAATCAACAGTACAATCATAGAGATCGTAGGTCGTATATACGCATGAGTAACGTCTCAATTCATCAATTATAATTATGGAATGAATGTAGGTAACGTTTATCTTTATAGAATTATAATTATATCATAAATAGAAAATTATTTAATTATAAACACACACATATATATATAATTATTTTTAGGTAAAATAACAATATCTATTTGAGGAGGTAGTATTCCACATGTCCATGAGCGATGTTATCACTTTTTCAGTTTGTGAAAAGGTAATAAATAAAAATAATACATTATATTTTCCAAAAGACAATTATGATATGAATATAATAATTATTTAATTTATATTACATATTTTTATAAAACCCATACTTAATAAATTCCCCGTAAAGGGTGAATGAATCACCTCTATTTAAGGATACAATAGTCTACATGTCCACAGATAATGTTATCATATTCCCAAAAAATATAAATAAATAATCTATGTCTTATATAATAAATAAATAATCATACAGAAAAATTAAATATCATATATATAAAATTTAAAAATATTATATACATGATTATATCCAACCATGAGGGGTAGTAATGGTTTAACGAATGACATCGGTTCGTAAAGCGATAGTCTTCCCTACACATAATGATGCTTTTGTATCCCATTTGGTAGATGTAATTGGGGATTTAATTCATCACCGTAATATAAAAACATTTCATAATATTTAATATTATTATTTTATTATATAAAAATAATATTAAAATAAATTAAATGGTGATGATAAAAATAAAACAAAAGTGGTTGTTGAAAAACATTATATTAACTTTGGGAAACTCATTTTTGTTTTCACCAAAAGAATTTAATGGTTTGAATTCATCATAATATGAGGATTTCATTATAATGATATGGATTTTTGAGTTTATATATGTGGGTTTTAGATAATCAAAAAGTCATGATAGGTTTTAGTAATTGAGGGGGTAGAGTTCCAATTTATAATAGAGGTGGAGTTCCATTCTAGTAAATACAAAACTATAAAAACTACTCACATGTATCCCTTACATATTGTGACATAAATAATGACCTATTATTTATTTAACTATATATATTGATGAAATATTTCCATAAAATGGTGTTTATTCATGTTTCTAGGTGATTTTACACCTTAATATTAATGTTTAACTTATGAGTAAACTCAATTTTACAATAATTTAGGTAATTAATTTTAAATTCTTCAATAAGTATTTTTTTCTGACACTAATTTTACCATACTATAAAATATACATTTATCTTATTCAAAATATGGAATAAGATTTCAACAATTCCATTATCATGATTGGTAGAAATTAATTTAAAATAAAACCCTCAGACGGGACAAGACAACGAGGTTTTTAAAAAGAAAAAAATCAAATGTTTGAAATGATTAAAATGACCTGAATTAAATTTATTTTTTTATAATTGAAATAATTATTCTTGAAAAAATTATAAAATATAATTTTACTATTTAATAAAATTATATTAAAAAATTGTTTTAAATTACAATCTAGTAGTTTTCACTATTCATCTAGAAATGAAACTTCGAAGAAAAATACAAAAAATTCACCCAATGTATATTTTATTATTATTATTTAAAAAAGAAAGGTTATTTTTTAAATAAAAAATATAAAAGGATAAAATTTTAGTTTAAAAAACAGCACTATTAAATGTAGGAAAACTATCTTTTATAAAAAATATAACTTTTATAGTTAAAATTAGAATTATTTTTATCTTAAGCCTATTAAATATTTTGGATGAATTTTAAAAAACATTATTGAATATATAAAATAATAATTTTATTATTATATTTCACTAAGGTGGATAAATTTAATTTATTAATATAAAATTCCAATTTTTCATGATTTTTTTCATATAAATCAATAGTTTATATTCAACTGGTTCTTATATTAATTAATAATTAATTGGTAACCATTAAACACATTTTATAAATATATTTAAACTATATATTTTAAATTTAGTTATTCTCATTCATTATATCAATTCCAATAACTAGGTTATAACTATCATGTTAAACAATAGTATTAATAATTTTTATCTGTAGTACTCGACCATTCTTGTCAAACAAGTTAATGAAGAAACTATATGTTGCATGAAACAAAAGATAATATTTTTGTTGCATATAATTAAAGATGAAATGTATATTATCTGTATAGTAACACTACTTGTTATTACATTATTATGATATCATTTTAATGATAAACAACATAATATTATTACAAAAATAGGATCTAATGTTTTTGTATCTTGGGAAAATTATAACCACACATAACATTTACATAAAAAATTATAAATTCCAAAATCTCCAAAATCTCAGTGGACTTCATTTTCCCTTTAGTAAAATTAATCACAAGGAGATATACATCAATGAAATGGGTGATATTAAAGCCCAGTAAGAGGATATATAAGAATATATATCAACATAGCATGGGGTGATCATATTCCTCATAATAACGTCATCATCATAAACATAATATGATTCATTATATAATTTAATGGAATGTGGAAGTGAATAAAACTCAAACATCATGTATTATTGGTCAAAGAACACTTTTATATAACACTATATTATGAGAAACATAACATTACCCAACACATTGGAGCACTATATAATTACAGGTGAACCCATCACATCATAACATTTATATGTGGTTTATAATCCCTGGGGTACCTGTCACATCATAAAATTTACATAATCATGAATTCCACAAAGAATATATATCAATCTTGGATGCAAAATAACCCATGTAATGGAATGAGCTACTTTTCATAAGATATAAATTCATGAATAATATTTGGTGTTAACAATAGAAATATGTAATGCAGAAATTTTATAAGAAATATGAATCTTGAGTGAAGATGAAAAAATATCATAAGAAGTAAAAGATATATCAATTAAAATAAGATTTTCATGGAAAAATAATTTATTTTTTCATGAAATAAGATTTGAAACATTTATATACTATAATTATAAGGTATGGATAAATAAATTATATTTAATTAAAATTATAGGAATATCCATATTAGAAATATAGTGAAAGATAGAAAACCCTATGGAAACGGGCTTGGGATCAAGAATCACATTACCTTATGTTTGAGTAATTTCTTCATTTTAATTTCCCCGATAAAAAATTATATTAATTAGTTATCAAATAGAAATCATTTCCCATAGTTTAATTATAAATATTATTTTTATTTTGTTCATTTATGGTCATTATGAGTAGTTATAGAGTTCATTTTTTTATTCTGAGAGGGTTTGTCTTCTTGGTTTTCAAGATCAGTTCACTTCTTTATAAATATATATGTTTATGTAATATGATATTTATTACCCATAACTGAAATTAAAAATTATTAATTAAAATAAATATGTTTAATTGGTCTCATATATCATTTTTTATATGGTATGAGGATGATTTATTAATTATAACATTAGTGGAAATTATTTAATTTATTTTGGATATTTATACGACCATTGTGAGATTATATCATCATGTTATATATATATGTGTGTGTTAAAAAAATTATATATCTTATAATATGTATAATATGATCTTATTTAAATATAATAAGGGTTTTATGATCAATCGTGATAGAATTATTGAAAAATTAAAATGCGACATTCATAGTGGTGGTAAATCGACACACCATTGACGATATTTTCATTTTTAGAAAAAATGGAAAATCAAAAAAAAAAGATAGATTATTCAATTAATAGAATATAATTATATGATATAAACTATACTAGAGTTGTTATAATAGTTGGATAATGGGTGGCATGGATAGTATAAGAATATAAATTGAATAGAAAATAAATGGAAAAGAAAGATAATTTTACCTCATGAATTTCAACTCCTTGAGAACCTCTATTAAGATAAGGGTTTGGTCTTTTGATGAAACCAAGGTCTCTTGTACATGTGGGATTGCTTTGAGGAGATAATTTTTTAGATTTTGGACAAACATCAAGGCTTGGAAGGTGTGAAGAGAAGAGGTGGTGAGAGGTGGTATTTATATGAGAGTAGATAGGTGTTTTTTCATTATTTTATTCATTAGTTTATTATTTTGGCTCAATACTATGAATTTTTTGAACCTTTTTATTAAATTCATTAAAATAATGGTTGATAGTTCTGTATATTTTTCCTTACATAATCCTTAAATCAATATTTACTCAAAAAATCATGTATTTACCTTTTATCATAAATTATCATTTTTTTCAATTCACTAAAAATAATATATTTTAAAAATAAAATCACCCTAAGATTTTTTATATATTTATAATTCAATAATTTAATCCATTTGTCGACTAAATCTTTAAATTTTTAATATTTAATATTTTATTAATTTAATCATTTATTTGATAAATACAGATTTTAAAATTACAAATGATTTTAGGACACCTCAAAAGATTAAATAAGATCACATAAAACTATCTTATATTCATAAAACAAATTAAACTAAATTTAGAAGATTATTTTATGAAATTAAATTCACTTTTAAATTATTGTTCTAATTATAAAATAAGTGATAAACATTTTTTTACAAAATACCAAAATTTATGTTATCATTTACAAAATTTATTCAATTATATTATTATATAATTACATCATATTTTAATTTATAAGATGCCTAATTTTTTTATAATAATACTGGAATGTTTAATATTTTTTGGGTTGGATTAATTTTCTTAATGTTCATGTTACTATTCTAAGGGTCATCTTACAGTTCCATCGATACAGGTTCTTAATTTAAATAAGTATAACTTATTTAAATAATTATTTATTATGATAATGTTTTTATTAGGTTTAATTAGCTATATATCTATTTTATAACATATATGATAGTTATATAAAAGTAATGATTTCCATTCATAAAATATTGGGTTTTCACGTTCTTCCCCCGTTTTAAAATTTTCCCTTCAAATTTTTTTTATAAAAATATATGAATGTACTTCTTATTCATCACCTGTACTGGTTCACATGACTCTTGTTCAAACTTCTGGTTCCCCCAAATGACTTTTAATTGATGGGTTATTTTCATTTCTATAACCTTATAACTCCAATCAAGAATCTTTAGCTATTTTTTCTCCTAAAATAGATCATCTTCAAGTTGTACCTCCTTTGAGTTCAGTTCAAGTGAAGGATATAGTATGTACTTACTCAGGATTGATACATGAAACACATCATGAATTTGATCCATTCAAGGTGGAAGTGAATGTTGATAGGCAACTAATTATATGTGATATAGGATCTGAAATGCGTCAATACACATTGGGTTAAGCATTCGTTTCTTTCCAAACTGCACGACCCAAGTCCATGGTGACCTTCGAAGGAAAAAATTATCTCTAACAGCAAACTCTAAGTCCCTTTAATGGCTGTTAGAATATCTATTCTTCCGAATCATGGAAACATTTAAATTTTTATTGGATGTCTTGATCCTTAAATGCCATATCTTTCACAAGATTTGGTCCATGTATTTTTTGTTCTCTAATTTAATTCCAACGTGTTAGTGTTCTATATCTCTTTCCATACATTTCTTCATATGGAGAAATCTGAATACTCAAGTGGATGTTGTTGTTGTATGGAAACTCCAAAATTTATAGATTCTGATCCCATCCTCCATTGAATTATTTTGAGTAGGATCATATAATATCTTCAAGAGTCTAAAGAGTCATTTCATATTGACCATCAGTTTAGTGGTGATAATCTATAGTGAAATTCAATTCAATACTCAAATAAATATATTGAATTGTCCAAAATTTGTATGTGATCATAATATTTTGATCAAAGATGATTAAAAATGGAACTTCATGAAGCCTCATCACTTTATTAACATATATCTTGGAATGTTTCTAAGAGACAAAACATCCCAAATAGAAATAATGAGGACAGTCTTTATGAGTTTTCCCATTACAATCCATATCAAATTTTTTCTTTTGAATGTATTTGGGAGAGTAGTGATGAAGTCCATGGTGACATTCTACCATTTTCACATTGACATAAGAAATGGTTGTATAATTCCATTGGAAATTATTCACTATACTTTAACATTATGAAATATCCAGAACCTTGAGATATATTTTGCAATCTCTATCTTCATGTTGTCCCACCATAAGTGTTCTCGAAGATCCCAATACATATTTTTGATTCAAAGGTGGATAAAGAAAGTTTAACTATGTGCATTGTCCAATAGTCACCTCTTTATCTTAGTTGATGAATTCCCACAAATACTCATTCCAAAATAAATCACATCATCAACATAGATATAGATTCTATATATTTTATTTATTCACCATATTTTGGAGATCTATTCCATCTATTTTCCTCATTGATATTCTATTGGATAGATGGTTGGGAAATCATTTGGTAATGGTAGTATATATTCCACGTAAATGTGATTTCAGAATATATCCTTTGTATATCCAGGAAGATAGGGTCTTCCCCAATCCACATCACATATGGAGTAACAGGTTATTTTCTGCTAAGAGAATTAACTCCCTTATTTTCCTTCTAATGATGATAGTGAGTAGTGAAATAATTGTAAATGATTATCTCTAACCATCTCCTTTGATTAATGACGAGTTTCTAATATGTAAATATATACTTTATAATATTCTATTTTTTATTTATGTTACAGGTCTCATAAAAGTGGCAGTACTTCCAGATTTTCAAGGAAAAAATACATCTACTACCTCCAGGTTAGGAGTTGGGTAATTCTTCTCATAGATATATAACTATTATGAGGTGTATGATATAGAATTATAATTTTTCATGAGTACACAACCCAATACATTCATTGAAGCATAAATATATATCAAAAAACAATCACCACTTCTTTTTAATCTTAGTATAGTTAGAGTTATCATCTACGTCTTTAGATCCCTACAGCATTCCTCACATTCCTCTTTCCAAAAATGATTTACCCCTTACCTTATCAACATAATTAATAGTATAGACAATAGTGAAAAATTTATATCAACATATCAAAATCACCTGGTTAATCCATGAAAACTATGAAGTTTCGAGACACTAGTGGGTTTGGGCCATTCATCAATTTCCATTTTTTGAAGGGTCTA
Organism: Viscum album; assembly: GCA_963277665.1. Lineage (NCBI taxonomy): Eukaryota > Viridiplantae > Streptophyta > Magnoliopsida > Santalales > Viscaceae > Viscum > Viscum album. Next base: position 278,012,937 of record OY728126.1, read on the forward strand.
AATAAATTCCAACACATATGATAATTTGTCCCAATAATGTGACCCACTACATCCATAAATCAAACTTTCTGAACATAGAAAAAAAATTCTCCTTCCATGATGTTTCCATAACAATCCATAGATGTTATTCATCTTCCTCCTTTATTTGGGAGTAAATGTGAATATCGTCGATAAACACTACCACACTGTTATCAAGGTAGTGTCTGAAGACTCAACTAATTAAATCTAACATGATTGTAGAGGTATTAGAATGTCTAAAAGGAATTACTAGAAATTAATAGTTCCCATACCTTGTAAGGAAGTCGATATTTTGAATATCTTCCATCTTCACCATTATGTGATGGTATCTAGAATGTAGAACAACCATTGAGATGTATTGTACAGATCGTATTTGATCAAACAGGTCATAAATCCTTGTAATATGGTAGTTATTAATTATAGTGATCTTGTTTAATTATTGATAATGAATACAAAGTTGTATTGATCAATCATTTTCCTTCACAAAGAGTACTATAGCACCACACGTTGATGCACTAGGTCATATAAACCCTTTTCCAAATGCTATTGAAGAAGATTCTCTATATCCTGTAGTTTGATAGAGACTATACTATAGGAAAATTTTGAGAAAGGATTAGGTCAGGGTATGAGTTCTATTGGGAAATCAACATCATGATCTGGGGGATGTCTTGGTAAATCATTGGTAATACATCAAATATTCCATCACAATGGGTATTTACCATAGGTTCATACCTTACATGGAATCAACCATTAGATAGGGGTATTCTCCATCAATGGGAATCAACAACCACACCATTTAAGGATTTTCCAAAGGATAATCATGATCTTCCTTCAATTTTTATAAGATTATGGGATGTTTTGGAATATGAAAATATATTTAATTTTATTGATAGTTGATGTTTGTGCTATATAATGAGAACAAATCAATCACCACTATTACATCAAAATCCACCAAATTAATAATCATGAGATTTTATGGGAGAATAATTCCACACGTGCCAGAACATTCAAACACCTGGTTGGCAATGATTTCACAACTATATATTTTTATGAATATCTATTCATCAAGGTTTCGAGGACTCGATTCCATAGTTTAAGAAAACATTCAATATATAAAGTAATGCATAGAACTTTAATCAAATATGAATGTATCCTTTTTTTAGTGAATAGGAAGTGTACCTTATATAACGTCATTTTCATACAACACCTCAATAGTAGTGATGAAATAATCCTTCCCTTTATTCTTTTTCTTTTTTTGCTGATGATGATGATTACCTTCAAGGATTCAAGGTTTAGTGCACTTGATTGCATAGTTCCCTTTTCTCCCTACAATTGTTACCTTAAACGACGGGTTGTGATCTTCGTTCCTCCATCATATTTGCTAGCTTCATTATGTCTCTATAATATTCATGATCGTGGTGGCCTTATATCCAACACATATATAATTTCCCCATTAATTTAAGGAAGTTCCAATTATTTTTCATCCAATGTTGTTGACATGTTATTTTTTTAGAATTGTATACACTGTTCACATTAGATCCCCAATCATGAATCTTCATCTTTTGTTTATTATCAACATATTCACTATACCACTATACAAACTCTATATCCACTTTCAGAGAACACTGAAAAACATCTTGATAACTCCAAATTTATTAAATGTATAGATCTATTTGAATGTTTGGTTTTAAATAATAATGAATATATCAATTTTGGTGTCATTTTTTATAAAAAAACACAAATCATAACTTTCCTGACTTTTGAAATTTCCATAATATGACATAACAAATTCACAATCTTTTTTCTTATGATCCATGAATTCTCCCTCTATATTTTTATGAATATTCAAAGGTAAATACATGTTATGAAAAATTATCTTAAAGTATTAGCTCTCCATCTCTTCAGTTTTTTCCTTCATCTTGGTGTTCTTAATCAATTCCCACCATTGATCAGCCTCTCCATCTAGATGATAAATGAAAAAAGTCATGTTATCAATCTAAGAGAAACAAAGCATATAAAATATATTCTCCATTGAGTTGAATCACTATATTGAGATGAGTGGATCCGATGAACCCAAAAAAATATATGTTAATTACCACATAAAAGAATCAATGTTTAGTTTCTCCCTTTTCGATGAAGAAGGATGTTCCCAATTCCCCACGTAACTCTTCATACCCTGAGACAGCTGGGTAAGAATATCCATGAATTTCTGAACTCCAACTCATAATTAATTGAGGATTTTATTTGGGAAATCACTATATTTTCCCTCATCCTTTTTTTTGGTTCGGTTTCTCCAGGTTCCCACCATTTTCTAAAATATAAATGGATTAAACAAAACATTAGTCAATAATTCATGAATAAATAATTTATTATTGTTTGAAATTAAATATAATGGTATTTATTATTGAATCCAAATGATTTTAATTTTTAGGAACACATATCTTTGGGGGATTACTTATACACAGTTACATAATATTATTTTTCACTATGGTTCTCTAATCATAATTCTCAAAATAACTAAATATTGCACCGATACCAACTATATTGACCGTACTTTTTCTTACAAGACTATTAAAAAAATTTAATGATAAAAAAATAAAAGTGTTAAAAAAATATGATCCAAAGGATTAGTATGATGTTAAAATCAATATCATCATTAACATTTATATAATTAAACATAATCATTTTTTTGATTCCTTTTCCTCAATCATCTTAGTATCCTTTATGTTCTCTTTATAGCAAGTAATCACCTGAAGATATACATCAAAAAAAGGTGTGATCTGAAATCATGGTAATATGATAGTTATGAACATGTATCAAAATATCATGGGGGTCATCATAATCTTCATCATTAAATTTTCATCCTATTAATGAGAGGAATCCTTAGATAAATTCATGTAATATGGAATTGTATAAAAATGATTCATCATGTCTTCAGGGCAAAATACCATGTTTATTTTAATTTTTATCCTGAGATGCATTATATTAACCAACAAACTAAATTACAATATAATTTTGGGAGCACCCATCACACCATAACAATTACATGTGATATATAATTCTTGGTGCACCTATCACATCAAAACATTTACAATGTCATGCATGCCACATAGAACATTAATCCATATTGTACATAAAATATCCAGTGGAATGGAATTCCTTTTACATTATCAAATATAAATTCATGAATAATATTTTTTATTCTAAAATTAATTATGTCATAAAATACATGGTATAATAATTATAAATACTGAGTGCAGAAGATATAATATTATGAGAAGTAGAATATGTATTTTTTGAAATAAGATTTAATTTCGAAAAATATTTGAATTTTCTATAAAATAAAAGTAGTACCATGTATATCCATGAAAATATAATAAAAGGATAGATATATAATATTTAAGGAACATTAATGGAACATATATATAGAAAGTTATGTGAAATAAGGAAACACATAATGAAATTGAGTTGGATTTGAGAATCCCCTTACCTTATGTTATATGGATTTATTCAATTTAATATCCTAGATAATAAAATTAAATCAAAAAATTTATAGATACATAACTGTGTATACATGTTTTTGATTAGTTATAATTTGATTAAGTTCATTTGTGGTAATTGTGATGATATATATAGTTCAATTCCATCATTCTATGTGTTTTTGTTTTCATGGTATTCATGATGGGTTTTCTTGTTTATAAGTATGGAATTTCATGTACATTGAGAATAATTCAATATAATTGAAATTATTTTTTAATAACTATAATTTCAAAGTGTAGCTTTTCTAATATATCATATTTATATGGTATATGTTTGATTTATTAGAGAGAACATTAGTAAAATTGACTTTATGTATTTTTCATTTTTTATGACCATTATGAGATTATATCATCATGTTTATATGTATAAGTTATTGAAAACTATAAAAAATATAATATGTAAACTACAATATTAATTAAATACAATATTAGTTTTATGGATAGCCTTCAATGTGTAAGTGGAAAATGAAAATGCATCCTCCAATGTGGTGGAAAATTGACATGACATGGATGAAATTTTCAATATTTGAATAAAAGGAAATGGGAAGAGTTTTGAAGAATAATTATTAAATTAACATTATAAAATTCCATTATATAAAATATAATCGAGTTATTATGAATTTTAGATACATGTAGGCAATTACATGATAATAAAATAAATTTAAATGAAAATAAATGAAATGAAATAAAATTTAGCTCTGGAATTTCTCCTCCTAGAAAACGTACTTAGGGAAAATGATTTGGTATTATGGTGAGAAAATGGGATCATTTAATGGGGTATTGTATTAAGAAGCGTATTAGGAAAATCATGGACAAACATCAAGGCTTAGAAGGTGTGAGGATATAAGGTGGTGAGGGGTGGTATTTATAGTGGAGGGGAGGGTTGTTTTCTCATTGTTTTATTCATTAGTAAATTGTTTTGGATAAATACTATGAATATTTTGATCCTCATAAAAAATTATATTAAAATAATGAAGGAGATTTGTTGATTTTGAGCTTACATCTATCTTACATAAACAATGGATATAAAATTAATGCATTTGTCTTTTATCGTAAAATATCATATTTTACTATTCACAAACAAAATCTGTATTTTTGGAAAAATTCAAAAAAATCAATGTAACTTTATTTTTACATGTAAAATTATAAAATTGACTGCATTTTATGTCAATATCTTTCTATATCTTATAAATTTAATTTTTAATAAAATGAATAATTTAATAAAAAATTACAAATTTTAAAAATATAACTGATTTTCCTATACTTCAAAAAATTAATTAAGTTTTTATAAAATATATTATAATTATAATAAAACAAAAAATTAAGGAATCTATCCATTTTTTTAAAATAAACATTCTTTTAAATAATTATATTAATCATAAATATTAAAGTTATTATTTATTTTTTACAAAAATACTAATAATTAATCTAATACATTCTAAATAATTATTTACATATACTATGATATAATTATATCATATTTAATATGTTGGGGTTACTTTTCTATTGACTAGATTACTATTCATTATGACCAAGTTACTATTCTAGGGATACGTTATTATTCTATTGATATAAGTTCCTTAATTTCTATAAGTATCACTTATTTCAATACTCATTCATGTGGGTAATGTTTTTATTTGTCTCTATAAGATATGTATATGTTTTATAACTTATAAGATGTATATAAAAACAGAAATAATTCCATTAATAAAAAATTGGGTCGTTGCATTGAGTAACACATGCTATATAATAATTTAAATTAATTTAAAAGTATATATTTTTGAAAATCATGGAATGTAACATCATACACCCCTTAAAATGTAGTTTTGTCCTTAAATTAATCTTGGTTATAACGGATTAACATTTATTATAATTCCTGTATTAATAACCATATCATAAAATGAAATAAACATCACATCACATAAAAAGTAAAATTGGGACACATAATGGTAAGATAAATATATGCATAACTATAATTCCTCATAATGAGAATAGTGGTGGGAATTTATATTATTGATTTGAAAGGGGAATCTAATAATAAGGGACTAATATAGAACATGGTAAATAGTGATTCAATGAGAACAAAACCAAAAATCCAAATATGTGTGGAATAGGTCATTGATATAATCAGAAACGATGGTAATAAAATATCATATTTTGGATATATTTCCAAGATTTTAACAATTATTATACCATATAGACCAAGAAAATATGTAAATAAAATTATATTATGAGTATAATTTCATCCTTTAATAAATTTACTCTACAATCTCATCCAATTATACAAATGATGAATATTCAAGACAAAACCTTCATTCCTAAATAAAATCAATTAAATTTTAAAGATGAGATAACTTTAAAGCAATTACAATTTATTCCTCCTATATTTAATAATTAACTAAATAAATTGTTATCACATATTAGGATAATTCCTAAAATTTATAAACATTAATTTGATTTATTATTCTCTATAATTAAACTATATTGACCAAAGTTGATACAAAATTATTCCATAAATATGTATCCTTAAAATTATATAAACATTTCTTCACTATTTTTGAATCTCAATGATTAGAGGGTTTTAATCATATATTATTGTAGGATAAATCATCCATTATTCACCAAATAAAATCCCATTTGTTTCCAAAATAAAAATAATATTTACCTGAAAAAAATGATCATATAACAAATAAATGATTCAGGCCATTGGTTGGCATTAATCCTTTGTCTTCCTTCAGTTATGTTTTCATGACCCACCTCCACGCTAGGTGTAATGGTTTTACACTCATCATATTACATTATTTTTAATAATCCTAAAAATAACTTCCCTAAAAACTATTTGTGTTGATCTTAGGGGCTCCAAATACCTCAACAAAATAAAATTTCATAATTTATACTATATATTGTTTACAAACATAACTACCTTAAATTAAGTCTCCCAAACATAAAATGCACTATCTACCTTGATATTATTTACATATGATTGTATCCATAACTATTAAGATAACCTAAAATTATAATATCTTCACCGCCAATGTTATCTAAACTGACCTTTGATACAAATTATAATAGCCTGGGACTCGCACTCCCAGCCCCTTTTAAGAAATATATAACATTACATTTTTAGATATAAGGTGGAAAATTTGGACCCGAATTTATTCATTAAAACTAAGAAATTCAATATGAATAGTGTATAAATTTACATTTTTGAGAACCTTTTATGATTAGTGATATTGATATTTTAGAGAAACTTTTACATAAAAATTCAAAACTCATCAAATGAACATTTCTACCATTTAACTTAGTTTTTATTCACTCTTATTAGGTCATCCACATAATATTTTGGAAATTATTTATCGATGGAAATCATTAAATATATTTCATTATAACATTGGGAAAATGAAACATAATACGGGTGAGATCAAATTCTCATTATGTGAAAATAGAAGAATTAACAAATAAATGCCATTAATGTGAATAGTAAGATCATAAGGGTGTGGTAACATATTAAAAATGAATTAATAAAACATACTTATATTCATGACCATCAACACCTAGATCATAAAAAATGAAAACATGGAAAACTAAATAGTCATTAGATCAATAATCATGATCTATGTGATATGACTCTCCATCAGGAGACATATTTTAGACCCTTGGGAACCATATATGAAAAAAATTGGTAACATGGAACATCATCTCATTGAAACTTTATAGAACCCTTATTGGACACTTGCAGAACCCATTATATTTAGAGTAACTAATGGAATGATTTCTAATATAATCATTAACCAATATAGTGGAGATATATAATGGGGGTCACCATTCATATTGGATAAGTCATTCTCACCCATGAGCTATAATTGAGATCAACACTTCATTAATATTGTCCAGGAACCACAATAAGAATAAAGAACATATAGAAAAAGTTTAACCATAAATAATCAAATCATCTTTTATTCTTTTAAGAAAATGATTAACCCATTTTAAAGGAAATGGGATGAATAAAATTCTATTTAACAAATTATTAAACAATAGAAAATAAATGGTAACCATAATAATCAATTTGAAACGTGGTTAACCCATGAAAAACAAATGGGTTTCATAATAATCTATTTGGAACATGTTTAACACATAGAATGAAGTAGGATCTATAACAATCTATTAGATACATGGATAACCCTTGGAATATAAATGGGTACTATATAAATATTTTTAAAACACAATTCACCCATTAAAAATAAATTTCATCCATAAAAATCCCATTATGATAAAATTAACCTGAGGACACTAAATAGATTTCATAACAATATATTTGAAATAATAATATTCCATCAATATAATGAATGAGGATGAAATTAATACAAAATATCCCATATAGAATATATTTAAAAACCTCTTTTTTTAATTTATTAATGATAAATCTATTACATGATCATTAACACATATTTTTAAAAAAATATTTAAACATTCAAAGAGTCTCATACCACTTTGAAACAATTGACTCATAGTCCCTTTGATAAGAATAAAATTTAAATAACATAAATAATATTATAATAAATAGATTAATTATATCATATTTCAATGGTTATATAAATACACCTCAAAAAATAATGTGGTTGTATAAAATCAAGAACAATTCCTCAATGAAAGGAGATCGAGATGATGTCCCTTACAACTTTGGTAACATTGAAACTGTAGACCCGATGAAATATATATCCTAAAGTGGATGCATAAAATCACATAAATTTAAATATAATAATAATAAAATACATTAATGGAATGTATATATAGTTCAGATCAAAAAATTAGTGGTGAATATAACATATATCTCATTTAAAAAATTGAGAAGAAAAAACCCATACTACTTGAGAGAAATTTTTTGAATCTTGAACACTGAGAAAGAATAACATAAATTTAATATTATAATATCATAAAATTAATTTATCTTATTATTAAACATTTAATATGGTATAATATACACTATAAAAAAGATAATAGTGGCCAATAAGGCATAAGTATTGGAGAACTAATAGTGAGTCTAGAAATTACATTATAATTAAAGAAATAACTCAATAAAAAACAACATAAAATAGAGATAGAGATTGAATTTTAAATTAGTATAACTTGAATCATAATAATACTTGATGGTAAAAATTCTATTGTTAGTTTATGAAACATTAAAATAAATTAGTGGCATAGAATTATTTTTTTTCAAAGAAGGATGCTTTGAGATAGAAACCCTTACAAAAAGTATGATTCATCACACTTGTTATTTATCATCAAAACATTTAAAAATGTTCTAATTTTTTACTTTCTTTATAAACTTTTATTTATTATTATTAATTTTATTTCACATGTAATTTGGTTATATATAATTACTTAATTAATTAGGTTTCAGTTGGTTGTTTTCCCTATATTCATCATATGTGTCAAACTGACTATGGTAGGTCGAATTAGGCCAATGTGGTTATTTTTTAAACTTATATAGAATAATAATCATGAAATATTTCTCATATTTTTATTTTAATTTAAATTTTAAAACTAATCATTAATTATTTTTATTAAAAAATGAACAAATGATGAAATCTTGGAAATGGAAGGTTGTACGTATGCAAGAGTAACATTACCATTTTTCATCATCATTATGGAAAGAATGTAAGTAAAATTTATCTTTATGGGATTATGATTATCTCATAAATATAAGGTTATTAATCATATATACTTATATATATTATTTTCATATTGTAAAACGAATCACATCTCTTTGTGTAGGTGATAGTATATACATCCATGAACGATGGTATCACATTATTGGGGTGTGAAAAGGTAACAAATAAAATGATGTATTATATTTATAGAATGTAATTCTTCAATTTATATAACATATTTTTTAAAATCTATCCTTAAAACATTCCATGTAATGTTGGAATGAGTCAGATCAATTTGAGCAGGTGGTAGTCTACCTATCTGTAAAAAATGTTATTGTATTCCCTCATAATGGAAATCATGCATTCAAGTGTTATATAATAATTACATAAGAAAAAATATTTCATAAATATAATAAATATCATATGAAAGCATTATTTCTTTCATTATTATCAACTGTGAGATGTGGTTATGGATGAACGAATGACATTGATTTGCGAGGTAGTAGTCCATCGTAACCACAAATTATGATTGCATATTCCATTTGCTAGATGTCTGTGATATTTCAGCTGGTACCCCTCATATTAAAAAATATCACTATATCTATGATACTTTGTTATTATATAATAATTATATAGACTGTAATTTATGGGTGGATACTAAAATAAAAAAAAGGAAGTGTTGAATAATGTTACTTTCTTCAAGTAACACTTTTTGGTTTACCCCAAAAGAATGTCCACGGTATTCTTTCATCCCAATTTGAGTCTCCTATTATTAGGGGATCAATTTTTTTAGTTTATTAGTTCATATTTCTAGTGGAAAAATGGCTTGATAGGTGTTAATAATTGATGTTGTGATAACCTGTTTATAGTAAAGGATGAGTGACAGTCTAAATAATAGAAAAAGGTAAAAACTATTGTGAGGTATTCCTTATATAATATTCCCTCATTAATGACACATTTTTGTTCCAATTGGGTATATGGTTTACATACATCCATAGTATGGGTATTATAATACTTTCTAGGTTATAGGGAATTTAATATTAATTTTTAACTACTAAGTAAACCGTTTTCCCTTAATCTCTGTGATTAATTTAAATTTCATTCAATAGTAATTTTTTGTAAATAAAGTTGTTTTCCCTAATATAAATTTTATATTATTCTGATTCCAAAAATGAAATCCATTTTTTCAAATCCCTATCATATAAGTGGGGTAAGATTATTTAAAATTAATTTCAGAGATGGGAAGAGGTAACATGTTTTTAAAGGGAAAAGAATAACAGATTGAAATGTTTTTTCTACAGTTTCAATGATAAATTGATTTTATTGAGCTAAATTATATTTTTTAATGTATAATATAACTAATTATACATTATAACCATCTTATATATTATTTAACTATTTAATGAAATTATATGTAAAATTAGTTTTAAATTACAATTCAATATTTTTCATTATTAATCCAAATGTGAACCACCCAAAAACAATCACCCAATTTTTTTGATATTATTAAATAAAAAGAACTTTATATTTTAAAATAAAAAATAAAATGTATTCAATGTATTTTTTTTATCACCTGTTATCCATTAAAAGGCAGAAAACTTCCCTTTTATACAAAATACACCTTTTATATTGAAATTGGATTTATTATTATCTTAAGCCTCTAAAGTGTAACAACCAAATGTTTTATAAAGAGAAATTCCTTCCATATTAAATTTAATATAATCACATGAATTCACAAAACAATGAACTATTATTTATTATGCGACCTTTAAACATAATATTGTCACTTATTTTTTTTTAATTTTGAAAAATGGTTATCTACAATTGTAATCAGAATGTTATTTGGAGTTTGACAAGACACAATTAATTTTTGATGACTAGTAACAAACCCTTATGAATATTAATATAACTTTATGAATAGTAATTAATAGTAATCTTACAAAAAACAGAAACATCACCCATGTTTTTATAAATAAAATTTAGGCATCTTAAAAATGAAAAAATGGTCAGAGTATAAATAATGGTATTTTTGTCATAAATATTTTATTTACAATTTTATGATTAATTTAATAAACTAAAATGAAAATTCCTATACCTAAAATTTAATAATAATATTTAACATTTTTTTCTTATAGTTATAATTTAATTTTAAGGGACTTTGAATAATTTTTATGGGGTTGTAAAATGAGTCATAGTTTTAATGTTGATTTTTTTGAATAAATTATGATATTATTTAAAAATTAATTTAAAAATATATAAAACCTTATTTTCAAAAAATGGAGTTCATTTTTTAATTCTACACATCTATAAATGGTTTGGGTGAATTTTTGAGATTTTTCTAAAATACATGAATTTTTTGTGAATAGTAAAAAATACAGTTTTTAGTTTTCGATATGTTTAATGACATCATAATGATGTAATAATAAAATTAAAATTCTAGATGAATTTTTTACAGTAAAATAAGATATTAGGTGTCCCATGTAGCTAATAACATGTGAAAATACCATGAGAAAGACTATGGTTTTTCAGAAAATCACTATCGAGGTGACCTTTGAAATTAATAAAAAAAACTCTCTCTCTTTTACAATAAATACTCACTCTTTCCTTTGATTTATTTCATTAAATATCCATAACCCTCTATGGTGTAGTGGTTTTACCTCTCTAGGGGCCCATAAAAGGTGTCCTTAATCCCCAATGGTCCCAACCATCGTGTTTTAGGAGTTACTCCACAAGGTAAGGGTGTGTTTCACCCTACTCGTTTAGTCAACACTTCTTTTATGTTATCTATTTGAATTTCCATTTTCGTATGTTGGTGTTTGATATTATGTCTCCAACTTATTATCCTTTTTATTTCTATATTATGATATACCCTTTTTCCCACATCAATTAATTGTATGAAATTTTATGCGATATCGTTAGGCTGTCGAATTTTCATAAGGGATCTCTCTACTTTTCTTTTTATTTTCAAGTTCATCTCTTTTCTTTTTCATTACTCACCTTATTTCATCCAAATATTGTGATTAATCCATTAAAATACATGTACTAAAATTTTTTCATGATAATGTAATAATTATTCATCACAATTTTGTTCCCTTTCTTTTATACAAAAAATTTAAACTCCATCTGAGATGTTTTAATTTACCACATTCAAGGACAATGGGTTTTCAATTTCCATTACAATATTCAATTTTGGACATGAAAGCATTATTATTATTGTTGAAACATTCCATTATATATGTATTTTCTTCCATCTATGGATCTAGAATATTTTTACTCATGGTTTTGTTTTATAAATCCAAATGAGTTCGTTGTGCTCAAAAAATTGCCAATTAACCCAAATAGTTATCAGTAAATAATTAATATAATGATTCATATTCACGTAATGTAACAAAATGGAATATACAATCATGAAACTTCATGTATTTTCACTAATAACATATAACTTTAATTATGGGATACCATCCCCATTTTACATGTTTCACTGAACATTAATATATATGAACTGATCATTATAACCAAGGAAACAAATGGACAAAAACAATGAAATTGAACCTCATAACCAATAAAAAGTTCATTATTGAACTCAAAAAGGTTTTAATAGATCATTTTAATATACAAGAGGTTCTGGAATTATTAGATAAAGAACCTAATTTGATTGTTTGGGTCATTAATATAAAGTGAAGAACACCATCAGACTTAAGTTAAGGGATTCTACCCGAACAACCTTTATTCATTTGGGTTACTCCATAAGACTTTTTACCCAAATGATATTGTAGTTTATATTATTTACATCTTCTATATACAATTCATATACTCCAAACTCATGTTTCATGATCTATCCCTCATTCTATTTCGGGGATATACATGTTTCTAAGTGATTCCCTCCTCAATACTTCAAAATACACAAACTCGTTTTAAGGGAACTTCCTAAATTTCTAAACAATTCAAGTGCACTATATTCTCCATTTTAATCCACCATTGACTTTATAAAATCATACTTTTTATTATGAAAACATTCTTTTTTACTTTTTTTATATAAAATATTATTTCCTTTCCTATTTCAAATCCTCTTTACTATTTTTCTTAAAACCTCACTAAAATGTTTTAATGCAAATAATTTCCTAAAAATTATTCTTACATGTTGTCATTTTTTTACATCCCATACCATGATATATTACTGTTTTACCTCATTAATGACCATGAATGTTTTAATTCCAATCTTTCAAGGACACCATTATGATATGCCTATTCTATAAGCTTTATGACATGAATGTGATACCATTCTCTCCGTGGGTTCCCCTATGTTTAAGTTTGATTGATTATGTATGATTATTTTTGTGGCATGTATATTTATTAAATTGTTAAAATGTTTGTTCCCAAATATAGGTCTAATCAATTTGGTAATGTTATGTCTCATGATATGTTATGTCCGACGGTCTTGGTGGTTAGCCTTGGTAAGTGCCACTATGTTAAATGATCTTGGAAGTTTGCCTTGAATAACAATAAAGACATGTTTTATGTTTATGCCACATTACTATTATTCCAATATTATCTAATCCCATGTTTATATGTTATGATTCAATATGTTCCATGTTTCTTTAACGTTATGTCATTCCTTCTAACCCATGTTCTAAATACTTATTCTTAGGTATACCCGCTTACATATCTTTTTGGCGCATCCCTTTGTTCATGTGTTCGCTAGGGTATCCTATTCATATTTTAGACCCTGGAAAACGCATCCTCAAAATTTTACATATGCATCCATACATGATCCAAGATCTTAGACCTTTTCGCAAGCTTTGATTTGGTAGGTCGTAGGTCCCGAATGGAGCAACGGATTAGGAGTTATGGACATTTGAAGTTGGGCTCGAAAACTGCCTCGTGAAGCCACTTCGCGGAGTCCCTCCCAACACCGCGAGTCCGCCGCGAAGCACAGGAGGTGGGAGGATCCGTGACCTCCATTGATGTTCACGAGTCCGCCGCAAAGCACAGGAGGCGGGAGGGCTCCGCGAAGTCCTTTGACGTTTGCAAGTCCTCCGCGAAGCACAGGAGGCGGGACGGCTCCGCGAAGTCCTTTGACGTTCATGACGCACCGCGAAGACCCACCGCGAAGCACAGGAGGCGGGATGCTCCGCCACCGCATTTGACGTTCGCGATCCGCTGCAGAGCAAGCTCCACCTTCGTGTCGAGCAAGATTTTCTTCGCTACACCCCTTGCCTATAAATACCCAGCTCACCCCCCTTCTCCGCACGACGGGGGCCACGGCCACTTGACCCCTTGGGCGGCCGATCTCCCGGTCTGCGGAGCTCCGCATTGCGGCTCCGCTAGGCAATGCTCTGCAAGCAGCTTCCTTCGCGTTGCTGCTCCACGAGTACTCCGCGAGCCGCCCTTGCTCCGCAAGAGGCCCATGCTCTGTGAGATCCCTCTGCTCCGAGAGACTTTGCTCCGCGAGCCGCCCTTACTCCACAAGAGGCCCATGCTCCGTGATGCTGCTTCATGAGACCAAGCTCCACGAGAGACCATTTCTCCGCGAGGCCATGCTCCGTGAAGCAACTTCACAAAGACCTATCCTTTTTGGCGATCCTACCTTCATGCCCACCGGTCCATACCATGGGGGCTGTCCCTTCACTACCATCACAGACCCCCATGAAAAATGGAGAGTCGCGCCGCGATCTTTTCGGGACAGGACTTCAGGATTTTCCATTGCGCCATTATGCGCACCCACCTTCCACCTATAGAATACCATGATTTTAGATACTCCTCCACACACCATGAAACACCTTGAGTCAACATAATCCTCTCGGTCCCTTTCACATGTCTTGAGTTGAGATTCTCATCATCAATTCCCTGATTACTTTGAGTCAAACCATTCCTCAGGTAACTCCTCCAAACCATATAACATGGCTCCTATTCTAGGTTGAACCATCAAGGGCCGCCCTTGCGTAAGACCCAACACTATCCATTCCCAGGTACCTTATGCCTAAGAGTCCTATCTACATGACTATAAACTGCAGTACTCCCTATCTAACAAAAGATAGGATGCCTCTCGCCCTATATGAGAGATGCCTCATGCTCCAAGAATGAGATGCCAACAGTCCTATCTACAAAACTCTAAACTTTAGTACTCCCTATGATCCAATCATAGGATTCCTCTTACTCAATATGAGAGATGCCTCATGCTCCAAGCATGAGATGCCAACAATCCTATCTACATGACTCTAAAATGTAGTACACTCTATGGTCCAAACATAGGATGCATCTTGCTCCAAACAAGAGATGCCTTATGCTCCAAGCATGAGATGTCAATAGTCCTCTCTACATGACTATAAACTGAAGTACTCCCTATCTAACAAATGATAGGATGCCTCTTGCCCTATACAAGAGATTCCTTGTGCTCCAAGCATGAGATTCCAATAGTCATCTCTACATGACTATAAACTGTAGTACTCCCTATCTAACAAATTATAGGATGCCTCTTGCCCTATACGAGAGATGCCTTATGCTCCAAGAATGAGATGCCAACAGTCCTCTCTACATTACTATAAACTGTATTACACCCTATGTGCCAATCATAAGATGCCTCTTGCTCAATATGAGAGATGCCTCATGCTTCTAGCATGAGATGCCAACAGTCCTATCTACATGACTCTAAACTGTAGTACACCCTATGTTCCAAACATAGTATGCCTCTTGCTCAAAATAAGAGATGTCTTGTGCTCCATGCATGAGATTCCAATGGTCCTATCTACATGACTATAAACTATAGTTCGCCCTATGTGACAAACATAAGATGCCTCTTTCCCCATACTAGAGATGCCTCTTGCTCCCAAAAAGAGATGCATTGTGCTCCATGCATGATATGCCTAATTCCATGATCAGAGTGGCGTAACTTCAAGAGCATTGGAATCCGTTCAAACATTCCATCACTCTACCTCACGCTTTGCGTGTCCTTTATTCGGATCCTCATCCACATCCATGTCTGGAGGGACCCCCTAACGGCCTGGTTCCATGCCACATTGGCTCACCTACCGTCCTGGGCCAACGCCCCAGAAGACATTGGATAGCACATCGATTCAGGTCCTGTGTTTCGAAAATTGTCAACAGTCAACCGTCGTTTATTTGTCCCCACTTCAAGCTAACGCGATATAGATGTTGTGTTTCGAACACGGTCAACAGTCATCCTCCATCATCACGCCACCCTCACCGCGTTCCGGATGTCGGGCATGCGATTCACACATTTCAACCCCCTTTGTTCAGACTGATTCCAACGACCTTGGTGGTATCCCTCTTTTGCACTAGCGCATAGGTAAATTCCTCAACCTACTAGTGAGTTGGGATTCCCTCATAGCCAGACATGAGGAAGACATTACGGGCAGCTTCCTAGCGTAAGCCCCATTCACCATTGTCTCTCCTTAGCGGCACTCGGGCAGCTTCCTAGCGTAAGCCCCATTCACCATTGATGCTCCTTCGCAGCACTCTGGCACCTTCCTAGCGTAAGCCCCATTCACCATTGCCGCTCTTTAGCGGCACCCGGGCAGCATCCTTGCGTAAGCCCCATTCACCAGTGCCGCTCCATAGCGGCACTTGGGCAGCTTCCTAGCGTAGGCCCCATTCACCATTGTCACTCCTTAGTGGCACTCGGGCAGCTTCCTAGCGTAAGCCCCATTCACCATTGCCACTCCTTAGTGGCACCCGGGCAGCATCCTTGCATAAGCCCCATTCACTAGTGTCGCTCTATAGCGACACTCGGGCAGCTTCCTAGCGTAAGCCCCATTCACTATTTCTGCTCTATAGCGGCACCCGAGCAGCTTCCAGCGGTAATCCGTTGCGACCTATGCAGTGGTAAGTCGTTGACATCCTTATCCAGCGGTAAGCTGTTGTGATTCTTATCCAGTGGTAAGCCGTTGTGACCCAATCCAGCGGTAAGCCGTTGTGACCTATGCAGCGGTAAGCTATTGAAATCCTTATCCAGTGGTAAGCCGTTGTGATCCTTATCCAGTGGTAAGTCGTTTCGACCCCATGCAGCGGTAAGCCGTTGACATCCTTATCTAGCAGTAATCCGTTGTGACCCAATTCAACGGTAAGTCATCGAAACCCCCAATCAGCGGTAAGCCGTCATCAAGAGAACTACGTGGACTTTGATTCCCTACCACAAGGATATGTAGGAAGCCTCTTGAAGGCTCAAGACCGAAACAATCGTCATCCTTTTCCTTGGGCCTCCATCCTGGAGTAAGTCCCAGCATCACGAGCTGCCTAACGCATAAGCCCCTCTTCGCTTCTCACAGACGCACCTTTTGCGACGTGATCGTCAGGTCTCTTCTGCCTCTTGTTTCTCACACTGAGCACGACTCACATGGGCTTAGAGTAATCATTGGCCATGACAATGCACTCGTCCAGCATGACGTTAAACTTTATTCCCCCGTCCAGCATGACGTTAAACTGTATGCCCCCGTCCATCATGACGTTAAACTGTATCCCGGTCCAGTGGTAAGCCGTTGTGACCACCCGAACTACGAGGATTTTGATACATGTCAAGGAATGCTACGTAGGAAGCCTCCATGAGGTTCAAGCCCATCACCCGGTCATTCCAACCTCATTCACATCAGTTCACCCCCATCTCGCATGAGGTTAAACTGCATTCCACATCTCCTTTGAACTTCGAGGTCTTTGATCCGTGCTAAGGCATGGTACGTAGGAATCCTCCCTGAGGTTCAAGCCCATCTCCCATCAGACCAATGACATTCTTCACGTCGGTTCACCGACACCCACACCCATTTTAACTAAGAGGTCTTTGATCCATGTAACGGCATGGTACGTAGGAAACCTCTATGAGGTTCAAGCCCACCACTCGTCGTTTCTTCACGTCAGGTTCCACCCTTGTCCCGCATAACGTTAAACTGCATTCCAGTCCAGCGGTAAGCCGTTGTGACTGTCCCGAACTATGAGGACTTTGATCCATGTTAAGGCATGGTATGTAGGAAGCTTCATGTGGTTCAAGCTCATCACCAGTGGACCCACGGGTTCACGTTTATGTCGGTTCGCAGACAAAACCTTTTTCTGAACTATGAGGACTTTGATCCATGGCAAGGCATGGTATGTAGGAATCCTCATGAGGTTCAAGCCCACCACCCGTTGGTCACTCCGACCCCCTTCACGTCGGTTCACCAATACCTGGGCAGCCTAGTGTGTAAGCCCCACACCATTTGGACCAATGTCTTCACTCGCGTCGGTTCGCCGACACACCATTTTGAACTATGTGGTCTTTGATCCATGTCAAGGCATGGTACGTAGGAAGCCTTCCTGAGTTTCAAGCCCACCATCCACCTGGACCAAGTTCCACCTTCACGTCGGTTCGCTGATAATGCCCATTGGACCAAGGTCCACCATCACGTCAGTTAGCTGACGATGCCCATCAGACCAAGGTCCACCTTTACGTCAGTTCGCTGACAACACCCATCGGACCATGGTCCACCTACACGTCGGTTCTTCAGAACACCATTTTGAACTACGAGGACTTTGATCCATGTCGAGGCATGGTACGTAGGAAATCTCTTCGAGGGTCAAGCCCAACACCATCGGGCCAAGTCCCACCTTCACGCCAGTTCATCGGCACCATCCCAAACTATGCGGACTTTGATTCCCTGCCATTGGGATACGTAGGAGGTCTCTTTGAGGATCAAGACCAACTTCACTGTCGCCCTTGCGATAGTCCCACTTCATTTCCCCTCCACTTCATCCATCCATCTATCATCCGTCCTGATTCTCACTCGGGCCGCCACATCCCGGTGGGATCACGCCATCCACCTCTTCACTGCTCCTAGAAGTACACAGGCTGTTATCCACACGTAAGCCCCAGCATGACTCCGGGTCGTTGTCCTCTGTGTACGCCCCGATTCATCGCCCATTTGAACTATGTGGGTTTTGATCCCTGTTATCTACACGGGGTACGTAGGAAACCTCCAAGAGGTTCAATCCCAGCCAATGGTAATCCATGGTGTCCCCCATCTTGGGGCGCACTTCCCCTGATCCGCCCTCAGTGGTGTTGAGATCATCCATTACGGTGTGACATCTCCCTTCCTTAGAGTGCACCACCTCGGATGCGTCCTCATTGGGCGTCCTGATCCATCTATCTTCCAGGTGTTCCCTCCTAGGGATGTACCAATCTGATCTATCTCTATGGGACGTTATGATCACTCTCTTTCCATCTCAGCAAGACGTGAAACTCGCGGCCTACCTCGTGATAAACATGATATGACATGCCTTTGGCGTAGCCGTCTCCACAAGACGTTAAACTCGCGGACTACCCCGTGTTAAACATGGGAAGCTACGAAAAACCTCAGATGCATTCCTATGGAATATGATTCCCCGCATTTGACGTGGGATGCCTTAGGTTCTACACCCTTAAGATGCCCTCTTATGAGGAAGAATATAGGTTCCTATATCCACTCACCCAGAGATGTCCCGACAAGCCTGATATTTCCATGTACTCCAACCGAAGGTTGCTACCATGTCAAGACCCCATGGAATGTCTTGATAGAAGTAGTGTAATTAACCAGCGTGCATGAAGATATGGAACTGTGAACGAGATTCACGAACAACGTATTAAATCTATGAGGGAGATCCGGACTAGGTGATGAGTTCTGAGGAGGAATCCACGGAAGTAAAAACCGACATCACATCATCCCGGTTTTGATCATGGAGCAAACGTCCCTGAATAAAGAGCGGATGCCACCCGCCTTTGGAAAGTAGAAATGTGGGGCATCATCAGTGCGTCCTCACAGACGGATGCGTGCACCCCAGCGAAAGCGTCGGAAACATAGATGTATGAGTACAATAGAAGATAAGATCACATTATGGAGTTTAAATAAAAAGTTGTTTTTATAATGATTGATTATGTACCACATCTTCCAAGACACTAGACTTCACGATCCTTAGCTTGTGCACTAATGTATAATTATGCTTAAAATCATGTAAAGTTATATGTGAAAGTATGAGGTCGCTATATTGGTATCATAGGATGGTCTCGGTATTTTAAGAGATTGGGAATAGATTACCTTAGTAAGAACCTAAAGATACGATGAATTATATGAAAACATCCCTTTTTTTCGGTAGTATATCATATGTGGTTTATCATCAAAATACATCCATGTTGGAATACAAACAGGTAGAGGCGGCTTTAGCACAAATGTACCTAAATGTGAAATCTCTGACTAGGAGTTTTGACCTTGACCCTGGGTATCATGGTACAAACAAACATGCCTTGATACACTCTTGGATTGAAAATACAGGGGATATACCTTGGAAAATTAATGAGTTTTGTACAAAACATTATTAAGGGAATATGAAAAAACACATAAGAATATAAGTTATAAAATAGATCAAGGATAACCTATTAATTTCTGGGGCCCACAGCTGATGTCGGTGGGTTGGGGATTTTAATATTTCCATTGGTGAATCGATGGTACTTACCAATGCAGATAGTTCGAGCCCCAGTGAGGTCCGAGGATCTCGTGTAAATTGTAAAGGGCACTCAATTAAAATGAAAAACATACATGTTTCAAATATTATTCTGAGGTCGACTGCAACTAGTCGATGGCAATCATCTCATGAAGGATCCAAAGCAGGAACCCTCTAGATCATCCACAAGCTCCTCTAAAACTTGTAGGAGCATCTATTATCGAATTTCTGGTGCTTTCATGGAGATCCTAAGATGCTTTCGGCGTTTTGAAGATCAGCTCATAGAGATGCCATCAATGATGAAGAGAGATCTTGATCCAAGCTTCTTGGATTGAGATCTTCTCTCTCTAGAGAGCATGTGGAGAGAAAGGCTCTAGATTTCACTCCAAGTAATGAGTTAATGGTGAAATACACAACATAAGAGAGAGTCTCCTCCTATATTTATAATGGAGTTATAAAATTCCTGGTTGGGAACCCCGACCCCAGTTTATTTCAAATTCCACTAAATAAATAATTTTGAAGAACTAATCTATGCCAAAACTATTTCTTATTTTATCACATACTTGTAATATATATAAAATATATTATGTCATAAAACCTGAGTTGTTTTACCAGACTCGTTGTCTCGCTTGTTAATAAATGAACTTTGACTATTAAAATAATATTCATTTGATTAATATTATCTCATACTTAATAAAATTGTAAATATATTGAAAAAAATCATTCCCAGTTATTTATAACTTCATTATTAATGAATTTATTTAATTCGTTTTTTGATTGATAACTTGGACAATATTTGGACCCCGTGGTGGGGCCCACCATGTCCATATACCTATTCAATTGAATAGAGAGGATTCATGAATATGCAATTGTTTGTGATCCTCTAGGACCATATCTCAATAGTAGTGAATAAATTTATAGACCAAGAGCGAAGTGTTGCAACCCATCATGGCCCCTAAAGTGATAAGGATTGTCATTGTAATGACAACCATCCTACGAACACTAAATGTGTACGATAATCTCTTTGTCATTTAATATCTCATATAGCCAGACACACACTTATGTCATATTCCTTTTATTGATTTATTATTTTTTGATCTTACCAGATGAATTTACATTTGTTTTGATTTAGCCAAAGACTTATGAATGCAGCACCATCCGGATCAACCAGACTGGAGATATACAACCTCCTAAACATGGATGATAAAAATCTTTTCTTGACCATTCATCCAATGTCATACCACCAATGACACACCAAACACAAGATACCTCACCACGATATGAATACCTTGGTTTTCTCCTTGAATCAATGTAATGACCCATCCCATTGGGGCCCAAGGCGCAACTCCCCAAGCCCGCCTCCAATAGGCCAAGGGCTGGTGACTAGCACCGAGTAGGCATGCTACTAACATGGGAGGCATTGCCTATAAACCTATACACACGCACACACATCTCCAAGCCCACAAAGTAAAAACTACTAAAAGGAAAATATGCACGCATACACTAAAACCCAACCAACAGAGTGCGACAGAGAAGTAAAGTACAGTAAAGTAAAACCCTAGGCCAAAAGTACAAGCCCACCAAAAGGAAGTCTACAACAAGTCCAACCTGTAGAGAAAGGTACTGGGACTGAAAACAGTCACCGAAGGAATGCACCT
Source organism: Viscum album (assembly GCA_963277665.1). Lineage (NCBI taxonomy): Eukaryota > Viridiplantae > Streptophyta > Magnoliopsida > Santalales > Viscaceae > Viscum > Viscum album. The sequence continues at coordinate 278,035,260 of OY728126.1, forward strand.
CAGCCTATCTGATTTCACTGAGCACCGTCTAGTCTGGGTTCTCTTAGAATCCTATCAAAGGATCGCTCGTCTGCACAAGACACGACACGTGCGGGAAAAGCCCGTGCAGGGGTGAGTATAACAATACCCAGTAGGACACCCCAAAAACCACAAAGGAATAATACCACAAAGAAAGGTATATTCAACTCTACACAGTATGTTTCTATAGAACATATAACAAGAATATCTAGATATACTCATACACAAGCGACCATCGCGAAACCACCACTAAGATCCAGCTTGAAGATTCCACTAAGCATACCATCGGGAGAACACACTCCTAGGTTTGAAGAGAGAGACACGAAGTACTCGTTCCGGGAGAACACACTCTACAAGTACCTTGGGAACAAGATGCTCAGATGAGGATCACAGCCAAGCCATGGGGTGATTCCGACAACTCAGTCTGAGCTAATCCGCTAAGTAGAGGATCAGCGCCCGGGTAAAGTTGGTCACGTCGATAAAAAGAACTCTACCTAGGGATCCAAGAATGAATAGAGGATCCTTCTCTAAGTCTCAAAAAGGGGATTCCAATAACTCTATTCAGGGAGTTCTGCTGAAGGGATCATACTTCTGTATAAATGAATTGATACCAGAACCATCAGGGGATTACCAAGGGTGCGAACCCTAAGAACTAGTCCAAGTCACAGAAGGCAAGTGGCTCATGCCATGAAGAAAATGTTACATGGCATGTATTATGGTTACACGCTGTGTTCCTTGACCCCGGGTACTGCTCGTGTAAATGGCTTGTGTCCTTCGTTCATGTCGTGCAAAACCAAACTACACGGCGTGTAGAAAACTACACGCTGTGTTCCTTGACCCCGGGTGCTGCCCGTGTAAACGACCCATGTCATTCGGCTTGTCAGATAGAAAACAACTACATGACATGTAGAGGAAAATCACACGCTGTGTTCAAGTGCCTGGGCTCGCTCCGTTTACACTGGCCATATGCCCGTACACGGTCTCTGCCCGTGTTCGTGTCGCCTGCCCGTGTACCAGTACACGGGGTATCCCGTGTATCTAGCCGCGTTTGGCCGGGGAGGGGTATACATGGTGTGTCCATGGTCGTGTACCCTGCCCGTGTCTGTGTACTCTCGGAGTACATGCCAGGTCGTTCACCGACGAACACACGCCGGTAGCCCATACTACACGTCGTGTAGTCAGGAATTTTCCAGAACCGTCGTCTTCCTCCGTGCGCCTCGGCTAACCCTCCGGATTTTTATCCAACCATCCTATCATCACGAAAATTAGGATTTGGGGTCATCCCGCCCCTACAAAACTGATTCCGCCAGTTTCAGGATTCCGATCGATGTTCAAAACGCATCCTGATCCGTCCGCATGAAAATGTCCGAAGAACGGGAACTTCCGAACCGCACCGATTCATCTGCTGCTGCCGTCGTCGCACCTCCGCTAGGTCGCCTTGAATTTGGATCTTTGATTTTGGATTATTGCATCAAAAAACGGATGTGCAACGATCGATTTCCTCCAAGAATGCGTAGAACGTGACGAAGAACGCAAGGGGGGAACAAGAATCAAAAAGAGGGGCGAACCTCGATCGTTGTTCATGATGATCCGGGTTTACCGCCATTAGATTGAAAACCTAAACAATCTCTAGAATCAAAGCCTCAAATCCCTGCATGAACCCGTCCCGCAAGAACGATCGACCTGCGGGCTAATATATTCGTGGATTAGTCCGCGTTCATCGTGGAAATCAAAAACGAGGGAAAGAGAAATCAATAATAATCATCCTACCTGGATCTCAGCATTCGTTGGAGAAGATTCGGTCATCGCGCCATCGTCGCCGATGAAATCCATCAAGAATGTCGCCGCCGCATTGGGGGTTTCCTCTAGAGATTTCCCAGAGCCTCCAGGGGAAAATCAGGGTTATGGGGATTGTATCCCTGATCCCCTGTGTAATCTCTATTTAAAAGATAAGAGATATTTGATGTAACAAGGTTTAAATAAAATATTTTAATTAAATATTTTATTACTGTTGCGCCCAAAAACCAGATTTCACCACCGACCTGCGTCGGCCGATGTGAGCCCTCACCTTAGGTAAAATCGTTGTTCTAAATGCAACAGTGCCCTCAGATTTCTGATCTGAGCACCCATTTGGAAGTTATCAACTTTTTCAGGAAAACCACATGCGTGCGTAATTTAATTATTAAATTAAATTCAAATATTTGTTCCGGGCTCACCGGGCCTTGGAACTGCATGTCGTCTCAGAGCTTGGCCTCGAATTAATTCTCATATAATATTAAAATAATACATGAAAAAATCCGGGACATTCCAATCAAAGTATGTAATCAAGTGGTATACATTGGTAATGATTTCAATTTAGGAGACCAATACACATGTCCATAGATAGAAACGACCAATGACACTGAAAACATGTGGTCTTCCTATTGGTGGGTCTATCCTAATGATCACACTACTAGAGATCCCCATGTTTGAACTTCGTGAGAAGAAGTCTCAATGCTTATGATCCCCCTCCACCTGATAGTCAGGAATCTACAATGCTCAGTTAGTGAGATGTATCTAGACTATAGAAAATATATTTAAGATTAATGTCATAGTATCTCAAGGTTCTCATTATATCTTGGGATCTGTTATAACCTCTCAACGTGAAAATTAACCTTTGGACATTACTCTTATAATATTAGATACAAAAAAATATACACTATAATGGTAAGATGAAAACATGTATAACTAACTGTACACATGATATGTTAATCAAAATTACTTCATAGTGGGGTCTAGGGAACCCACTATTTCAACATTCCCACACGCACTAGATCCAACTTGCTAACCATACTTGTTATCTACTCACATAATAAAGATCATGCTTCTGCTGAGTTATGGCTTTAACTATTGGGCCTTCCACATTTTCACTGTGTGGCATATCTGTTGTATGTGACCTCATTTCCATGAGTAAAACTTCTCATGATAAGGTATCCCTAAGTATATCATTTTGGTCCATTACCAAAACTAGACAAATTGGCTAGTAATAATATCATAATTTACATTATGATAATACTTTCATCACTAGGAGAATATTCAAGAACATGAACAAATCATTGTGATTAATAACTACTTCTTAGCTTCCTTAGAAGCTGCAATGTACTCGGTATTTGTAGATATGGCTACCACTGGATTTTATGATCTTGACCCGCTCATCATCTTAGTCTAATTGCGATACTAGATAAAATTGATCTAAGGATTACTAGTATGTGTCCCACCATAAATAGTATACTGTATTCTCCTCACACCTGGTACATTTCATTTGTACTCTCCAATGTATGAGATGATAGTTCTCACTGCGCCACATATAGTGCTTCTACATATAATTGATATCTACCTACTATAAATTATTTCTTGACAATATCAATTATATTAAATAACATGTCATATATTATTGATATATCACTGAAGTGTATGGTATCAATTCGCTACATTAATCTATTCCCATGTTCCGAACATGTTAACCTATAGAGATTAAGCCATGTGACATTGGAAACAATTCTGAACCTGAATTGTTCCATTTTGCATTTTTTCCATATAATGTCACAATATGTATGATTGACTAGGTCCAAGTAACCATTAGATCTATCTAGATCGAACCAGTTCCCTAGAATTTAGGTTGATACTTTAATTCAATCACTATAGAATTTCTTTTAATCCTGTCCTATCTAACTGAAAGACTAAGATTAGTTTTCCATTTATGGATGAACATATTTCACATGGAAAACATTGGTGCTCCAACTAACCATTGGTAGACTCAAGGAAAACATTAATTTATAATGAATTCTTTAATATCTTGTTTTTTTAACTTAATACAGATCTGGATTTCAGTAACTTGCAAACTTCATTGGAATTCGATGGAGTCATCATCCCTTTCAGGTTGCATTGTATAGACACCTTCCACAAAAGATGATCATGAAATCCAATGACCAATATAATGATCTTAACAGTTAGATATGACAAGTAAAATTCCAATGGATTTAGGTATACTGACTTGGTATAACTAATCGAGCCTTATTGGAACCAAGCATATACCATCCATGTATCTTCTCATTGGAATACCCACCACATTATTCAATTTATAATCCCTTTTGATATTTGATACATGGAATACAATACTGAATTTTAATTGATCTTTTCAATATTAGATAATTTCAATATACTACTTACTTGTAGGATTTATTATTCATAATGAATGATTTTTCACTGACTGTGGTGAATATAAAACCATCACCATGGATTCATTCTTCCTACGCAGTATGTGTCACTAGAACATTACGATTCCACATGTACATATAGAACTTTTTATTATGTCAACCATTTTTGTAACTAAAGAATTTACTATCCCCATGTCAATTTAGATCCCTCTATCTCTAATATAGATGTTCACCGTTTTATAGAAATGAAGTCTAATACTTGACTACAATTTTTCTATGATAGGGATTTAGGTAATATCCTAATAAATCATTATGATAATTAACTTACATGCACAACCTTTTTAACTTGATGCATGTTTGTTTAATCCGTAACAAACAAATTGCATCTTTAACACGTCCTATGACATAATGGATTCATCATTCTATGACTCTTATGATACAAATTAGTCATTTTAGTTGGAATATTGGTAATGGGTTTACGACATTATTTTCAAATCACATCATGATATATAATGGAAGTTACTACAAGTTGTATCATTGATACTCCATACAACATATCTTTGAGGTATAAAATGTGTGTTTAGGAATTTCTCCATGCTACATTTTGTTGATCAAAATAAACATGTATGACTTTATTATGGATCCTCTTTATGAACATCAATATGGTGATGTAGATAAGGTAACATGCATTTAGTAATTACACCACTCTACATTATCATGATTAATGAATGTTTGGTCAAGATATTCTTGGGAATTCCGATATGAAGAAACTCATTTGTTCCGACCAAACAGATACACTTCTATTACATTCCTTTATAACATAAAGGATTCTTATGATATATCTTTACCTCTTTCTTTCCTTTGGAATAGTTCACAGTCTCTTGTTCAACAAATCCAGAAAGCTTTGTGACATATCTTTATCTCTAAAGGTTTTTATGTCTAAACTAAATATTTCAGTAATACCTAAGGAGTTTATCTACAATGAGCCTAAATACCATACTGGGTATATTCTTGGCATCCACTTTTGGTTTTACTTGACAAAGAATCATATTTCCACAACTTGGTAGGTCCAACATTTTATATTCATCATGTATATCCTTTGATTGACGTGTGTCTGAACTATTTGTTCAGTATGATTCCACAAAAATAATTCATTCCAAAACATGGAATAAAGTCTCATTATGACTAAATAGGAACATGAGATATTTTTTATACTATATAACGTGTTCAGTTTGAGTCAATTACATGGAAATTTGATTATATTTATTTCTCATCGGAGACCTAGAAATCACCCTTTCTCAACTGCTTGGAGAAGACACCTTAATCCTAGTAATGCTTCTCTACTTATTGGTTATTGTATTTCATTACTTATATGTGAAAAGAATATTTTATTATAATACCCAAGAAGTATGTGAGAAAACAATACTTTTATTTGATGAATATAAACTAAACGTTAAGCGGGTACTTTATTCTAGTATTTAAGTTCATTGTGTTTTAAACATCAAAAAATTTATTTCAATATATGATGCAAATATCATCATGTTAAATAACCATCCACTTTTCATTGAAGGAAATTATGAAGATTCCTTTGGCATAACATTACATAGGCCTCTTCATCTTTTCATTCAATGTATTTTCTATAAGAACAAAATGTTGTTCTACCTTTACAATTATTATCACATGGAAAATATTACTTTAAAGATCATAAAGCACATACTCAATGAAGTTTTTTTGTATCCTTAAATGAAACTATAGTAATTGGTAGTAAAAAAATAAGAATGGGAGGCCGTACAAGATAGACATTCTTTCACTTTACACAAACCGAGTGCAATCCTCTCATTCAAATCTTACTGCACTTTTTAATTAAAAACATCTTGGAGATGATACTACATGTAACATCTTCCATGTCATGATGTAGCAACCGTAACTAACATCAGTTGTAGGTGATAGCATTATGATAGAACTATCATAATCCTAATTCATGAGTCTACTGAAGCATTTATGCCCTCAATTATTGATGTGGCTTAACAGGTTGGGAAACAAGCACCTTGAATATTTATATAGTAGTAATGTGTGTGAGTGCCTATACTACAATTTGGAAATTCATGCTTAGTTTAGAAATTTTCATTGTCTTATACTTATCTCCATTTAATTGTGGCATTGCTTTCCATTCTCTATAAACAATCTTTAGAAGAGTGTTATTCAAATATTGATTACCAAATGTGAAATTAGTAATTAATTTAATCATTAAATATCTCCCACTAATTTTTTGAATTCTAGGAAACTGGCTTACTAGAATTGGAATACTCTATAGTGTTATAGTGGAAAGGATCCCCGAACCTCACTCATAGTCTACAATTTATGGCTACTCCATTACTCAGATGGTCCAAAGTCGACTATTTGCTGGCCAATCGCATTAACTCACGGTTTCTTGATCCGTTGAGTGAAGTCACAACTTCAAAAATCAATACTAATTTACTCAACTCTTACCTATAAAATTACAAAAAGCTAGCTATGGCAATTTATTTGTTGAAATTTTAGTTAAGTCAACCCATCATTCTAATATGAACTCTGAGGTAGTAAGAGGCACACTCAGCTATGGTGTGACCAGCACCTCGAAAACATGGTTTTGTTCAAAATTGAATGATGAAAGGTTGTTGTGACATAATATTATCTTTAGGGGTTTTATTGGTTTCTCTTGACAAATGTGATCCATTTCTATTAAACTTGTTCATCTATTTTGTCACACTGACAACTGAACATTAATAGAAAAAACACATGCCGCTTCACTATGCATTTTATTATCTATTATTTAATGTATTTTACTGCTATTCTAAAATTAATAAAATAATAAACAAATGCACAAAGTTAATCCACTAGCTGACTTGTCTTGAGAATCTAAATGAGGTAAGGGCATCATACCTGAGTCTATTCTTGACTCATAATGTAGCTGGCCCATGATTAGTATGTTTGTGTCTCTTTTGCAGCATCACCTTTTCTTAGCGAGGTTCACACTACATCTTGGACTACTGCCTCTTCTTGGTGGGGTCTATGTTGTTCGTCGTCTTCGTCTGATGTACAACGATACTTGCATGCAGGCGAGGGGGACTAGGGTAAAAATTTAAATCAGGTGAATTGGACACATAGGTCTTTATAAATTTTAATTGAAAATAAAGACGATACGCATGCCATCTATTTGATTAATTTCAAACATAACACATAGCTAAAATAATTAATTAAATAAAAGGAAACCTATACGGGTCGATGCTCAAGACCAGTAGATGGGTAACATAAAACGTGATAAAATTAAAATGCACTAAATAATTACTAGGGTATTCAAAGGTAAATTAAATGAATTTAATGATTCAAATAATATAATTAATCATTAGTCCTCTAGTAAATATAATTTTTATATCAAAATTAAATTAATTAATTAAATTTAATTTAATTGAAAAATTAAATTAATTTATATGCTTGGATATTAAAATAATTAACCAAAATAGAATTTAATTAATTTAATATATATAATAATATTAAATTGATTAAATTAATTTATTTTGATTATTTTAATTGTTCGATTCCGGAAAAAAAATGACAGCAGGGAATATGTGGGTCTAGCCAAACACATGCAAGGCCATACCAGGCCATGTAGGGTCAAATAAGGACGGGTGGATCCATCCAAATCTGTTTCAGGTAGGGCAGGTCCGCCCGGACCATTTTGGGGCCTAATTTTTGTCCTGTGGAACAAAAACATGCAGACAAAGATTACCTGGAGGCGACACTGCCGAAGCGTCGGCCACCGGCTGGTTGCGAAGCGCCAATCCAGTGTGGAGGTCAATCATCGGACGTCTAGAACACCTTGTGAGGCCAACAGGGGGCTTGTTAGTCACAGGTTGACTGCTCAGGTAGTAGAGGCGATAACTGGTGAAGGCCAGGTGTCATGCTGGGTGTGGGTACAATAGAAGGCGGACTCCGACATTGGGTTGAAGAGCGTGGTGAGGGGTCGGTGGCAGCCGAGCCGCCTGGGCAGCGAGGGCAGAAAACCATATGGGGTCCTCCATGGACCCCTGCCCTTCTTTTGGTTTTGTAAATCTACCACCCAACCCCCATTCCCACATAGGTTTGTTTACAACTTCTTTTGAAGCCCATTCCACCCTTCCCTTAAAAAAAAGTCAAGTCATCCCTCTAAAATTTTCCACATATGAAATAAATTCCTATAGCTACTATATAGCCTTTTAATTTAATAATAATATTATTATTATAATAATAATGTAAATACTATAATTATAACAAATATATTATTTTCAAAATTATACAATTGAAAAATTATATTTTCATATATATTCTTTTCAAAAACAATGAAATGAAATAAAATTTTAAAAACCATAAAACAAACATCACACTTGGATCTATTCCAAAAAATTTAAAATAACCATAAATCTGTCATTTAGCATCGGAACTCTTTACGTTTTGAACCATTAGAACCATATTTGTAACATATACTTATTTTTTTGAAAATTAATTTTATTTGGCTCAGAAAATCAACACGATCCCTTGGATAACAAAATTATGTTTTGGGGCCTGTAGCTGATGCCGATGGGCCGTGGATTTTAAAATTTTCATCAGCGGTTCGACGAAACTTGTCGATGCCGATGATTCGGGCCCCGGTGAGGTCTGAGAATCTCAGGTAAATTGTAAAGAGAACTAATTTTAAATGAAAAACGTACCTCGTTCAAATACGAAGCTTTGGTTGACTACAACTGGTCGATGGTGATTGTCACTTGAAGGATCCAAAGCATGAACACTCTAGATTATCCACACATGTTTCTAAAACCCACAATAGCATCGATCATTGAATTATGGGTGATAGCGCAGAGATCCAACGACGCATTAGACATCCTGATGATCACCGCATTGAGATTCCTTCAATGATGACTAGAGATCATGATCAAAGCTTCATGGATCAAGAGCTTATCTCTCTAGAGAGTGGTATGAGAGAGAGGCTCTGGATTTCACTCCATGGAATGAATGAATAGTGAATTTCACAACGTTAGAGTGAGCCTCCTCCAATATTTCTAGTAGAGTTGCGAAATACCTGGTTCGGTCCCCCAACCCCAATTTATTTCAACATCCACTAAATAAATATTTTTGACGAACTGAACTTTGCCAAATCAAATTATTATTTTATGACATACCTATAATATATATAAAATATATTACATGACAAAAGCCAAGTCACTTAACTCACCTTTCTATTCTACTTAATAATAAACGAACCCTGAATATTAAAATAATATCAGTTCGATTAATATTATTTCATATTTACTAAATATGTAAATTTATTAAATTAATTCAATCCCAAATATTCAAAACATTAATATTAACAAATTTATTTAATTATCTTTTTGATCGATAACATGGAAAACACTCGGAACCAGTGGTAGAACCCACAATGCCCATATACCTATTCAATGAAATACGGTATATTCTTAAATACACTATTGTGTGTGACCCTCTAGCCCCTTTTCTCGATAGTAGTGAATAAATTCAAAAACCAATAGCGGAGCCAACCAACCCATCATAGACCCTAAATAGAAAAGTATTTTCATTGCAATGAAAACCAACCTATGAACACTATTTGTGTGTTATAATCGATTTTTCATTAAATATCTCATAAAGAAGGACGCACACTTGTGTCATCTTTCTTTTCTTTCTTTATTATTTGTTGAAATTGCTGGATGGATTTACCTTCTTATTGTTTTGGCCAAAGACTAATGAAGGCATCACCATCCCAATCAACCATGCCTGAGATATAAAACTTCCTAAACTTGGAAGTGAAAAATCCATTCTTGACCATTAAAAAAATGTCATAAAACCAACAACGCACCCAAAACAAGCTACCTCACCAAGATTTCAATAACATGGGTTTCACCTTGCATCAAAGTACATATTCAAATGGTACACATTGGTAGTGATCTCATGTTAGGAGACCAATGCACATATCTGTAGGCAGGAACAACCAATGACACCCAAAATATGTGGTGTTCCTATTGGCAGGATTGTCCTCATGATAACACAACTAGAGATCACCATGTGTGAACTTCATGAGAAGAAGTCTCAATGATTATGAGCCCCCAACATCTGATAGTCAAACATCTACTATGCCTAGTTAGTATGATGTATCTAGACTGTAGAACATATATTTAGGATTAATGTTATAATATCTTGAGGTTTTCATTATAGACTGGGATCTGTTATAACCTCTCGACACGAAAATTAACCTTTATACATTAACATTATAATAATGGAAGAATAAAAGTATACACTATAAAATTAAGATGACATCATGTATAACTAACTGTAAAATTGATATGGTAATCAAATGTAAGACATAGTTGGGTCTTGGGCACTAACTATTTCAACATAACCGAGATTATGACATAGGGAATTGCATGATAGGATAAAATTTTAAATTAAACGTGTTTCCCCTTATATTCAATGTTTTTTTCTCAATAGCATGGTATTAAATCCCTCTAATTATGTGTTATTTTTCATAGCTATTAGAAGGATATAAAAGAACATGTTATAACAATCAATGTGAAAGGGAATGTGGGGAATTCCCAAATGATATGCTTGATATGATGGGAATGGGTTCCCCAAACATCATGGAAATACATTCTCAGTTGGCTTATGTTATAAATAATTACATGAATCATGTTGGACTCCCTCTTCTTCCCAGAAAAGAAAAAGTTTCCCTAGATATCATCATGCAGAAAAGTCCTCCCATGTTTAGCAGATCTTCTGATCCCCTCCTCGTGGAGATATGGATTAACTAAATTGAAAATATATTCTCCATCCTCTAGTGCTCGGAAGAAGAAAAATTTGACCTAGAAGTATATCGTTTAGATGGGGAAGCTGATTAGTGGTGGACACTGATCACGAATATAATGTCCTAAGAGGAAATTGAATCCATAGTTTGGGATGAATTCAAGAAGATGTTTTTCAATAAATATTTTCCTTGAACACTCCATCTCAATATTGATTAATATTTCCATAGACTCAAGTAGAAGGAATATGTGTCCATTGGGGTGAATGAAGAAAACATTACAAGGCTTTCATGGTACGGCATTGGCATTGCCTTTAACACTGAAAACAAAGTGGGTCGCTTCTTTAGAGGACTAAAGCCTAGTCTATGAAAAGTACTAGAGATTTAAAACTTTGATAGTTATTAAGAGATTATTAGTTGTGACATCAAGGATGAAATAGAGATTTCAGACTCCCAGTTGTCTCGTGGGCCTGGTGACAAAAAGCTGAAAAAGGGGAACAAAACTTCCTCCATATCAGACAACGGTTTATTTTTTCCCTTTTGATGTTTTGGATCATGTGAGAGTTATAGCATATCATACAAAACTTCCCCCATAGTTGAGTTTGATGCATGATGTTATCCATGTGTCACCACTTCTCTATCACCATGAAGAAAGACCTCACTTCATTTATTCTATAGAGATTTATATTCATGATGATGGAACCTTAGAGGAGCATTACATAGAGATCCAAAATGACAATGATAATTTTTTTTTTGTGTTTTTGAGATATTCTAATTTTTTTTGTTATTTGGTGACATAGTGGCATATAGGAGAGTACTTAAGAATTTATTTTATAGATACTTTCTCAGTATCTTATGTTTTTATATTTTAATCTCTTATCAGATAACATTACACTTTTTTTTGGACGTCTACATTTTCTAGTTTAGGATTTGTATTCCTATTGATGTTTTTGTGGTGGATTTACCAGTCATGAGAGGTATGTCCATTAGGATTGTTTTTAGGAACTATTGGAAATTTTCAAAAAAGTTTTTATATTTCCTATAATTGAGGTGTTTGATATCCTATGGTGGTTATATTCTTATAGAAATCTCACAAAGTAGTTTTTTAGATGATCCCTTTCAGTAATTTCTATATGGGTTTTGTTTTGAATTCTATAAGAACCATTTTTAGGTGCTTCAAATGTAAAGGAAGAAATATTTATATATCATTATTTATGATTTTTGGCTATTAGAAGTGTTAACAGTATGAAATTGGGGTGTTGGGATGAAATATAAAAATAATGGTATTCTACAGCGTGGATCCATGGATTGTTTTATAAGGTAGATTGTTGTAAATGGATATCCAAGTTACAAATTGCGGACTTGAATAAAAGATTTTAGATCTATTAAAAATTATGGAATATATTTACAATTTATATGTGTTTTTATATATCCTTTTTGATTCATATATCATGGGAAAAAGTTATCACCATTGTTCTATGATGTGTGTTCTTCTTAATTATTCATTGTTATATTACGGGGATAGGTTATGAAATATCCTTCCTTTTTTTCAATTTTTGTCTATAACATAGTGCATTTCCATGTTCCAAAGGCCCTATCTCCTTTTAATACGAGCTGTGGTGTATTGGGAATCATGGTTCACGTATGTTCATTGACCAAGGAGGCTATTTTGTGGCCTTATGCCTTATTTCATAGTACGACCTGTATGAAGAAGTTCAACACCATGGTGTTGAGGGTTGCATCATCAACTTCCATTATTTAGTTTTCCTATAAATACTTAAACCCCCTCTTAACCAAATTTTTACCAATATTTCTCTCTTAAAACCCATATGGGTGACACATGTTTTTAAATTCCAATAATAACCATTTTTATTGGTTTCAATTGCTTGATTACTTTGATCTATCTATGGTTTTCTAGATTAGGTTATTACTCTCCCATATCAATTGTTTATCTGTGTGGTAGTGTTTCCTATTATGTAATAATTATATGTTATAGAATTAAATCTCCAAAACTCAAATATAGTTTCATTTTATGTTTTTTGGTGCGTATTTAAAGTGGAGTTTTTTGAGGAATATAGATTTCCTTTTGGAATATAGGATCAAATTTCCGTAATATTGATCTATTCTTTTATCAAAATCTTTTACATTGCATGGTTAGTTATTTTTTTATTATACTATTTTTTTGTGTGAATTCATAAAATAATTTTTTATTTTATTTTTTGGTGGTTGATGAATTAGCCAAAATAATAGATAAAATAGATTAATTAAATAGTGATATATGGTTAGATGCTTCATACATTATTCCACCATGATAACAGGTTTCCTATTGTTTAACTAAATAGTATATTCTCTATGTTATGATTGTATCTATGATTATTACTCATCATATACTAGGGATAAATTAAAATAGTTATGGATAAAAAATCTATAAATTCTTATTTTTCTAATGGAAATTATAGAGGAATATTTAACAAATCCATTTTTCTATTAATTTGATGATAAAACAATTTATTCTTAATGAACGTTTAATTGTTTTTATATAATGATTTAATTGAGTTTTCTAAATAATCAGTATTATGTTTTTCTCAATGATTTTAATATAAAATAAAAATTGTAATAGATTTTTACCCTAAAGTTATTTGAAACATGAATTTATGCTTGAATGAATTATTTTAAAAATTTATATATTTTAATATTTTATTCCTTAAGATTCATATGGTTGTAACCTATAATAAATTATTTTTTTAATTCATGAATGAATAAAACATATTTTTTGATTTAAATAACTATTAGGGGGCTAGTGATCCAATTTTATTATGAGGGTGGAATGCCTTGTGTTTCGGGCCGAGTGAGCCTATTTTCATGTAAAGAATAAATGCCTTGTTTTTAGTGCCTATTTTTACTAATTTATATGTAATTTATTAATTCCTTCTATTTTAATATATAAGTGAGCCTTACAATGTTATGTGATGCGACCCTAAGATGGATATTAGTAAATGAGATATGGGTAGGGAGGCTCAGGGTAGTGGCAGTAGTTGATGTATGTGATGAAGAGATGCATTGTAATACACAAGAAGGTTCCAGGAACGGAATAAGGTTTGATAGAATGGGATGATGCTATAATTACCACTTATTATACTTAAATATTGTTTTTTATATTACTAAATATTTTTATAGGCCATATCACTGAGTTACTTGTTTATCACTATTTCATCCCCTAATGCTTGAGGAAGCTGGATGTACTTGGTTATGCATCTCCTTATGATAGCATATTATTTTTCCTCTAGTACCTAATATTATTGATTAAAAATATTTAAAAAATATCTTATGTCACGGGATTTTGGATTGATAAAATTCAGTTAATAATATTGAGAAATCATGGGCATTGATGGATTATACCTAGAGGGAATAAACCTCACATGGATTGTTATGAAATGTGAAAAGGAAAATGTTAATTAATTTTTAATGAATTAAATAATTTGAAGTGAAATATTTATTTTAAAATAATAATTTAATGAAATAATTTAAAATTTATTTTATGTCAATAGGATATCTAGAACATTGTGGTGGTATTTAGCTGTTCCTTATATGATATCTACACTTGAGGATTAGTTTATGTTAATTTCCATAGTATGTTTGCAATATATATTATATTTTGTATATTTTTTATTTCATATTCCTCCCTGCAAAATTAGATTGGTTGAATAAAACCTAGTGGGCTCTAGGGGTGTGTTTCCCCCCAAATATAGTTTGGTTTGTGAAATATTATGTACCACCTCCTCTTCCACAACTCATTTATCCTTGTCATATTATTTGCTGGTATGACCAATGGTTTTAATTCTCCCAATATGTTTTTTAAGGGATGTAATGTCTTGTGGTTATTTTACACATGTATCCCCAGAAATAGAATCCTAGGGATTATTATCTCTATGTCATGTATTGGTTATGATGGATTCTGGTATATTACATGGTGTATGAGAATTGATGGAATGATGTATAATACCTATTATATGATACACGAAATATGGGTTGAGATGGATCCTAGATACTACATGGTATCTATATGGATATGTTGATGGAATAATAATATGTCGTTATGAATTAGATACACATCATGATACCTAACCCATGTGTCTTTAAGATGGATTCCTTTAGAGGGAGATAACTCATAATGTTTAATGTTGGCGTTGAATAGAAAAAGATTGGGGTATAAGTAAATAAGTACCCCGGTATTTATTACTATAATATATGATCGCTTGTATATATTACATGGATAGGGTTATTCATATTGAGGCATGAAATATAATATACCATTTTAGTGTACATTTTAATTTTTGTAAGTACCTAGTCTTAAAATATTACATAATATTGAGTTAAGTCAGAAATTTTACATTCTTTCACATTGAGGATATTTTTAGGAATACATCATCAGATAATTAGGATATAACTCCTACAAAAACCCTAGAAATACAAATTGAAAACATCCAAAGAGTATCCATTTTTCACTAATAAAAATCATTTTAAATATAGAATGATATATTTTATGAAATCAAATCATGACATTCAAAAATAAATCTCCAAATATTTAGTCATACTAAATTCTTGAGAAAAAATTGAATAAAAAGGGATGAGGATAAAATATTTAAGTAAGTGATATAAAAAGGAAGAAACTATTAGTCTATTGAAAAAAATTAAAACCCATTAAATAGTTATCATAAAGTAAAAATTGTCAGCATTAATAAGTAGTAAGTACATTACTGTAAAAAAAATCTCATTTAAAAAAAAAATTATAGTCAAAAGGTTTCCATAACACCCCTAGAAGGAATTAAAAAATACATAAAGGTATCTTGGAAAATTATTATACTTTTCACTCTTTTAAAAAGAATTACCATGTGGTCTACTTACCTATATATCATTCTAATAAATGAAATATCCATAAAGATGGCTTCTACACCAAATGCATTGGAGGTTATAGTGTAACCTCCCATACACGGTTTATTAGGAAATAAACTACACTTGGTTCATCACCTAACCACCCATGAAATATCCAAATACCATTATATAATCATAACATATATAAGCTTTCAATTTTTAACATGTAAAATTTAATATTTCATCTTGAATTATAAGAAATCATTTCATGTTATAGAAATAATCATTAAATTTTCAAAAACCATTTTAATCGAAAAAAATCCAAGAAAATTAAAATTGGGGATTCTTTATAAAAACATGAATTCCTCTATAAGAATCAATATAGAAATTAATTTTCAAGGTGGAAGAGATGTTGTTGTCATTGTATATGTTAAAAAGAACATTCCATTATTCATTTATTAATAATGTCAATCATTTTGTATGGAAAAATTATTCCTTTTAAAAAAATAAAATGAAATTTAAAATTGACCTAAAATGTTATTTATAATCCCATTATATCGATATAAATGAACAAATATCATGAATTATGCAATGTGGAAATGATTTAGAAATAAAATCTATAAACATTTAATATTTCCCATACAAATTAAAATATATGAATCATAACCACCACGAATTAACAACATTTAGAAAACTATCAATAAAATGTGAAAAATTAAATTCCTAATATAATATGTTAGAGGGTCTGTATATAAAACTCATAAATTAATGTGGGTCTTTAACATAAAAATATGACTCAATGAATGAAGATTGTGATTAAGTCCCTAACCTTGATTCAAACTCACCACATAAAATATATATATTCCTGATTAATAAACATAAATTAATTATTTAATTTCATAATAACATTTTTTAATTTAAAAATTAAATTTCTATTACTTAGTATAATCTTATAAAAATTACTTAATGATATAATTTTATGATAGATGTTTTGACGATATTCGTTACTTGAGTCCAAAATTCATTTTGAATGGTGTGAATATTCAAAGTGTGTATTAGTACATAATATCCAATGTAATATTCCTGACATAATAACTAATTTTATAAATAAATTATTTTATTAAATCCGGTCTTTACAAAATTATATGAAAAATGAACTATATTACAATCATAAAGATGCTAAGTCACACATATGCATGAGTGACGTTTAAATTTTCTCAAAGATCATTATGGAAAGAAGGTAATAATTATTTTATATTCAGAGAATTATGATAATTAAATTAATATAATATTAATAATTTAAATATTCTTAAATATATATCATCCATGTGATGTGGTGAAAAATGAATCACATCCCTTAGTTGAGGTTACAATACACATTTTTGCGTGAACGACACTATCATTTTCATGTGAATTGAAATGTATGAAAATAAATAATGTATTTTTTTTAAATATTAATAAATATGTTATTAATATAAAATATAGTGGTTAATGTCATCATTAAAACCAGTCTTTCCAGATGGTGATGTACAAAAAATTATATTTGTTCACGATGTGGTATTCCACCTTACACAATAACGATTATATATTTTTCCATTTGATGGGAGTGGATATTGATTTAGGTGCTAATATTAACATAATAATGTCTCATTATATTAGGATATGAGGTTTTTTATTTTTTCATCATGGAATTTTATGTTATTGATATAGAATAAGAAATAAAATAGGAACACTTGATTAAAAATTAAACCTCTTCTTCGAACAATCTTCATTGGTTAACAGTTTGACACACTAAGGTGAGTGTTATGCTGAAAATAAGTCCTCAAGATTCTGTGTACATATTCAATGAATTTATTTGGATAGATAACAGAAAATAAAAAAAATACTTTTTATTGTGATGAAAAGAAACTAATGGGTTGACATTTAGAGAAGAGGGGAAAGGCACACTTGCAATACTTCAAAATATTAAATTAATATAAATTCAGTTTCAATTATAAATTTATCCAAACTAACTTATTTAGAATATAGGATGATTTTGGGTCGAATTAAATTCCTAAAATAAAATTTTGAACATTTTAACTATATTTAATCCTTGTATTTTTTAACACCTATTTAAGCTATTTAATGCCTACCATGGAATCTGGTAATTTACACTTTTAGGGTTAATATAATTACAATGAAAGAAAAAAATATAAATAAAAGTGTAATTGATGAAAATTTATCCCTTATAAAAATAGTTTATTATAATTTTATATATTTATGAATTTTATATCATTTAATAAAATATTACTTATTTTTAAATATCATTAATTTCAATTATGATACAATTCATTACATGTATTTTTAAAAATATCATAAAAATGATATCTTCGAGAGAACTATTTAAAATAATCTCTAAGATGTTAAAAGAATCCATAAAATTCATGGATAACATTAATTATCTCAAATAATATTTTGTTTAATATTTTTGTTATCAATTATTTCATATTGACATTAATTAAACAATTACTCAATAATTACTATGTATGCCATTAATTTAATTATTTTATCCCTAAAAAATAAAACTAATTACAAAGATGAAGATAAACATTTTATATTTTAAAATAATATTTATAAGCTAACATATCCATTATATAAACTGATTTGAAAAACATTTCATTTATTCGAATAAAAAGTATAAGAAAATTGACTTTTCCGTGAATAAATTTCTATTATTATAAGAATGTCATCCATGTTTCTCCAGAATCTCACAAAATATTCCAATGAATTATTTATGTTGACCATAACTCATAATATAAAATTATGGAAATTATAGGGTAATTTTAAAATATTTATAATATTATTTTTAAACATAATTACCAGATTTAACCATAAGTATGTTAAATTTTTTACTAAAGTTTTAATTAATATTGTACAAAAGGGGTCTATTTAATAAACATATAAATCATGATTCCAAATATATATCCCAATTTTAAGAATTTAAAAAAATTAAATTTCAAAATGTTAATAAATATCATTCCCGATCACAAATTGAGAACACATGTTTTTAAAGAAAAATCATTCAAAAGATTGAAATGTATTTATATCTAAATTAAATGTTAAATTGATTAAAATGAAATCAATTAGATTAAATGATAAGAAAAATTCTATAATTATACTTTAAAACTTATTAGAAATATAGTTTAGGTCTATGTATTTTTTAGACGAAGGAAAGATTTTTAATTAAAAATCAAATATCATTTCACTATTCATGTAAACATGAAACTTATCAAAAAAATACCAAAAAATAAACTAGATTAAATTTTAATATTCATCTTTCAAGGAATATTTTTTAAAAAAACTGTAATTTATTAATGTGTGAAAACTAGATTTAATATAAGTACACCATCAAAATCCATCAAAGCTACATTTTAAGAAAAATGCATCTTTTATGTGTAAAATTGATTTTGATCTTTTATAATGTCTAGAAAACACATAATACAAATATTAAACATTTTATTGAATATCTTACATACAAATTTTATTAATATAATCCAATAATAGTGAAATTTTTATTTATTAATATAGAACAATCGTGGTCACATTAAAATAGTTTTTGAGAAAAATAACTCATTTTATTTTAAAAAAGGTTTACATCCAATTATAATTAATTGGTCAATGATTTATTTATACATGTGTGACCAATATTTTCATAATTCATTTAATCAAGTTCATACTGATTATTCTAATTAATAGGCTATAATGGTGACATTTAAATAATATTATTAATTTTTTGTTTAATCTCAATGTGTTGTATCATGTTTGATATCAAACATAGTGTTTTTTTTAAAACTCATCATGTTACAACTTTACTCTTTCTAAACTAGGATGTAGTATTGCAGGGTCCTGAAAACATCGTAATAGGAAGTAAAAACTCTCCTATGAAATTTTTAGAATGTAAGAAACATTCCCACAGGTCCAGAACAACAAACAGATTCAATTTTAATTGAAATTCGGAGAAGAAACATGAAAATTCAAAATTTTCCAGAGTTTTATGTGAACCATGTACCCTCCCTGAGAAATGTTCATGGGGAACATGAACCAAAAACCACTGGTATGTAGACAGATATGTGAGGACATATCCCATGGGGTGATATCCAGCCAAACAAGGACACCGCAAACCATGTCATCAGAGAAATCGAGCTTGGGAATACCATCTTCATACTATCCTATGAACTCAGCAGTTCTCAGAAAAATTAAGCTAGTAGGGTTCCATGAACAATGAACCACAAACTAGATCCTCTATAATCCATGGTTGACTGAGTCATTGGTGGGTTGAGATATATATTCATGGGAATCCACAAGTCGTGTTGCATGCCCAGAGATCAAATTTTACAAATTCATTATAAAAAGAGCACTATAGGAAGTGAAGGGGGAAGATGAAAAAAGCACTGAGCAAACACTTGAGGATTGAAGAATGAATTAAGAGAGGAATTTGACTTTGATTTCCAATAATCGA
The DNA here is from genome assembly GCA_963277665.1 of Viscum album. Lineage (NCBI taxonomy): Eukaryota > Viridiplantae > Streptophyta > Magnoliopsida > Santalales > Viscaceae > Viscum > Viscum album. The sequence goes on from OY728126.1 coordinate 278,055,670, forward strand.
TGATGTAAAAAATCATGAATCTAGTCTATGTAGGAATACGCAGCCACAAGACATAAAACAAAATGAACCTAATAATAATCGGTGAATCACGAACCTAATTAACACTATCACGAACAATAAATTCCTCTCTGATGAAATACATGTGAATCACAGGTTCTGGGACCCTTCTTCAATATGACATTCTGCATGTTGTATCACTATAAAGATTGAACCATTTTTTGCGTACTACATTAGTACGTGGGTGGATTAGAAATCGGCGTGGTAATCCAAGACGAGGACCACATACCACTTTGGTAGGCATTGGTCCACACCTATGTATGCATACTACTTTGGTAGGTAGATGAACCCTCTACCCGAATTGCACTATGGTATGTGAGGATTCCCCTATCCAGTAAAAATAAATAGTACACAGAATGGGGCATCTTTGGGTGTCTATCACTCCAACTCCTATTTCTACCATATTACCGTCCAGTCCTCCATAACTCCTTCGCAAACTAGTCCACCAAAATCAGAAAAATAATCCTCCAAAGCCATCAAACCCATACGATCAAATCATTGGGGACATTGTCACACCTCTCTAAGTTTACATACCCATAGTAAGTAGAGAAATCAAGGCAATCCACACAATGGTTCGGACCCCTAGAATGTACCTATGTCTACATTCCCTTGGTAACCCAGAGAAAAACATTTAATACTAACGTTAACCTCCACATTCTAGGGATCATGGATGGTATGTTTATTTTCCATTCAATGAGGAATGGTGATCAGTCAAAGGGATCATGAATGAATTTCCTTATGATGAGGATCAACATTCTTCCCCTTTACCTAAAATAATTTTGGGTCACTAATAATGATGTAAGTCCCTAATCGTCTAAGATACATGGCACATGACCTCCAATTTCATCCCAAGATGACATTTTCATCGCTCCGTTCCCTATCCCACCATCTCCCTGGCTTCTACCATCGTAGACCCAACCTCTTCCATTTGTTGGTGATAAGGAGTGTGGTTTGTTGAATCTTTTATATCCTCTTGTATATCACACTGAGTATTACTCACGCGATATTAGATATATTTTTTGTTTATAAAATCCACACGATATAACCATCTTGAAATATGAGAACTATGATTCCTACTCAAACATGTATATATAGGATACTTGCGTGAAGCCTTATGAAAAAGGTGAGCCCTTCCAAAAAGGTTCCACCCAATCATGTCTCCCCAAATGGGCAAATTCCATGTGTAAGACCCAACCAAAATGAACTTAGAAAACTCTTATTCCTATTCAAAATATGATGCATAGGACGCCTTCTTGAAGGCCTGTGCACAAAGGGGTACACTTAAAAAAGGGTCCAACAAATTATTCCCCCAATAAATGGGCCTCCACCCAAGTCCAAGCCCCATGATAATTGAATTACGATGTCTCTCATTCCTCTAATAATGACACATAGGTATCCCATATTATGGGTCCAACCCCATCATCGAACCATCTTCCATCTCTACTGGATGAAGATAATCTCCAGAGGTCCTTATTTCATGGATTAGGTTAGCATTGCCTATGTAGAATCAAATCTGTGTATAAAACTGATGATCCTGCAACCATGGTGTAGCATATCGATACACTCTTCAGGAATGAACTAAGGATTCATTAACATATGAAAATGTCTTAAATCTATAAGAGAGTCACAAAATAGGTAAATTTTCCCCCAAAAGTGTGTGATGAGATAGACCTTCCATCCTCTCAACCAATGGATTCCATAAGTATCGTTGTCCAAATCAGCACCAAATAAATGTATGCCTTTGGAATGTAGGTCCATGAATCATGGATACCAGGGCCATTAGGAGTTTCTAGCTCCATTAATAATCATGTTGGAGACAATATGATGATGGAATATAGTAATAAAACCAATAAAAAAAATACATTACCCAATTCAATATCCTGCTCGTGCCATTTGACAGTGGAATCTCATTCAAAATGCAGATGGGAAAAAATTTCCAGTCCTCGAAGGGTCAATCCAATTCCCCCTAACGTTTAATGATAAATATTGGGCCAAAATAATGATAGCCACGTGAATCTCTCTACCATAACAGAAGAGTGATGATTATCATCATACCATTTTTTCTGCCCATACACACACCAACTCATGTCAACACAAAAATGGTTTCCCTGACACGAATCCTCCACCAAGGTGGAGGTTTACCCCATTCAAGCCCCTATCCATCACAAAAAAGGGAAGGTGGCTAAAAAAATTTGTCAAATATGCATATGGTCAAGAGAGGATACTTTGACTGGGATTTTTTTGTTTGTACATGTCATATATATATATTTCTTGTTCGCATAAACAACCCTTCAATCCAACTGAAATCCCAACAACCAATGCAGACACACACCTTAGTGATCTTGCAAGAGGCCTAGACCTCAATGAATAGAAGGATCCCCTCTCCCACACAACATAATCAATGCTGGGTATCCAACAAACTAATTAAAGTGTGCCCCTAAATGGTACTCTCCCTATAGTTGATTACTCAAGACAAGCCCTCCAACCTGTAAAAGCACTCCAGCTACCTCCTCAACCGAGGCTGACACCCGAGCACAAGGAGGCCCTGGTGGTCATCTCAAACTAGTTTAGGAGCCTGCACCTAAATCAAGACAACAAGTACATCATTTATCTTAGGGAGGCACATAAATAAGATGTTGATGACTTGATCTTAATAAAACAAGTGTCGTAATCATGTGCCCCTATCAGAGAGCATCTCGGCCAACAACAAACAACCATGTATCCTTATTCTAAAAAGAATATTATACTAAGGGAACCTTCTAATGTCCAAAAGACACAGCCCCTCGTGGCACCCACCGATGGTGGAAGACATTCAATCAGGAACATGCTATCACCCTGATTCCGGAGGAGGAACTCCATCGTACAAACATGCCAGACATCAACAGGTATATATACCACTCTAGCCCAAACACTCAATCCCACCATAGAAATAGGGTGAAAAATATGAGAATGCACACATCCCTGCCAGTTCTCCTTGGCCATGCTGTACGGATAGAGCAATGAATGACAAGAAGATGTAAATATCTATTGATTCATATATTGTCTGATATCCAAATAGGATGGAAACCAACTACAAGAAGACACAAATACCTGAAGATGCATAGAAATAACTCCATTAAAATAGGTAGGAAACAAATATAAGAAAAGTAAAATTCTTACAAATGCATATAGATATCATAAAAAAATAGAACGACAAGTGAGTAGAGGAAAATTATTGCTCTTAAATGTAAATTCTGCAATACAATGAAGGTGGAATCTAGAGAAGTAAAATGGAGGTAGAATCATTCCACTATCCTAGAATAGTAGAACCGGAAGTATTTACTAGGAACCTATGGACGAGTAGACCAGGAAAAAAATCCTTCTCTGACATTAGATTGAGCCTTCGTACATGTTCCATATAATCACGTACCTCAAAAAATCTTGGAAATAATGGAATATTATACATTGATTTCAGATCATGTCTTCTAAACATTCCAAGATATCATTGCGTTGTTGGAGAAGGTGAGGAAGCATGCCCACCACTCTATTTCCCCGAACAGAATGACTTACCCCCAAAATGGGTTAGTCACTCCGGATCATTTATGCATCCCTTATCAAGTCTAAGAGGGTTGATGGATATATCCTTTGATACATAGACAATCAGATCCAGAAAAAATACCCATTTCAAATGGGGGATGTCGGTCGAATGTGGTGGCTACTCCAAGGAAAGCATATATATCTTCCAAAAATCAAGATGTATGTTGGCATATATTGGTTTCATCACAAGTACCAAACAACTAGGAACCTATATATGAAGGTTGCTACCAACAATATACAACCTCGATTACCCGCAAGAGAGCACCCAAAAATGAAATGTACCAAAGGAAACTGAAAGATGAAGAGAACATTCATTATCATAATCTGTTGGATGATGGAGTTCTTCACACCCTTAAAAATATATCAAAAAAGGATAAATATCCTGTCAGTCCATTGCAATATTATGGATGTGTAAGTAGCAATTTTGATGTCCCTCCTGTAATGTTGCTACTAGATGCTCTGAAGATCCTCCCCATAGCACCGATGGGGTCTTTTTCCATGGTCCATGAATGATAGATCATAAGATCCTATCTCCTGATGTGTGTTAGGTTATCCCACTCACTGACTATATGATTAAAAGGATTTAAGGTCCTGACCTTACTATAGCCCACCCTAACGGTCCTCCCTAGGATATATCCTATAGATATGATTCTCTTTATAGACATACATAAAGTAATAATGGTAGTCTTTTCCATGATGATAGGAACTATGAAGGAACTCCCTGCAATGGTGGATGTAGTAAAGTCCGTCACCATAGAACCATCAAACAACAAGAAGGTCCTCTACTAGTTTCAATACATCTGAATTGACCTCTTTGGGATGAACAGAAGATAAATTCTCCCAATAGCCTGATGTCATGTTTTGATTTTAGTCCTCTTTTTCATATTATTCACTGAGAAGGGCATCCCCTTAGTGAAATCAAGTAGTAATAAGGTCCTCCAATCACTATAGCTCTCCCTGAAGGTCCTGTCCATGGTGTATATCATAGGGAAACTCCCCTTGGTAGGGAATCAAGTTGTAATTGTATCCCTCACCATTGTAGCAACAAATATGATAGCCATCCCAACAATTAAAATTCATGCTAAGAAGAAAGACTTCCCCTTGTCGGGACAAATATGAGAAATCCCTCCTATGATGAGGCACTCAGAAATATGAATTCAGACATATAAGACAATATTTATAGGAAATTTTCTATCCTTTGTCAACCATAGGATGGTCTACGACCACACTCATCTTCCATGACACCCCCACATAGCTCACATATCAATGAGGCTCTTACCAGCAATGTTTCTAGGAATGATATTGTTAAGAAGTATGAAATGTTGGAATATCAATTAAGGGAGTCCTTAGAAGAACAAAATAATTATATGTTGTTTTTGAGAAGACAAATAGCTATGTATGATATACCATCGATGTTTTAGACTACTTCCACATCTCTCTTCGATATAGAAATAGAGTTTTATGAAGATTATATGCACAACATTCACCTCAATATCTGGATGAATCTTTTCCTACGAAAAAATGTTCTATCTCTATGAATGGTATGCAGATCATGCCAACATATTAGGATTTATTCTCCATCTAATTTTACTACAATCCCTTCTGTATGCATGGCATCTACAATCCTAAAGGAAAACGAAAAAACATTTTATTCCCTAACCCCATGCACAACCCAAGTTGTGTTGCCTCATCAACAATGCCTTGTCTAGAGTTCATATTAGGGGATTGGGAAAACATGGAGATCCACAAATCACCCCATGAAATATCTAGTTAATCTCATTAGAAATTACATCGTGAGATTTCATCACCCAAAGGAATCACTCAAATGAAATCACTTATCAAGAAAGGTGGAACAGTCAACAAGAATTGTCCTGAAGTAAGTCTTAAAAGTGTCTAACTAAACGAGATAAATCCATAGAGATGCTCCTGATCTAGGCAACTAAGAACATCTAGCTAGATTCCCTCTTTATATAAGCCAACCAAAATAAAGTGATCATGTTTTAAAAAGAAAATAAATCCCAGGAAGATCCAAAGTCATACCAGGCTTACACCTGCAAAAGAAGTGCGTGAAATCAAGAAGGTGGAAATAGCAGCTTCAACCACTACACTAAATGAATAGAACAATCCTATAGGGATGGGGTAACATTTAACTCAAAATTTCCCCTTAATAATAAAAAAATCAGATCCATAGTCCATTAATAAGAGAATGATAAAAAACCCAACTCACAGGGCTGAGGATATTTTTACCTCGAATTTCGGCATAGGGGATGTCCATCTTCTAGCATCTGGTAGGATAATGAGCATAAATTTGACGCATTCATTCCCGTCGTGTAAATCATACACTCTTATTTGAAGGAATATTGTGAGGTCAGATTAGGGGACCATTTGGGTCAATATTTTCCACAAAACCCAAATAATACTACAGAATTGAAAAAGAAAGTCCAAAAAATGATGCAAAAAAGCTCTCCTACCATTCTGCACTCGGTACACCATCACTAATACAGTATGTATCATCTAACATGGTAAAATTCATCCACATGGATCTCACTGGATATTATACAAATGGTTATAATGTATTAGAACATGTTTCCATCCAAGAGGATGTCTATGCTGAGCCTAATGGTGTGCATACATGAAACTAGAGAGATTCCCTAAATATCAGTGAACCATCAGCAAACCCAATACTCCCTCCTCACAAATCCTCATTAATATTGTGAATAAATCCCAAGTCATCGATGACCAATATCCTCCTACCCCTGAGAATGTTTCCCACATGCTCGAGGAAATATTTTCCATGATGGAGGATGAAATGAAAGACCTCAAGAGAATCAATTCTATGATGTGTCAAGGGAGATATCATTCTAGATGCATTACTTAAGCGAAAATCCAACATGCATTCCAAGAAGAGGTTCTTCTACCAGAAGAAATCATCCTAGTAAATGATGATACGCTCGGATGCCTATCTAATCAAACCCCTAGACTATAAACCTATTTGAATCTATCACCAGAAGGACATCAAGACATCCCTCCAGTGGGAAGGCAACAACAATATATTTAGGATAACTCAAAAAGGATACCCCACAACTGTAAATCCACTCCAAATTCCAGAAGTGTGGGCACTTCAGCCTCCCCCCTGCTTCACCCACCTAATCTAATGTCTTGTAGGATATGCATCAAGGTTTCTTAAAAACCACCGACCAAATGACTACTCGACTATAATCCATGGAAGAGAAGCGTTCTCTGATAAAACAAAAATGTAATCCTTACCCATATTGGGTGAGAAAAATCCAACAACAACCAAAATTTGGGAACCTCGTATTTCCGGTTTCAATGTTTTGAGAGACCCAAAACAAAACATAATGCACTATATATCTTTTTGTGATCCTGTGATGGGCACCCTAGAGAAGCAAGAAGTGGTAAAACTCAGCTGCTTCATACAAAATCTATTTGGTTTAGCCTTCTTGTGGTATACTAGCTTTCCAGCTAACTCAATCATAGGCTGGGTGGAAATCTGGATATAGTTTCTCTTACAGTTCGGTTCGATATTACCTATGACAACAATCAGTGATCTCATGAACATCAATTTGTAGTAGAATGAGAGTGTTTCATTCTTCATTTCCAGATGGAAGGGTCTGACTTACTCCCTGAACCAGTCACTCACCTAGGATGAAATTCTCTCTAAGTGAATCAATAATCCCCATGATGAATTATGGACACCACTCATCTTAATGAAGTGCACAAGTAGGTTATGAGATTTATCCACCATTCCCCAAAGGATAAAAGACTCCTTATGGAGGACCAATCTCATGTCCAGAGTGTCCTCATCGGCCCTAGAAAAAGAATAGGAAATACTAAAGCAATTTATATCACACAAAATCCACCCTCAGCACCATTTCTATCTGTGAGGCCTCTACAAAACCGTGTAGGATGCCTTGAACACCAATATAAACTCCATATTCAGAAAGATGAGAGAATGGGTGTGAAAATAAATACATTATAGAAAAAGAAATAAGTACTACCCATTCTGAGATGACCAAGTCTGTGGCTACTTCACAGATGCCATGAATTGCAATTTTCTCCAGCTACCAGAGCCAATGTGTGCCAATGAAGTTTGTATTGATGCATATCCATATTATTGTACCTATCACTTAATATTGGTGCACACCATTGATTAGTGATTCATTTTAAGGAACCTCATAAAAAAGATGGCATATTCCGGACAAGTCATGTTGGGTCCACCTCAAGAACAAGAGGCATGTGACTCTACCTTAGAAGTAAGAGACAAAGAATAATGAAAAACAATCATCAGCAAAAATATTTTTTTTTCATATTTGGATGACAAGGAAAACATTCATCTAAGCCCATGGAACCCTCTAGGAATAGTTTAAGTAACAAATCATTCCACCAATAGATCCTAATGATACAAAACAATCACCCTCAACCCCACAGTACTCTAAGGGTCTAAAGGGGAGAAATTAGTAGCAATAAAAAGATCCCGCACCAAAGACGGAAATGATCTCAAAACATTTGAACTTCATTCTAGAAAGAATGAATATACAAGAACTGCCCCTCCAAATGGAATAGAAAGAATCTCCCCACAAAATACCACAACAAGAACCACCCACTAAATGACACCATCGATGAAGATAGTAAGATAGAATCATTGTTAGATAAAGAATTGATCACAATCTCCACTAATTTCATTCACTTGATGGATCCATTCTCTGATAGAGACTATGGGAACGAACATGAATTTCTCACATTTTACTGGTAAGTTGAATGAAGATTCCACAGAGGTTGAGGATTTATAGGAAGGATTTATTGTGGATGGAGTTAGATCCGCATCCACACCTTAACACAATCCATTAACATTGGGGAAACCCATAGAAAGACCTGCCAATAGACCCAATGGGAACCAATATGCTCCTTTTCCCCTACTAGAGGAAATATGAGCCTAGTAATCATGGTGTATCTGATAGAAGATGAGAATATATACAATCATCCATGGAGTGAGGGTAGACCAAATTTGCTAAACCTAGAAATCACATCAGCACCATCATCTCCTATCATAGTGGATGGACTATGTACGTACAAAGCTCAAGTCCTTGAAGTTTCCATGAAAGGGAATCCCAAAGCTGGGAAGAAACCCACCTTTAAAGAAAAAATATGATATTTTGAAACAATTATCCTTAGTACCTGAAAATCTATTGATCATGAATGCCTTTAGTCTGTCAGCAGACCTTAAAGTGGCACTCATCAAAGCCTTTCTAAATCCACTGGAATTCAAGGTCGAAGCAGCCTGGACCAAAATATACTGGATAGAGACAAATCCCAAAAGAATTTTATATTGTCATCTCTTTAACAGATTAGGGTGAATACTCCATTATGAAAGGACACATCAAACCCTTATATGTGTTCGGCAAGATAAACGATATTGACGATTAGAGAATTTTCATTGATAATGGTTATAGATTCAACCTCCTCCCACTACGAACACTTCATCAGTTAGGATATAATAAGGACACCCTAACACCCTTCACAACAACTATTCAGGTAAATGAATAAATTTAGTATAATCCATTATGATGAATCAATCATAAAACATGGGCTGGTGACCTCATGTATGATTTTGAGTTTCTGGTACTACAGCCAAGGATGAACTTTAACACCCTATTGGGGAGGCCATAGCTTTATCATCACATGGTGATTCTCTCATCACACCATCAGTGAATAAAATATTAAAAAAATGCAAAAAAATTGGACATTTCACACCAATAAATCCTCATTTGAATCATGTTAGTCGCATTACATCAATGTCGGGTTGTATGAACCAAAAGGGATGCAGTCTTTGGTTGACTACATTGATTGGGTCACCACCACAAATTGGCTGGAAATGGCTCCCACCAACCCCCTTAAACATCCTGGGGAAGAGGATGTGTTACCCATTAACCAGGTTGAGTGCATAATTTCAATAATAGATACAAACTCATTCATCTGTATGATTTCTGTTAAAGCCACCAAATCCAATGACATTGAAAAGCATGTTGGAACCTATAATGACAGGGAAGTACAAAAAATTATCCTATCCCATCCTAAATACCCCAAAATAATATATTATTTTATCAACATATAATACAATGTCCTTTAAATAATAGAAATCAAGTTAAGTCCATCCTCTTTTGAGAATTTCCTACATGTAGTTAGGGAAAAAGAAGTTGTTTCAGTTTCCAAGAACCATAGTTTCGATTTCAATAACAACACTGAGGAGTTCATATTGAGAATAATGTATCTATAATATGATTGATAAGATGAATAATAATAAGAATAAAACCTCAATTATTCACCTCTATCATTTGAAGTGGGTGTCTTCACTATAATCCTTGAACTTAGGGAGATAATATTGGGCACTAAAGATGACTTGTGGGCCACTTAGATTAATGTGTATATGCCCTTCATAAAGCAAGAATCATATACAACCAACTTAAATAAGAATCAATATTTTTTTGTATGAATTTATACAAAAATTATAGGCCTCAATCCTGAGGTTTCTACTCATCACCTGGGTATAATGGAAGTCCATTGTCACTATAAGAAGCCTGCCAAAAAGACCCACCTGAGAATTGATTCCAAAATAGGGGATGCAGTTGAAAAAATATAAAATATAAATTCATTCGAGAATTAAAATATCCTATCTAGCTAGAAAACATAGTCCCTATGAAAAATAAGAATGTATATATTTGAGACACTATTTTTTTCAGGGGCCCCAATCGGCTCTTCCTAATAGATGAATTCCTGATCCCAATCACAAAATTGTTGATTGATGCGACCACCAGATATTAGGCCCTCTCTTTCATGGATGGCTATTCTGTACACAACAATATCTGAATGGCATGCGTAAATGAAGAATCCACTACTTTTCATCCCCTAGAGAGTGTTCGGTTATAAGGAGATTCCCTTTGGTCTAAAAAGTGCATGCGCTACAAATTAGTGCACCATTAATCACATATTCGTTCCCTTACTAGGAAAATTAATAAAGTGTTATGCCATCGAATTTGTGGTTAAATAAAGAAAACACTCAAATCACCTAAAAAATCCTGAAACGATCTTCAATACGATGTTATAGTAGAGTCTAAAGAAGAATCCCCTAGAGTGTGCCTTCGGCGTTACCACTAGAAAATTGCTCAGATTCATTGTACACCATCGCGACATCAAAGTCAATTTAGATAAGACAATATCCATCCTTAGCATGCTTCCACATCACATCCTCACTGAGTTGAGGGGTCTCAAGGGGAACCTAGCCTACATTTGTTGCTTCATAACCAACCTAGCGAGTAAATGTATTCCTTTCACTAGGTTGGTGAAAAAAGGTGCCACATATGAGTGGGATAATAATTGTTAAAATGCATTTAAAAATCTCAAAAGATATATCATAATCCCATTAGTGTTGATGCATCTATGTTAGGTAAGACCAATCATTTTGTATGTAACTACCTTAGAACAGTCATTAAGCACCATCCTCATGTAGAAGAATGATTTCGTCAGAATTAATAGACTCTATCACCTCATACGATCAAATATTCATTTTAAGACATGATATTCCAGAATAAAAAAGAACTGCATATCCATAATCATTGCGGTTCATAAATTCCGAAATTACCTACTGCACCATGTGGTCAATCTAGTTTCCCACTACAACCTACCCAAGTACATCCTCAGTCATCCCATGGGATCTAAATTACTTTCATGGTGGGCAGTCATCCAACAACTGTTTGACATACAATATGTTCCCTAGTAATACATGAATGAACAAGTGTTTGTATACTCCCTAATGGAGCACCACTTAGAAGGAACGACCACATTAGATACTAAAATTCCTAACAATTAAGTGTTATCTAACCATGAAGTCCCCAAGGAATATATATTGTTATTTTACAATTTTTTCAAAAGCCCAACAGGGAAAGGGATGGAGGATCCCAAACTCAACAAAGTATGGTGTGGAGTTATAATAATATCCCCAAAATGTTGTCTTTCTTTATTCATTCCTATGTTAAAAAGGGTTTACAAATAATGAAGCAGAATATCATGTCCTCATTTCTAGATTAGTAGGATCTTGATGCCTGAGCTGAATTCTTGAAAATAAAAGGTGATTCAGAGATGTCTATAAAGTAGGTAAATGGTTACTATTCCACTATAAAAGAAGTATATATAGAATTGATGAAACATGTTTGAGAACTAATGGCATAATTCGTATCAGAACCAATACTGAATTATTTCCCCTAGTCACAAAATTTATAATCCAATGCATTAGAAAATGTATCTACAACCTTGGATGATACAAATTAGCATTAAAAAGACATCAGAATTGCCCATAATCAGATGGTCTTGTCATTCATTCGAAAAAATACATAGAAAATCGACTAGATTAGCCCTATTTCTATGTCTTATACTCACCCCACTGGTTGGATGACTACCATTTAAAATTCACTATGGAGGGGGGATCTACCACCAACAGGGATGGAAGAGAATATATCCAGAGGTATGAAATCAATTTTTTATTGTACAATGGTGCAAACAAAGAAATGTTTCTTTAAAAACAATGATTTAATTGAGTTTTTCTCTGGTGCATCGATGGTGAATAGACTACTACTGTCACAAAGTAAGTTCATGACAAAGATTTGGGAGAACACCAATCATCAACTGTGCTCTCCCTTCAAATTCAAGGGCTTGGATACTGTTGTCCTAATATGATACAGGTTTGCACCACATTCACCAAGATGTGTCATTCCTGCCATGTTCAGGATAATTTTATTTACCAACCCCCAGAGCTAGTCCACACATCTAATACTTTTAAACATTTTTCATACGGGGAAAAGATGTTGTGGTACCATATCCTCCTGCCACAACAAGACATTTTACGTTCATTCTCACAGTAACAGACTTCTTCTCCAAATGGCCAGAAGCCATACCCCTTAATGACGTCGGGGAAAAAAATTTATCTTTGTGAAAGAAAACGTCATTACCATATTTGTTATCCCTCATAATATAATGATGGAAAATGGAACCAAATTCCTGTCTACTAAGTTGTATAAATTATACCTAGAGTATGAAATTGAAGCCAACCATTAATCCTGCTACAATGCTGTAGCCAGCAGATAGATAGAGGATTTCAACAAGACATTTTTCAATACACTCCAGAATATGTTGATCAATGATAAGAAATCAAAGCCAATAAATCTTCTCCATGATTTATGGGCTTACCAGACCATGACTAACACATCCACCTATGCAACCCTATACTCATTAGTATATGGGATAGAGGTATTTCTACCCAACAAAGTTCATGTTTCATCACTCTTCATTTCCATCTGTGATCATATTTCTATGGATGAGAAATCCCATAAACAATTTGATGAGTTAAAGAAAATGGATGAGAAAAGGTTGAAAAATTTTCACCATTTAGAAGTCTTCCAAAATATGATCGCATGAGCCTTTAAAAAAGAGGTTCCCCATAATTATTTTCTTGAAGGGGATATGTTGTTGGTCTTCAGAACCCCAATGATACTTTGGAATAAACCCCCATTTCTTATTCCAAAATGGGTGGGACTATATGTCATACATAAACTCTACTCTAATGGAGAATATTCCCTGATATCAATGGATGGAAATTTCCTCATATCACCCACAAATGAAATGTTTTTAAAGAAATACTTCACATAAAAGAGGAGAAGCATCTTTGTAAAAAGTTGGTAAAATGCATTGCATAAATTTTCTTAATCACACAATGAATATTTTTGGGTCATAATTGTCCTAACCATGTGATAATAAACTGTATGGAGTCTTTCAGAACCAGAAGATGTTAAGATTCATAGTTTCTGGAGAACTATATAAGTCTTGATTTCTAAATATCAGTGGGATACATAGAAATGCCTCAACCCTCGATCTTATCCTAGCCATCACATGAAATAAAATACCTCTATTGTATCCAAAATCACTCCATACTATGAAGAAAAGTCTCATTTAGCATTATTTCTCACATCGAGTATGAATAATGTGGGCTTAGGATCGATGGTAAGGATTCCCTTATATAAAAATCCATAGAGGAATATGATAGGCCCAACACGCATAGCATATGAAACCAAAATTTCACTACTCTAATATCCAGGATCGACCTTTATAGGGAACATTTAGAACTACATATGGCTTGATTTTTTCCATTGCAGGATACATAGGGATGCCTGAATTTATCATCCAGGCCCAGTAACCAATTAAAGAAAAATTAACTCTCATTTCCCGACACGTGGGCCAGACCTCTATAAGGAACATTTAGAACTACATATGGATTAATTCTTGTCCATAAAGTATACATAGTGACTCCTAGATCCTCTACCCTGGTCCATACACCCAAAAAATTCCCTTCCCATGTGTATAGGTTAGACATGCACATGGTAATTCATGAAATGTCCAAACCTCATGACATAAAACTAGAAGGTTTCACAAGAGTAAGGTGCATCCTGATTGTCAGCGTTAGGATATCCCAAACAGGACCCTAATTTCCTAAACAATAAATTCAAAGATATTAATGAAATTCCATATCTAAATTCTGAATCATAGAAGGAGTCAAATGATCATGAATTCCGCAAAATATGAGACATACCTATGTAGAAGCTAAATTAGTTCACAACTAATCATGGTCTGGATATTTATTATGTTCCTAGACCCATATTTCCCATTTTTCAAACTCCATACTCTGAGAAATGATGGATCTCCATAAACATTCATGGCCATTGGGGATAGAAGGCCATTATCATGTGGAAAACATTGATTGATTATAAAAGATATAGCTCTGGTGGCTCTGCATATGTTTCCTACATAATGAAAAACAATCAAAAGAAAATTCTTCCATTAGAGATTCCATTCATATTTCCTTGCGATCAATCGATTTTAAGACCTATTTAATTTCTCATAATCCAAGCCCCCTAGGACTATGATATACACCTTCTATCCTCATTCATATCTAATGAAATCCATAATATCCTTATATTAATTGACAAAAATCTATTTATGGTCTTTGTGACAAGTTGTCTATTCAATAAAATGGTAAACTGTGTTACTGACATCCCTATCGTACAACTCTAAAAATGCATGTCCAGAAGTGTCCCCACTACATAAAATTTAACTATACCAATCAATGGAAATTATTAGATCCATATCATTCCTCAACCGTATGAAAAAAAAAATGAATTCTCAACCCGTGTGATGGAATAACCTTATTAAGGAATGTTCATTGGGAATCTTGTGTAACTTTGTATCCCCTGAGAAGATGTGTGGTGAACCCGAATTCTACGATCAAAATTCAATTACAGAAGGTGTATAAATTCACCCTTTTTGTGAAAAAAATAGATCAAAGAAGATAATCCTTTAACAAGATCAATTTATAGGGATTCATAAGGGTGATCATATTTCCCTTCATTCACATTGGGATTACCCTGCAACCAGCCCACCTGACAATAAATTGTGTGGAATTCATCCTTCCTGTAAGATGTTGAATTGCAAAGCATTTGTCTACATATAAAATTCTCCCTGCCATTAACTATGTTATTCTTAATTGGGGACCCATAATTATCATAATCTCATGTTTCTCATACCGAGTATAGCTCATGTGATCTTAGGGACCTTAATAGGAGATCCATCATTACATCATGGAAAATCAGTCTAGGAGTTAGGTCCTAGCATCATGAACCCAAAAGGCATGTTATGGTTCCATTCACCATAATTAACCCCAGGTCCTGGCCATAGATGTTAAACTATAGGGTACTCCAATGATGAGATATATGCCTTACCCTTTGTATGGTTCAGATCAATGTAGGGGATTACATGACCCCCTGTATGAATCATAGCCTGTATGAATCATAACCTTCCATGGCCATCAGAGATGGAAGGGCAATGTCCTGTGGACACCTTTGTTTAACTATTCATATCATGACCCAGTGGTTCAACATATGTTTCCCTCAAATGGCCGTCAATCAAAGGAATATTCATCCCCAAGAGAGTCCTCCTCAACTTTGGTGTGCCAAACAGCTCCCAAGACTAATGACATCCCTCTTGATTCAAGAACCCTCAATGTCATGCTTTACATTCTCTATCCTAGCCACATACTAGATATATCAATATATCCGGGCTCAATTTACCTATAGTCAATCTTGAGGATTCTTCAAAATAAAGATTCCCCATATCTATGCGTGAAGTTGATCCACGTACAAAAAAAAAATACCGCACATATTTTGGGTTTTTCGGTAATGTTATTCCAAATAAATTCCCTCATTCATTTTTAGGCTCACCCCTTTCCATTATTCATATGTCGTATTCATAATGGTACTAATATCCAGAATCCTTCATGGCCATCAGATATAAAAGTTCAATGTCTAGGAATTTTTTTTGACTATGAATATATTGCACCGATGGATCTGAATATGTCACCTACCAAACATACATCAATAAAAGGAAAAATTTCCCCCATGAGATCCCTTTATAATATCCATACGCTCGCCTGACATTTATTTCTCGTCTCACTCCCCAGATATGGATACCCCATAAATTACAACTTACATATCATTCCTTTTTATAATTAGAAAAGATGAAAATCAATTCTAATTGAACCGAGGAACCATTTAGTCTCTATTGGGTAGGAGAAAAATGATCACCCATAATAAGGGACAAGTGTCCTGGTTGTATGGAATTACGTTTTACCATTCATTGGTTATCCCATACACAAGCAAAATTTGGGTGGGAGTAGTTTCCCATTCAAAGAAAATACAAATTCTCGTAATAATTTCGGGCATCATCCCTCAAGCATGCCACCCACAATGACACCAAACCTCAAAACAAATCCAAAGTGTTATAAATCCCCCATGGCCATAAAAAAATGGATGGTTAGTGTCCTGCAGACAACTTAATTTTACTTTGCACATCATTCACTAGTGGATCTGCATATGTTGCCTATAAAACAACCATCAATTAAAATCTTTTCATCATCAAGATAGCCCTTTCCTACCTCCTTACACCTTAAATAGATGACAAGATTCACACACATCCAAAACACACAATGTTATTGTAAAAAAATACCTCATTTATGACTATTATTTATTATGACATTCCATGATGATGAATCCCAAATTGCGGCCCTTGCCTAGCCATGTTTGGATAAAGAAGTTTGACAAAAAATATCAGTAATAAGTCTTATTAGAAGGACTATAAACCACCAATAAAAAATAATCATTATTTTCTAGAGTTAAAAACCAAAAAAGGAACCCATGTATAAAAGTTATGTACCTGCTCGCTGAACCTATAACATATGTGGTTTAGGGGAAAAAGTTGTGATGTCAAATATTCAAAAGAAACATAAATACTATTAGGTCAAAAACATGAAAATGCAATCCTAAAAAATTTATGTTATCCCCACTGAACACGTATTAAACAGGCTTAGGAAAAAATTAAGGCAATTATGGAAAAGGCACAAATGTTCGTCAGGTCTCCAAAATGATCATAGAAAGAGTCAGACTATGCTAACTATTTCCCACAACTCTGGAAAAATTATTTTCAGAATTAAATATTTCAGATTAAAAATATCAAATCATGGTTTAAAATTATTACCTAGCAGAAATAATGCATATATTTTTGATTTTGATTGATTACCATTAAAAAATGTGAGAAAAAAATGGAGAAGCATTGGAGGGAAAAATCATTCCATTAGTTACAAAAAATAATGAAAAATAGAGGAACATCCCCAGTTTGGAGCCTTTATATTGTTTCAAAAGAAAATGAGTACATCATTATTTAGGTATGTTACATTAATGCTCTGCTCTCCCTTTCAAAAAAAATGGCAAGTGATTTCCATGGGCTGTCAAGGGTTTTCTCTAATGATGATATTTCTTCCACCTCATCTTCGACCATCTGGCATACAAGATCCATAATAGACTTAAGGCATTTCCCTATTAGTCATGAAGGCTTACAAATTGTCACCCAAGGAGGCCAGTTTAGCCTTAAACCTTGCCACATGAGCCTTCAATTCACACAACTCTTCTGTTTGGGAAACCAAGTCACGAGGCTTTGCATCCTCAGTCATTGAGTGATCATGCTCTTCAGAGATGTCTCTGAAGGACATTTCTTGAACATGTGAAGAATTGAATTTGGATAGTTTAACCTCACAAGAAGTGAGATCTTCCCATGCCATGTCAATATAGTAAATAAGAAAGTGCAGTAGCCGGTAATCAAATCCACCTGAACTTAATTCCTAAAATAATAAACATATGTTGTCTATTTCATCAGTGAAATTATCCAAAGGGGTTTCCACAGTAAGGGAACATAACTAATGCCACACCTATTTTCACACCGCTTGACGCCTCTTCATAGTACCAAGGCCATGATCCTCCCCATCTACAACGGTTGTATATGCAGGAATAATGATAACAACTATGGGAGGGGATCTATGATAGGTTACTATGGAAGGAGGGGTCTCCCTCCCACCCTATGGTTCGACCCACGGAGTTGGACATGGGGGTATGGATGTGACTTCCAGGATATCCATTGACACTCTATTGGGTCCATCTTAATTATGGTTGTGAATAGTATCCACAAGAGGGGAGTAGTCTGAATCACTAACTACCAAGATAGGCTACCCTAATGAATCCCCTTCCAAATACATCTAACAGTGGATATAGTGCCTTCTCACCAGATGAATTGGAATATATGGATTATCCATCATGATCACCCAAATAATAGGTACATATTAAATAGTTGTTAGGGTCAAGGTTGGGGGAAGGATGGTTAATGGCTTTTGGACCCATTGATTTGGCCTTCCCATTACCTCGTCAGGATAATAGTCCACCCATAGTTGGACATATTTCATTGAAAAAAGTGGATCCCATCATATTAGAGATGATAACATCCATGGTGGCTCCTTACCACATCATTATAAGCCAAAATTGGATAATAATTTCTATATGGGATTCTCCACTTAACTGAATGGAAGGATGAAGCACAGTCTATAAAAGGCACCCAAATAACCATGAAAATTGGTAGGGTAGGTATATCTCACATATATCCACTCTATATATGTGAGCAGTTAGCATCCCATCCCGAAGCACTATGAAATATGAGTGCTACTATAAAGAACCTCCTCCGTCTTCTACTATTGACCCATGTGGGGTAGGATATGTTGTAAAATAAATATGAGAAGAGTTATTTAATACCCTGACCGCATCGCTAATGCTTAAAGTCAAAGGATTAACAATGGAAATCTTTTGGAGGGCTGGGTGAATGTCAGAAAGCAAAACCCTTGTAGTTTGATGATATTCATAGCTGGGGAAATTTTATTCTATCCACCCATAAAAATTTGAAAAAGTCCACATAGATGATGTGGGGGCTTACCATCTTTAATATGCACAAAAAACTCATAATTATGGGAAAGAGTAGGAGTGGAAAGACTAATTGGTTGACCCTACGCCATTGTAGCCTCCATCATCAGAGTAAAAACTCAAAACCTAGTATATACATCATAGGATGGGATGATCTATCACTTCATAATAATGGAAATAAAATAGACAAATTGAAGCTCATGTGATACGTTTGGTCGAATCTCGTATCCCTAGTTAGTATTTCATCCTACTTTGAGGGAGGGATAATATGACATTGGAAATTTTTGAGACTGACGGGGTGGAGGAATTCAACTATAGTAGGCTCTAAACCTAGGCTCGTTCACCATTAAAAATGACCTTATCCAATATTAACATGGGATATGAGTGTGATCCTAGAGAGGGTGATCTAGCATTCTTACTGCTATGATGAGTATGATCCTTGTCAATGGGGACACACATTTGGTATTGTCTTATGTAGTGGATTCTAGAATAAATTCCTCATATATGTTTCAAAGAATGGAGAGTCCACTAAGCTGATATAAGTCCTATAAGATTATCGAAACCTCTCCATGCAATAAATGTAATTTATTGTTACTTGAACAAAGTGGATAATCGATTCAGGCAGGATTTCACTTGGAGAGAAAACTCTAAACAAGGAGACCCAAGATGCTTGATACAATTTGAATATTTCCAACTAATCAAGGGACTCCAAATTGATCTGATGTACCCAAAATTCCCATGACCATTTATCAGATAAGCACCCCCAACTTGTATGTCCCATTTGGCGATCCCCCGTTGTTAGGGTTTTCTTTGGAATTATGGAAAATGGTGAGGTACTCTTAGTTGATTATACTGAAGGTAGTCTGGGGAAAACTATGGTTCCTCTGTTTCCACCCCAATACATTCAGTGTGAACACATTCCCTTAAATGAGAGTAGATATCATTTCTCTTATTGATTAAATATTGCCTCTATTAATCCCTTTAGGTGATTCTAAAAGAATGAAGGGTGTATTATGGTCACCCAATGGTAAAGGTACGTCATTAGAGAGACCAAAGATGTATAGTTACAGATGCACAAATAATGGGTATTATTGAAACTTTGGAAAAAGAATATCTTTTAAGAAACTATCCCAATTGACAATATAGGACTAGATATAGTCCTTAGTGACCTTAATCTCGACTTCCCTCATCTTGGTAAATTCCATCATGGACTTTGAAAAATCCATTACAATAAGCATAGAATGATCCAAAAGTCCACAAAAAGTAAGTTGAATGCAGAAGTTGTTCGATAAGAGCCACAAAAATACCCAAAGGATATACAAATATGGTCCTCATGGGGCCTAGAATACTGATCCTAAAGACAGTATGCTAAATATTTTTCATGCCTATTGATGGTACGAGGGAGCCATATCCCGTATAAAACATCGTTATGTAGAATCTATACCCCATGAATGGCCTCAGTATGTGGAAGGCATGTGAGGTATTGGCCTGCAGAGTATTGGCCAACAATCATAAGTAATTTCTAAAAGAAGAAACCACATACTGAGGACATTCCATGCTGATATTCAATGTGTGCAGATTGATATTTTAATATTTGGCCTAATAAGGATTAATTTTTATTTTTCCAATTTATGATTTGTGTGCGGAACATGTATGTCGTGTAGAATTCTCTTACATGGAAGCATATACTTGAGTTTTGAATTCCATGGCATGGTTTACAAAACCCAAAATTCAATTCACAACAGAATCTCTTTATAAGAGTTCTATTATTAAAAAGTAAAAAGTCATTTGCAAAAATGTATTTTTAAAAGGATTCAGTATGAAAATATAGAGTAATCCAAGGGAAGTACGAGAGAAATTTTTTCCATGGGAAACGGTAAAAGAAAAATGACCTGGGCCCCTATAAATAATCATAGCCCTATCTTATCAGACCTATCTATACTATCACAAACCATATCAATTCAGAACTAATTCTACTTCATAATAGATTCCTATTCATTTTGATCGGACCCCATTCCAATGAGGGGATTTTTTAGGTCCTAAAAAACCTCACAAAGGGAAATAAACACTCCCACAAGAACTTTGTAGAAGGCATTAAATATTCCCATAGGTCTAGCAAGGAAAATAGAAGCAATTTGAGTATCAATTTTGTGAAGAAATAAGCAAATTTTATTTTTTCAGGAGTTTTAAGGGAACTGCATACCATCCCTGAGAATGGTTCTCAGGGTGCATGAACAATGAACCATAGTTATGTGGAGGGACTCATGAGGAGCTAGCCCACGGGGCATTGGTCAACTAAACAAGAACATAGTGAACCATGTCATCAGTGAGATTGATCACCAAAATGAAATCAACATACCATATTTGGAACTATGTATTTCATGGATGAGGAAAGCTGATAGGGTTATAGTAACCATGAACTGTGAACTGAAAAATCTTAAAACCCTAGTAGACCGATTTGTCCTCGAGTTGAGATATATCTTCACAGGCTTCCAAAAATGGTGCTTCATTCCCATAGATATGATTTCTCTAATTCTCGATAAATGTTTCACATGACTAAGTGATGGGGGATTGATGAAGAATGCACAAAGGAGACCCTATATGTTGGTAGAAATAATTCCTAGAGAATTATAACACTGATTTAAAATCACCGACGAAGTGAAAATCAAAAATCATGTTTCTGTACGTATAATCATCTGAAAACCATAAAAGAAAGAACCAAATAATAATCAATGATCCTTGAACCAAATTTGTGAAATTATGAAAAATAAATTCCTCACAGATGAAATCCCCGTGAACTACATGTTTCGGGACCCTTCTTCAATATGAAATTCGGTATCGTGGATCACTATATGGATTGAACCCTGCGTCGCGTACTACATCTGTACACGGGTGGAACACGAAGGGGCACCGAAAACCATGCTGATGACCTCATAACACTTTGATACACAGTGGTCCACACCTAATCCTGTGTACAAATTCAGTACTTGGATGACCCCTATACCTGCATAACACTATAGTACGCGAGGATCCCCTTCCTGTATGAGAAAATAGTATGCAGAATGGGGCATCTTTGGGTGTCCTCCCCATTGGCTCCAATATCTACCCTCTATTACCATCTAGTCCTCCATAAATCCTCTGCATGTCTATCCACTATAATCAAACTAAATCCTCCCCCAATTCCACTAGAACCATTTGAATATATTACCAGGTGAATCAGCGTTCCCCTCTAAATCTACAATCCCAAGGTAAGAGGAGTCTGGACGGTTATCCCCACAATGGTTTGGACCACAAGAATGTCCCTCAGTCTACATTCCCGTGGTAACCATGAGTCCAAAATTGGGATACTGTTGTCATCCACCCCATTCTAGTGATAAAGGATGATCACATTCTTTTCCCATTAAGTAGGAACAATGATTAGTTAAAGGGATCATGATATATTTCCCTATAGATAAGGATCAAGATTCCTCCCCTAACCTAGAACAGATTCTGGGGAACTCTTACTGAGGAAAGTCCCTAACCGTCTGAGAACCAATAAACCTGACCTCCATTGTCTGCTCACATTTTAGGGTTCATTGTTCTATGCCCTCCCCCACCATCGTCTCAGCTACTTCCAATGTAGTCCCATCCTCTTCCATTAGTGAGAGAGAAGGGTTGTGGTTTGTTGAATCTCTCAAATCCTATTGTTTCTCACACAAATAATAACTCATGGGGGCTTAGAGATTTGTGATGATTACAACTCCCACATAATCCGCCCATCATTAACTACAAGAACTCTAATTTCTTTTCAAACCAAGATACATAGAAAGCCTACTTGAAGGCCAGATCTTAAAGGGGTGACCTTCCAAAATGGTTCAACCCAATCATGTCCCCCTAAAATGAAATATACATGCCTCCTCGCCACCCAAATTGAATCCAAGAACTCTAATTTCTATTAAAATATGGATACATAGGATGCCTTCTTGATGGTCAATGCTTAAAAGGTACCCATCTAGAAGGGTCTACCCAATTAAGCCCCCAAAAATGGGTCGCCTCCCAGGTCCAATCCCCAAACTAACCGAACTACATGGGCTCTGATTCTTCTATTGAGCATATGTAGAAAGCCTATTTTCTAGGTCTGACAACAACATCATACCATATTCTCTCTATCCTAGATGAAGATTATCACATGAGCACCTTATTTCATGGATTAAGTTAGCATTGCCTCTGTAGAATCAAATCTATGAATATCCATGATGATCCTATATGCCAAGGGTATCCCTTGGATACACACATCATGAATGTACCAAGGATTAATGAATATATTACCATGAATTAAATTTATATGAGAGTCCCAGAATAAGAAATAATTACCCCCAAAAGGGTGTGATGAGCCCAGCCTCCCATTCGATTGACCAATGGAGTCCTTAAGTGTCGTTGGCCAATTCGTCATCCATCGAGTGCCAGCCTTTGGAATGAAGGTCTATGAATCATGGATACCTAGGCCATTGGGTGTTTTTATCTCCATGAATAAACATGTTGGAGACCATTTGAGGAAGTCATATAATAAGGGGAATGATTGCACAAATACTTAATCCCATGTAATCACTCGTTGGGACCATTTGACTATGGGACGTCCTTTATAATGTAGAAGGGACAAACTACCCAGTTCTGAAGGGGATAATCCAATTCCCCCTAAAGGAAAACAATGTGGATTAGTCCAAAAAAAGATATTGATGTGAAACTCATTACTATAACAGATGGGTGGTGATTCTCATTAGATTATTTGGCCTGCAAATACACACGCTACATCAGGTCAAAACAAGTATTATTTGATTATATTTTATAAAAGAGTTTATGGGGAGGATATTGTCAAGTAAAATAGTTATTTACACACAAACATATATATATACAAATATTCAATACCCCATGATCATGTAAGAGATCATGATAGACATTACTAGAATGTGGTTGATCGTTAGTTGTTTTGGATCTTTGGTAGTTGCTGAGTTTATATTTTGGTTTGTGTAGTTTCTTTCTAGTTGTTCTATATCTATATGACATTACATGTATGTTCATGGGTTTTATTTACATATATCATATTATTATTTTATTTTTGTTCTTGTTCTATGTCTCTTTTATAATGTTCTCTTAGAGGGTAATTCTTGTTATTTTTATGATCATTATACCCTAAGTGCTTGTCATGAACTCATGGCTTATTAGAGGTGTTCTTCATGTGGTCTCTATCTCCATTAAATAATATCCATCATATAATGTATGCTTATTGTGGGGATATGGTCATGAAAATAAGCGGTATAAATTACTTTGGATATAATCCCACAAAACATGATAAAAAATAATTTTCTAGAAAAAATTACCTTCCATGATTAAAAATATATTTATACCAATATTAAGAATAATAATGACTAAAATTAAATTAAATTTATTTTATCAAATAGAATGTAACTAATAAAATTATAAAATCAATTATAAACAATGTTTTACATATTAATTAATCGAATAAAAGATATTGATTTATGTAAAATCTATATATTCATAAAAATATTAATCTTTTAAAAAAACTCATAATATTTAAATATAAGATATTTTTTATTTGATGAGTTCAAAAATGATATCATTTTTATAATGAAAAATTTTAATATAGTCAAAAATAATTTATTATATACTTGAAATTTTTTAAATTATAATATGTTTTTTGAATTTTTTTTCCTGAATTAAAAATTTATATTACTATAAAATATATATATATTTATTATGAACTAATTAATAAATATTATTTATATAATAAAATTATATAAATTTTTTATAATATGGTTACTATAATACACCCTCCAATATAATGAATATAATATATTGGTAGATTATATTATAGTTTATTTAGACTATGGGTTGTGAGAAAATTCAGCTATATAATACTTCATGTTTAATTCATTATAAATATATATAATATCTTGTGTATTTTTAGTAAATATGAATATTTCTTCCATTTTGCATTAAATAACTATGAATTAATTTAATATTTTCCATGTGATTATTTATAATGTTAACTACTAATTTCTTTCATGCTCATGTGATTATTTATATAGAATTATTTGAATATCATTTTGACATTACATATTATTCATGCTAGGCCAGTAATTTAATATATTTTTCTCTCTATATTCCCTTATATAGAATTTTATTTTACAATTCTTAGTTCACAATTTCACTAGGTTATGTGGAAAATAATTATATATGATTCTTCTATATGAGTAGCATGTGTGTAAAAATTTATTGGAGATGTAAATGTCTTATTATTTATTTAGTAGTTTGTTATATTGTTGATAAATTGTATATTTGATGAGAATGATTTTATATCAATTATTGAACGTGTTTCCATGACTCTATAATACTAAAACCTATGAAATCATCTAAATGTATCTGACACAGTAATATTTCGTTATATTGTAATAATTTTTGGTTAAAATTGGTACATTTGGTTGATATCAAAGATGGTATTTAATGAATTTTCATATTCACAATAGATTCTAGGAGTTGGTTTTGAGGATTTAATTATGATATTGAAGAGAGTTTCTTATTAATTTTATGGTTCTGAAGGTATATTATTATGGTAATTTAATAGTCCTCAATGTCATAAAGGGTTTATAAATTATTGGTGATTTGAATTTTAAATATATATATAAATAACACATTGGGATTGATTAATGAAGTACTATATTATGATCAGAGACCATCTGGGAAATAAAAAGGGATATTTCTAAGTGATAATTCTAATAATAATTTATGTACCCAAAGATGTGTAAAGTAGAGATTGGGTGGTTTCCATGAAATTATATATCCCTCTAGACACTTGAAAGGGGATATGGTTGTGGCCCAGATTCACCTAGGGGTAATCTCCTAGAAATAGTCTAAATGGAAATTAACTACTGTAAAGACCCACGATTGTCATATATGGTCATTACATTACTCTATTGGAATACTTAATAAATGACACAAATACATGACTAATGATCTTATTAGATTAGTGTCTTTGGAAACATGGAAAAAATCATCTATCATGGTAAAAAATATTCAACATCTACCATAAAGGTCTTCCCCTTTTTTTACTACGTTAAACCATTCTTTAATACTAGGGAAATGAAAACCTAAAAAGGGGGAGAAAAATTCTCAGTAATGGTAATCATTGAACACATAAAATAGACCACAAACATAAGAATATAAAAACATGAACATAATGTTTAAATATCCAAATCATATGTCCTGAAATAAATCTTTGCACTACGTAAGGCTTAGATCATAATGGATCATTAACCATGATAGTATAAATTTTCCTAAAACATGGACTTTTGGATAAGCTTATCAGATTATATGATTTCCATAGTAACAATGTTATTGCACTTAAGACCATCACAGTAGATGAATCTTTTTACTGAAGTAGGTTTACATTTCATTCCAGCCATGTATTGCTAAACCAGTGTTACTTACCCTTCTAGCTAGGTATTACTGAACTAAATTTGCATTCCATTCAATTCATGTCTATCTCATGAGATTGAAATCATTACCTAAGGAATTAGAGAGATATATAGTTCCCACCTATATAATTATAAAATCTTTTATACTTGTTCCACAAAAACATTAATCATTCATCATAGGATTACCCACGAAATAAAATTGGTTTCTTAAACATCATTCCATCCTAATACTTATAAAATAATTGGATTTTATAAAAATAATTTCATCATAAATACAATAAAATAAATTTAATAATAGGGATATAAACATTAAACAATGTCATTATATATGGATAATAATTTTCATTAAACTATTGAGATTAATACATGAAGTAAATATCCTTTTTTTTCAAAAATGATTTCATTTGTCAAAATGCCATAGAATTTTAAAATAAAAAAATTAAGATGAAATTAATCTTGTAATAGTGTAGAGGAAGCTTCATGGAAATAAGTTGTCATGAAACATTAAAAATCAATTAATTCTATATAAGATAGAAAATCATTATCCTGAAACCTTTAACGGAAAAGTCAAAAAGTACCTCAAATCGAATAATGAAAAAAGGTTCCTTTCATACAAATTAATAAAAATTAACCCAAGGGTAAAATTAAAATTAAAAAATTGTAGAAGAATATAAATAATTTTTGGTAACATGAATTTTAATGATAAATATACCTTAGTGAATACTTATGTATAAATACTCTCAGATAAAAATGAGATTGCAAAATTATCCCTTACCTTAGGTCTAATATGATTCATATGTATCTAAAACACCTGTATAGGTGGTTTCATCATATTATTAACTTTCAAAAGAACCATAATAATATTTATGATATCATATTTGAATCACTTGTGACTTTATATTATTTGTTTTTTTTCAATTTCATTGTAAAGCACTGTTTCAGGTAATGGTCGTTTTTTTATCATATGTGTTTTGACATTTTATGCATGATATTATTAAATATATTGTGATTTAATTACTTAAATATTGTAAAACCTAATTTCTATATCATATATATTTAGTATAGAAATTTATATAATTTATTTCATAAATGAAATAGAATACACCATTCATGGATATAGTAGGTTGTAGGTTTGCATGAACGTTGTTTCCGTTTTAATATAGATTGGAATGGAAGAATGTAAATAACATATATGTATATATATGTATCTAGTAGAATTATTATGCCATATATTTCATGTTTATTTGTTATATA
This sequence comes from Viscum album, assembly GCA_963277665.1. Classification (NCBI taxonomy): domain Eukaryota; kingdom Viridiplantae; phylum Streptophyta; class Magnoliopsida; order Santalales; family Viscaceae; genus Viscum; species Viscum album. Next base: position 278,083,442 of record OY728126.1, read on the forward strand.
TACTTTATAGTAATTATTTAATGGTTAACATGGAGATTAAATCGCATTGTGTCGTAGAGACGGTAAGTTGTACGTACACATGAACGATGATATCAATAACATAATGGTAAAATGGTATGGAATTGGGTGGCATATTAATCATACAGAATATTTATCATGTTGTATTCATTATTTACATCCTTTATACTCATCATTATACTAATCCAAATTAAAAAATTTTGAATACCAAATACACCATAGTGTAGAGATGGTACGTCCTACCTATGCGCACATGGTGGTGTTTTTATTTATAGGATAAATTAAAATATTTTTAAGTTTGTCCCATAATTATTATAAAATATCTTAATTTATAAGATACTAGAGTTATTAATTGTTTATAGAAAAATCATAAGATGTATAACTAGAATAAGAAACAAATTTAGATATAGGGGATAAAGTAATTGTCTCATTTTCTGGTATATTCTTTTGGTATACACTAAATAACTCCTTAAAGTGTATTTCTACCCAATGTGTGGACATTAGGATGATGCGAGGGATTTTTGGAGCATATTTGGTCTAGTTTTGGCTATGTTAATGGGATTTATAGGGGTGATTAAATGAGAAAGAAGGGTTCCATTTTATAAGAGATGATAGGGGCACCTTTGGAGAGTTTTGATATATTAATTCATTATAAATTTATTGGTTGAGAGGTTTTAGACCCATAATCATTTTTTCTTCAAAATAAATTTGTTTGGGATTGATGTTTTTGGGAGTGTTCTTGTGAGAAATTTTATTTACCCTTTATTTGAATATGATGTGATTTTGGGAATGGATTTTCTATATTTATATATAAAGACCATACTAATTGTCTTTGAAGAATAGATGTGTTCTATATTTTTTTATAATCCTATCAACATAAATAGATATTGGTTGAAGAAGAAAATTAATGGAAATTACTCACATTATATGGGTTATACTAACTATTAAAGATGGGAATTTATCTTATATTTTTCTTGAGAAACTCACCATATAATATATAATTTTTTTAAAATAATTTACTGATGTATTTCTATAAGAGTTTCTTTGATGTCCCTTGAGTCACAAGGATAAATTTTATATTGAACTCATACTTGTTGTTAAAACTATTTAAAAGGATCGTTATATAATATTCTATATTGAGATTCATAAAATAAGGAAGAAACTTCTTGAGAATCTTTATATGAATTTCATTCAGTTAAGGGATTCACAATTGGCTACATTTATTTTTTTAATATTGATATTTTTGGTTAGATAAATATATGTATTGATCATTTTGAACATAATAATGTCTTGATTAATAATAAATATCCCTTATCATATACTATTTTTTAAGAACTATATATAACTACATTTATTTCAAAGACTGACCTTTGATCATGATATCATAAAAAAATAGTCAAAAGATATTACATACCAAAGATATCCTGTTATACACAATAGGGACATAATAATTTTATAGTGATTCCATTTTGACTTACCGGTTCCATCACTATCATCATGGATATAATGAATTATTTATTTAGATATTATCATGATCTGTTTCTGGAAACCTTTGTAGAATATATTTATAGACATTACCTATACAATTAAGATTGTGAAAATAATTTGAGGATTTTGTTGAACACCATTAGAAAAGATAAACTATTTTATATATTTAAAAGTTGTAATTTTTCTATAGAAAGTATTACTTTGTTTCATATAATTAATAAAAATGTAATATTAGTTGATCCCTCAAATTCAGAATATATTGAACATTTTCCTAGGTCCAACATAGTGAGTGAGATCGGTACATTTCTTGTATAGATATATGATACTGGTTATTTGTTTAAAATTAATCATGAATTTCAAATCCACTGAAAAATATAATAATAAATGGATTAAATATCACTTATGAAAATGAATATGATGATTAGGTTGATTAGTTTATATATTTTCATAACACCATTTAGTTGTGAAAGGGTTTGATATCTATATTGATTCATCAAATATATTAAATTGATGTGTTCTCATATAACAGAGCATAGTAGTTGTGTATTCAGATAAGATTTAAAGGTTCATGAACATAATTTCCCATCTCATGATTTAGATATAAAATAGGAAAAATTTAAAATGACTTTATAGAGTAATTACAATTATAGTGATATCATTGATGTATTTATATATATATTTCAAACAAAAAATATTGAAATTTATATTCATATAGGAAGTGTTAAATATGATACAAATGAGATGGATGGAACTGATTCATGATTATTAATTCTCAATACACTAATATACTATGAAATCAAACAAGGTGGACTATTCTTAGAGTTGGAAGGACCATGTTAGTTATCCAAATAAAAATAATCCTTTAATTAGTTTATGATATTCTACATTGTAAATAATATTTAAAGAATAATTGGAATTTTACTATATAAAAATTCATATATTTATTATAATTATAGGATAAAATATGTATAACTATCCTTGAATTTACTATAAATTTTATTTAAATAATGATTTGATCATTTTGATGTAAATGTTGTATTTTTTATAAATCAATTTTTTAAAGAATAGTGGATTTTAATTTTAATTTGTAAAAATAATATTTAATAATTAATTATTTAAATAAAATTTATTGACAAAATATGTAAAAATATGAATTTTAATCTATTTAATGATGATTACTATTCATATAGTTAATGTGAGATCATCATATGTTTAAAAAATAACATTTAATGCAATAATGTTTCTTGAAATGTTTTCTGGGATTTATTTAAGTTAAATTTAACCTCATCAAGGAATTGAATTTTATATAATTGATTATATATTTGGAAAGAAAATTTATTAAAATTTTAATGGTCCCACATTCATTTTTTTCATAATGAATAATAAAAACAATAAAAAAAGTTGTCACCATGGTTAGTGTTAAAATAGGTTAAATGGGGGTTAACCTATTATGAGAAGAGTTAAAATGAATTAATAATACCTAAAAACTCATTGGTTGGTTGAATATAGACTTAAAACTTATAAAATTTTAATATGATCAATTTTAGATTAATTTACTGAAGAGTAATTATTGACATTAATTTAAATAATTCAAATATTACATGAGTGACACCCACTTCAATTATACAAGGGAATTTTTTCCTGCACTCATTCACAATAATAGCATATTATTCATAAAAATTCCTAATATAATAAATTACCAACATATTTATGAAAACTATATAGTATCTGGTCTTCCAGAATGACCTATCCAAGGGTCTTTAATAAGTGATTCAAAGGATATTTTTCAATGTAAAGAAAACATCTTCACCAAAATCTTTTTTTAATTATTCCCTCTTCACCTACAATAATTTCTTAATAATTTCAATATAATATGAAAATTATATATCATATACTGAGTTGTTATTATTTTTATGTAATAATTTTTATCTGTCTCCTCTATAAATTGGGCATGAAATCGTTCACATGTATGTACAGTGGACTACCACCTTGAAAACCATTGTAGTTTTATTTCATTCACCGACTCACATGGTTAATAATAATGATGAAAATTATTTATATATATATGATAAATATGAAATAATATTTATTATTTAATATATATTTAATCCACTTTGATTCCCTTTCTCCTATTAAAGAAATGATAACATCACTCATGTGTACGTAAAATCTAATCTATCCACAAAGCGATGTGATTCATTTTACATGTAAAAATTTCATGAATTATTCTAAAAATATATCTAATGAATAAATATTATATTTAAATAAATAATATATGAATATATATGATGTAACTATAACCTCTTAACAATAATCGTAACATTAGTGGAAAAATATCTATGATAAAACAAAGCAGTTAACAACTGAAACATTTATAACAATGAAATAACTTCATCAAAACAGTGATAGTTTGTTATAAGAGGATCATATATGATATTATTAATTTTAATAAGGGTTTTAATTAAATTAATAACCCATATAAAACTGTATTCTAGTTGTGTAAATAGTTTTCAACAAATGGGATGTGCGTGGTAAGGGATTTCATCAAAATTTATAATCTATTGAGACAGAATAGGTATTATGGATCTATTTATTTTTATATGTGGTATATAATTCCCACAAGATATATTAAACAGTAACATTTATGTATTCATGATAATTAATATTTCAATTCATGTGTATTATTTCATGGTTTCAAATTAGAATGTTACCATATAGGTAAGAATATATTTTAATAATCTAATTTTTTGGATTCCCTAAATTTTGGATGAAGGGATCTTATAATAAATCCTGCATAAAATACATCTATTTTAATATCTTCTACACATTTATAATGTTTCCATAGTTTTATCAAAATCATAGTATATTTTAAAAACAAATTAATAAAAGAATCATTTAATATAAAAACTGGCCTTATTTGGTTTGGATATGATATATTTTTTGTCAATGTCCATATTATTCAATATTAAATATAAAAAGTACAATTTTAATTTTTTAAGGGGATTTTCAATTATCCATGATTTTTTAGAATTTTAATTGAATATATATTATTATTTATGAAGTTTACATTTTCATAGTTCCTTATAAAAATCAAATGTAATGAGTATTTTAAAATATACGACATTAATGAAACTTTCCACCACCAAAAACATTTTTCACTAATTTAAATTATTCTATAAGTTTTAAAACATTTAAAAAATATAACTAATTTATGAAATAATATTTTATTGTTTATGTTTTATATTAATTTATTCTACAAAATAATTTAATTTATCAAGAAATTAATTTTATCTCCTATTATTTTTTTTCATCGACATTATATTGAAACATTATTATTCTTATGATCATTATAAATTAAATTTCACACAAATATCCATATTATTTTAATCATAGATATGATTTTTATCAAAAACATGTAGCATTTATAAATAAAATGATTTTATTTAGATGTAATTTACTGGATATGGGAAAAATTGATATTGTGTCTTATTTATTCAATACCGACATTTTTTATAGGGAATATTTTTATAAATTAAATTCAATATATAAGGATTTAATTAGATATATAGTGATAGGTGGGGTATGGAATTATATATCACTTGATGCATTTATGTCTTATTAGTTAAATATGTTAGATAAATTAAATGAGTTTTTAGTGTATACATACCCATCAATAAAAATATATTTACATACATTTTTTATTAAATAGTTATCATGATGTTTGAGATCATGATATCTAATATAGTGAATTTTTATCCTTGAGAATTTAGTTATTGTTATCCATGAGATTATTTGATTGAAATTATACATTGATTTATTTCATGTTCATGTTACTTATTAAATGTTATTTGTTTTTAGATATCTATCATCACATATAAATTATTCCTTATTTACTAACAGTAGTTTCCACTATATTAAAAATTTATAGATAGTTTGAGCTCAATATTTTTTTTTTATTTTTTTGTTTAGCTTATGAATAAGAAATATTTAAATTGGTATTGTGGTAGAATAAATTTTACTTTTAGTATGTTTTATATTGTATTCCCAATGAAAAATGGGTATCATGTATTTATCTTACTCTCTTGGACTGATAATCTAACCAGTCCTTCTGAATTTGATCCTTTTTATCATAGGAAAATTAATATAGAAGAGACCTTCATTGGGTTACTAGAGTTAGGGTTATTATAGTTAGTATCAGATGTCGTTTAGTTGAAACATGGGGAACATTATTTAGAAAAAAATATATACGAGAACATAACCCTATAATCCAGTTTGTGTATATACACAATTTTAGTGAAATTTCATAAATGTTTTTAGAAATGATAATATTATGTGTATTTATTATAGAGAATATGTTCCAGGACACTAAAAGTGTAAATGGTTTTTTATATATTCATCTAGGGATAATTTTCTCGAAATGTGTTGGTCAAATATATCTTGACCATCATTTTGATAGATGATGAGTTTTCCCAATCTGTGCACCTGTTTTGAAACTATCGAGGGATATTCTTGGGTTAATTTTCATTTTCATTTAAAAATAGTAATACATGATTGAAACTGTTTTTTTAAAGATATCCCTAAAGTAACCATGATTGTTTTTCAGATATTTACAAAGAATAAATTTTTAAATTATATTATGTGTTACTCTAGATTTAGAGACATATATTGGGATTTAAAATTTATAATATTATAAACTAATTAAATAAGAAAATTGTTTATAAATGGTTCTTGGTAGAAAGTATGTTATCAATGCCCATGTATGATGTAGAAATTTCCCTACTAAGAAATCCAATACAACCGGTATTAGAGTTGAGCAAATCATGGACATATAATGGTAGGTAACCTATTATATGATTAATAACCATGGACATATGAAGAAATTGGATGTTCCATGATATGATGAAACTATATTGTATAATTTTATTCTACCAAAGCCCCCATCATTCACTGGAACTATTAATTCAGTAGTGGCTCGGCAAAAGATTAAGTACCTTAAAATATATTTCTTGCATTCGAATATGATTAAATGGAATAATTTATAATTGTAGTATATTTTCTCAAATGTAATGTCCATAAATAATGGTCATTGATCCAATATACAAGGGAGAAAGATATAATAAAATATGGGTAATACAGTAATTTTAAAGTAATATTAATAAAAAATGCAACATTTATAAGGAAAAAAAATGAAGTGAGAGATTCTCAACATAAAGAAACAAATATTTTAGATTACGAGGATACCAAATGAATACCATTAAATAATTTTAGGGGATACATATGTAATCATCAAAAAATGATTCATCATTTTTAAGGGTTTAAGCTGAGTCTCTAAAAGAAAAATAGTTTCTAAAACATTTTCATCATTCAATTAAATATTTTTATGAACAATTAAAATAAAGAATATTTATTAAAGTTCCTATATATTAAGGTGAAATTAAAAAAAAGAGAAAAGATGAATACCAATATAAAGGGAATTCATTAATGATGAAGAAGAAAATTAATAAACTTCCTTATTGACAAAATTATTGAAATATACATCTGTGAAAATTTATGATGGGAATTAGATTTTGTTGCAAATCTAGAGATAAGGATCATCTAGATAATTAATTTAAATGAATTGATGGGTTCATTTTTATCTAGTGTTTGAAATGTAATTAAATGGTGAGTTATTCAAACCAATATCATATGCGTTAAGGAAAATTATCACAGAAGAGGCTAAGAAGATAATTCTGTGATTATGTGATTGTTACTCCCATGGATGAATTTTATAATGATAAGGTGGGTGATACTTTAATCATATTGTTAAATTTGGATATTATTTAATTTATTTTTGATCTTATCAATATTTTATATATTCCATGTTTTCAAGTAACATTATATATTTCACTAGCACCTTATGAAGGGTGTTTCTAATCAAATATCACTATGAAAATATCACCAAAAGAATGATTTGACATGAAATTCCATTAATGGAACATAAAAATTATATATTTGAAGAATTAACTATTATACATATGGTAAAATTTGATATAATAAAGGGTATGGAATAGAATTACAAAAATGAAAAAAAAATTGTAATGAAAAGGAAATTATAATCCATGATGAAGATGTAAAATTCATTATCATAAGTGTAGAGACATCATCATCTAGGGAATATCATAAAAATCCAAAAGAAGATCATATAAATAATATTTTTATAGAATAAGATAAACCCGAATATATAGATGGAAAAGGTATTCTTTAAATATAATATGAAATTATTATAAATTAAAAGATTGATTTATTTCCCAATAAGTTTTGTAGACATAAACCCAAGAAAAATTATGAGTTATTTATTAATTTAATACACCTTTAATGACCTACTACTAATACCCCCTATAGAATGTCTACTACAAAATTAGTGGAGTTAATGATAAAAACTATAGGTATTTTGTAGTAACTGATTCAGACACCCTAGTGTTTCACATTGGGGAGTCTATCTAAATTATATTAAAAAGAAAGATAGATTTGTGAGGCTCTAAATTGATTATAGAGAAATTAATTCTATAATTATAAAGAACATATATCATATTCAATGAATTGATAACTTATTCAATCAAATTCCTGGAGATAAATATTTATAAATATTGACCAACATTATGTGTATAAGAAATTTAATATAAAAAAGAAGATATTCTATTAACATCATTTCATATAAGGTAAGTACATTATGAGTTTACAATATTTCAATTTGGATTTAGTAGTGAAACTTATATTTGTATGTATCTAATTGGTTGAGTATTTTTATAATATCTTGATAATTTTTATTTGGTATATATTGATGATATACTGGTAAATTTTAAAAGAAATGAGGACCATGATAATGAATTAAAGATCATTTTTACACAGCTATAGTAAAATGCTTATTATAATGAAATTTATAATTTGTTAAATTTAGATATAGAAATTTTCTTTTCTAGTCCATTTTATCCCCAATGATGGAATATAAAATGATTCAATGAAGTAAAAGTAACTCCAATAATGGACTACACCAATGAACATAATGGAGTTATGTATTTTAATTGGTAACATAGGTTACTAATACCGGTTTACTCAAAAACAATTCTTCCTTGCAAACCCTTTTAACAAAGATTACATTTAAAGGGGTTATTTCGAATGAAATAAAGAATGTAGAGAATTTTCTTGTGAATTGAACACGATAGTGGTCAATTCCATTATTTTAGCTCTACCTCCAAGAAAGGATGGAATTTTGATGTATATTGATTCATCTAAGAGGGTAATTTGTTTTTCCCCTGTTAATAATTTTAATGTTATTATTTATGTATAAAGGATGTAAATTACTCATCAATATAACTATCCATATCATGATCTTGGGTTGGTATATATAGTATTTTCATACAATATATTGTGAAATTATAACTATGGTGAAATATGTGTGATATATAAAAAATATAATAGTATAAAATAGATATTTTCGATGAAAAATCTCTTCATGGGGTAATTATTCTGTATCGAGCTAAACAAGGACTATGATTTCTCATTATACTACCACCCAAAAAAGAAAAATATTTTTCCAATTAATTGAGTAGTAAATATCATGTATTTTGAATAAAAATGAGGATTAACAAGGACCCTAATATGAAAACCAAGAGAGAGAGAGAGAGAGTCCCTCTGGTGCCCTATCCTTTAATGGCATAAGGAGCGGACCGGTTTGAAAATCTATCATTTCAAAGAAGGTTTCTACAGTGGAGGTGATTATAGAGGGTGATTTGAGAGGTTTGGTGATGACATTGGATGCAGTAGGCATGAAAACAGGAGAGGTCATTGTGTCGGACGCTTGTAGTGAGGTGGTGGAGACCTCACTGGCTATGAGTGGCGATGCAAACACATGGGAGATAGGCAGTGTGGTGGTGGAGACCATAGTGGGTGCGAGCGGTGGAGTTATCACATAGGTGGAATCTGTGCCTGACATATGCAAGACTACTGTGGGTACAAGCAGTGAGGAGACCTCATCAGCCATAGTTGATCCCGATGCATGTGCTACAGTAGTTAATATTGATGAGGCTATTGTGATCCAGGACATGGGTAGGGTTAACGGCAGGGAAACAATGGTTGTAGCTGGTATGGGTAGTGTGGGGGTGTTTGTTCTTGTTGTGGAAAACATGTTTGGTGTGTGATGATCCCCATTGGCATATGAATGTGTTCTCGCTAGAACATCCATGTTAGGATATGTTCCAACAATGGTGATTGGAAAGGTTGAATCATCTGAGTTGACCCATCCATCTGAAAAAGAAAATCTATAGTCTGGTAATTTCCAATCCTACGATCTGAATAAAAGGTAATTTGCGCTTGTAAAGGATGTTTCTCCAGAGAAAATGGTCAAGATATGTGACACCACCCATGTGATCATTAATAGAGAAGTGGTTCATGACAGATTCTAAATCTGTGAACACTCAATAATTATTTGGATTGTTATTCATGTCGAAGGAATGTCATGGAAACTTTGGTGAATTATTTCAGAAACTGAGGTCTATATGGTTTTTTTCTAATTTGAAATGCCTTCTCCTTGGTCGGGGTTTCTTTCACTTTATTTTTCCATCAGAGGATATGTAGTGATAGGGTGTGGGGAATTAGTTCAATCACATTAAAACCAAGTATGATACACTTTCAAGTGTTAAATTTTTGTCTTAAACCATTTACCATTAAAAATAATAGATATCAAGACTTGATTAAAATTATTATTCTAAATTTTATTTTGTGGAATCCAAAAATTTTATTTGATATTGTATTTGATGTTGGAATTCCTATCAAAATAGATAAGAATACTAAGATTGACAAATTTGGTAACTATTCAAGGGTATTGGTGGAGGTTGATTTGAGCTATTACTTGATTAATAATGTTGTTTTGTCACTACTAAGTGATGATATTCATTTAAATGTGTAATATGAAAGGATTTAGTAATTTTGTGAGGAGTGTCAAGTAATTGATCATGTATTGTATAAATGTCACAAGAATGTCGTTTCCTCTATTTATTAATAAAAATGGCACCGTGAAGCTTCTTGGAAGAAGAATGTGAGGGATCATAATTCATAAACAAGGGAACCACTCTTGAACAAGGTAATGTATGAGGTGGAGACGGTACACCACATCTATCTAAGGTAATAGAGACTCATGAATCATGGAATTTAGTGTCTAGACACAGTGATCATGACCACGCTCCTCCATAAGTTTCTCATGTAACTAAGGGGAAATGGATCCCAAGTGATGAAGATAATATTTCTAGAATTCAAGAGGAAAATAAAAAATTAAGGGAATCCTAGGGCATCCATGGTAGCTGAGATGATATCACAGATGATTACCCAAAAAATTCATTATATAGTCAATTATATTCCAAAGGAAAAAATGTTGTCGTGGATAATGAAGTATATCAATTTTTTCCTCCTAGTAGAGAAAGTCACATGAAAGAAAACTCTTATTTTAATCCAAATATAGTCACTCGTTCCCGTGGTCCCTTATTTGACTTTGACTAGTATGGTGATTATGATGATTCATATCTATTCGATTATGAAACATGATCTTTTTTTGTATTTTGGCATGAGGGAATCATGCTTGTATGTACCAATACATTCCATTTATATAATATATATCATTTTCTTTAATAAAAGGGCTCTGGATGAACCTTCCTATTATAAAAGGTTCTCAATCGAATGACGAGAAGTTTCAAAAGAAAATTATTGTTGTAAATGTTGAAAAATCGGCCAACATATTTTCAGAATATGGAGTACTAAAACTTTGAAGCAGAAAATGTGATATATCTATAACTTAGAGGAAAAGGGAAATCATGGATGATTCACAGATATATAATTCAACTATACATTCTAGAATCACCAAAATTTATTGTGATTTGAGCAACTATATTTAGTGAGATAGTATGAAGCATATAATTTTTTATTTTGTATCAGGATTTATGGTTTGTAAATTGGTGAATGTTGAGATATAGAATCTTAGAAGGGTCAGGAAACATATACATATTTTATATTTGGAAATGAGATGAAATTAGTATATACCTTTATATATTATTACCAATGACTCATAGAAATAATAATGTAGTGTGGGTTAATGTTGAACTCTATACAAAATCTACACATTTTTGTACTATATGAGATGATTTATCTCTTTATAACGTTTAATAGAGCTATGATAGTGGATTTTTAGACTTAATGGTTCATATGATTCAATTATGTCTAATTCTGATGAATTATTTTCATAAAAATTAATGAAAATTCTTCAAAATGCTCTTCATACTGAGATTTATTTGAGAACCACTCATCACCTTAAAAAATGGAAAATATGAAAAGAGAATTCAAACAATAAAAAAATGTTGAGTTAATGATCACATGAATTTAAATTTATATTGGACCATTCTTTATTTTTGTTATAGTTATCTTATAATAATTGTGTTTATTCAAATATTCAAATGGCATATTACAAAGAATTATTGTAACATACCAACTTTATCCAAAGCTGCAAACTATTTTTTATTTAATTCCATAATAAAATCCATTAAATAATACCTAAGAGGTTAAATGATTTCATGGTGTGTCTTGGGCTCATTTGAAGCTCTGAGAACAGAAAAAATAGAAAACCAATAGGGCCTCATGTTTTTTCTAATACCATGGGACCCAGAGCGCATACCTATACAGAATGTTATAGGTTTCATAAAATGAGACAACACATGTTTTTTGAACATTTAGTCAAACTATACACTTATCCATGTGATGTTCCATATGTAGTATAACCTTGTAAATGGTTGGTTCATAGTTTTTCCAAACCATGGATAGTGTAAATGGGTGTGATATTACTAATTTAGCCTTAATTAAAATTTTATGAATTTTATCACTTGCTCCCCTATTCCCCCTATCAGATATGTCCTCCTCTATGGTTCAAAAACCATACAACTTCCTCTAATGGGGTATTTTATTATCTACCTTGATTCTAATATTATTCCTTGACTATCATAAGCTATATACTTGTTTTAGTAAGCTCTATCAACTACACTAAATGATTTCTATTTTTCTCTATCATCTATTTTGCAATTTTGGTGAAACAGAATTTTACCCATTTTTTTTGGGTTTGATAAATCTTTTGATTTCTTCCACTTAATTTTTAATCAAGGCTTGTTACCACATTTTTTGAGTACCTATAGGGTATGATCTCTACTTATTTTCCTGTTACTTTCATTACTTTTTGAAATCTCATCATTCTATCTCTTGCTGAAACCATTTAGAAGATATTTTGTCACGCTTACCAAACTAATTTGAATGGTTTGATATGACCATAATGACCATATCATACAGTTAAAAACATCCATAGGTTGTTATTCTTTTCTTTTTTCCACCCCTTGGATGTGCCCACCCTATATTTTCTATTTATTCCCATGTTTTAACAGTAAAAATCACATATGGTGTATGAGTTTCCCATGGAATAATTCTTTAATTGATAATTTAATTGTATATTAATGGTGAACCATGAAAATTTCAGTTGAATTACTTGTATTTGATGTTATATTTTCATAATCATTTTGGATAGATCATATTGAAATCCTTAGGCCTTATGTTAAATGATTATGCAAGTTCGAAAATGCATATACAACATGTTAGAAGCCATATAATTTAATTTACCATTGCAATATAGTTGATTACCTTTATTGATTCTATACTACATTGCTCACATTTAGGTTTTTATGAGGCTTTTCCTCATTAAGTGGTTATTTGTTATTCTGTCTAATTGGTTTTAATGGAATGCAATGCTTAGTGAACAGGGAAAGATAGTTTTATTGATATTTATTTGATAACATATCGTTAAATTCATATTAATTCCATTTTTCAATGGCTTAATTTCATTTTTAAAGTGTATGCATCTTCATTATTCCTTTCTCATGTTTAATATTTATTGTCTTTCCATGTTAATTCTTCCATTCTTTTTTGCCTAAATTTCATTGTTGATTAAATTGTAATAATGAGGTATTAAGATAACTATTTTCTAGCATGTGATTATATATTTATTCCTAGAATTTGTTTGTGCATTATTTGATATGGATCAGTTGATATGATCCGTTAGAGGACATCGATTCCATATTAAGTATTCATTGAAGGAATCACTCTGCTCATTTAGTTAGGATTTGATGTATCGTGGGTGATTCTTTGGATTTCTACGAAAGGGATTCCCATGTGGATTATTATACTTATATTTTTAATAGGTTACCTATGTTTCAAACCATGGATTTACCCATTATAATGATGGATAAACTATACCATGGGTGATATTAGGTCTCTTATTTGAGATAACTGGGTCAAAAATAGAGCCACCATGAAACAAGCGATACAAGGGTCACCTTGGATACAATCAGTGGTATTGGGTTATATCAGATGTTCCAATAGAAACACTTAGAATTCTAATAGATACCCTTAAATGGGATTGGGACTCCACCCCTAGATTTTAAGGATTTATTGATTGTATTTTTATATGAGATTCATCATTTATTATTATAATTATCTTGCTTATGCACATGTGATTCTTATCCATCATTTTACTATCACCCTTAAATGATGACATGAGAGGTAGACCCCTAGATAAAGAATAAGATTGGGGGTGTGCCTTTATTGTTCATATTAGTTACAATTTTCCCTTATATACCTTTTATTCTTTCATAGGTAACCCTCTTGAGACATCCAACATTGTCCAAAGTATATGGTATGGGACAAGTTCCCATTTAAGAACTCATACTTAGTTGTTATTGTTTATAGATATATTTCTATGCATCTATTATAAGGAACATTCTCTCATATTTACTGTTCAAAATGAAAAGGTCTAGACCCAATAGGCAATGTATAACTAAGATTTATATCACACACCTTAATTGAGTGTCGTTTTGTTCTAATATAGACTTTATTATAAAATATTTGGATAATGGTAAACTCACTGCTTCTGATACTTGAATTTATTTCTATTTAGAATAAAGATATATGGGAATGTGGGTTGATTCATTAATCAAGATTCATTCTTTAATAGACCCATGACATTTCATTATCATATATTCTTGTTATTTCGATTCTTCTTATTTATCTATTATTATTGGCTTGGTTATATATATATTATTGTTTTCTATTATGTATAATCTTACTCTATTTAGTATTTTTTATTACTGATGTACTCAAAAGGATAAATGAGGGAATAGTCTCCTCGTAGACACATCCTAGGTCCTCTATACTAATTGGCAGTCTTTGGTGTTTGGTGAGATGTGATTGAGGTCATGTGTCCCACCATTTCGAGGCATTAATGATTAGAATTCGGGGTAGGATGCTACAATGTGGTATCCTGAACTATTCAATTTGTCTTATCCTTTGGGTCTATATAAGAGACTAAGATATAGGAATTTGTAATTAAACATTTTCATAGATGTAGGAAATAGGTTATGTGTCATGTAGCATATATTGTGGTGATTTTGACGGCTTAAGTTGAAGCATATGAATTTTTAAACAACATGTCCTTTGAAGGTTCGAGGCACAGTGTTGATGGTTTCATTTGATATTTTAATTTATAATTTTTTAATTTGTTTTGTGTGGATTTATATATAGGTTCCCACAGACCGTAATTTCTCTTTTTGAATAAATTAAAAAAATTGATTGTCATTTCTTAGATGTAGACATCCTATATACATGGGACACTCAGATTACAGGGGTTGGAAATCTGGTTGTTGATTTTTCTATTTAATGTTGATACAACATCACCATTGGGTGACCCTATTGTTTTATACTACTATATAAATAGGTATTATTGATGTGAGGATTATTAACAGTTCAGTAATATGATATGAGGGTATTAAATTACATGCATCATATAAGAAACCATAGGGATTAAAAATTCATTAATATTGTGATTCCAAATATAATTTCGGTGTGAATCTACCTATTTGGATATGATTGTTGTTGTTACTTGTTCTTTGATTCCTTTTAGTGCCTTCTTTATACAAATATACATTTTTGAAAAAATAACATATAGGATAATGATATGAATTTGGATAAGTGGTTCCCAATTTCAATTAATAAGGTGTATGGGCCATTATAAATTGAAATGGAGATCCACCAAATTCAATCCATTGAAAATGTTTATTAATACATAAATGAAATAAAGTTATTACAACATTTCAATTGAAATGGTCTTTATACTTGATTAATGAGAGACTTTGACCATGACTAAACCCTACCTATAAGGAAAAAATCATTTTCTCAGTGCTCTTCGGTGATACCTCACCAGTATTTCATTCACATCTAATCATGGATCATGGAGTAGGATATTTGTGGTGTTATGATCAGTGTTAGGCCATGAAAATTTCCTCTTTATCTATTTCCTTATCTGATGCCTCATTCTTGTAGCTGGGATCTGTATATGTCCTTCGTTATTAAATATTATTACCATTCCTTATCTTTTATAATGATTGTATTAGGTGACTTCTTGGAAATTGTAGATTTATTTCATTGTGAAATCCTCATTTTCTTGGCCAAGAGACTGACGATGCACACACTTCAGTGGTGGTGTGTCCTTATCCACCCATTACACCTTCGTTAGTGCAACATGAGTAACATCCTACTAATATTCTACAAGGCACTAATGCTGAGTTCATGAATAGTTTTATCAGGTTTACTTAGTCAATTAAGAGTGTTCCCAGTCAAGCCCTGACTCTAGAAGAGAAGACATGGGACATTCAACAGTAGCATCCTCCCACATTTGTGGTGGATGGAGGTCCTCATGTTGAGGAGTCATGGTTAGAATCCTCAGTATCCATATTCAATCATATCGAGACACCTAAAAAGTGGAGGTTATGATTATTGCCTTTATATAGTGTGATTCTTCTAGGAATTTGTTGGACATCTTTTCCCTGTCAGAGAATTACCGATGTATGGTCTGGTAATACATCTAAAAGAATTTCAATTATCATTTTGTTCCACATTCTTTAAGAGGGGATCATGGTAGAGTGTTTATGAATCTTTAGAAGGGATCTATGTCTGTGGTTTAATATTATTCTACTTTCACCGAGCATCATAATTTCTCTTCTTCTATTACCAATAATGAATTGAAGATAATGAGGAAAATTGAAAATGGACTTTGGAAAGATGTTCGGTCATTGGTGAACATCCTTCATTTGAATTCCATTTCATAGATAGTCAACCAGTACATAATTAAAATGCAGACCCTTAGAGAGGCAGAAAGTGTGAGCCAAGGTAGTTATGTTCTTCATCAGGGAGTTGGTTCTTCTAATAGAAGAAACTGTATTTTCTAAGGGGGCATGTGGGTGTGGTTCCAACCATATGACATGTACTGATATCTCCATTGTATGTCACTAGTCTGACTGGATAGTCCATAAGAATCCACATTAAATGAGGAACCTGATGAAATTCCAATCCTATTATAGGAATTGTAATTTTTAGTTCCTTTGACATTCTTTTATTATAGCATCTAGTTGTAGGGGATCAAAACTATATCATGTAACGGGTATGAGACATGTGACACCATGTCAGGTTGGGAGTTGGTCTTCCAATAGATGACAAGGTTGAGATGGTAATGTCGGTGACCACAGTAGTCAGGCCTTATAACTGTTTTGACATTATAGTACATCTTCTCAGGTTAGTTTGGTAGAATATTAGGGTTGTGGTTCAAGTCATATGTATTCAGTGCATCTAACAATAGAGGAACATAGTCCAAGACCATATATGGTTAGATGTACTATTTTTTATATGTTATTTTAGTTACAACAAATTTTTATATAGATACACCACACTCATTTATAAATTCTAGGACTGTTGAAGGACTTGGTCTTACAATCTAGTACTTATGTGGAATCATTTCCCTCAAAACATTGATCAGGATTAGATCAGTAGTTATACACGAATAAAAAGATTTCCCCCATGAAGTTGGTGGGTACCATTTCTTCTAAAATTGCATCATATTTGAGATAGATAACTTTGAATTCATTGTCTATATGTACTAGATCATTCCTTATCATTACCAAGTGAACTGATTTCACTGGTGAGTATCATTCACATCACCTAAGGGAATAACATATAGAAAAAAAGGCAAATGTGATATCCAGGAAGATTGAGCTGGAACCAAGAGATTTGGGATACAGAGAGGGATAAATTAATTATAGAGTCACAATAAGATTGGTCACGGGTTTTAGTTACTTAAATTCTCAATATTTTTGGATCATTTCATGGTTTTCTTCTATGACGATTTCTCTATCTTACCTCATGTGAGATAGGTTGAGTTATTTATAGATCTAGTCCCTGGTGTGGAACTAGTTTCAATTCCTACACATATGATGGAACCTATAGATATCTAGGAACACAAAACACATCTTGAAAACTTTAAGTATAATAGTATGTCAGAACCATCATGTATTCATGGGTTTTATTGGTCCTTTTCTTCATAAAGGCAGATGATATCTTCAAATTGAGTATAGATTATATACAGTTCAACCAGCTTATAGTGAAGAACCATCATCCATTACCTTATATATATGACCGCTTTTCCTAGATTTGAGGATGATCTATTTTCCCCAAGATTGAATTTAGGTCAGGTAATCATCAGGTTTGTGTGAGGCCATCAAAAATACCACGTACGATGTTGTGGAGTAGATAAAACTTGTATGTGTATTTTCTTATCCTTGTTGATCTGATAAATGTGCTTTCATTCTTTATAGAACTATTGAATCATATTTTACAACCTTATCATTATTTCGTCATTGTAGTATTTATAAAAAATATCTTGGTGCACTTGTACTCAAGACAAAACCTTTCAGATCACATTGAGATCAGGTTGAGTACATTGAGAGAGAACCAACTATATGTGAAGCTCAGTAAATTACACTTTCTTACCAGTAAAATTCAATTTTTTGTCATATAATATCTGAGTAATGTTTATCAGTTTACTTAGAAAATTAGAGAATTATAGTTTTCTGGAAACAACCCATGAATATATTTTAAATACACACCATATTGTGTTTTGATGGCTGTTACTGGAAATTTAGGAATTCTACCATATAGAAGTGCCAATTAAGACCTTGACTAAGAATTTTGTGCAGTTACTATAGTATAAAGCCTATCTAAGGTCTTGTTAGGATATAAAAGGAAGACATACTTCATCTTTGATCTTGATTCTTCCTATGATGGTATGAAGTTGTACAACCATTTATGATTACTTGGATGAGTAACTGGGGGAAATTATGATGCAAGGTGATCAAGTCATGGAATATGGATCTTTCTAGATAATTCCTTACAATAGAAACTATCCAAAGGATGATATTGGGCTAGCATCTATCATTCATTATCTATGGTGTTGGGGGTACTCTTAATTTTGTGTGTGATTTATTGTTTTCATAGATCATAAAATCTGGAAATATATCTCCACACATAAAAATGTGAATATGAGACGACACTGGTTGGTTGAATAACAATAAATTTTATATTTGGATCATGATAATATAATAAGAAAGGGTCATTCAATGACTGATTCCTTGATCTAGAATACACAGATGCAAGCTGTCGAAGTATCTTTTATCAAGTGGAAGATGATTTCTTTATTTTATAATATTCATATTGAGTTTTAAGAAAACCAAGGGAATCCATTTTAGAATCTATGGAATCGATGTATTCCATTCTTGAAAGGGTTATAATGTGTCAGTTATCATATTGTGAGAGACTCATTTTGAGGGAGAGCGTCACAGGAGAGAAGCCACCTATTGTCTTCTTTTTTGATGGAAGTGGGACCATGCTCTACCATGGTTATGTGTGGGTGCATTATTATATATGGGAATAACTAATGATATTATATAATTCCTATTTTTTGGAATTTCATCATGGGATTACCAAGATGAATAGAGACATTCATCGTCGGTATTGGTGGCAAGTTATGAAAATAAAAATATCAGGATTTATCATTTGGTGCTCCACCTATAAACAGTTGATGGCAAAGCACCAACAACTTGTAGGAATTATACATCCACTATAAATTCCTAAGTGGAAATGAAATGATTTCACCATTAATTTCATGACACTATTTTTGAGATCTTCATGTTGTAGCGATATAGTATGGATGATCATAGATAGGTTGGCCAAAGCCACACATTTCTTACCTATCTGGGGGTCCATCATGATGGATGATTTAAGAAGCCTTTACATTCATGAGATACTACAAATTCATGGTGTATCCTATTATATCATTACTGACCAATATGATTGTATCACAACATACTTCGAAAAAGGGTTGTAGAGGAAACTGTGTTTAAATGTGATCTTGAGTAGTGCATATCACCCTTAGATAGATGGGTAGCCCAATCAGATGATTCAGGTGTTAGAGGATATCATTCAAGAAACTATTCTTGATTTTGGAGGTTCATGGGAAAATAATTTTCATCTAGTTGTGTTTGTATATAATAAAATATTCCAAGAAAATTTTATATTTCTCTGTATGTGATTCTCTATGGTAGACCATGTCGTTCACCTCTATGCTAGATTGAGTCTACTGAAGTATCTCTACTAGGTTATTTTCTCATTAATGTGACTTTAGATCAAGAACATATAATTTAGATGCAAATGGGTATAACCCAATACATGCATAAGTTGTATAATGATTGTCACTTCAATCCTTTGGAGTTCTAGGTTGGAAATATGGTCATTTTTTAGTATCACCTAGATTGGGTAATTAATGTATTAGCAGACTAGAAATTTGTCTACTTGGTATTTTGGGTCATTCCTGATAGTGGAGAGTGTTGGGTCTATAGCATATCGGTTTCTGTAACCTCATTGGTACCATTATATGCATAAATTCTTCCACTTGTCTTAGCTTTGACAGTATAATCCATGAATGTCTCATTTGTTTGATCCTAATGATTTCGAGCTGGCTGTGGATGCATCCTTTGAGGGGCATCCTATTTTATCATTGATCATTGCACAAAGGTTCTATGAGGTATGTCAATTCCTTTGGTTAGGGTGCTATGGAAAAACAGATTCTTAGAGGATGAGACAGGAAAGTGGTGGGTTGATATATATGCATAGTTTCAGGAGTTTTCCTCATATGATGTTCTACTACCCTCATAAGGGAAACATTGGAAAGTGTTCTCTTAAGGAGAAAAGGTTGTAACATCCTAGAATTATCCAAAGGTAAGAACTATTTATCATTTTGTTTAGTTCCATAAAACAACTATATAAAAAATACTTAAGAGGTTAAAGGAGGTATCAAGGGATTTGTGGATATTTTGAAGCTATGATCACCATGAAAGAGTAAAACAGACTGGGTCACATGGTTCTTATAAAATCATGTGACCTAGGTGGCATACCCATGGGGAATGTTGCAGGTTTCAGAAAATTACTAAACATGCATCTAACTATATAGTGTCCCCTATGTAGAAGGACCATGCACATGGTTGGTACATTGTATGGCCAAACTGTGTGGGAAAACTATGCTTAGTGTAAATGGGGGTGAAATTACAATTTTAAAATTCATTTATGTGTAAGTATTTTCCCCTTTTCTCTCCTATCCCCTCAATAGGATTTCTTCTCTTCCATGGTGCATGATACCTTCCTCCTCCCTCACAATAGATTTGGAATTAATTCCCTTTATTTTCTCTTATTCTTTTATTTCAGAAGATATAACACAATTTTGTTAATATCTATCATATAAAAATCACTAATAAATATATTTTTTCATCATCTGTTGTGCTATTTTGGTGCAATATTAATTTTCCACGTTTATAGGTTTTGATAAATATTTTTATTTCTTTCATTTGAGGTGGAATCAATGGTTGTTACTAGACATTTGGAGTAGTACGACTAAAAGGTAGGTTCTTTAAAGCTTTTCCCAGCATTTTCATTTTTTTATATTATTCCATTTTTATAATAGTCCAATCCTTCCATAGAATTTTCATTCTTGAATAAATAATTAATTGGAACGTTTTTACATGATTTTAGTAACCTTTTATTATAGTGAAACCCATACATAGTGTGTTCAACTTATCATTGACCACCCCATGGGTGTTCCCATCCTAAATAGCCTATTTTTTCCGTGATTCAAAAGTTTAAATCACATTGGTTGTGTGTAATTATCATGTATTAATTTCATAATTGATAAATCATGTGGATTTATGTGGGGATCAATGAGTTATAGAGTCATATTGTGAGGAATCTGGGGTGGACCCTAGAACTATTTCCCAAGACTTGACTATGAAGGAAGATGATGATTCACTACCTTATAATAATCCACAGATCGATAAAATGTATGATTCTGTTAATCATAAGGATATGTTTAGTTTTGCAATAAATAAACATCATATGGTGGTTTCTACTTCTGATGCATATGGTTTGGAGTAGAAGTTTGCGGATGTCCTTAAATTTTCTATTAATTTCCTGGAGGTTTATTTCCCTTCACCTGAGAGGATCATCAGGAAGGGGAGAGTATCCCATGTCACAGCTGATCAAGTTAATATAGAGGATCATGTTAATATCCATCGTTTCTTGATCATTGGATGATTTCTTCTTCTTATGGGAGGAAATCATTGGATGTTCAATGATCTTACTAAACAAATTTTTTAAATACAGGGGTTTGATGATTAGAGGATGATTTCTATGGTTCATGGTTATTATTAGGTTATCATTTTATCTGATGAGTCCAAGTTCTTAGCATGAAGATTTAGATCTATATTGCTGAAGTTTGGATTTAACTGAATTCAAGAGTGGGATAAGAATTTGGACCTGATAATGTCAATAATACTCATGATTTGGTATGGATTAACATTCGTAAAATAAATTGGCATTACTAACATCCTTGAATTCTATGGGATACTGCATCATCATATGGGAATCCCATTCGAATGAATAAACATACTAAAAATAATATATTTGGTCATTTTTTTAGGATTCTTGTTGAATTGGATATGGATTATATAATAGTAGAAGAGGTTGTGTTGATAACTAGGGATTAAAGTTTTAATTTGGATAATCAATATAAACGGAGGACAATGTTTTTTTCTTAATTGTCACTTCTTTGGTAATATAGATTTTGAATGCAACAAAAATGAGGATTGTGGCTTGTGAAAGCATAAAGGTCACACTGATGATTTTTATGAAGAATAAGGTGAAGGAAAATACCTCTAAACCATATCTTGGGCTGACTAACCTCCTTACTAAGCCTTTTATTAAGGATTCATTGTAGGTACCCATTGAGCATTCTCATCCCACCACTGGGCATGTTTCTTAGGATTCAGTGTAGCTACATTTTGAAAATACTAATCCCATTACTAAGCCTGATATTTATGTTTAAATGTAGGTACCTATTATGCCATCTCATCCCACTGCTCAGAATGTTTCTCAGGACTCAGTGTAGGTACCTATTTCCATTACTATGCATGTTATTCTGGTTTCAGTGTAGGTACCTATTGAGACTACTAATTCAAATTTGGAGACTATTTATCTTGATTCATCTTAGGTAACTGTTGACACTTTTCCAGAATCTGATGTGGCTATTTCATTGACAAATTTGATGTTGTAATTGGATGGTACTTCTACCAAGACAACTGAGGATGACATTCCTAGTGAACCTCTTATACATGATCTGATTCAGATAGTTTTCAATGAATCTTATGGTTTGGATATTGTGAAGAACCTGGTCCCTCAATCTACTAATGGTAATAATAGTAGTGATAGAATAATTCAGCTTCTACAAGATACAGATGGATCATTCTCTCAAGTCTCATTGTCTAAGGCTGCAAGGAATTCTTTGTTGCAGGTCAGTCAGGAACTGGTTCAATCATAAAATTAGTTCACTCCACTGAGTGGATCTTATTGGTTTGATGATAAAGAGGACTCTTCCAATGAAGATTAGTCTCAATCATTGGAACGTCCAGATTTTATTCCAGACCCATTGGGAATTTTGGTTATTTCCTCACCCGAAGCTGGTAACGGAATGAAGAAGAAGAGTGAGAAGATGGTTAAGCACATGCAACTACAATTGGATTATGGGACTAACATCATGTCCAAATCTCTTCCATCATGATTATTTTCTTTTGGAATGTCTAGGGTATTGAGAATTATCCCACAAACACAACCCTTAGGAATTTTATTGTGGCCAACAAACCTAGCCTCATTGGTATTGATTAGCATCATATATCTTCTAGTAAATGGAAGGCCTTTTAATGTTCAACACTTGAGTAATATCTAGTTTCCCATAATGATTATAAGAATTCTCCAGAGTCACTTTGGGTTTTGAAACATGATATTATCTACTTTATTTCATTCATTCATGATCAGGAATTGATCACTCTCTCTATTGGGATAAATGGATATGCTATGTCTTTTACTTTTGTTTATTCCTTAAATCAGTATACATGAAAAAATTCTTTTTTGTCAGCTCAAGAAAGCATAGAACTAGATATGAGACAATGATTTGTAATTATTGGTGATTTTAATTCTGTGATTTGTCCCAAAGAAAATACTTTGAATTTTTTTAACAGGCTTGTTTCTAATGAGTTCTATTCTTGCATTAATTCTAGTAATTTCATTAATGTTCCAGTCATGTGTATTAATATTACTTGTCGAAGATACACATTAAATGGGTTACAAGCTAACAAGATTGATAGGTGTATTTATCATGTGTATTGGGGTAATTAGGATATTTCTTTTCATGGTATCACTCTCCAAGAGTTCACCCTAATCAAAATCCTCTTTTAATGGATCTGTGTCTTAATAGTTTGAGATCATCTCCTTTACCATTTAAGTTTAATAATGCACAGTTAAATATTCCATGTTTTAGGAAGATTGTTATTGAGGCATGGGAGACCACATTCATTGGAAGTCCTTTTCACATAATGTTTATGAAGCTATTAGCTATATAGTCAAAGAACAAAGAGCAGAGTAATCAATCATTTCTAGGCATTGATCACGATATTCAAAGTGATGATGGTACTCTAATGCAGTGTCAAGAAATTAATGATGGTCATGTTTTTATATCTAGGGAATAACTACTTGCTCTTTCTAAATTAAATGAGCTCTTGGACTTAATAGAAAACCTACCTTAGAATCAATACAATGTCAGGTGGTTGAAATATGGGTATAGAAACACATGAAATTTTGATTCATTTCATAGGGAATATAAGGTTAATATTTGCATGAATACAATCATGGTTGATGGATTTCTTTTCAGCTTTGAATATTATATTTATTTTGATTATTTTAGCTATTTTGAAAAAATTCACACCGATTCAGGGACTGATAATACTAATTAAATATTCAGGAATATTTCTTATATGGTTGAGACCTCTCAGAAGGATATGATCACTAAAATACCCACTGAGGAGGAAGTCAGTAATGCTTTCCTTCCTATGAATGTTGATAATGTGGTAGGTCCATATGGTTTCTCTAATATTTTTTTCATGATTTATTGGGATATTATTCACATTTAGTTTATTAATACGGTTAGAAATTTCATTTATCAAGATTCCATTCCTTTTTGTTCCAATTCTAGATTTATTACTTTGATTACAAAGAAGTTGAATGCTCTTAATATTTGAGATTTCAGGCCTGTGGCTATATTGATAACTATTTTCAAAAGATATCAATAATTAATTGAAAAATAGACTGGGAAGTATTGCTAAAGACTGTATTTCAACAAATCAATTTGGGATTGTTCCTTGAAGGATTAATCAATATTTCATGTATACATCATTTGAATGTGTCAATATTATGAGAAAAAAGGTGAGGTATGGTAATATGGATCTTGAGGTTGATATTTTGATGGATTTTGATATAATGAAGTGGATTTTATATTTTTGGTGTTAAGAATACATTTTTTTCTAATGGTTGTATCAATTTGATTAACTAATTCATAAAGAGTTCTATGCTCTCTATTATTGTTAATGGATCTCCTAGAAGACTTTTTATGTGTTCTAGGAGAGTGATACAAAGAGATCCATTTCCTGGCCTTCCTTTTTCTTTTCCAGAGGATTAATATGTATATGTCTTCCGGATCTTATGCATACTGGTCTGTATCAAAACATTACTATTAGCAGTGGTCTTTTTATTACTAAACATATTTTCAATAATGATTTTATTCTCATTTTGGGAAGGCAGATAGAATTACTATCTAATATTTTAAGGATGATTTTGAGCAGTATGAGAATGTTTTTGGTCATATTATCATTTGGAAGAAATCCCCTATTTTTTGGGGAAAGGGCTGTTATTTTATAAAAAACAGAGTTGCATGGAAGTTTTGGGTAACGAGAGCATCTAT
This sequence comes from Viscum album, assembly GCA_963277665.1. Taxonomy (NCBI): domain Eukaryota; kingdom Viridiplantae; phylum Streptophyta; class Magnoliopsida; order Santalales; family Viscaceae; genus Viscum; species Viscum album. The sequence goes on from OY728126.1 coordinate 278,109,285, forward strand.
AACTTTTAATTATCTTAGGGATCCCCTTTTTTTGGGGTTCTGTTAAGAGGTTCAACTTGGAAAACATCTATCTTAGAATTCCCAATCAAATAGATACATGGAAAAGAAAATATCTATCTCATGTAGGATTTGTATGTATTGTAAATTTTGTGATCACCTCGATGTCTATATATGTATTTTGTCTATTAAGATGTCCTGGAACACTTGTTATATATATTAAAAGAGTAATTTTTAATTTTATTTGGACTGGATTAGTTAATTAAAGGAATATTGTGATAGTTTCTTAAAGTGATTTCATTAGGCTTGTTGACATGGGAGCCATGGGGCTCAAGGATATTAAATTTTTTAACAAATATCTCAATGAAAAGATTACTTGGTCCCTCTTGACTTCTAATTATTTTTCTCTATAATTTATGTGTAATGGAATTATAACCAAGATATTAAATGGGAATACTGATTGTCCCCAATAATTGATGTGGCCCTCCATCAAGAATTCTTATTATAGCATTTCATAATTTTTGAAAAGATTGGTTTGTAGAAATTCATCTTTGAATTATTGGAGAATGGTTTGGTTATTATGTTCTATTGTTAAGGATATTGATAAACCTCCTTCTTTGAAGGATTTTTCTATTTCTGAATTTTACAATAACGTCACTTCTCAAAGGTTTCTTTTTATGTCCTCTGACAATGGATTTTTTTGTTTTAATTATTCTTCTATGCATACAATGATCTAGTTGCCAAGGTTAACTAGAATTTTTAACTCTATGGAGGACTATACATCTATGTGTACCGGGTCTTTTCTAGTGCCTTATTGGTTGATTTTGTTCCATTCTAACTTTATTCCACCTACACATTATTTTATGATGTGGAGGATTTAGAAGTGCAGACTTTCTTTGCAAAATGATGTTGCATCATGCTGGATTTCTTCTTGTAGATATTTGCTTATGTTGTCTTCCTGTGGATGAAACCTTTGATCAATCATTTAAATAATTTCTCTCTTCATTTTTTTGTGGAGTTACCTTTAGGGTTTTTTGGATGTTGCTTGAAACTAGAGAGCTTCAGCTAGATTATAAACACTATTTATCGGGCTGATTGCAGTTGTCAGGTGAAACTGGTTCCCCATTATGCAGTTTTAGGGATGATTTCTTTTATTCAGAGGGCCCAAAATACAATGTTTTTTAGAAAAGAATTATACCAAACTCTAATGGTATTCGGGTGCTCTATATTGTTGTTCTAGATATTGCATGGGCTCAAATTGGCACCATGGGGAATAATGTTTCAGATCATTTTGTTTCACGAACTCCAGGTGTTTCTGGGAGATGTAAGAAGTAGATTAGATGAAGCATGTATGGTGGATAACTCTGATCACTCGGTGCCTGAAAATTAGAGTTTATGTGGTGGCTTTATGTGAATCGCGACCTTTAGGATGTGGTGGCATATTCCGCACTTATACGAGCTTCGCTAAACGCTATTTCTACCATTTCATAGGAAATGGTTTGGAAACTGAGGCTATGTTATGGGAAATGGTTAAGGTTTCCAGGTATTCCTTTTATCTTGGATGGATGGTTTTATGGATGGAATCTGACTCATATTTAGTAGTTTACATTCTTAGAAATTTTTCATGGAATGTTCCATGGAAGATTCTTTCAGCCTGGGATGGCTGTCTCATGCTTGTGGGGATGTTTTATTGGGTTTTCAATCAAGTTTATATAGAGTAAAATTGGGTTGTTGCCTCTCTATCCAAGAATGCTATTAAATAGGTTAACTTTATACGGTCCTTTGTTGCAGCAACCTTCTGTTGTGGGTTAGTGGATGCTGATTCGCACGGGGATGTGTGTATGTGTCTTTGTTAACCCCCACATTAATTATCTTTTATTTTCATTACATTTTTATTAATAAAATCCTCTTGGAACGAGTTTCCCTACTGTTTATTCTTTTTATAAGTGGGGGACCCTGAGACATTCCATTGAATTCACTACATCTCATGTTATTTTTAAAGACTCATGATCAATGCTTCATATTTAAATTTGTATTCGTTGTGTAAAATTCATATGCATGTTGGATAATGATACCACATCATTCCATATGCCTTATAAATTAATTTACATTTGAAACCTAGTGAATTATGTTGATTTATTCTATATTAAATTTCACAAAAAAATCCTATGATCATTTTCCTCATTTATTGTTATCTTCTTAATCCATGAGACATGTTTTGAATAAAATATGATGATTTGATAAGATTTATATCTAGAATTATTGATATTTCATTGATGAAATATTGTTAATCATATTTCAATCCCATGTTCTTAACGTTTCATTCCATTCATTAGAGATTATGTCTCGTATTAGTGTTTTTTTTCATTTATAATGATTATTACCTTTCCATTTAAATTTTCCCATTACTTTTTGCCTAAATTTCATAGTTTATTAAATGATAATCTTGTAGTATTAAGATGAATAAATACTGTAATGTCACTATATATGAATTAATTTTTTGATATATTCTATGTTTTGTATGGATCACTTGTTTTGATCTGAGAGAGAACACGAGAACCATATTAAGGATCCATTTATTGACTCACCCTGATTGTTTGGTTATGAATCAATGTGTTGTGGGAATGCCTTATTTTTCAAAGGAATGATTTTCTAGATTGTTTCTTATTATCCTCAGTGATTATAGTTCTCAAGGGTAGAGACCATGGATGAACCCATTTGAAAGATTTCTACTCTATACCATGGGTGATATTTAATCCCCTATGGGAGATATTATGGATGGACTTAGAGTCACCATGCCTCGACTAATACAAGGGATGTTGTAATGGTCGTCTTGAACATACTCAGTGGTATTGGGTTCTATATGATGTTCCCATAGAGACACATGTGATTCAATTAGATTGTCTTGGATGGGTTTGAGACTCCAGCACTAGATTTTATTGATTAATTTATAATGTGTTCATATGATATTCATCCTTTTATCATTATTACAAGCTTTGTTATTCCCATGTGGTGTTTCTCATTTGTTCCTTCAGCACACATAAATTATCAAATGTGAAATCGACCTTGAGTTGAAGAATACTTATTAGGTTATTTATTTTTTTAGTTCATTTCATTTTCAATTGTAATTTGTATACATGTTCTTACTTCAATGGTACCCCTCTACAGAGATTCAGAATAGGCTGAAGAAGGTGGTATGGGATGGGTGTCTGTTTAGGAACCAATCCCATGTTGTTACTGTTTATTTATATATTTCTCAACAAATATTATAAGGGACACTGCCTCTTAATTAAATATTGAAATGGAATGTTCTATATTCCATGTGTGACAGAATACTGAGATTTATAAATCACACCCTGTTCAGGTAGCATTTGGAATCCGAGTAGACTATATTATATTGTGTACAGATAAATGGAAGTGTATTGCTTATAAATCTTGATTTTCTTGCTATATTAGACGGATAATTGGGTGTAGAGGATCGATTATTTTCTTAATATGTTGTGTATTAGATTTTTCCAGTTGTAGTTTTGTATAGAATGTAGTATATTCATGTACTAATGTTCCCCCATATTTCATTTTTTTATAGTCTTATGAAATGTAATTATCATTTTTTGTTTCTTTTAATGGATTTTATCTTCATTTTGGTTATTTATTCTTCTTGGATACATTATTTATATTCCATTACTATATTTTATGTATAATATAATATTATTTTTTATTTATTGATTACCTATGTTGGTAGAAATATCAATTAGGTCATAGTCTCTCCTTGGAAACATCTTATTCCCTCACTTCTAGTCGGTAGCCGCTTGTATTATGGAAGATATGCTTGAGGACATGCAGACCACCACCTTAGGGAAATGTTTAGTGGCATCGATTGTGGGATGAAACAGTTATATGTATATATATTTAATACTCTAAATTGTTTGGAGTATGTTTTTGAATTCGTGATTGTTGGGATAATACATGTTGATGAGATAACATCATTGTTTTAGACTATTTAGACTCATATTAAACCAACTCGAAGCACAAAAAAATAATTATTTTTATAACTAGTGAAATTATTTTATAATTTCTTATAGGATATTATGTTTTCCAAAATGTATCTCCATGAATGAGTGTTATAATGTTCAATAATAGTAGGAAAATGACTGTAGGTGCATCCAGATTATTAAAATATAGATAGAATTGGATATATGGATTAATATTTGAATATTACATTTGGAATTTATTAAGTACATGAATTGTTCTATATCACACTATTAAAGAAGTTCATGCCAGACCAAAAATATGATCTCAACTCTAAATAAATAGAATTGAAAAACATCTATAATTCTATAAAAACACTATGTAAGTTATTGGCACTAAATAGAAAGTATTAAGAAATTGGTAACTCGACTGGTAATGTTACATTTTATATATCCTAAAATGGATGAATCAATAAGGGAACCAAATGATTTTATGAAGAAGAACCACTGTCATGTTTTTTAATGTAATATCCATAAAAATTTCATGGAAGGAATTTCTGAAGGGGGATAACATAACACCTAAGAATCAATTATTATGAGTGAAAATTATATTTTAATATAATTATAATAAAATGAAAATTTTAATATTTCATTTAACAAAAAATTATAATTTAATATAAATAATATTGAATCAGAAATTACTTGGTCAAAATCTTCCTGTAATTAGTTTTTGAAATTTTCACATTGCAATAAGATCCTATGAACAAATGGAAATGTAGTATTTAACTATTAAAAAATAATATTTATTTTAACTAATTATAATATTCACAATTTACAACTTATTTACATTTAATTTGGTAGAAATAAGGATAATATCATTTGGTTGTAAAAAGGGATATTTTTCATAAAACTGGTTTAAAAATTCATTATGTATTTCCATTTTATTTAATTAAAAAATATTTATTAATGAATTATTAAAAATCAAGTTAAAGATTATATATTTACATATATAAAATTAAATCCATATAATTATTGTTACTAGTTATATAGGTAATATAATGTCTTTTTATTCTTGAATAATGTTTTTCATAAAAATATGTTTTCTGACATGATTTGCAGAATTATTTTTAATATAAAATTCATCAAATAATTTGATCTAAAATTTATAAAATTGGTGCATTATTTTTAATCATCATGTAAAAATTTTATATTGTGGATACTTTCATTATTTTTCATAATGAATAATAAATTTTTTAAGAATTTTAACACCATGGTTCACATTAAAACAAGATTACCAGGGGTTAAGCTCAAAGGATAAGTGTTAAAATAACATAAATATTCTCTAAAACCCCATTTTTTAGGTTGTATGCCCATATTATAATTATAAAATTCTAATATTTTTATTTTTTTTGAGATTTTCAATGAATTTAACTATCATTATTTAAAAACATTGTAAAATTTCAATGGTTCTATTAGGTTTAGTTTTTAAAGGGATCCACCTCCGATAACATATTCACACCTATTAATCCATTTATCCTGTCAAAAACCCACATAATGTGGTCCAAAAATCCATATTAATGTTATATATCATTTTATATTATCAAAATACCAATCCTAGCATCCTTAATAAGAGATATAGAGGAGGTTTTTATTTGAGAATGTAATTGTCTTCACCAAGATCTTTCTTTTTATTTAATATTTTACCAACAAATATTTTGTATTAATATTTAAAATATAATAACTCCAATATAAAAAATTTATTTATAGTTATATATATATTAATGTAATAATATATATCAATCTCTTTATCCATCATATTGGAAACAAAACCATCACTTGTGTGTATGCATAACTAACGCCTCGTGAGCTGATGAAATTTGTTTCCCATTACCAACTCCAATAAATAGTATTAATAATCGATATATTGAATATATATGATTTATATGATTTAATAGTTATTTATTAAAAATTTTATATTATTTAATTACTCACCCTTTCACCCATTATTTAAATGATAATGTCTCTCATTTATAGGTATGACTTATCTTCTCCATAATGCAATGTGATTAATTTCAGATAACCAAATTTCAGGACTGATTATAAAATAGTATCGAATTAATAATTATTATATTTATAATTGAAATATAATTATTAAGATGAGGGAATATTACCTTATTCACATGAACTAAAACTTCCATGATAATCCATGCCTGAGAAAAAGGTGCAGTTAATACCCAAATCAATGGTAATAATGAAATATTATTAGTGATCATGTGATATGTTATTATAAGTGGATAATATATGAAAAATTAAATATGAATATAGTTATTTTGTTAATTAATAATAAGTTTAAAACCATTATACAGGAGGATAAATCAATTTAATCCTATTGGAAGTGTTGATTAAGGTATTTTATCTCAATTTCAATTCCATTACGAAATATTTAGAATAAACACATAATTATTATTATCTTTTGTATATACATCCTGATTTATTTATTTGAAATGAATATTTATTTATTAATGATAACTAATATTTCATTTTTTATTTACACTTTCAAGGGGAACCAATTGATATGTTACCAAAGAGTTATGAATTTATTTTTAATGATCTATTTTTTTGGATTTCCTTAATATACTATGAAGGAATATTATAATCCACCCTCATAAAATCCATCTACTTTTTTATCATCTATATAGATAAGAATTTTCAATATTTTTCCAATCTATTAGTCTCTATGTAACATGATCCATCCAATGAAATATTTAACATAAAACATAACTACATTTCCTTTTTATATGAAACAATTTTCTTCAATGCCCATATTTTTCAAAAATAATTTACAAAATACTATTTTTTATTTTACTAAGATAATTGAATGTTATCCTTTATTTTTATTGGATTTCAATAAATTAATTATAATTTTTTATGGAAGGGTAATTTTTTTACTTTCTCTATAAATTTTAAAAAGTAATATCTCTTTAGATGTATATGATGCTAAAAAATGGTCCCACTACACTATCCAATTTACAATTTTTTCATTATTCTACAAATTATCAAATATTTTGACTAGAAATTAATTTTATGAAATATTTATTTAATTTTTCACATAAATTCTCTTTTATTCAAAAAATGACCTGAATTTACTATAAAACCAATACTATATATTATCAATTTTTTTATCATTAACATTATCCTAAAAAATAATCACTTATTTATTCATTGGAAATTAAATTTATCTTAAATATACATATGATTTATATCATGTATATGATTTTTTCCAAACCATATTCCATTTTAACATGTTTTTTATATCGAATTTCATTTAATTAACCTTCGTAATATTAATATACTTTATGATTTATTTAATATATACATTTGTTGTTGATGAATATTATTATAAATGAAAATCTATATATAAGGAATTAATTGGAAATGTAGTGATGGGTATGAACCAAAATAATATATCTAATTGATGCATGAACATGTCTAATGTAAAAATTAGTTGGAAAAATATTTTTTTTCTATTTACGTATATATCGGTTATATTGTTCTTATGTAAAATCCAAATGGTACAGATATCATGATGATTAGGATCATGAAATGTAATATTATTCATTTCATTCAATAATAATTAAATTGTTTTTATCCATTAGATTATTTCACTAATATTATCCCCAAATTCAATTCATGCTCAATTTATTGATTAAATGGAATGTGTTTTCATTTATATATATTTTAAAATTAGTTATCCCTTATTTACTCATTTTATCATACTCTTTATTTATCCATTATTGATAAGTTTAGCATAGACTTATTTTATTTCCCTTCTCGAGCTTATGGAGATAAAATCATTGGATGAATTTAAATGATGCATATTGTTTAATTTTTTGTGTAATTAATGTATTCCCAATGTAAAATGGATATAATTTATGTGTTTTACTTTTCACAGAATATTAACTAAACAATCCTTCTGGATATGACTTCAATTATATATTAAACTATATTAATGCAGAGACATGAAATTGGTTACTTGATTTGGGGTTGTTGAATTTGAGTAAACATTATTATATTGGGGTAAAATATAACACAATGTGATTTTAGAATTGATTTCTCTCTAAAAAATTTGAATTATAAAAGTTAATATGAATCAAAAAATGCAATATTTGTTTGAATAAAGTATTTTTAAAATAAAAAATTGTATATGATAATAAATAGAAAAATGAAATTGAAATTTTCATGAAATAAAATCATGTAATGAAATTCATTATATACTTCCTAATGATAAGAAAACGTTACTGTAGTAGTTATATACTTAATGAAAAATCATTGTTTAAAAACATTCCTATTATTATATATGATATATTTATATACACTATATAACATATGGATAATATTTTTTACACATGTATAATAATTATTGATCATCCATAGATTGATTATAAATTTTTTAGAAATGAGTATAATATCATTTGAAGAAAAAATAGATATTTATCCTAAAACTACTTTATACACCCAATGTGTTATTATTAATAATTTCAATTAATAATTATTAATTAAATATTTTGATGAAATATATAGGTATTATAATTAAATATATATGTTAATTTACATCTGTTTATTTTTACAAGTATTGTAATTAAAATAAATTTATTCTTATTCTAAAATAATATGTTTTCTAAAAAAACATCATATTTTTCCAACTAATATTAAAATTATCCTTTTAAAATATAATAAATTTAACACTAAAATATAGATACCATTTTTGGGATAATAATTATTATTATGATGAAATAGGTTCATCTCAATTTTTACCCATTTTCAAATGTTTCTATGGAAAAAATCATCTCACCGTTTTTAGGATTAAATGGGTTAATGAGGGGTTTAAACATAGAGATAACGCTTCAAATGTCCCTAAAAACTAACAAAATATAATTAGTTTAACTTTTTTAGAATCCAACGTTTCATATATTTAAAAAATACAATTTGGTTCAATTTTCTCAAGAAAATTACATAATATTATTTTCAATAATTGAATATTTGTAATGTTGTCACTCTATAGACATAGAAAAGGGAACCTCATATTCTCACCTCATAAACCAACATTATCCCATTATATCTAACAATATCAATTAAAATACCTTCCAAAAATCATTAGAAATGACATATAGGGTCTATTCTTCCCTATATATCCACATACGATGCATAAGATTTTTTTAATGAAAATTATCCAATGAAATGATATATGTTCATACATGCCACTTTATGTTTTCATTATACTTCAACATCAAAAAAATATTCTCTAACCATAATAATATAGTAAATTTCGAAAAATTCATATAATAAAATTTTTTATAATAGTACAATCATTTTGTATCATAGTTTTATCCAATAGAAAATGAATTTGTTTCTGATACGTACATACAAAAAACCACCTCCATGATGTTACATGTTTCATTTTTCCACACCACCACACATGGATGGTAAAAATTATTTAAAAAAAACTATATATTATATATAATATATAATTGTAATTTTTGAAATATTAATTATTAATTTTCCTCATTTTATTCGATTCATTGATAAATTAAAAGATTACTCTATCGTACAAGTTTAATACCACCTCCGTGATGTTATGTATTTCATTTTCTGACACAGAATTACATATATTTTTTTATCAATTTATTTATAATAAATAAATATTATATCTTGAAAAGTATTAGTATACTTGAGATGATGAAACCATGACCAAGGGTCGAGGACTAGAATCACCGAATATAAACATTAAATAAAAATATAAATTATTAGACCCATGAATATTGAATTTCATAGAGAGTTATAAATTGGGGATTAGAATATATTAATACATCATATTTTGTAATATAATTATGATCACGGTTTTTACATTTATTTATAATAAATATTTTTTTAATACATGATGATAGATCGTCTAATTTTTTTTTTCAAAGCACAAATAGGTTTATGATGAAATTTCATTCATTATCAGTACTATTTCTACTTGATTATCCATTGTAAAATAAATGAAATTTAAATCTTAAAAAATAATTTTATTCTCTTCTAGTGAAATCAATAGTGTTCAATTATTCTTTCTAATTTCCCCATTTTTGTTTCTAAAAAATAATATATGTTTCTTTATAATGAAGAATGTGCATAATTATCATTTTTAGTCAAGAATAATTTTATTCTATAGTAATGTTGTATATAATGAATCAGCAATGTGATTTTAATTTCTCAAATTATTATGTAAACTAATTTTCAACCATGTTTTAATTTATTTTTATACAATTAAAAAATAAATTTTACAATGTTATCAATATGGGATAGATATAACTATTTTTAAAATTGCGTAATGAATAATTGTTTAAATGTTTACTAAAATATATTTTTCTACATCCATACCCTTTTTTCATTAAAATGATTTCATTACATGTTTACAGGGTTTTATAAATAATATCATATTATTTTTTCGAAAAAAAAAATATTCTTTAAATAAGTTACAAAAAGAAGAGTTTTTCTCCTCTTATTTTTTCAAATTATATTTCAAAATATTTAATAAATGTTTATTATTTATGTTAACATTATTTAAGTAGTATTATACATCACTTGTGATATGATCTAATAATAAAATACTATTTATTATTATGTATGGATGATTTCTCTATTAAGTGATATTTATTCTCTGATGAAATGATTAATGATATTGGGATCTCATGAAATAGATATGTATACTTTACAGTATGTGTTTTGTGGAATCCAAATTATATTAGCCTATAATGAATTGGGAAGTTATAGATATATCATGATATAATATTAAAATCAATGGCGAGTGATCCCAATATAATATGGGACTTGATGCTCCATGAATGTAAAGTCAATAGGGTGTGAACCCAATATAACATGTGACCGTTTCACTATGTTATGAAGGTTTTCATAGTGAGATATTGTTAATTAAATGGTTTCTTATTCCCAATATTATTCAACCCTAATATTTCATGTAATTTGGATTATGATATATTCTAATGGTTCATGATTTTTTAATGATGATTATTCACTCTTATAACTTTAATATTTTGATATAATATAGTTTTATTACATGGATCCATATTTATGATCTATTAATGATTAGTTATGAATTTATTAGGATAAAATAATTATCATATACACATATATTTAACTTAGTAACCATTATGATAATAAATTAATATCTCCCTTATTTACCCTTACTCGACATCTCAAAATAGAAAAATGTTACACGTATATTGTGGGAGATATTGAAGATCAAAAATGAAATATATTATTTGTGTATATAGTATTCAAAAAAAAAATTAACCTTTAATGTTTTATATTGTTTATGATGTTTTGGTCAGAGTGAATACACAAGAGGGGGGGTGAATTGAGTTCCAATTAAAAATTTCTATTAATAGTATTTCTATTAAAAAAATCCACCTATTATAATCAAGTTAAACTATAGTGAATTTATATATATTGTAAGAGTTCAATTAGTTTTTAAAAGATTTATTAGGTCTCAGTTAATCTAATCAAAAGATTAAATTAAATTTGAAACTAACTTACTGGTTCACAATAAGTATAAACACTTGCTGATTTAAGTATCAAAATAACATTAAAACAAATTGTATTTCAAAGTAATTAGCAGCGGAATATAAAATATATAGTATACTTTAAACTTAATCAAAGATGAAAAGAAAATGTAACTAAGAGGTTCAGTCTCAATATGAGACATAGTCCCCTCAAACAATTTATCTAAATTTGATCCACACCCTAGACTGGGGTAAACAATAGTGCAAAGACTGTCCAGGTACTAAGTCCTATACCACAGTTATTCGTGGGAACAATAGCACATAGGCTATCTTGGTCACACTTGACCTCTTCCACAATTCACAGTGAGATATAGTAATGTGTAAGAAGTTTGAAGTGGGGACTTAGTATCCTACAGTTCAGTCCCAGTGTGAGTGTGTAAATACATTGCTCAAAAGGTAAATTAATAAAGCACAATAGAGATAAACAGACAGAGATTAGTTTAGAGTGCTCTATGTGTTGTGAGTGAATCTCTATACTCTTTGGATTGATTTAAATGAAGCTCTGAGTCTTTCTATGGTTTTTGTTTGAAAAAAATAGGGTTGTTTTCTTCATGTTCAGTTTGATCAGCTTGAGAGCATGAAGATCTTTCATTGTATATTTTCACTCCACGACTAAGATGCAGCATGTGTTCTCCTTCAGGAAGAATGGATTCATGTATGTTCAGTGATCTATGAGTATAGAAGTAGTCAATCTGTATGCAACAGTATTCAGAATTAGTTTTCTTGTAGTATGTACTCTTCATGCAAATATTTTTATACTTGATTTTCACCACCTTTTTCCACTATGTGTGTCCAGTCTTTGTCCTTCCTTTTATAGCTTTCAGCTCCGGAAATGGGAATTATTAACATTTCATGGGTACTTGGTATGGTTCCCTGACATGCCAACAATCCACATTAAATAACATTGATTGCATTAAAATCATAAAAAATGACTGTTTCTTAATAAATAAATAATATTGACAAAGGTAGAGTTTTACTGGTCAGTCGTTCATCAGTAGCCTTCTGTCAGTAGTGGAGGACTTTATATATTGCAGTGAGCTCCTATCGATAGCTCTTTGATGTTGTACCGGTAACTCCTTGTATCAGTAGCTACTACTATGTGTATCAATAACTCTATATACCGGCGACTCCTTCTATTGGTAGCGCTTGGCCTATCAGTAGCTCTTGTCTATTAATAGCTTGCTTGTCTATTAGTATCTTGCTTGTCTAGGTGACTGTATCATAAACCACACTTGTTGGTAGACTTGTTCTATCGGTAGCTGTCTGTATCGTTGGCTCTTTTGTATCGGTAGCTCGTTTTGTATTCGTGACTCTATTTGTAGCTTGTGCATACTGGTAGCTCCATTCTGTACCATTGAATTGGACATCGGTAGACTTATGCATACCGATAGACTTGTTCTATCAGTAACTTAGCTTCTATCAGTAGCTGTCTATATCTGTGGACGATCTATCAGACCTGTGCTTACCGGTGGACTTATATATACTGGTATCTCTGCATATCGGTGACCGTTTCTTATCAGTGACCTTTTCTTATCGGTGACTATATCTATCGGTAGACTAAGTACTGGTAGAGATGTTTGTCTATATCCGTAGTTATAGGCATATTAGTAGTTGTTTATGCAGAACATATCCGATTGAGTTAGAATTGTTTCAAAATACATATAAAAATATAAATAATGATTATTTTACTATAATTGTCAACTTGATCATAGATTAAAAGAATTAATATATAGATACACATTATTTGGGATTATCAAATTATGTGAAAGCATAATTGGGATTATCCAAATAGGTGAGGTAAAAAATCTCCCCCGTTTTGATAATCACAGCTTATGATATTATAATCTCAAAATAATCAGAAATTTATCAGAGGATATAACATTAAAATTAATTATAGCAGATAAAACAATATAAGATGTGAAATGTTAAATGTATCCTAGGTGGAATTAAGTGCAATGGTATCAAAGTTACAAGTCACAAAATGAAATATATAGTAGCTCTCCTCTTCAGTTCTGTTACCACTCTCCCCCTTTGTGATTAGAAAAATGTGGGAAAGAAAAGACAACCATTTGTATTTCATGTTGAAAAAGGTACAAGGAAATAAAAACAAAATACAAGGGATTCCTATCAAATATCTAAGCCACTTAGTCAATCCACATCCCCAATGTGAGATTTTCCCTTGGAATCAAGAGAGGATTCAGGATGTGTGGATGCAGGAGTAGGCTTAGGAACACCAGAAATGATCATAGGAGGCTGAGGGACTGAAACTGTTCCTAGTTTGTACTGAGCAGCCCTCTGAGTGATCATAGGAGTAAGGATTTTGATAGCTTTCACTGGAGTCATCAGAACAAGAGAAGTAGCAGAGGCCAAGGCAGGTAAAGATATAGGTACAATCACTGGCCTAGCATCGACATGCAAGAAAGGAAACAAGAGATTTCTGAAATCCATAATGATTCCTCCTCCTCTGTCCATTGCAGATATGAAATCATCCTTGTTCTCTATGACTTTGTCCAATGATGGAGTCAAATCACTGAGCTTGATGACTTGTTCTATGAAGGCTTGATTGACAGGAGGTAACTTCATGTTTTCTAACATAAGATTGAAATGATTGTTGAGATGATGCTTGGTATAAACCCTTTGGAAATAATAATATACCCTGTCTTTCACTTCTTTCTGAGAGGCATAAGCTTCTCTCATATAGTTCTGAACAATCTTTATTATCTCTCTAGCTGTATCTCTAGTAGAAGTGACCAATTTGATCAAATATGATGAGTCCACAGAGCCACTGGTTGATGCTAAACAAAGTTCCTCCTTCATCAAAGCTCGAATCTGATTCAGTTCTATTGAAGGTCTGGAGGCAAGATAACCAATAGAGAAGGTTATTATTTCCTTGAAATTTTTGGTCAACCAACTGATAAGATATTTCACATGGGAATCCTGTGTGCTGACATGATATTTCAAGGAGGTTTTCAATCCCTCAAATATCGATACCATATGGCTCACAAAACATTTTACATAAGCTAGATCTTTATCTCTTTGGGATCTAGAACTCATATAAGATTCTAAAGAGATAACATATTTCTTTAGAACTTCAACATCCTCTTCCACTCTAGATACATGAGTCTGGAAAGCTGTAATTTCATCTACAATTTCTGCCATAATGGAAGAGACATTAAAGCCAAGATAGAGTTCAAAAGATTATAAATTACTCATCTCTTCAACAATGCAATGCTTCAACACAGCAACAGAAGCACTAAAAGACTCTTTCAGCTCATTCTTTATGGATTAAAGATCATCCCCGGTGATCATATCAGCTGGTGAAACCACAAAAGGTTCTCTTTCCGATACTATACTGTTCACCGAGTCATTCATAATCGATTGATTGTATGCCACCAGTGAGACTTCCATTTTCCTTATTTCTTCCACAAAACTGATTTTGAGATCAGACTTTAGCTTATCCATATTATACATTCTGACCACATCTTTAGGTAAAAACTCAGTCTTAATATCATAATTTGTTTTTGGTCTATTGAGGGATGCCTCATTATCAGAATCTAGATAGTCCAATCCACAAACCACAAATCCAGGGTCTTCTGCCCAATCCTCAATTTCAACTTCCACTAAAACACTACCAAACCTGAATGGATGCTCCCCATCAACCGGTGCATTCTCTTGTACATCAACCGCATTCTCAGCAGGTCTTTCATCCTCAAAACAATCTTCTACAATCAACTCCATCTCTACCACAGCAGGAAGGATCCTCTAGATTAGGAACATGTCCTTCCATCTCACCCACTACTTCATTAACATGCACAATTGATCTTCCAATCAATGGGATTAGACTTATGCAGACAGAATCAGAGGCTTCCGATTCATTTTCACATTCTTCTTCATTATCAGGGGTTGGCTTGTCGTCCTCAATAGCTGGTGTTTCTTCTTCTAATAAAGTTTCCTTTTCTAAAGATATTATTTCAGAAAGAAGACTTGGGGGTAAGTTTGGATCCCTTCCATCACCCATATAATTCTCCTTATCATCAGTCTCATCACAGTACTCAGGTTCTTCTTCGTCAGGTCCTAGACCTGGATCCCTCAAATCATTAGGCCTTGAAGGACGATCCAGAAGATTAAAATTATCATATAGCTTCTTGTCATAATTAACCCACTCTCTTCTCTATGGATTATAGTTTATTTTCATGTATTTTCAAACAGTACTTGTGATACAAAAATTATTCTTTACTTCCACTGTCTCATCCTGAGACTCAGCTACCCCTTTCACTTTGATCATCACAGAGATCATCTTGGGAAAGAATAAGGCATTTTTTTGGACTTTGGTATAATCATATCCTCTATTTGATTTATTACCAACCTAAACAAATTCACTTTCACACAATGTATCAAAAGATATAACAAATAGATATCCTGATATCTTAAATTCATAAAGTCCCATTGTCTTGGAATTAAAACATGATGAACAAAATTGAACAACAATGTATTATCTCAATTAATTTCAGCAGCCTCCACCTGTCTTTTATTTCCCTTACTAATGAGATCCTCTAAAGCAGTATCATAATCAAATATGTCACTTTTAGGTGGTACTGATCTCAAAAAATATCCAGGAACACCTTTTTGGGGAACCTTCAGGCATTCAGCCCACTCAACAGGTAAAAAAATATCTCCTTTCCATTTACAATGGAAATAATTCGGTTCTCATCTTCTGATTTCTCAAAGCTTACAAACTCATAGAACTGTTTCACTAGCTTTGGATAGTAGGGGCCATTTTTTTGAAAATAAATCCTTCCACTTCTGATCTTCTAGCACCTCTAGAACTAACGATTTACTGGACGACAACCCTTCCACGCATAACACTTTTTCGATCACAATAAATCTATTATGTAAATGAGGGTTCACTAGTCGCATTCCTCAACTTGTTCTACCACCACTGCAACTTTCTTCTGGCTTGGTCTTTTGCTTCTTCTCATTTGGCTCATCAAAGTCTTCTCTGATAGTAGGGAGTTTGGTTTTTTCCATCTTTGGTTCGGGGAAATTAGTGTTTTCGAGAAATTCAGGAGCTAAGGCTTGAGGGTTAAGTAAATGTTTGATGGATTGAGAAGTAACCAGAACATAGGTTTATCATTTAGGAAACATAAAACAAATAATTAAAATAATTATAAACAATTTAGATTCTGGAGGCAGAGAGAAGTTTAAAACAGCGCACAATCAGTAGGGTATATCAGTGAGAATTACTATTAATGGGGTACATCGGTGAGGTTTATCGGTGAGGTTTATCGGTGATGTATAACATCGGGGAGGTTTATCAGTGAGGTATAACATTGGTGAGGTTTATCGGTGAAGTATAACATCTGTGAGGTTTATCGGTGAGGTATAACATCGGTGAGGTTTATCGGTGAGGTATAACATCGGCGAGGTTTATCGGTGAGGTATAACATCGGTGAGGTTTATCAGTGAGGTATAACATCGGTGAGGTTTATCGGTGAGGTATAAAATTGGTGAGGTTTATCATTCCTAACTCATGTATAATGTAACCTAACTGAGCCGAACGTAATGTTTTGGTGAAAATGTCATCTAATTGATGTTCAGTACTTACAAAGTCATGAGTAATATCACCTTTTTGGTAGTGATCTCTCAAGAAATGGTGCCTAATATCAATGTGTTTGGTCCTAGAGCGAGACACATGATTTTTTGAAATTTTAATTGCACTAGTGTTATCACAATTAATAGTAACATGCTTAAAATCATATCCAAAGTCCCAAAGAGTTTGTTTCATCCACAGAATTTGTGCACAACAACTACCAGCAGCTATATACTCTGCTTCGGCAGTAGAAAAAGCTATATAATTCTGATTTTTTCTACACCAAGATACAAAGGACTTACCAAGAAAATGACATGTTCCAGATGTTCTTTTTCTATCCAACTTTCAACCAGCAATGTCAGCATTTGAATAACTCATTAATTCAAAAGATGGTCCTTTTGGGTAAAACAAACCTAAATTTATAGTGTGTTTAAGATAATTAAACATTCTTTTAACTGTAAGTAAATCAGATTCTTTTGGATTAGCTTGAAATCTTTCACACATACATATACTAAACAAAATATCTGTTCAACTAGTAGTATGGTAAAGTAAGCTTCCAATCATACCTTTGTAGTTGGTTTGATCCACTAGTTTCCCAGTTTCATCTATATCCAATTTACAGATAGTACTCATAAGAGTATCACTTTCCTTAATATAATCGAAGACAAAACATTTTAAAAGATCCTTGGTATATTTACCATGATTAAAAATAATACCATTTTCATTTTAAAAGACTTGAAATCCAAGAAAATATTTGAGTTTTCCCATTAAACTCATTTCAAATTCATTTTGCATAATTTTTGAAAAGTCAGTACATAAAGAATGTTTAGAAGATCTAAAAATTATATAATCAACATAGATTTTTACTATTAAAACATCTTTAGAAATTCTTTTAATAAAAATATTTGGATCAGCAATACCTTTAGAAAAACCTTTTGAAATAATAAAATTGCTAAGTCTGTTATACCAAGCTCGTGGAGCTTGTTTCAAACCATATAAAAATTTAGAAAGTTTAAAAAAATGATTTTAAAAATGGGGGTTTGTAAATCCAGGTGTTTGTTCAAAAAATACATCATTAATTATAATCCCATTTTGAAAAGCACTTTTGACATCCATTTGATATAACTTGAAATTCAGATGAGCACCAAAGGCAAGTAATATTCTAATGGATTCTAATATAGCTACAGGTGCAAAGGTTTTCTCATAGTCTATTCCTTAATCTTGACTATATCCTTGTGTAACTAGCCTATCTTTGTTTTTAACTACATTTCTAGACTCATCAACCTTTATTTCAAAAAACCCATTTAGTGCCTCTTGTCAAAATGTCCTTGGGTCTGTTAACTAATTTCCAGACTTTGTTTCTTTCAAATTGATTTAACTCTTCTTGCATAGCCATTACCCAAAACTCATCATTGATTGCATCATTAAAATTTTTAGGTTTTAGCTATGAAAGAAAGGCTTGATGTTCAACCTGGTTTCTTAGAGAATCTCTAGTCTGTGTCCCTCTATCAAGATTACTAACAACAACATCCAAAGGATGATTCCTTAGAATCCTAGTTGATCTAGTAAAGGCAGGACTAGAAATTTCAGGATCTTCTCTATGTTTGGGTTCTATAGAAGAAGATTTTGGAATATGTCCAAAACTGGAAGTTTTTACAGCATGTTCTTTAGTTTTTTCATTATGGTATAGAACTCTCAAATCTTTTTCAAGATTTGCAAGATAAGGCTTAGTTCATGTGGATTAGTTTCATCAAAATTGATATGAACAGATTCTTCAACCCATTTGATTCTCTTATTAAAGACTCTATAGGCTTTTCTAGTTAAATAATAACCAAGAAAAATTTCATCATCACTTTTAGAAGAAAATTTGTCAAGATTATACTTTTTATTGCGAATAAAAACCTTACAGCCAAAAACTCTGAAGTAATTAACCTTTTCATTCCTATTATTCCACAACTCACAAGAGGTCTTCTTAAGAATAGGTCTAATCAAGACTCTATTAATAATATAACAAGTTGTATTAACATCTTCAGCCCAATAATAAATTGGTAGTCATACTCATTAAGCATAGTTCTTGCAATCTCTTGAAGGGTTCTATTTCTTCTTTCTACTACACCATTCTGTTGAGGAGACCTAGGGGCAGAGAAATTGTGACTGTAGCCATTGTGTGAGCAATATGATTCAAACTCATGATTTTCAAACTCACGACCATGGTCACTTCTCAGGGTCTTAATCTTAAGTCCACTATGGTTCTCTACAAACTTGGAGTATTTAATAAAGTAAGAACAAGAATCACTTTTGTGAGATAAGAAATATACCCAAGTATATCTAGAAAAGTCATCTACTAGAACATAGAAATAGTACAACCCATTTAAACTAGAAACTCTAGAAGGTCCAAACAAGTCCATGTGAACCAACTCTAGAAGTTGAGAAGTTGAAACTTCTTTCGTTGATTTAAAAAAAACTTTATGTTTCTTTCCCTTTTTGGCAGGGATTACTAACTTTGTCCTTTGGGAATTAAAGTTTACGTAGGTCTCTAACTAAGTTCATCCTATTCAATTTTCTAAGTGAATAAATAATGGAGTGTCCTAATCTTCTGTTCCATAACCATGATTATTTATGAAAAGAATTTAAATAAGTAACATTTTGTTTAGCTAAATAATTCAAATCAACAGCATAAAAATTTTCATTTTTCAAAGCAAAAAATACTAAAAGATTTTTGGAATTAAAAACATTACAAGAATCATTTTCAAATTTAACATTAAAACCATCATCACATAACTGAGAAATATATAACAGATTGTATTTAAGTCCATCAATAAATAAAAAATTGGAAATTAAAAATGAATTAGTGTTACCAATATGGCCTAGGTAGATGATCTTTCCTTTAGAGTTATCACCAAAGGGACATGGCCTCCATAAACTGTGATTAAACTCTATAGCATGAGTAGTCCCCAGACATGTTCCTTGAACATCCATTTTCCAAGTACTATACCTTCTTATGAGAACTCTTTAATCAATTTTCCTACAAAATAAGTTTAGATGGAAAATGATTTTGGTACCTAGATCTTCTTGGGTCCAGAAAGGATAGCATGAAATGCTTTAGGTACCAAAATTTTTCTTATGTGTTTCATATAATTTACAGAATCAATATATTTTGAAAGATAAACTTTATTTGGTCTATAACCATATGAATAACTAGTTGAAGAAAACAAATTTCCAGAGCCAGAACTTGAAGCATTTTGTCCAGGTTTAGAAATAAATCTAGTTTTAGTAAACTCTCTCTGTCTAGGCTAATAGCCTATTCCATTAGTATACTTTGGTTCCACTTTTTTTCCTAGAATTTTAGTGAGAGTATCTTTTCCACTTGTGAATTTTTCTAAGTCCTTCCTTAATTTCTCATTAGAAAATTTTAGTTTAGTATTTTCCTTCAGCAATTGAGCATTCTTTTCCTTTTCTACATCAAGTGCAGATTTTACAGAACTGGTTAGAGCTTGCTGTTTCTTCAAGGTCTTATACTTGTCCTTAAATTCATTATAGGTTTCTTCTATCATATTACAATATTCAAACAATTCTTCACTATACATATTTTCATATTCAGAATGAGAATCAGAATCAACTCTAGAATAATATGAATTTAAAACATGAGGGTCCAGTGTTACCTCAAATGTGTATGTCATAAAACACATGTTAGGATGATTTTTTTAGAGTCAGAAACTTTAGATTCACTTGTGCTGTCTTCAGAAGCACTCCAGGTATTTTTCATAGCTTTCATGTACTTATTGACCTTGTAGTCATATATCTTTTTGAACATCAATTTTGGATAGTCTGCTTTTATATGTCCTTTCCTCTTTCATTCATAGCAGATAATCTCATCACCTTTATCATGCTTCTACTAGTCCTTCTTCCAATGACCTTTATTGTCATATTTACCTTTGTAGTTTGATCTTCTGAGGAATTTCTTCTTTCTGTAGAACTTATTAACTCTCCTGGATATTAGATCTATCTCAGCATCACTGTCAGATTCTGAACTTTCACTTGTTGAGCTTTCAGTTTGTATGTGTACTTTCTTTTTATCGTTGCTTCTTGAGGCAATAGACTTAAAAGACACTGATTTCCTTTTAGGTTCATCATCTTATTCGTTATTCACTCTAAGTTCTTACTCATACATCACAATATTACCAATTAACTCTTTGATAGGCAGAGCACTAATGTCACATGACTCTCTTATTGAAACAAATATGCCTCTCCATCTTTCTGGAAAACATCTTAGTATTCCCACAATATGTTCCTTTGCTGAAACAACATTTCCACAGGAGCTCATAGGGTTGACAATATCATTGAACATGAGATACATGTCAGAAATGGGTTCATCATGTTTCATTTTAATGTTATCATATTTAATAGTATAAGTATTCAGCCTCATTTCATTAACATTGGTTTTTCCCTCATGGGAAATAGCCAAAGTGTCCCAAATTTCATAAGCAGTTTTACAAGTGGATATTCTGTTAAATTCATCATCTCCTGGAGCACAATACAAGGCATTCATAACATTACAATTTTCATTTTAATATGTCTTAGTAGGTTCTCCCCAAGTAGTTCGTTCAGATTCAAGAATCTTATATTGAGTTTTTATAACAGTCTAGATATCAAATCCCATACTTTATAATGAATTTTCATTTTAAGCTTCCACTGAGCATAATTTGTACCATTAAAGAAAGGTGGTCGGTTGGTAGCAACAACTTCTAATCTATTATCCAAAGATAGAGTGTAGCAAATATATTTAAAGATATAAAATTTAGAACTAACCAAAATTTAAGATCTTTAAAGATGAAGCTAAAATCACAGTTGAAAAAAAGAGTATTTTGAAAACATTGATAATCAAAACAAGACTCTGATACAAAATGTTGTTCGGAGTGGAAACTCAAGAGGGGGGTGAATTGAGTTACAATTAAAAATTACTGTTAAAAATATTTCTATTAAAAATCCCCCTATTAAAAACAAGTTAAACTATAGTGAATTTATACAGATTGTAAGAGTTCAATTAGTTTATCAGAGATTGATTTGGTCTCATTTATTCTAATCAGAATATTAAATTAACTTTTGAAAGTAACTTACTGGTTCAAAATAAGTAGAAACACTTGCTAATTTAACTATCAATAAAACTTTAAAAAAAATTGTATTTCAATGTAATTAGCAGTGGAATATAAAATATATAGTATACATTAAACTTATTCAAAGATGCACAGAAAATGTAACAAAGAGGTTTAGTCTCAAGACAAGATTTAGTCCTCTCAAATAATTTATATAAATTTCATCCACACCCTGGATCGGGGTAAATAATAGTGCCAAGACTATCCAGGTACTAAGACCTCTACCACAGTTATTCGTGGGAACAATAGCACATATGCTATCCAGGTCACACTTGAATTCATCCACAATTCATAGTGGGATACAGTAATGTGTAAAGATTTTGAAATGAGGACTTAGTATCCTCCATTTCAGTCCAAGAGTGAGTGTGTAAATACACTGCTCAAAAGGTTAATGAATAAAACACAATAGAGCTAAATAGATAGAGATGAGTTTAGAGTGCTCTATGTGTTGTGAGTGAAGCTCTGGACTCCATGGATTGATGTAAATGAAGCTTTGAGTCATTCTATGGTTTTTTTATGAAAAATAGAGGGTCATTTTCTTCATGTTCAGTTTGATAATCTTGAGTGCATGAAGAGCTTTCATTGTAGTTCTTCACTCCTTGACTAAGATGCATCTTGTGTTCTCCTTCAGGAAGAATGGATTTTTATATGTTCAGTGATCTATGAGTATGGAAGTAGTCCTTCTATATGCACCAATTTTCTTCATTATTTTCCCCGTTTTATGTACTCTTTGTGCAAATACTTTTCTTATCGCTTTTAACCACTTTTTTCATCTGTGTTTGTCTAGTCTTTGTCCTTCCATTTATAGCTTTCAGCTCTGGCAATAGTATTGATTACATTTTCATGGGTACTAGGTACGGTTCCCTAACATGCCAACAATCCACATTAAATAACATTGATTGCATTAAAATAATAATAAATGACTATTGCTTAATAAATAATTAATATTGACAAAGGTAGAGTTTGACTTGTCAGTCTTTCATCAGTAGCCTTCAGTTGGTAGTGGTAGACTTTATTTATAGCAGCGATCTCCTATCAGTAGCTCTTTGATCTTGTACCGATAGCTCCTTGTATCAGTAGCTTTAACTCTATGTATCAGTAGCTCTATATACTAGTGACTCTTTCTATCGGTAGCTCTTGGTCTATCAGTAGCTCTTGTCTATCAGTAGCAAGCTTGTCTATCAGTAGCTTGCTTGTCTAGGTGACTGTATTGGAAACCACACTTATCGGTAGACTTGTTCTATCGATAGCTATCTGTAGCGGTGGATCTTTTTTATCGGTAGCTCGTTTTGTATTTGTGACTCTATCTATAGCTTGTGCATACCAGTAGCTCCGTTTAGTACCATTAAAGTGTACATCGGTAGACTTATGCATACCAGTAGACTTGTTATATCAGTAGCTTAGCTTCTCTCGGTAGCTGTCTGTATGTGTGGATGATCTATTAGAAATGTTCTTACCCGTGGACTTATATATACCGGTAGCTCTGCGTATCAGTTACCTTTGATTATCGGTGATCTTTTCTTATCAGTGACTATATCTATCGGTAGACTAAGTACCTGTAGAGCTGTTTTTATATATCAGTAGCTATAGGCATATTAGTACCTGTTTATGAAGAACATATCCGATTGAGTTAGAATTATTTCAAAATACATATAAACATATATATTCTAAAGATTATTTTACTATAATTATCAACAAGATCATAGATTTAATGAATTAATATATAGATACACATTATTTGGGATTATCAAAGTATGTGAAATCATAATTGGGATTATCAAAACAGGTGAGGTCAACATCATGTTAATATAAATTAACTATTAACCTAAAATGATGTATTATTTACTTGTAAAATTTATGGGACACCTTACTCTTAACCAAAAACCATAACTTCTTATTTGAGAATGTTTCTCATCAGATGTTCACAAATGAGTTTATCAATAGTGGCGGTATCATGTTCTATAGAAATGGTGAATCAATATTGGTGAAATTATCTCTTTATAATATATAAGCAACATGTTCTATTTTTTATATATTCATGCAAATCTAATAAATTTTTTGAATAAAACATAGTATATAATTGTATGAGTGATCTAGACAATATGAATATCCATTTTGGGATCTACTCAGATATTTACCTATATTCTTCTATTATACCTATATTGTAGTTTCATCAATATCATGTTATACTTTCCCATTTAGTGAATGTGTTGTTATCATTTGGGGTATTTATTGGTTCTCTAGGTCAATTACTTAAAATTTTGTATTTAGGGACATTGTTCATCTCTTTCAGTGTTGGTTCCCTAATGATGGGTTTCTTGCCCCCATATCCCTTGATACCCTCCAACATTCATTCATATTCTATTGTGCTCTTTATTTTTAATATGTTTCTGAATTTCAACCTCTCGAGCTTATAAAGAAACATCCTTATACAGATATATCCCATGTTAAAAACATAAAACTATTCCTCTATTGTCTATGGGGATGTTCCATGCCTTTTCAATAATATTCGATGCTAAATTTTGAAGCACAACACTAACACAAATATTTTTAATCAAATTTCATTTACATGTTTATATGGTCATATTTATTTTGGTGGTATGAAATGAACTAGTAATCATTGATACTTTTTTTGATTTGGTATTCTATTTTTAGCAATTTTTTGGTGATGGAATCTCAAGTAAAATCTTGTTGAGTTCCTAGAGGTGTTTAATTAGGCTTCAATACTGTGGTAAAATTTATGTGTTCCATAATAATATATATTTCTATGATAAAAAATAAATTAAAAAATTTACTCTTTATATGATAAAAACAATCTTTCTGGTCTACATCAATCTCATCCTTTTCATATATATTAAAACACTATCTACCAATTTTTTAATAAGAAAATTCTTAGTCTAGATTGTCATTAACCGTCCCTTGGGGCCCGTATCTTGACTACCCCAAGCCCACATTCCATAGGCCAGGGGCTGGCGACAAGCACCAAAGGCATAAATCCCTAAACTGGGAAGGCATTGACTTTATAACAGTAAAAAAACACAACAGAGTATGCAACTGGATGTAAAAAACATTGTGAATCTGTATACAAAAGAAAGTGTTGAATGTAAAGGGGATGGAAATAAAATCCCAATATAAAGTAAAATACAACTGAAAATGTATAAGGACAACTAAAAGAAGAAGTAAAGAAGCTACTGGGTCGTCCTACGAGGTTCTTACCTGAAGGGTAGGTACAGATGGCCTCCTCAGCACTCCACGTCCATCGTTTGCTCCATGTACCGTCTTGCTGAGTGGTCCACCTCCTGGTACCATTTAGTCCTGCTACTCTCTGCCTCGATCAGTGCTGTCTGTCTTCTGCAACCAACACAACGAGGTGCGGGCATAGCCTGTGTAGGGGTGAGTATAACGATACTTATTGGGGACCCGAAGACCCTCAAGGTCTCTCAAAAACCAACAAGGATAACCAAAAAATAATTAAATCAACATATAAACCTTACTTATGTATATACTGATACATGTACCTATGTTATTTAGTATCCCATCTCAACCATGATGGAAACACAAAAGTAATTGAATCAGCTCAACCTGGATATTATTCTAGGGGTAGTATCAATCTAAACCCTAGGTTGCTGGACAAATCCTTCTCTATCGAGTACAGTGGGCTTGCCGTGTCACACAGAGGTGCTTCCCACTAACATGTACTGCTGAGGTACTCCTCCTGTCGAGTACCGTGGGTCTTTCGTGCTCATACAGAGGCGCTCCCCACCATGAGTCTGCTGCTCTCACATAGATGCACTCCCCTTAGTTGTCCGCTGAGGTAATCCACATGTTTGTTACCATGGGTCTGCCGTGCTCACACAGAGGCACTCCCCACCATGGGTTTTTCGTGCTCACACAGAGGCGCTTTCCACTAGGCTAGTCATATCACTCTGAGTCGAATCGATCAGCAGTCACCAAGTCTCTACCAGTTACTAGGTTCCCCCAAAAATGTCTTCTCATCTCTAGAATATCTACTCCACAACCAACTAGTCGATACTACAACTGTCACGAAGACCCACATATAAGTATCTCAAACTTCCACCTCATCATAGGGGAGTCAACGCAATAGACGATGTGCCAATCGGAATTCCGGTTTGTTAGTTATTAGAATTTCTGTTTTTGGGGACCGGTTGGTTTTTAGGTTCAGACCAACCCGACCATATACCAACTATGTCCAACCCTCAAGTGGGAAATTCCAAAATAACTGTCTCGCTCTAAGAATTCTGTCGCCGCAGATGCTTCTTTGATCAGACACCTGTAGCCCATGATATAGGCGAAAAGGTGTAAATTGGCCATAGGAGTCTGAGTCCGGTCCGACCCAGTCGGACCGACCTAGTTCACGGGTTTGACCTGGCCTGAACTGGGGTCCGACCTAGTTCGTAGTTCTGACCCGGTATGAGGGAGCGACCCGACCTAAGGGGTCAGCCTGGCTCGAGTGGGTGGCCCGTCCCGAAGGGGAAGCCTGTCCCGAGGGAGGTCCGGCCAGATGGAGGCCCGACCTAAGGGCGGCCCGGCCCGGCAGCCCAGCTCGAATGGGCGGCCCAGCCTGAGGTCAGACCAACCCGATAGCCCAACGGCTCATGGGGTCCGCCTACGCCAGGGAAAGAGGGAATGTCAAGCCCCCCTTGCACCCGAACAGCTCTTCTATTTGGGTGGAGCTCCAACTATCCCCAGGAGGCATCGGTCCAGCACACGCGGGAACTGACGAGATCTCGCACATCCCGACTAGCTGAGCAGCCAGACTCTCTACACCACTGTCATGGCGCGATGGGGCTGTGGCCCTTTGCCGCAACCCACCCTTGCCACGAACCTCTGCTGGCCTCCGGGAGGCATGACGGTGTCGCACACCTCCTCAGTGGCCGCCCTTTCCAAGGATCTTTTTCCACATGGCACGGCTGTGTCGCATCATCTATGCGACCCTGCAGCCTTGATCTGTCAGTTTCATCGCAGCCTTCCCGTCGTCGAACACCATTTCTTTTTCCGTGATCCATTTCTCAAGCAATAGTGTTGCGCCGCCACCGTCATCAACAAATGAGAACAACAAAGCAGGAGGGTCAGGCCATGTTCTTGCGGTCCAAGCCCTCCTTGTTATGGTGGTATCATTTGGAGTTTCTCAATCCATAAATTGAACGACATAGAATGGTTAAAAAATCACCTCAAACCCCTACCTCATATGATGATAAACGTTGATGAAGTTGAGGAATGGTGGACGTCGTTTCATTGACATCATGAAGCATCTGGGGTAGGAGACTGAGAAAGAACCGTCATCAGCATTCTCCATGGATGGATCCATCTCTTTTGGCTTGGTCAAAGATCAAAGAAAGAGTTTGTTGTTCTTCGGTGGACAATGAAGTAGCGTTCTTTGCATTCTTCGTTGAGAGATAATTCTTCAAGGGTTCTCCATGTTCTCTCTCAAACCTCCACCGATTGAAAAGATGTTAGCCAAAATAAAATAATAGATTTGTCTATGATTTAATTGATGGCATGAATTCAAAAGAATGAAAAAGGTTCCAAATAATTTAATGAGAGGGTTAAATTAATTAATTGTGAGGGTTGGCACATCAAATTAATGGGGGAAGTTGGATAATTTTCTCCCACATAAGTCGGGGTTAATGGGGGTTTAAAGCCCGTGTGGGCCCTTCCATGGATATACTCCCAAGGGAAGTTATATAAGGGTGGGACCCACCAACACAACCTCTCATGGGAGGTTATGGTGTGGTGGACCCCACCCCTAACCTTTTCATGGAGGTTTTAACCACCACGAAATAAAAATAAGTTAATACTTTATTTTTATTAAATTTAATTAAATACCCCAAAATCCAACGTCAATTATCATCAGAACGCAACCGCAGTGAAGGTCTCACTAAGCAATCACTGATGCTGCAAGTTCAATGGTGCTCTTGTATTTCAATTCCAAGAACCGGTTCAATAGATATAAAACCCCGCTCACACATTTATTGAACGTACCCGAACAAAACTTCTGATATTGATTCCAGGCACACCGGACCTCAGAATCAATTGTAGTAAATTTTTACAAACTCTTAAAATTCCCATGTATTTAAGAAAAAATTTCCCATAGAAATTCTAGGACTTTACATTCTACCAACCTCATGGATTTACGTCCCTATAAGATACAACTCGAACTATGGGAAGAAATGGGGGTACTAAGCATGAATCTGAGCCTCCCGCTACCATGTGCTCTCATGGAGGTTCCCATGCTGCCAGTGAATGCACACTAGAGGTATCGACTGTCCCTGAAGGACCCGCTCCTATCGATCCTCGATATCCACTAGAACCTCTGTGAAAGTCACCCTGTCATCGATGTCCAGCTCTCGATGGTTGATGAAGTGGGAAGGGTCAGGCACGTATCTCCTCAGCTAAGATACGTGGAAGACATCATGAACCTGGTGAAACTGAGGGGGATGACCTATGTGTTAAGCCACCTCGCCTACTCTGCTAAAGGCCTAGAAAGGTTCTATGAATTACAGAGATAACTTTCCGCCTCGACCAAATCTATGTAGATCTCATTGAGGTGAGTCCCGTAGAATGATGTGGTTGCCATCCTCGAACTCTAGAGGTCTCCGTATCCTATAAGCATTCAACTTCTGCCTACTCTATGCAGAATTTATCCGCTCCTGGATGATCTGCACCTTCTCTGTGGTATCCTATACCATATCTGGTCCCACTAGTGCTGACTCCCTTGGGTCTATCTAGCACAGTGGCAATCTACTAGGTCGACCATACAAGGCCTCAAAAGGTGCCATACCGATGGTGAAGTGATAGCTATTGTTGTAAGAGAACTCCACCAAAGGCTAGTAATCCTCCCACCTGCGATTGAAGATGATGAAACATGCACGGATCATGTCCTCAAGGGTCCGAATGGTATGTTCAGTCTGACCATTTGTCTTAGGATGGAAGGTGGTGCTCAATCGCAGCTATGTCCCGAAATCTTCCTACAACCCCTTTTATAGTCAGGAAGTAAACCGTGTGTCATGGTCAGAGATAATGGAAGATGGTACTCTATGCAGACACACAATCTCCTGCACATAGAGGCATCCCATACTCTCTATTGAGCCCTGCTCTCTGATCGGTATGAAGTGGGCCGACATGGTGTGTTGATCAACGATTACCCATATCGAATCGTGACTCCTAGATGTACGTGGAAGACCCATCCTGAAGTCTAGGGATATCCCATCCCACTTCCACTCTGGGACCTCTAAGGGCTGAACCAAGCCTGGTGGTACTTGGTGCTTTGCCTTCACTTGCTGACAAATGAGGCATGGTGAGACAAACTCTGCTACTACCTTCTTCATACCTGGGCCCCATTGCTGTCATCGAAAGTCCTAATACATCTTCCCCAATCCTGGGTATACTGTTTGAGGGGAATTGTGGAACTCACTCAATACCTCCTCCTTAAGTGAAACTGGTACCAAGGTTCTTCCATTGAAGAGGGTGACATGCTCCCCACCTTCTGAAAATCCATCAGGTGCCTACCCTGTGTATATCTGAGCACATCGCGTCTCGCAGTCAACGTCCACACACTGCACCTCCCTAAATCATTGAAGAATTAGAGGAGTGACTGTAAGTTACTGTAGACAGGATACTCTATCTCAATCCACAAAGGATAACTTCAAGGAATCTAGCTGCTCTGTCGCCTCACCTAGCAACTATATACCAGATCTCATGCTGAGTGAATCTACAACAACATTCCCCTTCCCAGGAGTATAGACTATCTCGAAGTCATAGTCCTGGAGGAACTCAAGCCAACACCATTTTCTTAGGTTCAGGTCCTTATGAGAGAAGATATACCTGAGAATGTTGTGATCATAGTACACGGTAAAACGTTTGCCCATCTGATATTGTTTCCACATCTTCAATGCAAATACCACTACAGCTAACGCCAGGTCATGGGTAGCATTCTTCTGCTCGTGCTGTCTCAGCTGTCGTGTACCAAATGCGATCACAGCTCGCTCCTCCATCAAGAAACACCCATGTCTAGTCCCTGATGCATCGTAGTAAACTACATACCCTACACCCTCCTCTTAAAGACTCATGATGGGGGCACTAGTCAGCCTCTGACTCAGCTCCTGAAAGATCTTCTCGAATTTCTCTGACCACACGAAGGGTTGCCACTTTTTCGTCAAGGCTGATAGTGGTGTTTTAGCTCTGGAGAAGTCTGGAACATATCTCCATTAGTATCCAGCTAAGCCTAGGAAACTTTGTACCTCCATCACACTCCTGGGATGCTCCCAATCAAATACCGCCTCAATCTTTGTTGGATCCACTGCAACACCAACATCCGAGATGACATGTCCCAAGAAGTGAACCTCTTGAATCCAAAACAGGAACTTCGAGATATTACCATAATGCTGGTTCTCTCAGAGTGTGTCTAGTACTACATGTAAATGGTAGGCATGCTACTACTCAATAGTCAAGTAGATCAGAATTTCGTTGATTAAGACTACAACAAAGAGATTGTGGTATGGCTGGAAGATCCCGTTCATGAAACACATGAACACTTCTGGAGAGTTGGTTATGCCGAAGGGAATAACCTAGAACTCATAGGGGCTGTAATGAAATTTGAAGGCTGTCTTCTACACATCCTCATCTAAAACTCTGAGCTAGTGAAAGCCTGATCTGAGGTTTATCTTTGAGAACCACCATGCTCCCTTTAACTGATCAAAGAGATCATTAATACTTGGGAGTGAGTACATGTTCTTCACAGTCACCTGGTTCTGGTGACGTTAGTCGACACAAAGCCTCAAGCACTCATAATCCTTATTGGAAAATAGAATCGGGCTACCCAGGGAGAAACACTGGGCCAGATGAATCACTTCCCATGAAATTCCTCTAGCTGTACCCAGAGCTCATGAAGCTCAGTGGGAGCCATCTGATATGATGGAGTAGATATCGGTGTTGTCCTGGGGTACATTTAAATATAAAAGTCCACATCTCTGTTAGGAGGTAGTCCTAGAAATTCTTCAGAAAAAACATCCACGTACTGGTCTGCCACTACAAGATAAGTCATACTCTATACATCAACTGCTCTGAGGGTAAGGCAAGTCAACTGCTGAGTGATCGACTACACCCTCCTCTGAGTTAGTCTTTCCTATGCTGCAAAGGTACCCTTATAGCCTTTGAAGGTAAAACTAGTCCCATCCATAAGGACACACCACACTTTTCACCTAATACAGTCGATCTGAGCATGGACTGTAGATAGCCAGTCCATACCCAAGATGACACCGTAAGGCCTAGATTCCACTATGAGGAGATCCCAACTAAAGCTCTCACCTCCTAGAGTAAGCTCACACTACCATAACCAGTTCGTAATCATCAAGTCTGCTCCTGTAGAAGTATCTATCCATAAGGATCGAGCCAACAGCTCTGTCAGAATCTCTGAGCTCCGAACGAGGGTAGTGGCAATGAAATATTGACTAGAACCTCTGGCTATAAAAAATTAATCTAAGATGGATTATACATATATAATACCTCAAATCATCTCTAAAACACCATGGTCATATTCCTAAGCTGCCTTAAGCTGAGCTCTCCCATGTCCACCAGCTCCCTGTAGTCGGGGTGGGTCTCTTGGTGGTGGTGGCTATAACACTTCATAATGTCGTCAACCACCAACTTCTCGACTAGATCCTCTGCCATGTCCTCCTGATACCTGAGGAACACCTTAACCAAATCTCTACCTCTGCCTGAGAGGTCCCTCAACCATATGCTGATCATCTAAAAGGTGGGTCAGACAGTCACGTGCCATGTGACCAAGCCCGCCACATGAGTAACACTCCCTTCTACCGGCATGTATGTATCTGCTATATGTTCTCTGCACAACCAATCCTAAGTCATGCGGTCGACCACCTGTGGGTTTGGTCCTCTTGGACCTTTACGTCATCTATCTACTGCCAGCTGCAGAAGGCTCTGCTGCAGGTTGACTTGTAGTGGGTCTTGCTGTCGGAGAATGCTCAGCAAGGAAAGTCTATACAATGAGGGATCTCTCTAACACCCCGGCCTATGTCGAAATGCTGAGGCAGATCATCAACACTCTAATCTCTCACCTGAGCCACTGGTCGATGGTATGGGCCCTGATGAATGGGTATCATACAATATCTATGGTGTAGCGTGAGAGGTCAGTGAACCTTGCTGAGTACTGAGCTATAGTCATGCTACCCTGGTGTCGATGTAGTAGCTCCTATATTCGCACCGCTCAAAGGGTGGCTGGGAAAAACTCCATCCAAAACAGGCTCGCGAAGTCTACCTAAAGAAGTATCGCCTCATCATAAACCTGGACCATCAAGCTCCACCATCTTCCTGCTGCTGCATGAAGGAGGCTGGAATCAAGGATCACCATGATGTCTACCGGTGTCCCTACCATCCTGAAGACTCTAATCACAACCACCAGCCAATCCACAACCACTTATGGGTCCATCTCTCCCTAGAACCTGGGTGGCCTCTGGCGCTGGAACTCATGAAATGTGCTCAAGCGATGTGCGTCGTCTGCTGCTGGAGCTGGTGGCATCAGTGGTTCAACGGGATGTGGAACCACTGGTGCATCCGCTGGTAAATGGTCCTATACTGAGGCCTAGTCACTCAGTGGGCTATTAGTAAGTACGACTCTTGGGGCTCTAACTGGTCGTCTGTGTGGAGGCATCCTGAAAAACAAATGCGACATGGTTAAAAGACTATACCTGGTGAGCTGACTAGGTTGAGATGACTTAAAGAATTTTTTTTGAAAACACACACACAATTAATGTTTTCATGCACTAAGTCAGAAATCAACAAGTCAGGGTCCTTGTGTATGGATTCATCAGTCACCCGCACCAACACTGGAATCCCTGAACTGAAAACCACACGTAGTACCCTTAACACTATTGCTTCACAAGAAAAGAAATATCAGAGCCCTAAGTTATATGGAATAATGAACTCCTCTGATACAAATTTTTCATGACCTATCCCCCAGGGACTGTATCATGACTACGTAAAGCCCTCCTTCTATAGGCCAGAGGCTGACAACTAGCACCAAAGGCGTAAATCCCTAAAATGGGAGGGAATTACAATTATAAAAGTAAACAAACACAACCGAGTACGCATCTGGAAGTAAAACACTAATTGAAACTATATACAAAAGATAGTGTTGAAAGTAAAATGGCCAGAAATACAAGCCCAATAGTAATGTACAATACAACTGAAAAAGTACAAGTACAATTGAAAGAATTAGTAAAGAATCTACTGGGAAATCCTATAGGGTTTCTACCTAAAGGGTAGGTACATATGGCCTCCTCATCAATCCACGTCCACCATCCACTCCGTGTACCATCATGCCAAGTGGTACACCCTAGGTACCATTCAGTACTGTTACTCTCTGCCTCGAACAGCGCTGTCTATCGACTGAAACCAACACAACGAGGTACAAGAAAAGCCCGTGAAGGGGTGAGTATAACGATACTTAGTAGGGACCCTAAGACCTTCATGGTCTCTCCAAAAAACAACAAGGATAACCATAAATAATGAAATCAATGGATAAACCTTACTTCGTTATATTCCTATACATATACCTATGTTATTTAGTAACCCATATCAATCAAAAGGAAAACACAAAAGTAATTGACTCAGCTCAACAAGGATATTATTATTGGGGTAGTATCAATCTAAACCCTCGACTGCTGAAGAAATCCTTCTCTATCGAGTACAGTGGGCCTGCCTTGTCACACAGAGGCATTCCCACTAACTTGGACTGCTGAGGTACTCCTCTGGTCGAGCACTGTGGGTATGCCACACTCTTACAAAGGTGATCCCCACCATGGGTCTACTGCACTCACACAGATGCGCTCCACCTGGCAGCCTGTTGAGGTACTCCACGTATCGAGTACCCTTTTTCTTCCATGCTCACACAGAGGTTCTACTCACCATGGGTCTTCCGCGATCAGACAGAGGTGCTCCAGAATGGGCTGGTCGAATCACTCCGAGTCGAATCGATAAACATTCATCAAGTCTCAACCAGCTACAAGGTTCCCACACAAATGCATGCTCGTCTCTAGAAGATCCACTCTAAAATATACTGGTAGATACTCCAACTGTCACTAATTCCCACGTAGTGGTATCTCAAAGGTCGGCCTCATCATAGGGGTCTCAACGTAATAGACGGTGCATCAATCAGACGTCCAGTCTGTGAGTTATTGGCATTTCCATTTCAAGGGACCGGTTGATTTTTAAGTTCAAACCAACCTAACCGTATCCCAATTGTGTCCAAACCTCAAGTGAGATATTCCAAAAGAACAATCTCACTCTAAATATTTTGTCGTCGTAGACGCTTCGTCGATCAGACAAATGTAGCCGATGATATGGGTGAAAAGGTGTAAACTCGCCATACGGGTCTGTGTCCGGTCTGGCCCTGTCGGAACGACCTGGCCCAACCTGGTCCGAACCGGGGTCCGACCCGGTTCACGGGTCCAACCTGGTCCGAGGGAGCGGCCCTGCCCAAGGGGTCGGCCCGACCTGAGTGGGTGGACCGACCAGAAGGGGTTGCCTGGCCCATGGGCGGTCCAGCCCAATGGCGGCCCGGCCTGATGGTGGCTCGGTCTAAGGGCAACCTGGACTGGCGGCCCAGCGGCGTTGTGGCTCTCAGGGTCTACCTGTGCCACAACCATGGTGGAAAGTCGCACACCACCTTGAACTCGAACAACTCTGCCGTTCGGGTGAAGATCCAACCATCTCTAGGTGGAACCAATCCAGCACACGCGGGACCTGACGGGGTGTAGCTCCACCCGAAAGGCCGAGAGGACACCTGCTCCACGCCCACGACGCGGCCTGACAGCGCCGTGCCCCGCCACCACGGCCTGCCCTATCCGCGGTTCTACACCACCACGTGGCGTGACTGCTCTGCGCCCCTCCACTGTGGCCCAACCTGGCCACGACCCACCCAAGCCGTGGATCTCCTTCCACATGCCGCAGCGGTGTCGCGCCCCCTTTGAGACTTGGTGGCCTTGCGCCACCGGTTTCTTTGCTGCCAGCCCATCACCAGCCACCATTTCTTTTGTAGTGATCCGTTCCTCCATCAGTTATGTTTCACCACCACCATCATCAACAAACAAGTACAACAAAGCAGGAGGGTCAGGCCATGTTCGTGCAGTCTAAGCCCTCCTCGTTATGGTGGTATCATTCAGCGTTTCTCAATCCATAAATTGAACGAAGTAGAACGGGTAATAAATAAAATCAAACCCCAACCTCGTATGACGATAAATGTTGATGATGTCATGGAAATGCAGACGTTGTTCTGTTGATGTCGGGATGCATTCGAGGTTGGAGACTGAGGGAGAAGCGTCGTTGGTGTTCTACGCGGTCGGATCCTTCTCTTTTGGCTTGGTTGAAGATCGAAGAAAGAGTTTGTCATTCTACTGTAGATGATGAAGAGGAATTCTTCATGTTCTTCTTTGAGAGATAATTCTCCAAGGTTTCTCCTTGTTCTCTCCCAAATCTCTACCAATTGAAAATATTTCAACCAAAATAAAATAATAGAGTTGTCTATTATTAAATTTTTGGCATGAATTTAAAAGAATTCAAAAGGATCCAATTAATTAAATGAGTGGGTTCAATTAATTAATTATGAGGGTTGGCACATCAAATTAGTTGTAGAAGGTGGAGTGTTTTTTCCCACATAAATGGGGGGTTATAGGGGGTTTAGAGCCTATGTGGGCCCCACCATGGATATCCTCCCAAGGGAGGTTATGTACGGGTGGGAACCACTACCATAACCTCTCATGGGAGGTTATGGTGTGGTGGCCCCCTCCTTTAATCTCCTCTTGGAGGATTTAACCATGAAGAAATAATAATTATTTAACAATTTATTTTCATTCAATTTAATTAAAAACCCAAAAATCCAACTTCCATTCTCGTCAGAACGCAACTGCGATGAAGGTCTCAGTAAGCAATCACCGATACTGCGAGTTCAATGGTGCCCTCAGATTTCAATTCTGAGCACCGGTTCAAAACATATAAAATCCTACTCACATGTTTACTGAATGTACCTGAAAAAAACTTCAAAAATTGATTCTGAGCACACCGGGCCTCGAAATCAATCACCGTAAATTTTCTCGGACTCGTGCAATTACCATGTATTTATGAAAAAAATTTCTATGGAAATTCGGGACTTATATATATAGACTACAAAATGGATATTATTGAAACTAATTAATTTATTCTGTTATAAATAAGTATAAGAGGACTTGAAAGTGGTGAATATAATAGATATAAATTTATTCATATAGGAATATTATAAATATTAATTATCATTTTTAATTTTATACAGAAAAAAATAATAGAACCCAATGAATTTTATAGTCGTTCTGTCTATCTTGGACTACTACACTCTTATAAATCCCTATTCTATGAGAGATATGTGGCCCAATTTACTTATTGTTTATGATGAATGAAAAACTGATTACAACCTAGATTTTCAAGTGGAATTATAAATAACATAGTTGATTCAATATAGGGAGTCAAAATCCAATTAAAATAATTATTTTGGAAAAAAGAACTGAAAACTAGGTTGTCCCTATTTTTTAAATCTGTGATAAAAAACCTGAAAAAATATATTTATTTTTTATCAAAAGGCTTAAAAAGTGAGTGAATACAAATTAGAGGCACGATAATTACTATTACAAACATAAAAACAAGGATAATATATATATTTAAAAGAATGTAGCATGGGTAAAATATCATAAGTCTTCGATGAACTTGTCATAACAAGGAATTTATAGTCAAACCTATTTAGGTATATCCTTCATAGATCATCAGTAGTGGAAATTAATGAGTACAAGGTCACCAGAAGGTTTCCAATAAATGAATTTTTTTATGGATTTGGGTTATATGTAATCATATAATTATATATATACTCATTCCATTTTTAAAATTATAGAATGTTAAAAAACATAATGAAAAAAATGAAAAGAGTTAGAATAATTTAATTAAAAGTATCATTTTCTTCCATTTTTTCTAAGATAAAATAAATTTCATTGATATAAAAAAATTCAAACTTATTTAAATATATCATTTTTTGAAATTAATATTTTTTAAACTGATTATGTTAATCATCCAAACTATTTACACAACACCCCTTCACGTAATTATATGAATATAACAATAAAATTGGTTGTAACAAACATTTTTCTCTCATATGTCAAATCTAGAAACAAAGTAAACATGTATTATGATATTATTAAAAATAAAGAACATGTTCATAAAAATTAGCAATAATTTTATAATAATTATAGAAAACATA
The DNA here is from genome assembly GCA_963277665.1 of Viscum album. Lineage (NCBI taxonomy): Eukaryota > Viridiplantae > Streptophyta > Magnoliopsida > Santalales > Viscaceae > Viscum > Viscum album. The sequence goes on from OY728126.1 coordinate 278,146,928, forward strand.
AAATGTTATATTAGTTAGAGTTTAAAATATGATTTGTATTTCTACTGAGATTAAATCCTCTATTTAAGTATCAATAAAATAGTGTATAAAAAAATAAGATAAATTCCAATTAACTCAAAGAAAATTTAATTGTAATAAAAACTATAATAAACTGTTAAAATCAAGAAGTTTAAATTCTTATAATTTAATTATATTTAATAAACTGAATATAAGAGAATCATAATATTTAAAAAATCACTAATGAATTGTAGTAGAATATATCGAACAAATTATTTGTGGGGCGAGGAATAACTCATGGTCGATTATCAAAACTCACAATCAATCAATTCATTATTGGTGGTCATGAATTTTATATAATAATATCATATAATTCATAATTAATGGATTCATAAATTAAAATAAACTATCATAGATACTATAATTGACCGTCATTGAATTTTGTACTCACTATCTCTAAAATTATAACTAATCATCAAAAAAATATTAAATTATAGTTGCTCAATTTATAAATAATGGTGAAATAAATTATAACTAATGGATATTGAATTTATAAAAAATTGAACATAGAAAATATAACTAGTTTTAGATGATTCTACCGTGATGTGGAAAAGGTTATGGTAGGAGGATTCTACTTCCATGAAAAGAAAAAAATGTGCTATACCACAAATAATTAATGTGCTACCAATACCTCTAATTGGAAGTAGATGATACCATTTAATTGAAAGAGAACATGTTACTTTTACTATGAAGATCCAAATAAGGTTCTTCTAGTGATGTTAAACTCGTGATTTTTTTTATTCTACTATCAGTAACCACATATGATCGTTCTACTTATACTGTATAGTGATGAGGTTATACATAAACCACATAGTTGTGAGGTTCCATGACTAATGCAATGTTTTGATGTTTTACGGCTATCACATAATGATGAGGTCACACTACTAATATCTAATGGAAGAATATGGTCTCTTCTATAAAATCCAAACATTGAGTCGATTGAATCATGAACCACTAATGTGTTGTGAAAAAAAATATTCTACTATAAGTATTGTCACATAAATAAATTATTTTAAAGTTAATTTTAATTTATTTTCCATTCATTATTTGTTTTGGTGGTTTCCAAAGGTTTTATGGAGAATAGGTGAGTTTTCAGGAATTGGGCCAAACTGTTATCCCAATTCCAGATTTAAAAATAAATTTTGTTTCTTTTATAAATTTTTCATTTTTTAATATTTTATAGTAATTACTACTCCTAAATGTCCTACCCTGATATATTAACACCAAATTTAAATTTTGAGCCTTTATAAATCCATAATCATGGGAGATTTGGGTTTTTATTCTAGAATTGGGCCAACCAAAAAGCCCATTTTCCAGTTTTAAATTGTTTCTTAAATTTTTTAATATCTTATTCATTATAATGAATATTTCGGTAATTCCACCTCCCCCTAGACCCTAAGAAGCCCAGGAGCGCTCTAATTCCTTTCCCCACTCTTTGGAGCTCGTTTTGCATCACGATTGAGTGATGAAATTATTAGGGTTTCTAAAATCAGGCAGATTTGTGGAGGTAAGTTTTTTCCATCATAACTCTCTCAATTATTACTCTTTTTCCCCCATTATAGTTTCTAAATGATCTCAAAATCCTTGTTTTAACATTCCTTGAATGTTTGGATGTTTTCAAATTCAGATTCTGGTGGATTTTGGGTCGTTTAATTCAGGATTGTTTTGAGTAAGTGTTTCTCTCTTAAAGTTTTCATTCTCCTTAGGGTTTCCTCCCACTTTCATTATGTTCTAAAATGTCCAGAAGTTAGGGTTAGATCCTAAGGTCTGATTTGGTATCTTTTGGGTCAATGTTTGGTGGTCTATGTTTGGATTTATATTCCTTGTGGTGCGGCGGTGGTACGCTTAAGGTTTCACACCAAGTTTTGAGGGGTTCGACTCAAAAGTTAGGTGATTCCATGTGTAACCATTTTATGATGAGTTATCTTGCTTGGTTTATTAATCTAGTAAGTTTATAATCTGTTTTGTTGTGGTGTAAAAACTGTTTTTGATGAATTTGGTTAAACATTTAATTTTTAGTTGTATTTTAGCTTGAAATTTGGTACTTTTCATGTGTGACTCTTGGGGTAATGTTTGGGATTAGTTTATAACATATGAAAGTGATTTATTAGTCTTGAATGGGGCTGAAAAGTCAGTTTTGGTAATTCCTTATTATCAGGTGGGCCTTGAAAAGAAGTTTTTGATTGAGTATAAGGTGTAAAACTGTGTTTTACCTCTTGAAGGTGATTTATGAAAACGTGTGTTTTTCATGTGTATCTTTGTGGTATTATTTGATGAATTTTTATAACACTTAGGGGTGGTTTAATAATTTTTTTAGGGATGAAAATTTTGTTTTGGATTGTTATTGGTATGATTTTGGTTTTGAATGAGGGGTTTGAAATGGGTTTAGTGTGCAAACAATGGTTGTACCTCTTGGGTTTGTTTTATAAAAATTTAAAATGTTTTATTTGGTTAAACCAAGTTGGGAAAGGGTGTATATGTACTGTTTGGGTGATTTTGTTCACCTAATGTGGGTTTTTGAATGGTAAAGTGTTGATTTGAGATGTCAAACATTTTTAGAATGTTTTATAAATTGCCGAAATGTTTTACTAAATTGTGTTTTGTGTGAGAAACATGAGTGTGGGATGTTTCATGTGAGTTTATTGATAAAATGAATTGTGAAGGTGAGAAGGGTATTATGTGACATGTGTGTGGGCTGTTATGTGAGTTGAATAACTTTTAATGGTTTTATAAATTTTTTTAAAGTATTTTTGGTAGTGTTAAAGAAATGTGAGAAGTGTTGTAGGCAATTTTGGTGTGAGTTTGATTTCAAAATGCATTTGAATGAAAAGTGGAATTTTTGACTTGTGTGATGTACATGGGGCTATTTGGTTAATGTGTGATGTGGAAGTGATATTTTCATATGAAAACTATACTTCTTGGATTCTTGAACTTGTTTGAGCACAAAGGGAAACCCCGGGTATCTAGGTGGGTGGATGTGTACTAGTATGCTAGTGAATCCGTGGGGTTTGGCCTCAGTTTCACTTAGCAATATTGAAGCTTACAACTCTAACTAAACTATGATGATGATGATTGGGGACCACTAGGTTATGGGTATGATCCCTACTAGTGGCTCGTGCACGAGAACAGATATTTTTTGTGGTTACTCTCACCCAGATACGTGGTACCTAGGACCCACAGCTAGCTAGTGCCTAGGGGTTATTTCCTATTACTTGTGCTCATTAGATCCTCTGTACTTACCGTCAGTATACTGTATTTTTGGCTGGAAATTAAGTATATTTATTATTTATTTTAAATTTTTTGGTCATTTAAAATTATCCCACATGAAAACTGTTTCCATTTATTATTGCATCCTTTAGAAAATTGTAACTAGCATTTCTTATTTACAAAAATTGAAATGATTTTTGTCATGAAATGTTTATCACATGTAATATCTTAGAGGTGGTATCCTACTTGGCTTTCGATCAGACCCTACTTACACCTTTGGGTGTAAGTAGTCTTTCTTATTTTATGTTACAGGTTTGGGTACAGGTTTTATGCCATTGGTTCAGGTTTTTAGCTGTCCATTGGGATGCAATGTCGTGGAGATGTCTTGCGGGTGATGCCTCTTTCCATGTGGAGGTTCTTGAGATGTCCTTATTTGGTTTTGTACCTTTTTAATGGACTTTAAACATAGTTTTAACTTATGTATTTCAGTTCTGAAATTTTGTAAAATACGGGATTAGTTGAAAAATCCAGATTTGTTTTATTGAGTTTGTTTGTTGTATAATGTTTATAAAATTGGGTAAATCATTCCCAATTATCATGATATGATACCCACGAAATTGTGCCAGCCCGTGGGGATCGAGAACGCCCTTCGGGCCTTGGCACGGTCCAGGTTTGGTGCCGGTTTGATGGCGACCAGATCCGGTTCGTGACAAAATGGTATCAGAACAGGTTCTGATTAACTCTTTGGGTCACGTTATTTAGGGAACAATCGAGATAGTATAAAGTTAGGATTTTTGGGACTTGGTAGTTTGTTTATGGGTAGTATGACAGATCACCACACCTCATGAAAAGATTTGAGTCACCAGGGGAAGTCGGGATTTATCTAATTTCTTTGGTTTTCTTGGTTTGATGATGATTAGGGGAAATGAAAAGAGAGTTGGGTTAATGGTATCAGTGAGCTCACAGGGCATGGAAAGCCATGTGAAGCCATGGATATTCCCTAGAACACTCTCTATGCCAGTGAAGTGATAGGAATATGGCCACCAACCATAATTCCAAGTCACCCACTGAAACTAGTTTTCTCTCTCATTGTTTTGTGCTTTAGTTTTGAAATCTTGGAACGTTGGTTTTAAGGTGACTTGGTTTTAAGAAGCGTAAATTTTTTATGAAATGATTTTCAAATAAAGAGAGAATGGTTTGGTTTATGAAATGGAGGAACTGAATTTTCAGAATTGTTTTGAAATGTAAAATGGTGTGCTTACACCTCTTTGAAAGCAGGAACTATATTGAAGTTGGTTTTGAAAAGTATTTCCAATAGAGTTTTCTAAACAATAAGAGTGTGTTTTAATGGGATGATATGTTTTGAAATAGATGTGAATATCTTGAATGTGAGTAATTTTCTAAATGGTTGTGAGTTTATGATTTTTTTTAAGATGTGAGTTGGGATTTTGATCTCGTGGTTAGCGGTTTTGAGAAAAAAGGATGTTTTGGTTGACCGTTTTGGTTTTGAAAAGTGGAAAGAATTTTTGTTTTAACCTTTGGTATTTTCGTGAGAAACCACATGAATGGGGTTATATGGGAATATGGATTGTTGATGACATGACTGGATGAGTGTCGAGATGGATATGAGGAGGGTGCCCGATGTGGCACAGAAACATGCATGTGTAAGGCCCTTGGGGTACCATTGGTGGATGCGCTAACCGCTGAACCATTTGTTTTCAAAGAAATGTTTTTAAAGAGAAACATGAAGACTTGATTAATTGTTTGGAATGGTTTATATTATGTGTTTTAGGAAAATTTTGATGTTGTGGGATGTTTTTAGTCCAAGAACCCCTCCTGTTTGAACTGTGTTTTGGGTTTGGGTTTGGTCAGTAAGTTGTGTTATAGGGACAGTTAGTGGTCTCTTTTGAATTTTTTTTGGGAAGCCTTTATGGTGGTTCCCTTAATGTGTTTGGATCTGGTTTGTGGTATATCTTGACTAATGGACCATCTTGGTTGGGTCCTTGGGTTTAATCGTTGGATAAGGTACACCCCCATAAAAGGGTAGTGCACAACTGAAGTGCAACCAGGATTGTTTCGCCATTTGAAGACCCTCCAGTTGATCAATATAAGGAATATTTTTCTTGAGATTTTTAGATTGAGTATACACCAATTCCTTTCTTTGATTTTTAGATCCTCTTGTAACGGGAGAGTGCTCATGGAAGGTTGAAATAGACCATAGTTTCTTATCTTTCCTGATTCGTCGAAGGTGGATGTGGTCTAGGGTTGTTAGTGTGGATGAGTGTCTCGATGGTGTCTAAGAGGGACTTTGGGGTTCTTAAAAGTTTCTTTGAAGCATGAGTTCATGTTAAACCACTAGTGTGGGAAATATGGTCATGAGAGGATATTGGGACCACTTTCTAGAATTGTGTGTTGTTTGGGGATGTTGTATAAAGTCCCTCTCCATGCATTGTTTATATCAGTCGTAATGGCCATGTTTGGTGATGCCTTATGATGTCATGTGCTCGATTGACCATATAGGTGCATGTCGTGAAATCCTACGAGAGCCCCTGTTGTGTTGGGTGAATGTCTCCATTGGAAAAACTTAAAAATATTCCATTTTAGAGGAAGGTGAGTGTAGGTGTTCTTTACTTATATTTTTTCTCACCTGAAGAAACAAGGTGTGATGTGTGTGCATCTTCTTAGCCCTTGTTTCAGTGAAATATCAGTATAGGGTAAAGTGAGTATGGAATTTGTTATGTCTGGAAAACTTATCCTGGGTTGCGGTGTAGTTGTTGGTGGAACCGAAGGAAGAATTCTCATTCAGTGGGTTTCCGAAGACTAACTGGGAGGTCGAAGATGCTTCAATCATTTGATCTCCAACCATAGGTCTCGGAGAGAAGCTGGCTCGTAGTCAGGGAAAATCACAGGGTCATTTAAACCCTTGTACAAAGTCCTATCCTAAATATGAAATATTGGATGAGTTTAAACCTCTGGTATCATTATATTTCTTCTTTTGTTCACATTTGGTGGAAATAGATGGAGGGCCTTGTACCCATGACATCGCCCAATGTCATTCTACCCCCTTTGGTTTCCATTGATTATTTGGAAAATGGTTGGAAATTTTGATAGAAATGATGATCACATGGTTTGTGAATGATTAAGAGAGACTGTGTTCTTCGAATCCATGCAGGAAGATTGATCAGTACAGTTAGTTCACAGTTTCACAAACTGTGCGGACTAACCGTGCGACCTTCCCAAATCTTGAAATTTTTGGGTCTTTCTGTGCTGGCTCATGCTGGTCGATTAAGATGGTTGGTTATTATGGTGGGAAGAACCACTATGATTCTCATGTTTGTTCCTTAGAAAATTTTGAATGGAAGTCTACCCAAGGTACCAGGGAGTCCGTTCAGGTATCCCCCAATTAGTGTGTTGATTCTGTCTCGAAAAAAAATATTGGTTGTCTCTTATGGTGGGGAGCATATTAGTGTCCCCCCGTACCAGTAACGTAGATTTATCTATGGTTTTGGCTTGGTGTAGATATTCTCATTTAGAGATATCTAGCTACCAACATCTTCCTTGAGTAAACATTGGGACTGGAGAGCGCAAAATGGTATAGTTAAAGTAAGGTAAGTGTAACCTTATTCAAAGTTGTTGTTTTTTTGAGTGAATTGCTTGAGTCTTGTTCGGATAGTGTTTGATGAGTTTTATTTTGGGATAAAGTATGAATTTTATTGATCCTTTCAGGAAAGTGGTGCATGTTTTGGTTGTGAGGTTAATCCTTCCATAATTGATCACTGGAGGTGTTTTGGCCTTTGGGGGTGAAACCTTGCAAGGGAGTACCTATTGGTTTCTTAGTGGGGTTTGGTTGTTGCTTTAACCGTACTGTGACTTTCCGGGGCGGAATGTTTTCAAGGTGGGGATAATTGTCACATAAATAACTTATTTTAAAGTTAATTTTAATTTATTTTCCATTCATTTTTTGTTTTGGGGGTTTCCAAATGTTTTATGGAGAATAGGTGAGTTTTCATGAATTGGGCCAAACTGTGAGCCCAATTCCAGATTTAAAAATAAATTTTGTTTCTTTTATCAAATTTTCATTTTTTAGTATTTTTCAGTCATTCAAACTCCTAAATGTTTTCCCCTGATATATTAACACCAAATTTAAATTTGGACCCTTTATAAATCCATAATCATGGGGGATTTGGGTTTTTATTTGAGAATTAGGCCAACCCGAAAGCCCATTTTCCAATATTAAATTGTTTCTTTAATTTTCTAATATCTTATTCATTATAATGAATATTTCGGTGATTCATTCTCCCCCTCGACCCTAAGAATCCCAGGCACGCTCCCATTCCTTTCCCCCCTCTTTGGAGCTCGTTTTCATCATTATTGAGTTATGAAATTCTTAGGGTTTCTAAAATCGGGAAGATTTGAGGAGGTAAGTTATTTCCATAATAACTCTATCAATTATTACTCTTTTCCCCCCATTTCAGTTTCTACATGATCTGATAATCCTTGTTCGAACATCCCTTGAATGGTTGGATGTTTTAAAATTCATATTCTAGTGGATTTTGGGTCTTTTTATTCAAGATTGTTTTGAGTAAGTGTTTCTCTCTTCAATTTTTCATTCTCATTAGGGTTTCCTCCCTCTTTTATTATGTTCTAAAATGTCCAGAAGTTAGGGTTATTTCCTAAGGTCTGATTTGGTATCTTTTGGGTCAATTTTTTGTGGTCTAGGTATGGATTTATATTCTTTGTGGTGCGGCGGTGGTGCGCTTAAGGTTTCACACCATGTTTTGAGGGTTTCAACTCAAAAGGTAGGTCATTCCATGTGCAACCATTTTATGATGAGTAAGCTTGATTGATTTATTAATCTAGTATATTAATAATCTGTTTTGTGTGGTGTGAAAAATGTTTTTGATGAATTTGGTTAAACATTTAATTTTTAGTTGTATTTTTGCTGAAAATTTGGTAATTTTCATGTGTGACTCTTGGGGTAATGTTTGGGTTTAGTTTATAACATATGAAAGTGATTTATTAGTCTTGAAAAGGGCTTCCAATTCTGTTTTGGTAATTCATTATTATCATGTGGGCCTTGAAAAGAGGTTTTTGATTGAGTTTAAGGTGTAAAAATGTGTTGTACTTCTTGAAGGTGATTTATGAAAAAGTGTGTTTTTCATGTGTATCTTTGTGGTATTATTTGATGTATTTTTATAACACTTGGGGTGGTTTAATAATTGTTTTAGGGTAGAAAAATATGTTTTGGATTGTTATTGGTATGATTTTGGTTTTGAATGAGGGGTTTGAAATGGGTTTAGTGTGCAAACAATGGTTATACCTCTTGGGTTTGTTTTATAAAAATTGAAAATGTTTTATTTGGTTAAACAAAGTTGGGAAACGGTGTATATGTACTGTTTGGGTGAGTGTGTTCACCTAATGTGGGTTTTTGAATGGTAAAGTGGTGATTTGAGATGTCAAACATTTTTAGAATGTTTTATAAATTTCCAAAATGTTTTACTAAATTGTGTTTTGTGTGCGAAACACGGGTGTGGGATGTTTCGTGTGAGTTTATTGATAAAATGAATTGTGAAGGTGAGAAGGGTATTATGTGAAATGTGTGTGGGCTTTTATGTGAGTTGAATAACTTGTAATGGTTTTATAAAATTTTTAAAGTATTTTTGGTAGTGTTAAAGAAATGTGAAAAGTGTTGTAGGCAATTTTGGTGTGAGTTTGATTTCAAAATGCATTTGAATGAAAAGTGAAATTTTTGACTTGTGTGATGCACATGGGGATGTTTGGTTAATGTGTGATGTGGAAGTTATATTTTCATGTGAAAACTATACTTCGTGGATTTTTGAACTTGTTTGAGCACAAAGGGAAAACCTGAGTATCTAGGTGGGTGGACGTGTACTAGTTTGCTAGTGAATCCGTGGAGTTTGGCCTTAGTTTCACTTAGCAAGATTGACGCTTACAACTCTAACTAAACTATGATGATTATGATTGGGGAACACTAGGTTATGGGTATGATCCCTATGAGTGGCTCATGCACGAGAACTGATATTTTTTGTGGTTACTTTCATCGAGATACGTGGTACCTGGGACCCACAGCTAGCTAGTGCCTAGGGGTTATTTCCTATTACTTGTGCTCATTAGATCCTTTGTAATTACCGTCAGTATAAATTATTGTTGGCTGAAAAATTCAGTATATTTTTTATTTATTTTAAAATTTTTGGTCCTTTAAAATTATCCCACATGAAAACTGTTTTCATTTATTATTGCATCCTTTAGAAAATTGTAACTAGCATTTCTTATTTACAAAACTTGCAATGCTTTTTGTCATGAAATGTTTATCACATGGAATATATTAGAGGTGGTATAATAATGGTCTTTCTCTCACACCCCAGTTACACCTTTTGGTGTAAGTAGACTTGCTTATTTTATGTCACAGGTTTGGGTACAGGTTTTCTGCCATTGGTACAGGTTTTTAGCTGTCCATTGGGATGCAGTGTCGTGGAGATGGCTTGAGGGCAGTGCCTCTTTCCATGTGGAGGTTCTTGGGCTGTATTTATTTAGTTTTGTACCTTTCTAATGGTCTTTAAACATAGTTTTAACTTATGTATTTCAGTTCTGAAATTTTGTAAAATACGATTTTACTTGAAAAATCCAGATTTGTTTTATTGAGTTTGTTTGTTGTTTAATGTTTATAAAATCGGGTAAATAGTTCCCAATTATCATGATATGATACCCGGACACTTGTGCCAGCCCATGGGGATCGGGAACGCCCTTCAGGACTTGGCACGAGCCGGGTTTGGTGCCAGTTTGATAGCGACCAAATCTGGTTCCTGACACGTATATATATTATTTATATATATAACCACATATAAAATATATTGAAAATAGATTAATATATATATATATATAATATAAAAATTTAAATTTTAATAACCATGATTATATATATGTGACATTTCATAGATGAAATCCATGCTAAATAAAAATAATACATTGAGACAAGATCATATTATAATATTTAAATGAAAAAACTATATAGAAATATAAAATAAAATCATTTAAAATATATAAAACTTATGATAAATAAATATTGTATAATAGTATTAAATATAATAATTCACCATAAATTAAACAAATGAAGAAAATTTTAAAATGATCACATTTAATAAATTAATAATGCAAAATTAATGATATTAAGAAATTTTTATCAATGTAACCATAAAAAGAAAAAACATTGTACATGAACATCAAAATAATTTTCCCACAAATATGTCAGTTTTTATGGATATAAGTACATTGATGGGTACACATTAGATCATTGTAACAATATTAACATTAGTTTATAAATATAGTGGAAAAATATACTTTAAAAATATTTTTTTTATTTCTTACCTAATATAAATGTTTTTTATAAATCATAGAAATATGATGCATCAGAAACCGACAAAGGATAATCAAAAAAAAATTAATGGAATTTATTTCCTTATGAATCAAAATAAAATTTATAAGGAATAACCATGTAAATATAAATATAATGATAAAAACTAAGATAATGGTACTACATATTTACCTTATGTATCCTATAATGAATATAGAAGGATGGTCCAAATAAAAATATATTATCTAAAGTTGCTGAAATAAGACAGAGACACGAAATATATGATTGAATTAAAACATTATTATCATTAAGGAAGGATTTTTATTGATGAATATAATTTAAATTAAGAATCTCAAATTGATAAAGAGTCAATAATCCTATGTTTTATGGCAATAATAATTTATGTATGTACTAATTATGGATCATGTTATTGTTTTTACATGATGGTTATAATTTTTAATCTTTTTATAATCATACAAAGGACTCAAAAATTAAATTTAATAGTCACTTAGTTGTATAATTTATTGATAAATGAAAACAAGGTGTTTATAAAGTATCATTTTAATGTCAATAAAGAGAATGATTCTCTTAAAGAATAAAGGATAAATTCTATTTATTTATATAATTATATGATCTATGTTGATTAAGTGTATGTTCTGAAAAAAATGAAAATATTAGAAAGGAATGTTTTGTCTTGAATGAAATTTTATCTACTATTGTTAATGGAAAATAAAATACTAAAATATTCTGGATATGATGAAACCAAATAAATAAAAAACATGGTATTGGTTATATTCTAAAATCACATACGTTGTTCATGAATAATTTCATTAAAATTTATACTCAAGATTTTTCTTCTTTTAAATTTTATATGTATAAGTAGAATGGATATTATGAAAATTAATGTTCACATATATATCCACAATCTCATATTTTATATAGGATATTTTATTTTGAAAACATTATGACCTATAGTAGCTTACAATAAATGAGTTAGAACTATTTAGGTACCAATGAATTCTATTTCTACAACATTTAGACCCAAAATAACATGTGAGACAAATTTTTTCTCTATATAATTTATATTTCCAGGATTACCAGTTTATGAATATCAATTAATCATTATAAAAGGATAACATATATTCCTAGAACATAACCAATAATCTATATAATTTCCCCAATTATAAAAATTCAATGGAGGATCTGTCAATTTTTGAGATAATTATAATGGAAATATTAAGTGTTTTGGAGATGTTGTTATTCTTAATGTTGTTTTATTTTACAATGATATATTGTTTTGTTAATAAGACATTGAGAAAGGAATATAATTTCCTATTTAATGAAATAAAATACTATAGAAATAGATTAACATATTAAATGAATTTAAAATAAAAAATCATATGATATGAAATTAGTATATGATATATTTTAAAAAATCAATATAAAATTAATTAATCTGTTCGAGTACATTAAAAAATGTTCACAATAAATTAATTAAAAATCCATCTATGAGAAAAATGATAAATATTAATCAATTTAATCAAACAACACAACAAAGAACAGTACATGGAAAATCCCAAACAATCTCCACCTATTTATTTTTTTACAAAACCTAACAAGGAAAAATAATAACCTTTTTTCACCCCCTTTTTGTAATTTAACAGTAATGAAATTCATAAAAGCACCCATATATATATTTAAAGAAAAATTGATATTCTAACATTAAAATATCAAATTTAATTTACCCAAACTGAGAAATGTCTAAAGGAATATTAAATATATCTATAGTTTGTTACATAGTATAGATATATTCATGAACAAAATTTTACTAATTCACATGATTTATATTAAAATTAAATCCTTCATTAAAATTATTTGGTCTCAAAACCATAATTCATTCATAGAAATATAAATTACATGTGTATGATTTCCATAATCAGTAAAATTATCTAAATAAATACAAATATCACATAATGTTATAATTATCTAAAATATTTGAGCACAACAAGAATAATATAAGATATACATAGCTTCAATAGTGGATAAATCAATATAATATCGGACTATATAAGACCATGAAATCTATATTTTTCTAATTAAATATCACATACCTAATGTTCTTATTCTATCAATTCAACATCAATTGAAATTATTATCAGGATATTATTTTAAATCAACATAATTATGTTCATAATAATACAAAGAGGGTTACAAGTTTAATTAACATATGTAATTATTATTCTAACATCTTTAATATGGCATACTTTGTGATTATCTTGAAAAATTATGCAAAATAAAAAATTAACCATGCTATTAGCTTTATATATAGGTAAATAAACTATAGTAATTATCATACCTCTATAATAATTAACATCAACATATTTACTAGAAACATAATCATTGAATTTTCAACTTGTACTCATAATAGTTTTAAAATATTTTAAATAATCGATAACATGAATTTTATCAAACTCCTTAGTGTACATAGATTGATAAAAAAAGATCATTTCTATTTTTTGATAAGTTTTACATTTGGGAATGGAAATTAATTTTCAGATTATTCTCATGTCAGATTTAGATAACATCAATGCAAAGAAATCATTTCAAATAAATTCACAAAAATAACCAAAAACTATCTCATCATCATATATTATCGTTGTTAATATATAATTATACACATATATAATAAGTAAAATAGGATAACAATTTCCTTTCATGTAGTCACTGTTCAATAGGATAAAATAAATCATCTCATAATAAGAATTATATTCTTATTTGACCACATAAAAAAATTAGTAAATTTGTAAACATGATTAAGGAAGATTCTCATCCTTGGAACCAATTGATTGACTAAAATAAGCTTCATCAAAAAACTACAGGAAGTATTGACATTTTATACGAATAGTAATTTCGAAAACTATATTCATTATGTATTGTTTGATCTATGACTTTAATGGATATATATATCCATTATATAATAGAATATTTTAGTGGGGTTCTTAGATATGAAAAGTATATAAAAAAATTTCATTACATAAAAGATGAAACAAAAAATTGAAAAAATCACCACATTGATCATATATTATTTACATAATTGAACAAACAGACATATGTTGAGCTAAATTATAATAACTAGTAAATATACTGAATCTTCTAGTATATTAAGATATGAAACAAACCATTTATATTTATAGTAACATTTAATGATAACAACCATATAATTATTTGAAGTAAAAATAGAAGTTTTGAAATGACTAGATCCGTATGATATAATTAATGATACCCAAAAAATAAAAAAATTGATAGATCCTAAAAAATCCTTGTGATGCATACCTTTGATGCATGAGTCCCAAAAATATTCTTTTAATATGTTTATCTTAATAATGTTTTCAAAACCCCCATGGATGGATAATTTTTGTAACATTAATAAATGATCAAATCTAATACTTCTAATATAAATAATGAAATCTATTTCTATATAATTGAGAGACAAAACATTTTGAATAGATAAATCCATGAAATTAAGGGAATGAATATTATTCCTTCCATATAGATAATAAAATATAGAATAATATTTACACACTAAAATGTTACTATCTTACAACATCCCATGTATACTATCATCATAATTTTGTGACATAATAATTATATTATCTTTAATACAATATAAATACATAATATTATAAATTAAAAACAAATTTGAAATCCCAAATGCATTGAATCCAAAATCATTGAATTTATATTTATCTATAAAAATAATAGAGGGTATACAACATTTTTTATATGTGAGAGAATTTAATAGATCACTAATAATTTGTTGATAGTGTTTTTAATTGTAATTCATATCCTTTAGTTTCATAATCATTTTATTATTAATAGATATATTATGTAGAGATGATTTTTGGAACTCATTCTATTTTGGATCTAATTGGGTTTTCAATTCAATTATTAAGTATCCATAAATATTTAAACCATTTATTATAAAGAAAACTAGTTGATAAATTATTTGAAGTAAAATATATATCATATCCAAGAAATTAATAAAATATAAGAGAACATTCATTTGACTAATTTCTGTAAAACTTACACATAAAGAATATAACAAAAGAAATTTTTTTAGCATAAAATTTAACAAAATTTGTCTTGGAAAACATAGAAATCATCATATTACACCAAATGTTTTTCTATTTATTTGATTTAAATATTTCAACCATATTATCCTATTTTTATAATATTCGAATAATATTAAATAAAAATTCATTTATTATGACAACTATTTTCATAATTTTATTACTCAATATCTAAAGAGACACAAATTCATCATAGATTTTATCTTTAGAACATAAAACATTATTTCTTTATTATAACTTATAACAATAATTCTCTATATTTAATTTATTAATTTCATAGATAAGACAATTATATTATTATTTTAATTATTAATAAGACATACTAATACTTGAAAATACTTTTTTATGTTTATCATTTTCTTAAAAAAACTCATCAAAACTATAACCATAACTATTAAAATAATTAATATTGTCAAAATTAAAACATACCCCATTTGTATTTTCCTCTATATAACATCAATTTTTAAAATCATTATCACTTTCAGATTCATCACATTAATTAGAATAGTTTGTGAATCTCCATCAAACATGATAAGTACATTTCAATTCCTTATTGATCTTCTTATATCTCCCTTCTCACTTCAACATTAGGTAGTCTATTTTGATGTGAATCATCTTTCTACATTCAAAATAGGGTACATGCAGTCTATATATTTCCTTCATTTTATTTTTGATCATTATTTTGACCTTACTCCCTCGATTATACTAGTCTTTATTTCACTTTCTAATATCATAAATCCCTTTTATGAAATTTAATATTTCATTATTTTCACATTCATATGCCTTATATTAAAAAGAGTTAGAAGAAATAGTGACATGAGATTTTAATTCTGTATCATTCTTATTTAAGGTCTCTTATTCTACAATATTAATCATCTCAAGTTCCTATTTTCATAAATATCGAATATTTTAATCCTGTGTGTACTCCATTGTGTTCTCACATACATTAATAGTTCTAATTTTTTATGATAATTATTTATTAGTGTAAAATAATTTTCATAAACTAGTAAATCATAATCAATAATCTATCTAAGAGAATCCATTTTATTTTCTATGGTATTTAAAAATTTTAAGTATTAATTTAATATCTCAACATCATACAATTTTTAATATTATTACTTTGTTAAAGAGATTTCCACATTCTGTTCTCTTCATATTTTCATATCTAATATGTGAGTTGAAAAATCTCAACAATCTCATCACATGACTTACAAGAAGATACATGGAAAAAAATTTGTTAAGACTATAATATAAAATATTAAAAAAAAATTAATTTTAAAAATATTTAGTCGTGTAATTTATTGTAATTTTATTCGGATCAAAATCATTAAATTTTTATAATTTCACCATTTTTGTCTAATAATTGTTAATAATTTTCCTTTAACAACATCCCATTATTAATTTCAAGTAATTATAATAATTACTATCCAAATAAAGAAGTTCATGAGGAATCTTCATATCATTATTATTTATTCCTCATGTAATAATCTTTTCCTCATTTATATACTATGAGGTATTGGGACAAACAATGAAAATAATAATATTTCTTAAATGTGAGGAAAAGACAAGGCTCTATAAGGATTGATAAATACAAAATGGAATATATACTGATAGAAAGTGTTAAGTATCTTGAAAATAAATATAAGATAAAAATGATTATAAAAATGGATCAAACATTACTAGAAATTGTGATGTCGTAAAGGATAGTATAAATTCTATAAGGGGTGAATAAACCGTATCAAAAAATCCACCAGATAATATTTCTATCAAATTTAATTAACATAATAAATTTGTAGTCTAATATAAAATAAAAATCATATGGAATTTTTTATATAGGGAAGTCCACAGTGGACCTATTCTAATATTGTTATAGTACATTATGTGAGATATAAACTATTCAAAATACTGATTTTTGAAGTTGAATCATAACGTGATTAAAACCTCATATTTTCAGTTACCAATACATGTCAGTTTTTTTATGTGTAGTCATTACTGAAATTACTCACTTACATTGGACAGTGGGTGTCCCAACCTGTAAAATCCCTACATTAGAATATGAGTGTCACAACAAAATGAGATATAGATCATTTTTATGAAAAGAATAAAATGAAATTGAAATCATCAGTGATAAATGTGAAATAATTTTATAGACACATGGTGTAACATCCCAGGTATAAAAAGGATATGAAATTTTCAAATTTATTAATATTTTAAAATTAAATAATAATTTTACATTAAATAGGATTCTATGATCAATGGCGTACCCAACACACAACAATGGGTTTCTCCGAAATGTCATGTTCCACCCAAGGTAGAGTCATACTGAAAAATAATAATATAATATTTTTTTAAATGGTACTTAATGCCAAGTTGTTGTAATTATAGGAAAGAAAATAACTAACTATAATATGATTATAGATGTTTCTTAAATTACATTACATTTATCCTATAAATTTTAGAGGATTAAGATAACAAGTAATATGATTTTATGAATGAAATACTCTAATATTCTTTAAAGGTTGTTTTACCACCTTTTGATGGTGAACCACTTTTAAATATAGATTTTATCACTTTTATATGTCCAATTTCAAAAAATAATTTTTTTAGAATCATGACAACACAATTTACGTTGGATGAAATTTATTATATTTCTGATAATGTTCATTTTTAATGAATAGTAAAAAATACAGCATTTAATTGAATAGTTTTTTAAATATAATATATTTATATGGTTAGATTATATTTTTTTAATAATTTTAAAGTGTAATTTGATAATATTTATACCATTTAATCCATGGGTTTTCTGTGGATGTAATTTCACTTTTAAATCGGATATAATCAAATGTCAATCTTTTGATATTTAATATTTCATAAAAACACGCTTTCTAGTTTTGAAAATTGAAATTCATTTTCAATTAATTTATGAAACATATATGTTTTTAATTCTGTATAATATACAACCTTATTTAATTCTAAATATAAAAATTATCTTAGTGTGAATTTTTGGTATTTTTATGAAAATTTTCAATTTTTGGTGAATAGTGAAAAAACAGAACATAGTGGTTAAAAACTGAAAATCTCATTTAAATAAAATTTTAACACATATAATAATTGAATTTAAAAAATACATCATACATATTTGTAATCATTATGTAAAATGTGTGTCAATAAGATAAGAATAATTTTTGGTGGATCGTAAAGTTTTACTTTTATTTACTGCGGTTAAAGGTAAATAGGGTACTTCAAGGTATAACTAATATTATAATGATATTAAATTACCATAAAACATATCCTAACATTACTGGATAAGTAATGTCTGACCATGAAAATCCTTGGGTAATACTTTTTGCCTTTGAAAGCTATTTGGGTAAGATAATGATATTAATAACATTTAATTTCAAGTAAAAAATAAAAATATCATAAAGACATATTGTTTTGCCAAAACAATTTTAATATTGAGGCTATATAATTGATATATTGAAACATAAATAATAATTATAAATATAAATTTATGTCATTCATCATGGTATTTTATTTATAATTTTTAGAAGTTATGTAAATAAATTTAATTATGAGGCAATGAAGAAGTAATGATTACCACATTAATTAATGTTTTAAATAAATTAGATTGTATATATTAAAATAAATTTTTTAACAATTTTTATGACATCCAAGAATTTTAGAGATGATTATGACTTGTTATATTTTAATTGATTAAGGTTTTTTGAAATAATAATGTTTTTTGAATTTTTTAGAAAGTCACCATATGAATAGTATACAAATTGACATAAATGAGTTTTTAAATAAATTACTATTTTATTAAATAATTAAATGGTTATAAAAATATATCATTTATCCATGTTACATATATGATGATAAAAATGTCATTAGTTATCCTTTTTGGGTTGCTTGAAATTTTATATTAAAAATATTAACGATATAGTTTGAATTATAAAGAAGACATGACAAAAGTTATATAAGTTAAAAAAGGGTTAGATAAGAAAGATAAAGAATAAAAAATATCCAAAACTAGTATAATTCTTATTAGATTATTTTATTTAGACTTATATGCACCTTATATTAGAATTAAATACTTTTTGGGCCTTTTGAAATCGAAAATCATCTTATAATAAAATAATATTTTCAAACATTCCTAAAGAGCCCCTTCTCTCCCTTATAAAAGTCCATCAACTCTAACTAGTCAAACACACCTCTCAAGGCCATTGTATTATTCAATATCTACCGAAATAATATCCCATGATCCCTCTCTTCCTTCAAGAATCCTCATATTAGGCAGAAGACACTTCAACGAAGCCTTTTGTTTCAAACCAAAGGAAGTTACTCGATTTAAATGAATGTCTTTCCTCAAGTTCCCTTATTTTATTTTACTTATTCACATCCTATAATATTATTATTCATTGTTTAAATAAAAACACCCATATCCTCAATATAAAAGGTTTCTGTTTTGAGAAGGATTTACACTACACTAACACAAACCTCCATCTAATGGATACCTACATACTTTTTCTGTGTACAACGAACTGCTACCTCACAAAACGATGATTATTCGATTATCTCCTACCACCTCTCATGGTGGCCATTATTATGAATCTATATTTATATGTGATATATATTATGTTTATATATTCCCTATTCTTCTGTATGTTTCATTTATTGAATACCATTATGGTTTCCATAATTGGTAAATATGATAATTTCATTTGAGGTAGTGCGTACTAACTCCCCCTCAATGTGATAGGACTCATTCATGTAATAAATGGAACATTTGAAGAATGAAGTTACTAAAATTTTATATGATAAACTTATGGACTTATAATATACCTATGGATCATTATTTTTTCTTCCATTAAATATGAAACAGAAATGAAATTAGTGTTCATGCCAACGTACAACATACTGTCTTCATGAATGGTGCATTTCATTTTTTATATCCAAATGATATGAACTATTATAAATACACAGACACACACACACAAATATAATATATATATATATATGATATATATGATATCTAATTAATGAATTTCATTCTTTAGATAATCTAATTTTTACGGATAACTTTTAATTATAAGAAGTTCCTTTTTGACTCAAGTACCAAATATAAAAAAATTGACTGTTATTAACTTAAATGATTATGTAATATTTATAAAGTGGTAATAAGCAATATAAAAGGAATAATAAGATTAAAAAATGTTCTTAGTAAACTATAAATTTACTTTACTTTATTATTCAGGGGATTAAATATTGAACGAGTCAAGTTGATCATGAGGTAGGGGACATCATCCCAATAACCCTTCATTGAGGAATATTTTGATCTTTACACAACTTTATTTTATAAGGTACATAAAACTCTTTGAAATTTAATTTCATTCAAATTGATTTTTTTTTTCTACATAGAGTATTACTAAATGACAAAGAGTTTGTTTCTTTTTAACATCCATAGTGACGACAACCATTCCGCCATCGTGAGCGTTATTTGCTATTTTTCATCCTTAACAAGACATAATGTTTTTGAAAAGAAATTAAATACCATATAATCTTTTACATATTTTGGTTTTGAAAATGTTTTTGATAATGGGTTTGTTATATTAATATATTTAAATAACATATTGTGATTGAAATGTGGAAATTTTATCATTCTATTATGTTTTTATATGTTTTATTAATATGTTATGGTTATTGGGCATTGTTTATGTATACAGGTGGTTTCGTGATAAACCTAGTATGGGTGAGAAAAAGATAGCTCTCCAATGAATTTTGTAACTTGACAGAGGTAAACATTAATATTTCTCCTAATAGATAAGGAAATATATTATGATGGGTATTCAAAATGTAACTCCCTGTATAATTATGAAAGCTACAATGTAAGTATTTTATTGATATAAAAAGTTACCTTTATGATTTCAATTTGTTATTCATAGATCATAGGATTTTTTGTGGTATGTTAAATAATGAAAATTATGATTTCATTGATTAGTATGTATTGATGAACTAATTTTTTCATTCCTTGGATTATAACCCTTACTGATATTTTTATACTCATACACATTTTTTGAAATGTTTTTGATAGGATATAAGAAAGATAATAGAAAGGAAGATTTCAAGAATTTTTTTATCATGAAATGAACTCTTTTTTTATTTTACGAGTTCTTCTTTTATGTAAAACATGGACACTGAGTATAAGTGTCTACTTTGTAAAAATTGAGATGTAATGTAATAGTTATTACCTAATTCTATA
Source organism: Viscum album (assembly GCA_963277665.1). Lineage (NCBI taxonomy): Eukaryota > Viridiplantae > Streptophyta > Magnoliopsida > Santalales > Viscaceae > Viscum > Viscum album. The sequence continues at coordinate 278,167,953 of OY728126.1, forward strand.
AAACTCTAAACTTGAATAGATCCTCAATGTGAATTATGATGATAATTTACGTTTATGAAATGTTAAAGGGCAGGTACTTATTTTCACGACCCCTCCCCCAGGGCTCGTGTCGTGACTACCCCAAGCCTGCATTCCATAGGCTAGGGGTTGGCGACTAGCACCAAAAGGCGTATTCCATAAAACCAGTAAATCATTGACTTTATAACCTATAATCAGACACTACAAAGCACACATCAAGATACGAACATAAGCAAACTGTATATTTAAGAGTTTGTACTGTAAGAAAAATGGGCTAGAATACAAGTCCAACAGGAAAGTACAAGTAAAACTGAAAAAAAATCATATGATCACCTGTCAAGGACCCTATATGAAAGGTAGGTACATCTCTCAAATGGTGGTCCATGCAGTACTTCTCACCTTATGTCCACATCGAGGTACCTCCAGTCCTGGTACCCTCGTCCTCAGTCAGTGTTGTCCGTCGTCTACACCATACACTACATCGTGTTGGCATAACTAGTGTAGGGGTGAGTATAACGATACTCAGTAGGGACCCCAAAACCCTCAAAGGACTCACAAAATCATCAAATGATAAAACAAAAAAGCAAGTAAAAAAAATGACAACCCTACTTATTTATATGACCATACATATACATAAGTTGTCGAGTAAACCCATCTCAATCAGGAGGAAACACAAAGCCCAACTCCAAATCCCAAAGCTCAACTGTCCCACAATGGAAAGAATACCATGAAGGTATGTACCGCAAAGGTGACGCCACATAGGAGAATACCACAAAGGTATAACCATGAAGGTAGGTACCATAATGTTATGTCACACAGATGATTATAACAAAGATAAAGACTCATCTCACACCATATATAACATTGGAACGGTAGTAAAGATGATTAGATGTATCAACTGAATCATCTTACTCTATTGAGAGGCATACCCACATACAATCCTAAATCATCAGACCCACATAGGATCCTAGTACATCAGACCCACGTAGGATCCTAGAGTACTCCCATGTTGATTCCTAGAGAGGATCCAAGTTGCACTCTCGAACAGAATCCTGAGTTGGATCACAAAGCACAGATCCACATAGAACCCCAAAGTAGATACCCACATAGGATCCAAAATCAAAGACCCATAGAGGATCCTTTTCTCCTGTTATAGACAACCATAGTGTTCTCTCACTAAGTACACTTGATTTAGGGAGGGTCCTCTTCTCAAGACAAAGGTCGATACTCCAACTTCTTCATGTTCCCGTGAAGAAGTTTCCCAATGGGCCTCCACATAAAATGGGTCTCAACGCAATAGATGGTGCATCAGTCGGACACCCAGTCTATAAGTTATTGTTCTTTTAGTCCCAAAGGCCCAGTTGGATTCGTGATCGATCCAACCCAATCGTACCACAACTTTATCCAAAACACATGTAGTGTATACCAAATGGACCATCTCGATATATGCTTTTCAGCACCAAATAAGGTTTTTCATGTAGACACTCATAGCCCAAGATATGGTCGAATGAGCGTAAAGGGTCGAAACTGGTATGGGTCTGGTCCAACCCGGTCAGACCGCACCAGCCCGCGGGATCTGACTCGGCCCACTAGGACTTGCCCGGCCCACGGAGTGGCCCACTGGGTGGCCCACGCTAGGTCTCCAATGGTACAACGGCCCACGGTGCTGTCCGCTAGTGGGGACCACTCGTCTCCCCAGCTAGTCGGATGGCCAGCCTCCCTCTGCGTGGCACAATCATGCACCATGCCATCACCGACAACCGGCGTCAAGCCGTCCCCACCTCGCCTCACCAACACAGCACAAGGACACAACTCTTCTCAGCCGGGCGGTGTGGTCGTGCACCGCCACCCCTTCACGCGGTCGGCTGCCACCCTTGCTCTGCCACGACCGACAGGCCACAACTCTTCTTCGGGTTCACAGTCACAATGCTTCTTTTGTCGTGGCTGGCCAGAGTGCCAACCACTGGTCTTGAGTTCCACTGGTTCCATTCGCCATCACTTGTCATCTTCCTCCCCCATCACAAAGAATGCATCATACACCACAATGATTTGTGGAGGTGTCGGGCCAAGTTCATTTAGCCCTCACCATCTACATTAGAAAGATATCAAGAAGAAATATTATTCTTAAATCAAGGGGTCAACAAGAATGGGGTAAGGGGGTATAAATCAACAACAAACCCTACCTCAAAGGTTCAATTTGAGATTATCTGCGGTTGAAGACGAACTGGTGTTTCTCGATCCTAAAACAAGCCTCCACCAATAACATCGCTAGTTTTACAATCCTCCATTCTTTGGTTCCACCTTGGTGAGTACATATCTTCCTCCAGAGGCTCCTCTAAGAACACCCATTTTTAATGATTCCAACCAATAATTCCAAACATTTAACTCTTCTTCATTTAATTAAAGAGGTTCATTAATTTGTGGAAATAATGAGCCTTATAAAACCTACGAAGGGTGGTTACACATTTTGTTTAACCTAACATTTAATGTCCATAATTAAATGTCTGACCTCCCTCAGGTGGTCCCCACCACCAAAATTCAAAAAAGGGTGTCGGAGATTTTTAAAGAAAAATAATTTATTTTATTTAAATCTGCCACAAAAAAACCACAGGACCAACTTCTACTCTCGATTCAACTGCGGTCGAGGTGAATCCTCCCATAAGCAAATATCAGCAATGCGAGATCAACAGTGTGCTCGGATATCATTTTTGAGCACCAGTTCAAAAGTTACAATAACCCTCTCACATGTTTACTAAACATACCAGAAAAAAAGTTCAGAAATTCATTCCGGGCATACCGGGCCTCAGAATCACGCACCATCAATTTTCACAGACACATAAAATTCCCATATAATAAAAAATAATTACATGGAAATTTATAGGTCTTTAAACTTATAGTTGGTATCAAATGTCGATTATATAAATTTTGAGGTTAGGGTGTTATTTAATCATAAGTGACATTACCATAATGGTTATAATATTAGAATGAGTTGTAGTTATTTTAGATAAATTGGATGGGTTTATGATAACATGAATAATTATATATTAGTTTTTACCCTCCTCATAAGATATTATATGAATATTTTATTGATATATTTACACAAAAAAATTTCATTTTAGTAAATGGTTGGATCTAGTTGGAACCAAAGTAATAATGGGTGTAAAGGAAACTATGAAGGTTTTCTGGAATAAGCAACTAAAGGATGTTGGGTTTGTAATGAACACTCTTTTGGTATTTATCAATTTACTATTTTTAGTCAATATTGACCACCTAAAACTTGGTTATTTTTTTTAAGGCATCGTATATGCGAGAAATGAATCCCAATGGGAGGTCATGTAATAACCTTAAAGGTAAGTATATTAAAAAACCGATGTGTTAATGATGTGGAAAGAAACACCTAGTAAAATGTTTCAAAGGGACAACAACATTCCATAAATGTGTAATGAAGGTCATAAAGCAAGAACATCCATGGAAAAAGGGAGTGTCTGGGTGACTCCATGAAATGGGAAAAAGTTCTTTCCGAAGAATCTAATTAATGTTTTAAAAGTCATGTGCAAGGTCATTATAAAAAAATATTTCCTAAGATGATCGTTTGGTAATGGGATTAGTATGATTGCACAAATATATGTTTACAAATTCCTAATTCCATTCCAATTGAAAATTAGGAAACAATAAATGACTTATAATAGGTATGGATTATTTCTTAGCTATTGTTTTGATATTATTTATTATTAGAGAATAATTTGTGATTTTGGCATGTAGGAAATAATTATTATTTAATAAGATGGAAGATAATGGTTAATGTATCATAAATATCTGTTGGTCGGAGTGGATACACAAGAGGGGGGGGGGGTGAATTGAGTTCCAATTAAAATTTCTGTTAAAAATGTTTCTCTTAAAATCCCCCAATTTAAAAACAAAGTTAAACTCTAGTGAATTTATACAGATTGTAAATTTTCACTTAGCTTATCAAAGATTGATTAGGTCTCAGTTAATTTAACCACAAGATTAAAAGAACTTTTGAAACTAATCTACTGATTTACAATAAGTATAAACACTTGATAATTTAACTACCAAGTTACTTTAAAATGGTTTTGTATTTCAATGTAACAGCTGCAGAATATAAAAGATATATGTAGTATGATCTAAACGTAAACTAAAGATGCACGACATATGTAACAAGAGGTTCAGTCTCAAGCCGAGAGTTAGTCCTCTCAAATTTATAAATTTGATCCACACCCTGGATCGGGGTTAATAACTATTTACAGAACTATCCAGGCCATGCAGGGACCTCTACCACATTTCTTCATTGGAAATAGAAACAATGACCAAGCCACACAAGGACCTCTTCCACAGTTGACGTGGGTAGAAAAGAGTAACTATATTTGGTGTGAGGATTTTGGTATCCTCCAGTTCAACACAGGAGTTAGTGTGTGTGTGTGTGAGATATACAGAGTACACCATACTTCTTGAAAGTAAATAAAAAAATCACTTAGAGAGAGCAGATAAGATTTTCGAATTCTCTAGTTATTAGCAATGCAGCTCTGGACTCGTTGGATTCTACAGAAATGCTTCTGAGTCCTTCTCTGGTTTTTCTGTTGAAAAACAGAGTGTCGTGGTTCATCTTGTGTTCCACCAGTGAGAATGATCTCTTGATTCTTCGTGTGTTCCTCAGTGGTGTTGGATTTCACTCATGAGAGTTCTTTGAAAGTCTTGCAATCACCTTCTTGCTCAGGATTGTTCTTCTAGTTCAGCACAGTGAACTCAGGTGTATGTACGTTCTTCTTGTTGTATCATCACACTTGCACACGTGTACTGCAGTTAAATATTCCTTATATTCCACTCGTTCTAGAATTAGGAATGATTATCTTTTCATAGGTATGAGATTCGGTTTCCTGACATGCCAACAAATACCATTAAATTCCATTAATTTCATTAAAAACATCAAATATGACCGTTAGCATTATTTAAATAATATTGACAAAAAGGATAAGAAATGGTGTCACAGTGATTATGTAAATTGTGTCTTCACGGTATGTGCATCACGGTATGTGGTTCACGGTATGTGCTTCACTATGTCTTCATGTCATGGTGTCTAGCTCACAGTGTCTGAATCACGATGTGTCATTCACGGTGTCTGGGTCATAGTGTGTCCTTCACGGTGTCTGGGACACGGTGTGTCCTTCATGGTGTCTAGGTCATGGTGTGTCCTTCATGTTGTCTGGGTCACGGTGTTTCCTTCACTGTGTCTGGGTCACAGTGTGTCCTTCAGGGTGTCTGGCTGACTGTGACTGTGTCTTACACACAGTCTGTCTTACTATGTCAAACATCACTGTGTCTCTATACTTGGACAAATATCTGTATTTAGACCTAAACAGTAATATGCGGAATATGGATTAAGCTTAATTATTAGAGAGTAAGAGAAGTTAAAACATAAACAAAATGGCTTGATAATAGAAGTGAAATTTGTGATCATGCCTAAGACTTGTAAATAAAAAGAGAGTAATTATCATCAATAAGATTTGTTATCATTAAAACATGGTGTGTAGTTAAGATTGAGATTGGAGAGAATTAACAAGATGTTCAATTAAGATTGAGATTAATTATTAGTAATAAGGTTTGTGATAATTAAAACATGATTAATACATGAGGAGTCCAACAATCTCTACCTTTTTGATGATCAGAAATCATGTATTGGTAAAATAGAAAAGAGATGCAACATTAGAGAATATAACAGAGTCGACAATTAGAATACTAATAATTGTACTTTTACTTGGACGTTTTCTCCACATTTTGGTATTATCAAAAAGTAGAGAAAGTGAAGTGAAACACTGTATTTTTCATTAAAAAGGTGCAGAATAGAACATACGGTAGAAAAACAACAAACAAAAAGATCCCCTCAAAATTGAGGAATCACTGGTTGGCATTAGGGATTGGATTTCTCTTTGCCTTTATCAGCAGCAGAAGCTGGAGTTGATGTAGAAGAAGGAATAGATGTGGTAGACAGAGGGTAAGGGTAGACCTTCAAAGATGGAGGGAGCCAAAGATGGTTCAGAAGAAGATCTAGTCTGTGGTTGGTCAAGAATGACTAGCCAGATCTGATAAAGAGCTTGGCTGACTGACATGGCAGTGGAGGCTAGGGCAGGTAGACCAGGTCTGAGGGGTGTAGTAGCTGGAGAAACTATAGAAGTACTCTGCACTTGAAGATATGGCTTTAAAAGATTTATGAAATCAGTAATGATTTCTCCACCATATTGCATAGCCTTCTCGAAATCTTCCTAATTCTCCATGAATTTGTCCAACAATTTGGTGAACTCTACAATCTTCTGAACTTGTGCTTTAAAATCGTGAGTCATTGGAGATATTTTCAGGTTTTCCAAAAGATATCTAAAGTGATGTTTCATATCACATTTAGAGAAAATCCGAGTAAGATAAAAATATATCATCTTGGTGATCTCCTGTTGAGCATCATTGGCTATCTTAGAATCGATCTGAACAATATCAAATGCTCTATCACTGTTCTTCATAACTTCAGCCAGAGGAGACAGATCTAAACCACTGAAAACATTCTGAATTTCTTCCTTGATTATGGATCTAAACATAGAATTATCCAAAGAAGGAACAGAAGGATGACTATAAGTAGGATAATCTTTTACAACTATGGATAGAACTTTGAGCTGATTCAAAACTTTCTGCAGCCTTCCATTGTACTCATCTGTGAGTTTATTCTGAGTTTCTACAAGCTCTCTCATGCGTTCCAGCATTTTTGTGTGTCTTTTTCCAATCTTCTCATCAAAATATAGTAGATATGGATGCACATGAGACACAATTTCTCTAGAAAGGGTGGAATCAGTTAGTTCAGAAGAAGCATCAATAGGTGCAGGGGTAGAAGCAGGAGCAGGCATAGGCTCTGGTCTTGAAGACAGTTTTGATTGCAGGTTTTCCACCAAACCTTTCAAATTTACAACATTAGCACTAAGTTGATTATTTTCAACCTTGACTTCTTGAATCTCATGGATCATCCTTGGTTGAATATGCAAGATAATGTTTTCCAGCAGAATTGAGGCATCTTCTTGACTTAACTGAGTCACAGTATGTGGTTGAGTGGATAAAATATTCTCAACACCAGCCAAGATAGTCTCTCCTAAGAATTTAAAGTCATCATTAGTTACAAAAGAGTGTTTCTCAGGTAGGATTGCAGGAGAAGGTAGTGGAGCAGGTTCTGGTTGCGGTTCAGAGTCATCTTCAAACATAGATTCTGATTCAGATTGAGGCTCTGGTTTTGGTTATGGATGAGCTAAAGACTTCAGTTTAAATAAAGAAGAGAGATCGGTACCAGTTGTAGTAACTTGCTACGACTCACTCACATCATAAAAACATGGAAATTCATATTGACTGTGCAAAGAATATGTGACTGTAGGTTGAGATGTTTCAGCATGTCCAGCCTCTACAATAACAATGTTTTGAGGTTCCTCCTCCTAAAATGTGATTCCATTTCAGATTCTTAAGGCTCAGTAAATGGGTCATGATCCATGGGATCATCTATAATCTCTTCAGAAAACTCTTGCCTTTCCAGCTGAAAGGAAATTTCCATCATCTCTTCAGCAGAGGGTATGTACTCAGGAACTGATTGTTCCACTGGTTGTGCTTCCAGACTTGCTTCTTTTTCAACAGGGATATCCTCTTCAATAGGATCTGGCTCCACTATTTCTTGCTACTATAAAATAGAAAAAACCAATTTTCTTATAGCTGTAGGATGAGTTTCTGGATTGAAATCCTCACTAGAACCAGGAGAATATTCTTCTCTAAAACCAACATCATCTTCCTCTCTTGAAGTCATTTCAATAGTAACATTAGTAGGGACAACAGTCCTTTCTTTCTCAATAGGAGTTGCTTCCTCTTGAGGTATTTTAGCCTCTTCTCTAGGTTGTACTTTAGCCTCCACTTCCTCCTCCTCTTCTTCTTCTTCTGAATACTCACCCACTTCATCTGGTTCGAAACCAGGATCATCTAGGTTCATAGGCCTTCATGGATAATCAATAGGATTAAAATTCTTATACAATTGATCATTATCCTCAACCCATTGCTTCTTCCAGGGGTTCCAACTAATCTTCATCCTTCTGATGATAGGCTTGGATAAGAAAAAAATAAAATTCCTCTAGCTTTTCACATTTGGTCCAACAATTCCTTTTGAAACTAGCATGGATGAAATCATCCTTGAGTATAACTAGGAGGTGGATTTGGATGTGGCTATAATTAGCTCACAGATATGGTTAATAACATACTTGAATAGGTTGATCTTATAGAAATTCTTCAATAGGTGAATCAGGAACACATCCTGATACTTCATCACAAAAAAATCCCCTTTTCTTGGACTAATCAAATTTTGAACAAACTTGAATAGTAGTCTAGTTTCTCCATCTAGATCTATAGTTATAGACCTTCTCTTGGTGTCATTACCAATTAATATTTCCAAGGAATTTTCTAGATCAAAGATTTCAGATGATGGAGGAGGGTATTTCGGATAATCCTGACAAACTCCTTCATGAGGAATTTTTAGGCATGCAGCCCACAACCTCGAAGAGAATGAACACTTTTGTCCATTTATCCAGCTTTTCACCATAAATATTTCTCCAAAATCGAAGGAAAATTTCACATATTGGTAGAATTGAGATAGCAACCTTGGATAAATCGGTCTATCTTGTCCATAGAACCATTCAAGCCATCATTGTTCTTTTAAAACTTTCAATACTAATGACTTTCTAGACAGTAACCACTCAGGGAAAATCTCTTATTTAGGAACTACTGTACCGTTAAAAAGGTTTGGTTTCAGGGGTCCTTCAGGTGCTATCCTTGGTATCCTCTTTTTTTTCTGAGAGAGGTGCTTCGCTGACGAGGTTGAAGACAGACACTTCATCCATGACATCCACTGAAGGTTCAGGCGAGATCAAAAAAGGTTTTCAAGAATGAAAAGATTCAAGAGAGTGTTCGGGTATGGAATCGAATGAAACCCTTATGTTTAATCATTTGGGAATGTCAAAGGCCATAAAAAAATACGTGGGAAATAAAATATTGGTGAAATAAAAATTACCACAATATGGGTTAAAATAATAGTAAAAATAATATTCACGGTGAGACCGTTATTAGGCATTACGGTGTGATGAAAAAAAATAATCACGGTGAGATAGTTGATGGTCATCATGGTGAGATATTTGATGATCATCATGGTGAGACAGTGACCATTCTATGCAGTCACGGTGAGACAGTGAGTGAACTGATCCATCATGGTGAGACAATTAGGTGACAGACCGTGAACAAAAGGTGTTAACGGTGAGACCGTAAGCATGAAACATTAACTGTAAAACAGTGAGCGTGAAACTGTAAAGTAAAATACAGTAAAGTATTAAAGATTAAGATAGTAAGATATCTATTTATAATTAATCATGCCAATATCATGTATGATGTAGTTTAATCACTCATAATTTAATGGTTTAGTGAATATATCAGCAAGTTGATATTCAGTACCAATGAATTCCAAAGTTATATAACCTTTTTGATAGTGATCCCTCAAAATGTGATGTCTTACATCAATATGTTTTGTCCTGGAATGTGAAATTGGATTCTTAGAAATGTTAATAGCACTTTTTTTATCACAATTTATTGGGGCATGTCTGTATTGATATCTATAGTCTAGTAATGTGTGTTTCATCCACAAAATTTGTGCACAGAAACTGCCAGCAGCTATGTATTCAGCTTCTACAGTAGATAATGCAACAGAATTTTGTTTCTTACTACACCATGATACTAGTGACTTGCCTAAAAGGTGACATGTTCTAGAGGAGCTTTTTCTATCTAACACACATCCAGAAAAATCAGCATTAGAATAACTAATTAATTCAAATGATTGTCCTTTTGGATAGAACAGTCCTAAATTGGGAGTATGCTTGAGGTATTTGAAAATTTTCTTTACAACATTTAAATGTGACTCTTTAGGGTTTTCTTTAAAACAAGCACACATACACACAATAAACATATTATCAGGATGACTAGTAGTCAAGTATAGTAGGCTTCAAATCATTCCTATATAAGTGATTTTATCAACAGATTTACCATCTTCATCAATATCCAACTTACAAGTGGAACTCATGGGAGTGTCACTAATTTTTTTGCTATCCAATCCAAAACGTTTCAAAAGATCTCTAGTATATTTACATGGATTTAAAATAATTCCATCATCATTTTGAATGATTTGAAATCCATGGAAAAACTTGAGTTCTCCCATTAAAATCATCTCAAATTCATTTTGAATTATTTTAGAAAAAGAAGTATATATGTAATTTCTTGAAGATCCAAAAATAATATCATCTACATAAATTTGTACAACTAAAACATCTTTAGAAATTCATTTTATAAAAAGAGTAGGATCAACTATTCCTTTTGTGAATCCTTTAGAAATTATAAAAGTACTTAATTTGTCAGACCAAGCTCTTGGAGCTTGCTTTAAACCATATAAAGCTTTTGATAATTTGAAAATATGATTGGGAAAATGAGGGTTTGAAAATCTAGGTGGTTGTTTAAAAACAACATCCTCAGCTATAAACCCATTTAAGAATACACTCTTGACATTCATTTGACATAGTTTAAAATTTATATGTGATGCATAAGCAAGTAGAATTCTAGTAGATTCTAATCTGGCTACATGAGTAAATGTCTCCTCATAGTCAATTACTTCCTCTTAACTATAGCCTTGTACAACTAATATAGCTTTGTTTCTAACTATATTTCCAGATTCATCTACTTTATTTCTAAACACCCATTTAGTTCCTATGGTGAAAGTGTACTTAGGTATTTCAACAAGTTTCCAAACTTTTTTTATTTCAAATTGATTGAGTTCTTCTTGCATAGAAATTACCCAAAATTCATCATTAATGGCATCATTAATGTGTTTAGGTTCAAGTTGCGGCAAGAAGGCTTGATGTTCAACCTGATTTCTAAGAGAAGCTCTAGTATGTGTCCCTCTATCTAGATTTCCTATGAAACCATCTAAAATATGATTCTTTAGAATTCTAGTTGATAGAAATTTTAGGTTCATCTATAGGTTCGAGTTCATTAGGAGTAGATTTTGGAATAAGTCCAGAACTGGTTGTCTTTACAGCAGGTTCATTGATTTTTTCATTAAGGTCCAGAATAGATAAATCTTCTTCAAGATCTTCAAGAGAGGTTTTAGACTCATGTAGATCAGTTTCATCAAATTTGATGTGAACAAATTCTTCCACACACTTGATTAACTTATTTAAAACTCTATATGCTTTAATAGTTATAGAATATCCTTAAAAGATTCCTTCATCACTCTTAGAAGCAAACTTGTCCAGATTATCCTTTTTATTTAGAATAAAGACTTTGAAACCAAAGACTCTAAAGTAACTTACTTTGGGTTTTCTATTGTTCCAAAGTTCATAAGCGGTCTTCTTAAGAATAAGTTTAATCAAGACTCTATTGATAATATAACAAGCAGTATTCATAGCTTCAACCCAGAATTAAATAGGCAGTTCATATTCATTAAGCATAGTGCGTATAATTTCTTTCAAGGTTCTATTTATTCTTTCTACTACACCATTCTGCCGAGGTGTCCTAGGAGCAGAAATTTTTTGACTATAGCCATTGTGTGAGCAATAAGATTCAAAGTCTTAATTCTCAAACACACGACCATGATCACTTCTTAGAGTTTTAATCTTAAGTCAACTAAGGTTTTCTGTAGACATGGAGTATTTAACAAAATAAGAACAAGCTTCACTTTTGTGAGTTAATAAGTATACCCAAGTATATCTAGAAAAGTAATCTACTAAGACATAGAAATAGTTCTTCCCATTTATGCTAGAAACTCTAGATGGTCCAAAACAGATCCATGTGAACCAACTTGAGTGGTTGAGAAGTTGAAACTTATTTCTTTGATTTGAAAGATATTTTTTGTTGCTTTCCCTTTTTACATGGATTACAAACTTTGTCATTTGGAAATTCATGTTTGGGTAAGTCTCTAACTAAGTTCTTCCTAGTCAGTTTTCAAAGTGAATGTATATTGAAGTGTCCTCATCTTCGATTCCATAACCAAGACTGTTTATGAAAATCATTTAAACAGGTAATATTTTGTTTAGATAAAGAATTTAATTCAACCGCATAAACATTTTCATTTCTCAAAGAAAAAAATACTAGAGCATTTTTAGAATTAAAAACATTAAAAGAATCATTTTCAAACATGACATTAAAACCATCATCACATAATTGGGAAATAATTAACATATTATATTTAAGTCCATGAACAAATAAAACTTTAGAAATTAAAACCGAATTAGTGTTACCAATTTGGCCTAGGCCGATGATCTTTCCTTTAGAATTATCACCAAAGGTGACATAGCCTCCATCAAACTTTATTAAACTATTGAAGCATGAGTAATCCCTATACATATGTCTTGAAAATCCACTGTCCAAATAGCATGTATTATTATGGGAACTCTTCAAACAGGTTTCCTCAGATGTGTTTGTCATGAAACACATGTTGGCACATTTCTTTTTAGAATCAGAAATTTTAGATTCACTTGTGCTGTCTTCAGAAGAACTCCATGTTGCTTTCATAGGTTTCTTGTACTTACTGTCCTTATAGTCTTATTTCTTCTTGAATTTTATCTTTGGGAAGTTTTCTTTAATGTTTCCTTTTCTTTTGCACTCATATCAGACAAATTCGTCACTTTTATCTAGCTTTGTTCAATCCTTCTTCCAATGTCCCTTATTTTCATACTTTCCCTTATAATTTGATTTTCTGAAAAATTTCTTCTTCTTATAAAATTTCTTAAACCTTATGACTATCTGAGCCATTTCATCATAACTATCAGAGTCTGAAATTTCAATTTTTTGATTGTTCGTTTGTATTTGAGCTTTTTCTCTGTCCTTGCTCTTTGAGGCAGTAGTCTTGAAAGCCACTGATTTCCTTTTTGGTTCATCATCTTCCTCTTTATTCACCTTGATTTATTCCTCATACAACATAAGCTTACCAATCAGCTCTTTGACAGGTAGAAATCTAATGTCACATGACTCTCTGATTGAAACAGATGTTCCTCTCCATCATTCTGGTAGACACCACAATATCCTCATAATTTGTTCCTTTTCTAGAACAACATTTCCATGTGAATTCATTGTATTGACTATCTCATTGAACCTGACATACGTATCAGAAATGGGTTCATCAGTTTTCATTTTAGAATTAACATATTTAATAGTATAAGTCTTCAATCTCATTTCTTTAACATTAGTTGTTCCTTCATGAGAAACACCCAAAGTATCCCATATTTCATAAGCAGTTTTACAGGCAGATATTCTATTGAATTATTCATCTCCTAAAGCACAGCATAGGGCATTCAAAGCTTTGCAATTATTATTGTAAGAAGTCTTTGTGATTTCATCCCATGTTGTTCTTTCAGTTTCTAGAATTTTATATTGAGACGCTATAGCAGTCCAAATATCAAAACCCATACTTTCAAAATGAATTTTCATTTTCATTTTCCACTGGGCATAGTTTGTACCATTAAAGAAATGTGTCTTGTTAGTAGCAGCACCCTCAAGTCTATTGTCCATAAATAGATATTAGAAAATAGTTTTAAAGAGATAAGATTTAGAACTAACAGAAATTTAAGATCTTTAAATATGCAACTAAAATCATAGTTAAAAAACATAGTGTTTTGAAAGACTTTAATAAAAACAATCCTTTGATACCAATTGTTGTTCGGAGTGGATACTCAGGGGGGGTGAATTGAGTTCTAATTAAAATTTCTGTTAAAAATGTTTCTCTTAAAATCCCTCAATTTAAAAACAAAGGTAAACTCTAGTGAATTTATACAGATTGTAAATGTTCACTTAGCTTCTCAAAGATTGATTAGGTCTCAGTTAATTTAACCACAAGATTAAACTAACTTTTGAAACTAATATACAGATTTACAACTAGTATAAACACTTACTAATTTAACTATCAAAGTAAAATTAAAATGGATTTTTATTTCAAAGTAACATCAGTGGAATTTAAAAGATATATATAGTATAATTTAAATCTAAACTAAAGATGCACAGAAGATGCAACAAGAGGTTCAGTCACAAGCTGAGACATAGTCCTCTCAAATTTATAAATTTTATCCGCACCCTGGATTGGGGTTAACAACAGTTTAAAAAACTGTCCAGGCCACGCAGGGACCTCTACCACAGTTCTTAGTTGGAAACAAAAACAATGACCAGGCCACATAAGGACCTCTTACACAGTTGTCGTGGGTAGAAAAGAGTAAGTAAATTTGGTTTGAGGATTTTGGTATCCTCCAGTTCAGCAAAGGAGTCAGTGTATGTGTGAGAGATATACAGAGTACACCACACCGCTCGAAAGAAAATAAACGAATTACTTAGAGAGAACAGATAATAGTTTAGAAGGCTCTAGTGATTAACAATGCAGCTCTGGACTCATTGGATTCAGCAGAAATGCATCTGATTCCTCTGTTTTTTCTGTTGAAAAACATTGATTCGTGGTTCAGCTTGTGTTTCACCAGCGAGAATGATCTCTTGATTCGTCGTTTGTTCTTCAGTGGTGTTGGATTGCACTTATGAGAGTTATTTGAAAGTCTTGCAATCTCTTTCTTTCTTAGGATTGTTCTTCTAGTTCAGCACAGTGTACTCAGGCATATGTAATTTTTTCTTGTTGTATCGTCACACTTGCGCACATGTACTGCAGTTTAATATTCCTTATATTCCACTCATTTTGGAAGTAGTAATGATTCCCTTTTCATAGGTACGAGATACGATTTCCTGACATGCCAACAACTATCATTAAATTAAATTAATTTAATTAAAAACATCAAATATGACTATTAGCATTATTTAAATAAATTTGACAAAAAGGTTAAGAAACGGTGTCACAGTGATTATATAAACTATGTCTTCACGGTATGTGCTTCACGGTATGTGGTTCACGGTATGTGCTTCACAATGTGTTCATGTCACGATGTCTAGCTCACGGTGTCTGAATCACCGTGTGTCCTTCACGGTTTCTGGGTCACGGTGTGTACTTCATGGTGTCTGGGTCACGTTGTGTCCTTTACAGTGTCTGGGTCACAGTGTGTCCTTCACGGTGTTTGGCTGACTGTGACTGTGTCTTACACACAGTCTGTCTTACTGTGTCAAACATCACTATGTCTCTATACTTGGAGAAATATCTATATTTAGACTTAAATAGTAATATGCAGAATATGGATTAAGCTTAATTATTAGAGAGTAAGAGAATTTAAAAGATAAACACAAAGGCCTGATAATATAAGTGAAATTTGTGATCATGCCTAAGACTTGTAAATAAAAAAAGTGTAATTAACATCAATAAGATTTGCTATCATTAAAACATGATGTGTTGTTAAGATTGAGATTAGAGAGCATTAACAAGATGTTCAATTATGATTGAGATTAATTATTAGTAATAGGATTTGTGATCATTAAAACATGATTAATACATGAGGAGTCCAAAAATATCATTTAATGAATAATAAGTATTCATACAAGGAATTCAAGAGTTATGGTTCAATATAAGATGATGAAATGCTTAAATGTATTAAGTCTCTTCTGATGATGGGATTAAATTGAATAATTTTTCTAGTATGTGTAATTGTGAAGTTGGATATGTGAAAATTCCATTCAATGAGAATTATATTTTCTTATGTAGACATAATGGATTTCCTTAGGGGTTCATTTGAACTTTTGATTTTGAGGCAATTATGGGTTATTAATTTTTGGGATGAAAATGTGAGGTATGAGATAACATTTGTGGTTAAAATATGTTATGGTTATTTTTGAGGAATTTATCTCATTTTTTGAATTTTATAAAATTTTATAATTCATCAAGAAGGATAACACAGAGACCATGTGACAACCCGACATGTCGGACAAAGATATAGGAATTGAACACACAACCAAAGTGTGATTGGGATTTATCTCCAACCACTAGACTACGTGATGTCCCTGGTTAGTATGACTAATTATTTTTTGTTAAATGATTTTATGGATCCAGAATAAGATGATTTTGGGAACTTATTTTTAATAAAATGGGTATATCTATTATAGGAAAATTATTTGGTGATGATGTGATAAAAGATATTTTGTAAGATGATATATCTTTTCAGGAAACACGATATACCTAAGAAAAATAAAATATGATGGGATTACATTTGTGGATTAATTGATGAAATATTATTTTAGAAGAATCAATTTTTTTAATGTGAACATATAGAGATTTGGGATATTTATGGAAATGATTATCTTATCATAGAGAATATTTTATTTTGTTAGTTACACTTTATTATGAGACTTTTAGAGTAGAAGATGTTTTTTAGAGATAAATTTTATGCTTTTTGTGGAAGATTATGTGATCAAATCCTTCTATGTTTTGGGTTTCAAACATAGTTTGGAATATTATCAATACTTTTAAGGTCAATTTTATATTGAATGGTCTTTGTTGAGTTGTGGGTATTTTTTGTTAAATTTTGGAGATTAAATTTAGTATTTATTTTTATAAATGATTATCCTTTTGGGGGATTAACTTATCATGTACTAACATTTTTGGTTTTAGTAAATCTCTAAAGTTAAGGGAAATATAACATTTCTGTACTATGTTATTCTATAGAAGTTTATTTTAGAACCTCAGGTGTGACTATGTCATCTTGAATACTCATCATTTGGAGAAAGGATGAGTTTTTGGTAGAAACTCATTAAAGGTCGAAACTCTACTTTAAATGTATGTATATTTGCATAGGTTCTTAGTCAATCTCGTATATCTATATTTTCCAAAATTAGGAATGGTAACCTAACACAATAAAATACGTTTTCCATTTACATTTCCTAATATTGAATCAAATACCATTTAACCTATAACTTGTTTGTGGTTTTCTTGTTATTATATTTCTCATAGTCATGTTTTCTATCACTCTCCATTAGGATATCACACTTATTTTCTCCTAAAAATCATTGTTTTTAGAAATTGATTCCTTGTATGTGTTATCTCTGGTGACCTTTGTACTTATCTTTCATTATTTTAATGTGATAATTTTATTCACTCATTTTCTGTTGTGGAACTTTAATTGATCTCTCTGGGCCCATTTTTAAAATCACTAGGACGCAATTCCCAAAAGGGGGAAGGATGTTACATCCCAGTAAAATAAAAAATATGAAATTCTTATATGAAATAAAATGGGGTCTTCTGTGTTCAATGGCGTACCTGACACATAACAATGGGTTTCTCTGAAATCTCATGTTGCACAGAAGGCTGAGTCATACTGAAAAATAAAAAATATTATTATTTTAAATGGTGTTAACACCTAGCCATTGTATTAAAGGAATTGAATATAATTAACTAAAATTTATTATACATGTTTGTTAAATGTCTTTAAATTTATCTAATAAAATTTACAGTTTTAAGATAATAAAGAATCTGATTTTAATCACGAAATACACTAATATTCTTTAAAGGTTGTTTTACCACCTTTTGATAGACAACCCATTTAAATCAAGTTTTTATCATATTTATATGTTCTATTTGAAAAAATAAAATTCTTCTTTAGAATAGATATATCAAAATTTATATTGGATGAAATTTTGGTAATTTTTTGAACATGATCATTTATTAATGAATATAGAAAAATATTTCATTTTAATTTAAAAATACCTTTTAATCCAATTTATTTATATATTTAATTATCATTTTAAATGGTTTTAGTGTTTAATAAGATTATATTTTTACTATTTAATCTAATTTTGTTCATTGTAAGTAATTTCACATTGAAATTGGATATAAAAAAATGCCAATCTTTTGATAGTTTTTATTTCATAAAAACACACTTTGTAGTTTGGACAAAAAAAATTATTTTTAAATTAATTAATGAATCATCGATGTTTTAAATTTGGAAAAATAGAAATAATTTCTGAATTTTTAATATCATAATTATCTTTGAGAGAATATTTAGTATTTTCCCAAAAATGATCAATTTTTGATGAATAGTAAAAAACAATGAATAGAAGCTAAAAGTCGACTTTTTCATTTAAAAGACATTTTACGGCCTCTCTGAATTGAATTTAAAAAATCCAACATACATGGCTGTAATTATTTAGTAAAATGTGGTTCAATAAGGGGAAAATATTTTTGTTTAATAGTAACTTTTCACATTTCTTTACCGTGGTTAAAGGTAAATATGGTAATTCAAGGAAAAAATTATTATAATAATATAAAATTACCTTAACACTTATCATTACCTTATTGGATGAGTAATGACCGACCAAGAAAATCCTTGGGTAAGACTATTTTCCTTTAAAATAAATTTGGGTAAGATAATGACCTTAATAACTTTTTATTTAAATAAAAAATAAAAAAATTATAAACATGTACTATTTTTCCAAAACAATTTTAATGTGGGGCCATATAATTGATATCTTCAACTATAAATAGTCATTATAAATTTAAAAATAATTCCTACATCATGGGGTTTTATTTATAATTTGGTAAACATTAAATAAATAAATTTAGTTATGACACAATGATGATGTAATGATTATCTCATTAATGTATGTTTTAACTAAATTAGATTATAAATATTAAAATAAATTTATTTTTAAAAAAATTATGCCATCCAAGAATTATATAGAATAGGATGACTTGTTATCTTATAACTAATGATGTATTTTCAAAATAATCAAATTGGTTTGGATTTTTTAAAATTTCATTATATGAATAGTATAAAAATTGACAAAAATGTGTTTTTAAATCAATTAAAATTTTATTAAATGATAAAATTTTCCTAAAAAATATGATTCATCCAAGTAAAATATATGATGTTAAAAATGTCATTAATGATACATTTTGAGTTGATTTGAATTTTATTGTAAATATATTAACCATATAGTTTGAATTTACATGAAGACATGGTAAAAGTAAAATAATCTAACAAAGGGTTAAGTAAGAAATTTATGGATTAATAAATATCCAAAACCTATCCAATTATTATTTAATGATTTAATTTCAACTTATATGCACCTTATCTTCAAATTATATATGTTTTGGACCTTTTGAATCTGAAAATCAATTTATAATAAAATAATATTTTCATTGTTTCTTAAAGAGCCCATCCTCTCCCTTATAATAAGCCATCACCTCTAACCCATTGAACACACCGATCAAGCCCTTTATCCGATCCAAACTCTAACAAATAAGCTCCCAAGATCCATTTCTTCTTCCAAGAATCCTTACCTTAGTCATAATTCACTTCAAGGAAGCATTTTGGTTCAAACCAAAGAGAGTTACCCAATTTAAAGGTAACGTCTTCCCTCAAGTTGTCTTATTTTATTTTACTTATTCACTCCCTATGCTCTTATTATTATTTTTTTTATATAAATAATAATATAATAAATATTTGAGATTTTTTATGATAAGTATTTAAACTACACTTACACACAACACCATCTATTCGACAAGAACATGCTTTTTCTGTGTACGGCGAACAACAGCTCACAAAACGATGATTGTTCGATTATCTTCTACTTCCTCTCATTGGGGACATTATTATTGAAATTTTTTTATATGTGATATATATTATTTTTATATTTTCTCTATGCTTCCATATTTTTAATTTATTTCACACCTTTATGGTTTCTATACTTGTTAAATATGATAATTTCATTTGAGGAAGTGCGGAATACCGCCCCCTCAAAGTGATATGACTCATTCATGCCATACATCAAACATATAAAGGATAGAGTAACATGAATTATTTATGGTATTATAATCTAATTATAATACCTAGTTATTATTATGTTTTCATTCCATTAAATATGAAATAGAAAAGAAAATAGCGTTCATGTGTACGTACGACTTACCATCTCAATGAACGATGCTTTCCATTTCTTATCTCCAAATGTTATATGCTATTATAAATACATATACATATATATAATGGATATATATTATATACATGATATCTAACTCATGAATATCATTCTAGAGATAATTTAATTTTGACCACATGGATATCTTTTAATTATAAGAAGTTCATTTTTGACTCAAGTACCAAATATCATCATAATGACCGTTATTCACATAAATGATTATGTATTGTTTATAATGTGGTAATAAGTAATATTAAAGGAATAATAAACATGAAAAAGGTTCTTAATCATTCATAAATTAACTTTAGTTTATTATTTAGGAGATTGAAGAACAAATGAGTCAAGTCAGACACAAGGTAAGGGACATCGTCTCTGTAGAGACCCAAAGCCTGATGTACATGGACATTACATTACTTTCGCGGAAAACTTAGTACATAACAAAAACACACACACAAGGATCGTAATAGTTTAGTGTCTTTGGAAACTCGGAATATAATCTTCTAATCGTGGTGAAAGATCTTCAACATCTCCCATAAAGATCTTCCTTTTTTTACCTAAAACCTTTCTTTATATCCTGGGGAAAAGAAAACATAAAAGGGTGAGCTCAAATTCTCAGTAAGGGTAAACAAAAGAAATATCAATCACATCATATTCATAAGAACACAACATTTTGGAAATCTTAACCTGCAAAAGAGAGCATAATTTCATAACATGGGATAAATCATAGTAGTGAAATGAAATCCCAATAATCATAACTTAAAACATGAAACATTTTGGCATACGCACATAATCATAGAGAATCATATCTTATTAGTCAAGACTCATTGCCAAGAATATCTTAGTGGACAAAATCCATTTCTGAACCGAGTCACCCTCGTTTCAGTCCTGTTTCACTGAACCGGTATAACCTACCATTCCAGCCATGTCTATCTCATGAGATATAAAATATTTACCCAATGCATTGGAGGGAGATATAGGCCCCACCCATCTCATAATTATACCATTCTTATGTGTGCCACAAAATCATAAACCATACATCATAGCATAACCCATGTAATAAAAATGGAAATCTTAAACATCATGACATCATAAAACAATTTATATAAGATAAAGGAATTCATAAAAATAATTCCATCACAGCATAATCTAATCAATGTGATAATAGGGATATAAACAGAACCCTATATTATCTAAGATGGAAAATAATTTGGATAAAACACTTGAACTCCATTCTTGAGGAAAATACCCTTTCTACTTCAAATTTTTTTTCCTTTATTAACATGTCATACAATTTTAAACTAAAAGAAGTTGATTAAAAATAAACTTGAAAACTTGTAAAGGATTATTCTTGGAAATAATGTTTTAAAAATCCATTCAAGTTGTATAAGTTAAAAAAACATTCTTCTCGTACTTTTGTCGGAAAAGTAAAAAAAGTACCTCGTACAAAAAATGACAAAAGATTCCTTTCATATCTTTTACTAAATACTCACCGAATGGTAAAATAGGATTTAAAAAATTGTAGGTGGATGGAAATAATATTACATATTGAGGAAACATGGATTTGGATGACAAAATACACCCCAGTAAATACCAAAGTATAAACAATCTCGGATAAAAATGAGATTGTGATATTTCCCTTACCTTATGTCCAATATGTTTTGTACATATCCGAAACTCCTGTATAATGATTTAAATAATGTCATTAACTTATTACAGAATCATATTCATTGTTATTATATCATGTATGGTTCAATTATGACTTTATATTACCCATTCTTTTGTAAATTCCATGTTAAAGAAGCGTTTTGGGTAAAATCGTTTCATTTATCGTAGGTGTTTGGACTTGTTGTTCTTGACATTATTATTACTTATATCATGATTTACGTAGTTACAGAATATAAAAACCGATTTATATATCATATAAATTCAGTATATATATATATATATATAATAGATAGATAAATGAAATGAAACACACCATTCATGGAGACGGTAGTCCGTACGTACACATGAACGCTGTTTTCCTTTCCTTATTGTCTTGAATGGAAGTAGTAGATGAAATACACACACATATATATATATATATAAATCCAGTAGATTTAAAATTTCATATATTTCATTATTATTCATTATATATACTTTATAATCATTCATGAATGGTTGATGTGTAGAATGAATCTCATTGCATTGTGGAGACGGTAGTGCGTACGTACGCACGAGCGATGATATCGTTCTCATGATCGTGAAATTGTGTTGAAGTGTATGTATACTATATCAGTATCAATATAAATTTATAATAATCATATATAGTTACTCATTACACAATTATACCCATCCAATTAAGGTAGTGGCGGAAAATAGATTACACCATGGTGTGGAGACGGTATTCCGTACGTACGCACGCGAGGTGATTTATTTTTCCGTAGGATGGATAGAAGGTTAATTAGAGTTTTTTCATATTTATAATAATATATAAGTACATAATAAATACTGATGTTATTACTTTATCATGAAACAACTAAAGAAGAATAAGTTGAATAAGAAAGAAATTGAAAAAGATCGGTAAGGGATATTACCTCCTTTTTATGCGCCTTTTCTTAAACTCCACTTAAAAAACTAAGGATGGTATTTGAAGAAGACCAGGACCTCTAGGATGATACTAGGGAAGTGGAGAAGAGATTTTGGCAGGGGTTGGCCGAGCATGAAGGCTCAAAGTGGTGTGAGGAAGAGGGGGAGGAGGTGCCCTTTTATAAGGGAGGAGAGGGGCACCTTAGGAAAATCTCAAAATATTATTTTATATTAAGGTCAAATTAGGTTTATAATGGTTCCAAAGGTTATTATTTAGAATCTAAAGTGGGTATGGGTCTAAATAATCTCATCCAACAAGATTTAGACAAGTTTAGTTTATTATTTTAAACTTATCAATTAGATTTAACTCTAAGTTAAATAATTTAACTTTTACCGTGTCTTTTTGTTTTCTTACACTATATGGTTAATAAACTTACCATAACAAACCAAAATAACCCCAAGTTGTTTATTATTAATATATCTATCCTTATCTAAGTCATTTGGCCGAACCTTAGATTTTTAGGAATTAAATAACAATTAATAATATAATATTTGTTTTAAAAACTAATTTATGTCAATTTTGACACTATTTGGTACATGCTTTTTATGAAATTCATAATAGAATGATAAGTTCTAACCAAGTTACATATATCAACAATAACATGTCATATTAACCTATAAAATTAATTTAAGTCATAAAAAGTATCAAATTACATTTATTTGGGCATTTATAACATCAATTATGTCAATATTTCATTAATAAGACAATTACTGCATAATAATTGTGTCATAATAAATGATAATTATTTAATCCCTAAAAATTCTAAATAAATTCCTATGATGTAGATAATTCTATTAGCTTTCTGGAGACTATTCATGTTCTATGTTTCATGAAGTTTATTACTAAATTAAAATTATTTTACTTATAAGATTTAAGAAAGTGACATGTTGTCACATTCTTTGGTTTTAATAATAATTAAATTATTTTTATGGACAAAAGTCCATAAAATGAATCTAATCCGACCATTAGGTTATATGGGTATACTTTTAGCCATCCCATAGGATTTTCCAAGTGTTAGGGTAATTTTATAATCTTATATTTACCTTTAACTATAGTAAATAAAATTTACCGTAGTTACTATTCACAATGCCCAAAAATAATAAGTAGATTATTAACATAATTTGGAACCACTGATTCGAAATATGGAATCCATTTTTCCAAATTCAATACACAAAAGACGCAGAAATTAAATTAAAATTAATCCCGTTGTTCGAAAGAAAACGGGGTTTTCTTTAAAACATTGCAAAAGATTGAATTGATTTAACCTAAAAAATCAAGGTAAAATCAATGATAATGAAATAAATTATATTAAATGGTAAAAATATATTCTATTTATACTTTAAACCCATTCAATTTTATAATTTAACCACATAAGATATTACGATGAAAAAAGTTGTTTTTAATTAAAATATAGCGTGTTTTTACTATTCATTAAAATATGAAAGTTATCGGAAAAATATCAAAACTTTATCTAATGTAAATTTTTATATCCTGATTCAAAATAAGAATTTTATTTTGTCAAATTGAACATATAAACATGTCAAAAACTAGATTTAAAGTGGGTGAGCCATCAAAAGGCAGCAAAACTGCATTTTTTGAAAAATACTTATTTTACCCGAAAAATTTATTTTGTTCTTATACCATGTTGTATAAAATGTGTAAGATGAATAATAATGTTATAAAATTCAAAATTTAGTTAATACTATTCATAACGGCTAGTTCATGACAATATTATAATAATATATCGTTGTTTATTAAAACCCGGTATTGCGTACAACACACGCTATCGAGGAAGGTCGTGATTGCGTGTAATGCAAGCCAAGTCAGGGTTGTGTGTTGTGAAAGAATCCTTCATTGTTTCGTATAACAGAATCCAACCATATTTCATTTATACATTGAATATATATATATATATATATATATATATATACTCAATGTTGCGTAGAATAACTATTATCAAAATTGTGTGTAACACGATCCAAGAATAGTGTTGCGTATACTGCAAGCTAATACGGTGTTTCGTATAGCGCAAGGTAATCTTGGTGTAGAATACAACACAAGACATTAATGAAATTAAAAGAATATTTTTCATAAAATCTCGAGGTGTTACATTCTACCCCCCTTAAAATGAATTTCACCCTCGAAATTCGTTGGGGTTATAAATGGTTTACTACTCGAAAGTTTGTTTAATAGAAACCCACATCGTAAAAAGGAATACCAAAACATGGCTTTAAAAACTAATGTATGAAATGTAATGGTTACCCAAATTAACTCATCACTAGGTTTCCACGTAGGAGAACATAGGTGAAAATATGGATATGGAAGAAAAATATAACCATCAAGTTCTGATGGAGAGTGGTAGAGAACATGGCTATAAAAAATCCAACAATTGCAAAACCATAAATTTGTGATGATTTAGGGTACCATCTGATTCATCAGATATAAGATCACTAGGACAACATTTTTGGTTTTCAATATCATTTCCCTAAAGTTGAAAAATTTGAATTAGAAGAAATACTTACTTGATTTTGGTACAATCTCACTGTTGTTGGTGCTTTGAACAATTTCCACTTCATCTCTTAAAGAAATGAAGTTGAATTTGTTATTCGTGAAGTGTAAACAGATCATGTGATAGAATGATGGGTCATTCCATCTGTTTCAAACAAAAGTTTAGCAATAGTTATCAAATATACATAAGTCCATCTTTGGTGAGGTTAATCATATACGATTCCAAAAATGAACTTATACTTCATATATCATACTGCTTAATAAAATAAAACTAGTTTCTACTAACCATGGACATTCTGTAGGCCAGCGGTATGCGATAAAGGCCCGTCACACTTTAGTTGTGGGTTCGATTCCCATAGCCTTGGCCGACGTGATGAGTTGTCGCACATCCTGCAGGTTGTCCTTTTTCTAAAACTACATTATTATAACATCCCATCAACAATATCAAAAAAAAATTCATCCTTAAACAATACTAACTTATGTCCAACATAATCCATTCCAATCTTTAGGCTTATCTAAAATACTTCAGTCCAAGCTCATAGTATAGAGAAAATGATCATGTGAATGCCATCATTTATCCCTCATATATCTTGTTCGTCACATTCTAGTCATGTGAATACCATAATCATGTAATCTCTTGAAAAATGAATACCCATTGAATCTTTGTGAAAACATGAGTGATGTCAAAAGATAACTCTTTCCACATACCAAAATCCTCAAAATTCCATATACTTATTCCTAATATCAATCATGAGCTCATGAATACAATCAAACATCTCATTATCTTCTTGTCCCTTCATTATGCGCATATCATCTACTTTCCAAAAATATTTCAATCACTTTTTTTTCCTGGTTACCAGTATCATATAATTATTGAAAACCAATACATAGATATTCCAAAATTCCACAATACCATAAATGAGATTCCATGATACTATTTTGAAATCCCATTACAAAAACACTTAATCATTCCACCACATTGTTGTCATATTCAACATCACCAATAGTGATCGCATGTGACCTCCCTTTGTCCTTTTCCTTAAGTGGTTGCTCATGTCGATCATCACTAACCCTTGGATTAGGGCATTTATTAGCATAATGCCCCATTTCCTTGCACTTGAAGCATTGAAGTGTTGGTGGTGCTTTCTCTACAGTGTTTGCTTTATTCACATCATTAGAAACCCTTTTTCCATTACTTCGACACTCAACTACTCGATGACCTTCTTTTCCACACTTAAAACATTTTCTAGTCCCTTTAAGAAAATCTCCACCATGCTTCTTTCCACACTTTGTGCATAAGAAAACATTCATCTTCTTTTCACCATTATTCTGAGATTTCTCCTTTAACTCCATCTTTCATTTCTTGTCAAAACCATGAGATGGACATGTAACACCAACTTCCATTTCTACCTTGATAGAAAAACACACAATTTCTTCATAGCTACTGATGTCTGTTATAGCTAATGCCGTTTGAAGACTTGCTTTTGAGCCACTGAAGAATCGATCAACTTTACTTTCAAGTTGGATGATAAATCCAGATGCATACCTTGCAAGCCTTGTAAAATTCGCTTCTTATATACCAACATATTTATCATCCTTTTTCTTTAGTTCAAGAAACTCCTTCTCTATCTTTGTTCGAAGAATACGAGGGAAGTACTTATTGAAAAATAAGTTCTTGAACTCGTCCCATTCCATGGACTCAATTTCATCTCTTTTCCTCGTATTCTTGATAAGACTCCACCATTGATCACCTTCACATTCCAAACGATATACTGCTAAGATGAGTTATCATGTTCAGAACATTGAAGAACTGAAAATATCTTTTCAGTGGCACTAATCCATTGTTCAGCAACAAGTGGATCGGAAGACCCACTGAAAGAAGGTGGACGTTGCCTCATGAAGGACTCAATAGAATATTGTTCCCTTCTCTGCTCATTTGGAAGTCCAGAATGATTCATAGCTTGTGTAAGTATAGCAATAAGATTTTGCACTCCATCTCCCATAACATTTGTTTGTTCATGAGGAAAATCATTGCATTGTCCATTACAGTGATCAACACGGTTCCTTCGGGTTCCAGCCACCGTCTAAAACCCAAAAAGAATAGTGTGAGAGGAAAAAATCATGCTAGGTAAAACAACATAGTAAAGGGGGAGCACCCTCAATATCTAACATCTTAGGTTAAATTCTAAGATCGTTACCGTAGTTCTAGGACTATATCTTATATGTATACTTATCCTTAGGGACATCCCTAGACATACCTTAGAAATATCTCTAGGGATATCACTAACGTTTCTGCATCCTAGTTTCCAAAGGTTGACTAAAACCTTCCTCTGATACCAACTGTAGAGACCCGAAGCCTGACGTACATGGAAATTACATTACTTTTGTGGAATACTTTGTACATAACAAAAATACACACACAAGGATCGTAATAGTTTAGTGTCTTTGGAAACTCGGAATATAATCTTATAATCGTGGTGAAAGATCTTCAACATCTCCCATAAAGATCTTCCTTTTTTTTACCTAAAACCTTTCTTTATATCCTGGGGAAAAGAAAACATAAAAGGGTGAGCTCAAATGCTCAGTAAGGTTAAACAAAAGAAATATCAATCACATCATATTCATAAGAACATAACATTTTGGAAATATTAACCTGCAAAAGAGAGCATAATTTCATAACATGGGATAAATCATAGTAGTGAAATGAAATCCCAATAATCATAACTTAAAACATGAAACTTTGTGTCATACACACATAATCATATAGAATCATATCTTATTAGTCAAGACTCATTGCCAAGACTATCTTAGTGGACAAAGTCCATTTCTGAACCGAGTCACCCTCGTTTCAGTCCTATTTCACTGAACCGGTATAACCTACCATTCCAACCATGTCTATCTCATGAGATATAAAATCTTTACCCAATGCATTGGAGGGAGATATAGGTCCCACCCATCTCATAATGATACCAATCTTATGTGTGCCACAAAATCATAAACCATACATCATAGCATAACCCATGTAATAAAAATAAGAATATTAAATATCATGACATCATAAAAAAATTCATATAAGATAAAGGAATTCATAAAAATAATTCCATCACAGCATAATATAATCAATGTTATAATAGGGATATAAATAGAACCCTATATTATCTTAGATGGAAAATAATTTTGATAAAACACTTGAACTCCATTCTTGAGGAAAATATCCTTTCTACTTCAAAAACTTTTTCCTTTCTTAACATGTCATACAATTTTAAACTAAAAGAAGTTGATTAAAAATAAACTTGAAAACTTGTAAAGGATGATTCTTGGAAATATTGTTTTAAAAATCCATTCATGTCGTATAAGTTAAAAAAACATTCTTCTCGTACTTTTTAAATAAAAGTCAAAAAATTACCTCGTACGAAAAATGACAAAAGATTCCTTTCATATCTTTTACTAAAAACTCACCGAAGGGTAAAATAGGATTTAAAAAATTGTAGGTGGATGGAAATAATATTACATATTGAGGAAACATGGATGTGGATGATAAAATACACCACAGTATATACCAACGTATAAACAATCTCGGATAAAAATGAGATTGTGATATTTCCCTTACCTTATGTCTGATATGTTTTGTACGTATCCGAACCTCCTGTATAATGATTTAAATAATGTCATTAACTTATTACAGAATCATATTCATTGTTATGATATAATATATGGATCACTTATGACTTTATATTACCAGTTCTTTTGTAAATTCCATGTTAAAGAAGCGTTTTGGGTAAAAGCGTTTCATTTATCGTAGGTGTTTGGACTTGTTGTTCTTGACATTATTATTACTTATATCATGATTTACTTACTTCCAGAATATAAAACATGATATATATATGATATATATTCAGTATATATATATATAATAGATAGATAAATGAAATGAAACACACCGTTCATGGAGACGGTAGTCCGTACGTACGCATGAACACTGTTTTCCTTTCCTTATTGTCTTGAATGGAAGTAAGTAGATGACATACATATATATATATATATATAAATCTAGTATATTTAACATTTCATATATTTAATTATTATTCATTATATATACTTTATAATCATTCATGAATGGTTAATGTGGAGAATGAATCTCATCGCGTCGTGGAGACGGTAGTCCGTACGTACGCATGAGCGATGATATCGTTATCATGATCGTGAACATGTGTTGAAGTGTATGTATACTATTTCAGTATCAATATCAATTTATAATAATCATATATATTTACTCATTACACCATTATACCCATCCAATTAAGGTGGTGGCGGAAAATAGATTACACCACAGCGTGGAGACGGAATTCTGTACGTACGCACGCGCGGTGATTTCCTTTTTCTGTAGGATGGATAGAAGGTTAATTAGAGTTTTTTAATATTTATAATAACATATAAGTATATAATAAATACTGATGTTATTACTTTATCAGGAAATAACTAATGAAGAAGAAGTTGAAGAAGAAAGAAATTGAAAAAGATCGGTAATGGATATTACCTCTTTTTGACTTGCCTTTTCTTAAACTCCACTTAAAGAACTAAGGATGGTCTTTGAAGAAGACCAAGACCTCTAGGATGATACTAGGTAAGTGGAGAAGATATTTTTTCAGGGGTTGTCTGAGCATGAAGGATCAATGTGGTGTGAGGAAGAGGGGGAGGAGGTTCCCTTTTATAAGGGAGGAGAGGGGCACCTTAGGAAAATCTCAAAATATTATTTTATATTAAGGTTAAATTCGGTTTATAATGGTTCCAAAGGGTCTTATTTCGAAGATAAAGTGGGGATGGGTCGAAATACTCTCATCCAATAGGATTTATACAAGTTTAGGTTATTATTTTAACCTTATCAATTAGATTTACCTCAATGTTAAATAATTTAACTTTTACCGTGTCTTTTTGTTTTCTTACACTATATGGTTAATAAACTTACCATAACAGGCCAAACGAACCCCAAGTTGTTTATTATTAATATATATATCCTTATCTATGTCATTTGGCATAACCTTAGATTTTTAGGAATTAAATAACAATTAATAATATAATATTTGTTTTAAAAACTAATTTATGTCAATTGTGACACTATTTGGTACATGATTTTTATGAAATTAATAAAAGAATGATAAGTTCTAAAAAAAGTTACTTATATCAACAATAACATGTCATATTAACCTAGAAAATTAATGTAAGTCATAAAATGTCTCAAATTACATTTATTTGGGCATTTATAACATCAATTATGTCAATATTTAATTAATAATACAATTACTACATCATCTTCGTGTCATAATAAATGATAATTATTTAATCCCTTAAAATTCTAAATAAATTTCTATGATGTATATAATTGTATTATATTTCTGGAGACTATTCATGTTTTAAGTTTCATGAAGTTTATTACTAAATTAAAATTATTATACTTATAAGATTTAAGAAAGTGACATGTTGTCACATTCTTTGGTTTTAATAATAATTAAATTATTTTCATGGAAAAAAGTCCATAAAATGAATCTAATCCGACCTTTATGTTATATGGGTCTACTTTTATCCATCCAATAGGACTTTTACAAGCGTTAGGGTAATTTTATAATCTTATATTTACCCTTAATTACCCGATTTATCTTTAACTATAGTAAATAAAATTTACCGTAGTTACTATTCACAATGCCCAAAAATAAAAAGTAGCTTATTTACATAATTTGGACCCACTGATTCCAAATATGGAATCCATTTTTCCAAATTCAATACAAAAAATATGCGTAAATTAAATTAAAATTAATCCCGTTGTTCGAAAGAAAACGGGTTTTTCTTTAAAACATTACAAAAGATTGAATTGATTTAACCTACGAATTCAAGGTAAAATCAATGATAATGACATACATTATATTAAATGGTAAAAATATATTCTATTTATACTTTAAAACCATTAAATATTATAATTTAACCACATTAGATATTACGATGAAAAAAGTTGTTTTTAATTAAAATATAGCGTGTTTTTACTATTCATTAAAATATGAAAGTTATCGGAAAAATATCAAAATTTTATCTAATGTAAATTTTTATATCCTGATTCAAAAGAAGAATTTTATTTTGTCAAATTTAACATATAAAAATTTCAAAAACTAGATTTAAAGTTGGTGCGCCATCAAAAGGCGGCAAAACTGCATTTTTTTAAAAATACTTATTTTACCAGAAAAATTTATTTTGTTCTTATACCATGTTGTAGAAAACGTGTAAGATGAATAATAATGTTATAAAATTCAAAATTTAGTTAATACTATTCATAACGGCTAGTTCATGACAATATTATAATAATATATCGGTGTTTATTAAAACCCGGTATTGCGTACAATACACGCTATCGAGGAAGGTCGCGATTGCGTGTAATGAAAGCCAAGTCAGGGTTTCGTGTTGTGAAAGAATCCTTCGTTGTTTCCTATAACATAATCCAACAATATTTCATTTATACATTGAATATATATATATATATATATACTCAATGTTGCGTAGAATAACTATTATCAAAATTGTGTGTAACACGATCCAAGAATAGTGATGTGTATACTGCAAGCTAATACGGTGTTGCGTATAGCGCAAGGTAATCTTGGTGTAGAATACAACACAAGACATTAATGAAATTAAAAGAATATTTTTCATAAAATCTCGGGGTGTTACAGTCTTAATCTCCATTCACTGAGGCATATTTTGATTTATACACGACATTATTTTATATGGTTACAAACCCCTTTGACATTTCATTTCATTCAAATGGAATATTTTTCTATGTATTGTTTTAATAAACGACAAAGGGAATGTTTCCATTTAATATTTATGGTGAAAAATACATTTCAACTACCGCAAGCATGATTTGATATTTGGATTCCTTAACAAGACGTAATGTTTATAAAGGAAAATAAACACCATATACTATTTTATGTATTTTGATTTTGAAAATTATTTTGAAAATGGATTGGTTTTGTCAATATATTTAAATGAAATGTTGTTATTGAAATGTGGAAATTTTATTTTTCCTTTATATTTATTTTATGTGTTATGAATATGTTATAGTTCTTGGGAATTGTTTATGTATACTCATGGTTCCATGATAATCTTTGGGTCGGGGATCCTGAGATAGCTCTCTAATGCATTGGGTAACATGAAATAGGTAAACATTAATGTTTCTCCTAATATATTTAGGGAATATAACCTAATGGGTATTCCAAATGAAACTCTATACGTAGCTGTGAAATCTACAATGTAGGTATGATAAGGATTCCACAAGTTACCCTTACGAATTATGATTTCCATTTTTTATTCATAAATAATATGATTCTTTGTGATATGTTAATGATTGAAAAGTATGATTTCATTTATTTTTCTATAATGATGGAATAATGTTTTCTTTACTTATTTGGATACCCTTTCTGAGCCTTTTATGCTCATCCCAATTTTTTGAAATGTTTTTCATAAGATATAAGAAAGGGTTAGAGAATGAAAGAATTAAAGAATATTTTAATCACGAAAAGAACTCTTGTTTTATTTTAGGAAAAAATGGATAACGAGTAGAAATGTATACTATGTAATAATTGAGATGTAAGGTAATAGTTATGGCATAATTCTCTAAAAACCTAAACCCAAAAAGATCCTTAATGTGATTTATTAAATCAATTCCGGATTACATAATGTTTATGTCCAGGTACTTATACAAGGAACTTGGATAATATGAATATATATAAATGAAAAAAATCAAATATACTCATTCACTTTCATTGGATCAACTTGCCTCATCAAGGAAGTAGTAGTTGATTCATTCCAAGTATAGTCCTAAAGGGATCATCAACTGTGATAAATAATATATACATTATCAATTGATTAGTCATGGATTATAAGTAATTTTTATCTCTTTCTGTCACAAATAATTCTATCATATCATCAATACTCATTCACTAAACATACATTTTTAAAATCTATAATTCCAAAAGAGAACTTGTAAAAATGTCTAGAATAATTTTTAAAAAATATAAATGTCAACACGTTTTATTGGAGACAAAACAAACTTATGACATATTGAATATTTCAAACCTATTTTTATATATCATTTTAAATTATTCTAAATACTAATTAAATAAAAATTCAATCTTATTTCACAATACACAATAAAATAACTCAACAAATATAACATGAATATTGATCGTTAAAAACATTAAAAATCCATGAATAATAAATAGAAATAGTGTAAATATGTATTAATATTATCAAAATAACATTGATCATGTTTATAAATAATTTATATTAATTCTATAATAATTAAACAATACAAAACATGTAATAATAATTATATTGTACCACATGTTGTTTATTTATTTTTAGATTGAAACAACAAGAAAATTATCACAAAAACTCTGGGTAACATTCTAAATTTATTCCCTTAAACTAAAAAATTATAATTAATATTTAAACCAATAAAATATTAAGAACCAGATGTATTATCCATTATAAATTAAAAATATTTAATAAATCGAAATCCACAGTTCAATTATATATTAAAATAGAATAATACACTGATGAATGATAACATAAATAATAGATAGTGGTATTTTTTATGTTGTGATGAACTCATGATCAATGATCATAACTCATTGTCTCAGAATTCATAATTAATTTTCATTGATTTTATAATTGATTGTAGAAGAATTTACAATTAATGGTTGATGAAATTATAACTTATGGTAAAAATTATTATGACTAATAGTTGAAAAATTATAACTGGACTTAATAGATGATAAGGTCATGTTGAAATAGGGGAACTATAGTTAGAGTGTTAAACCATTGATGGTAGTGTAATGCTGCCTCTAACTATATTTAGGTTTCATCACTACCATTTAAAAAATTGATTTTTTTCATTCAGAATAGTGGGAACCCACTAACACTACCATGAAGAGTTGAAGAAGGTGCTTCTGCCATGTGCAATCTGGTGAAGGTGTTGGATTTTTCTACTAGTGTTATGGAACAATTATTCTACCACTAACCCATGATGATGATTTTATACAACTATCAACAAAATTAATGATGAGAAGGGCAATTTTTTGAGAATTTAAATGATGAGAAGGTTGAAACTCGAACAAGTCATCCATAATTTTAAAAAATATGAGCATTTATAAATAGAAATTTTTTATATATGTATTTATATATAGAGAACCTTTATAAAATATATAACCATATTTTAATATATATATATATTGTGTAAATTATATTTAAAAACACATTCATAAATAAAAATATAAGATATTTAATAATAATAAAATTTATGTGCAAAAAATTAAAAAATAGAGATGATATCACATTATTTTTCTTAAAACCAAATAAAATAGTAACAAATTAACACATGAATTGCATTTAATAAAAATAAAAAATGTGATATAAAATTACTATATTATTAAATTAAATAATCCAATACACATTAAATTAACAAAATTAAGAAAATTCAAAAGTGAAGACATTAAATGAATTGAATTATCATAAACAATGAAAACATGAAGTTTTAATCAATATAATAAAAAATAACAATGAACATTTCATGGACATTTGTAAATAGAATTCACAACTCATAATTCCATATATATCAATATTTAATTTTTAAGAACTAATGAAACATTATAGAATTAATTTAATTATTATAAAGAATTAATTATTTTCAATATTATTTTATTAATAGTGTTGAAAAAGATTATTTAATAGGTTAATGGTTCATTGTTTACCACATACTTTTTTTAAAACAAACATCTCACAAACACCACATTTTATAAAATATTTTGTATCCGTATCAAATGTGTTATTTTCTATTTTATAGAAATACATCAAATGTCAAATATATTTAGAGTGATATAAGTATAATTTTTTAAATTCCAAGAATCATACTTTCTATTTAAGAAAAATAATTTTCCTAAATTATATATTTCAAGTAAATATTTAATTAGTAAATAAAAAAATTAATACATTAAACTGATGTATATATGAACCCAAAAGACAGTACT
Source organism: Viscum album (assembly GCA_963277665.1). Lineage (NCBI taxonomy): Eukaryota > Viridiplantae > Streptophyta > Magnoliopsida > Santalales > Viscaceae > Viscum > Viscum album. The sequence goes on from OY728126.1 coordinate 278,203,122, forward strand.
ACCTTTAATGTACCATGAGGTTCTTTTCAATACATTAAGATGATATTCATAGGGGTAATTTGATGTCAAACACATAATGAAACTAGAAAAAAAATATATGGCTCTAGAATTTTTAAACTAGAGTAAACATTTATGGTATTGTTGAACAATTTTTGGTTAGCATCATTACATTCTACATCCATTAATTTTCACTCCACAGAGATATTTTATTAGAAACTGTAAAATATTTAATAAAAAATTTTATCAATAGTTTTCAAAAATACAACTATTTTGAATGTAAAATAATAACATTTTGTGTTTTAATTTAATGATTTTATCTGTATATTATTTATATGATAATTAATAGCTCTATAAATATGTCATCTGAGTAACATAATCATTTAATGATTCACAATTATTTCCTAAAAAAAATTATTTCATTTAGATGTACAGTGACAATATTTTGTTTCCTTGGGCACTCATTAAATGTAATATATACTTCTCTTACCATAATTTTATGAATTAAGGTGTCTTCAAACACACCACTAACATCAAATACTTGTTTATTATTAAATTATTCAAATGTTCTCAAAAAATTTTCATCCTTAAACTTTTAGAAGCTTTGTATTATTGTAAAAGGGCATTAGGATCGTCAATATAAGCCTATTTATTATGCATTAAATTTAAAAATTTCACCCTTAAATCATTTTCAAAATTGTGTTTTATTTTTTGAGTATTGATAGACTAAAATATTATAATAAATTTGAGAGTTTATAATGAATAATATAGATCATAAAAATTAAATCCTTTAACACAATGGTATCCCCCAAAATGGATTTTTTACATCACCACATTACCTTATTCATTTATTCTCTTTAAAGAACCCATTTTATTCTAATAACATTAAAATAGATGGACATATAACCATTACCCACAAATTATTATTATTAATTAGATATAACCATTCATTAATCACCATAATCCACTCACGATGCTTTAAAATTTAATTCTCATACTATGGTTTACCATGAGAAAATAATTTTTATGTGATTATTCAACAAAATACGATCAAATATAAACCATTAAATATTGATCATTAATAATGATTAGACCCTCTAATAGTATTCACAATACTAGATGAACTAAACATGATTTTCCTTATAACATTCAATAGTTTTATACTTATTTTCACTTTAGTATTATTAATATTTGTATCAATTTATGAATTTATAAATTTATGTTTTGTAACATAATATACATTTTATATATTTTTAAATTTTATCACTAAACATATAAAAAAATAAAGATGAAATAATTTTATATTATTATATTCTGATACTAAAATATAATTTATATATCTTTTAGTTCATTAGTTTTTTATTTCCTTGAGTAAAATGTTTTATTCCAAATATGAAATCAGTTAAAAAAATTATATCATGAATTAGTCATATTTAATACAAATTTAATTTTTTTATTTTAATGCTTCGTAATATAATAACAAAAATAAATTGGCAATCAATTAGCTAAGATTAAAATAATTATAATAGGATGATAAAAAAGTATATAATAATATAATAAGTAATATATCTGATATTTTTGGTCTCTATAAAAACCATGGAAAAAACATCATTTTATTAATAATATAAATTATAAAGAATTATATCATCACTTCACAAAAAAATATTGAGAAAAAAACAAATAAAATTGAATCAATAATGATGGAATTTATTTTTGTACATATTTATAATAATGATAATATTACCATTATAAATTAGTAAAGTATTAATTGTATGTATAATGTCACGACCCGTCCTCTGGGCCCGTCCCGTGACTACCCCAAGCCCGCCCTCTATAGGCCAGGGGCTGGTGACTATCCCCAAAGGCATAAGTCACTATGTTGGGAAGGAATTTCCTTTTTAAATGTAAACAAACACAACATAGTACATATCAGAAGTAGGCACTAAGTAAAACTGAGTACAAAATTAAGTGCTGAAAGTAATGTGGTCAGAAATACAAGCCCAACAGTAATGTATAGGTACAACGAAAAACAAGTAGATCTGTAGTAAATTAAAAAAGAAACCACAGAGTCGTCCTCCGGGATTCCCACCTAAAGGGTGGGTATAGATGGCCTCCACAACACCTCGGGTCCAGCCGTTTTCTCTGTGTATGTCTCGCCATGTGGTCTACCTCTGGGTACCGTCCAACTCCACAAGCCTTCACCTTGATCAGTGATATCTTTCGTCTACATTCAACACAATGTAGTGCAGGCATAGCTCATGCAGGGGTGAGTATATGATACTCAGTAGGGACCCTGATACCCCCGATGGTCTCCCAGAATCCATGAAGTATAACCCACAGAAGAAATATACAATCATGAATTATCAACCAACTCTACTTAGATATATACCCATACATATACCAATGTTATCAATCACAATTTATCTCAAACTCTCGAGACCAAGCACAACCCAGTTCACACAGGAAAGTAAGACAATCACATCAAAGATAATGATTTAAAGTCAAGACTCAGCTCACACAGGTATACATCTTTTGTAAGGTGATAGAGATGATCAGATGTAGTCATTAATTCATCAATGTTGTTGGAACCATGTAGAATACTAGACCAGATAATCTATCAGACCCATGTAAGATACTAGACCAGCTACTCTGTTGGACCTACGTAAGATACTAGTACAGAAGTCAAACTCTCAGACCCACTTAGGATATAAGTACATTAGTCATCGCTGTCGAACCCAGAGAGGATTCTGTTACAGTAGTTGTCATCGTAGAACCCACGAAGTATTCCTGTACGATTTTCATCATTTTCGAACCCACAGAATATTCCAGTACGATTTTCAACATCATCGAATCCATGGAGGATTCCAGTATAGTTGTCATCGTCGTCAAACCCACAGAGGATTCTAGTATGACTGTTGTTACTGTCGCTGCTAGCTCTAAGGTTCCCGCACACAACTTGCTCGATTCCTGGAGGGTCTGCTCCTCGAACCAAGAGGTTGACACATAAACTGTTACGAAGCCAAATTTTATGTATCACAATGTTCTGTCTCGTCAAAAATAACCGAACGTGACTGACGGCGAGTCAATCGGATGCCCGATCTGAGAGTTATTGACTTTTTCATTCTAGTGGCCCAGTTGGAATTACGCTTGTTCCCAACCCGGCCATTTTCCAATGTTTCCCAGAGCTCACTTAGAGTATCACAAAATGACCTTTTCTTCATAAGGGTGCCAGTGCTGCAGACGGCGCGTCGATCAGACGCATGGACATGAAGTTATCCGCACATAAGTTTAACGGTCCCGGCCCGTTAAGCCCAGTGGCTGACATGTCACGTTGATCCGGTTTTGGCGGGTCTGACCCAGATGGTGTCAGACCGGCCCGGTGAAGCATGCGGCCCGGCCCGGTGGGGTACAGACTAGCCAGGTCAGCCGCGACACATCCCAGCTGGCCGAGCGGCTTGGCCCAGATGGCTGAGCGATGCGGGGGGCGCGACCCCCTGACTTTCTTAACCAACGGCGTCGAGTGGCACCGCCCTCCATCCTGGCCGGCCGAAGTGGGCCGGTATCTACAGCGCGAGCAGCCCACTCGGGAGGGTCGTTTTCCATCGCATGCAGCGCCACGTCCTTCAACCTGACCGGAAGGTGGCTGACCGGTTTGCCACTAAAGCAGCACGTGGAGCGCGGGCTGTGGTCCTCCGCAGCGCAGTGCCACAAGGTGCCGCGATCCTCCTGTCCGACCGGTTACGGCCGGCCAGTTCCTCTTCAACCAAGTGGCCCTGTTGCGGGCCATGGTCTCTTCCACCTACACAACACCTGGTGCCGTGGTTCTCTAACAGGCCAGCACACAGTTACCATTTCCGCTACCGCCTTCGATCATCACCACCTCTTCCAACACTAACTCCATCATGAATAAAAACAAGGACCAGGGAGGGTCATTGGTTCGTGTTCGTTCAGCCCACGCCCTCCACGTTATGAGATAACAGTTCATCAAAGACATCTAAGAAACTCAACGAATAATGGGGTAAAAATTATTCACTTAAAAAAATGTACAAACCCCTACCTTGATTATGGTTCATTCGTCGACGAGCCATGGAAGACGAGCGTCGCTGTGGTTGGGCGTCGCAGATGATGGTGTCGTTCCATCTAGGTTGGAGGAAGAGGGAGGTAGGTAGCATTCTTCTGGTTTCACCTCCTTCCTTTCCCAGGCTGAAGTAGTGAGGAAGGTGATTGTGTCCCTTGCATTCCTCATCAGATTTGTTCATCATTTAAGAACGATGTTCTTCGTCGAAAGAAGAACACTATTCTTCTCTTGAGATCTCCCAAAATTCTCCCAACACAACGAGTGCCAAAATAAAATAATAGCTATGGAAATTATTTTTTTCCCACATGTAATTCAAAATCCAAACACTTTAATTAAGTAATTGAAGATTTCAATTCATTAATTAAAAAGTTTTTGCCAATATTGATGAGAGAGGGAGAGAGGGAGGTGAAGAGATCACATTCATTAAGGGGGGTTGTCAAATTAATTAAAGTGGGGTGTTAATGGGGAGTTGAGAGGAGGTGATAAGTTAGGGGTTGTGTGGGCCCCAGCTCAAAAATATCCTCTCATGAGAGGTTATGTGGGTGTGGGCCCCACAAATAACTTCATCTTGTAGGATTTAACTTCCCATGATAAATAAAATTGTTCATAACAAATTTATTTAAATTTTTTATTAAACCCCAAAAATTATCTTCTCCTTCTGAGAAAACGCAACTGGGGTAAAGGTCCCCTTAATCAAATAATGGAACTGCGAGTTCATCGGTGCCCTCTGATTTAAATTCCTAGCATCGGTTCAAAATATAGAAAAACCCACACGCACGTTTACCTAACGCACCTGAACAAAACTTTAGAAATTGATTCTGGGCACACCGGTCTTCAAAATCAAGTGCCGTTAGGAACCACAGACTCGAAAAATTCCAAATTATTTAAGAACAATAATTTCTAGGAAATTTATGGGTCATTACATTACTCCCGCCTCAGTGCTATACGTACCCATAAAGTTATAACACACACTAGGGAAAAAATGGAGATATTGAGCTCGCATTTAAGCCTCCCACTCCCAAGTTCTCTCCTAGAGGTTCCTGTGCTGCCAGCGAATGTGAAATAGAGGAATCGACCATCCACGTAGGACCCACTCCTGTCGATCCTCAATATCCACTAGTAACTCTATGAATATCACCCCATCGTCGATGTACATCTCCCCGTGATCGATGATGTGGGTCGGGTCGTGCACGTATCTCCTCAGTTGAGATACGTGGAAGATGTCATGCACCCAGTGCAACTGAGGTGGAAGGGTCAGGTGGTAAGCCATCTCGCCTATTCTTTTGAGGACCTAGAAATACCCGACAAAACATGGAGATAACTTGAAACCCTGAACAAATCTCCATAGGCCTCATCGAGGTGAGACCCGTAGGAAAACGTGGTCACCATCCCCGAACTCCAGTGGTCTCTATCTCCTATCAATATAGGAATTATGTCTCCTATGTACAGTCTTCAACTGCTCCTAGATGATTTGTACCTTCTCCGTCATAGCCTAAACCATCTCTGGTCCTACAAGTAATGACTCCCCTGGGTTAGTCCATCATAGAGGTGATCTGCAAGGTCGGCCTTACAATGCTTTTTAAGGTGCCATCCTGATGGTGGAGTGGATGCTGTTGTCATACGGACACCCCACCAAGGGTAAATATTCCTCCCAACTATGACCAAAGTTGACGACACATGCACATAGCATTTCCTCGAGAGTCTAAATGGTCCTCTCAGTCTGGCCATCCGTCTGAGGATGAAAGGCTATGCTCAAGCGAAGCTGCGTCCCAAAAGCCTCATGTAATCCCTTCTATATATGGCAAGTGAATCGAGCATCTCAATTGGAAATGATAGATTATGGAACACCATGAAGCCATACGATCTCCTGAACGTAGAGGCATCCCAATCTCTCTACTGAGCCTTGATCTATGATCGGTAGGAATTGGGATGACTTGGTGAGTCGGTCTACTATCACCCAGATAGAGTCATGCCCTCTGGATATACGTGGAAGCCCCATCACAAAATCCATGGATATCCCATCCCACTTCCACTATGGGACCACTAAGGGCTGTTACAAGACTACCAATACCTATTTCTCTGCCTTCACATGCAGACAAGTGAGGCATTGTGAAATGAACTCTACTAAATCCTCTTTCATTCTTGACCACCAGTGTTGTCGTCTCATGTCCTGATACAACTTCGCTACTCCAGGATGTACCGAAAGAGGGGAAGTGTGAAACTCCTTCAGAACATCCTCATGTAGTGAAAATGGTACCATGGTGCATCCCCTGAAGTGGATGACGTGCTCCCCTCCTTCAAAAAATCCTTCAAGTGCCTGCCCTGAGGATATCTGAGCACGTCACATCTCATATTTATCGTCCCCACGCTGTGCCTCCGTAACTCGCTGAAGAAGTGGATGAGTGACTATGAGATACTGAAGAAAGGCTGCTCTATATATATCAAAAAAGGATATCTGTAACGTGGCTAGCTGCTCCGTCGCCTATCCTAGAAGCTGAATTCCCGATCTCTTGCTGAGTGCATAAGATACAACATTCCCCTTCCCATGAGTATAGACTATCTCAAAGTCATATTCCTAGAGGAACTCAATTCATCTCCGCTGTCTCATGTTGAAGTCCTTCTATGAGAAGATGCACCTGAGACTATGTTGGTCAGAATAAACTGTAAAGTTCTCTCCCATCAGATAGTGTCACCACATCTTCATGGTTAAGACTACTGCTGCTAACTCTAGGTCAAGGGTAGCGTAGTTCCGCTCATGCTAACTCAAATACTGTGAACGATACGCAATTACTTCTATCTCTTATATTAGGACACACCAAAGTCTAGAACCTGATTTGTCATAGTAATCTATGTACCCGACAACCTCGTATGGTAGCCTCAAGATGGGCGCACTGTTTAACCTATGCCTCAGCTCTGCTAACATCTATCTTACTACACAAAGGGTTTCCCCCTCTCATCAAGGCTGAAATCGATGCTATAACCCTGGAGAAGTTTGGCACAAATCTCCGATAGTATCCAACCAGACCCAAGAAATTCCACACCTCCATCACACTCATGGGTGCCTCTCAAGCAAGTACTTCCTCGATTTTCACTGGATCCACTGCAACTCCAGCCTCCGAGATGATGTGTCCCAAGATGTGAACCTCTCTAATCAAGAACTGGAACTTTGATAGCTTACCATAAATCTGGTTCTCTCGGAGTGTATCCAGTACAACCCATAAGTGGTAGGCATGTTCCTCCTCAATAGTCAAGTAAATTAGTATGTTGTCGATGAAAACTACGAAAAATCGATCAAGGAAAGGATGGATGATCATGTTCATGAGAATCATTAACAACACTGAAGAATTGGTTGTGCCAAAAAACATAACTAAAACCCCGTAGTGTCCATATCGACACCTGAAGGCTATCTTCTGCACATCCTCATCTCGATCTCTGAGCTGGTGATAGCCTGACCTGAGGTCTATCTTCGAGAACCATCCTACTCCATTGAGCTAGTCAAAGAGGTCATCAATCCTCGGGAGTGGGTACTTGTTTTTCACGGTCACCTGATTCAGGCGATGGTAGTCAACACACAGTCGTAAGCTCCCATCCACATTCTTGGCGAACAAAATCAGATAAGACTAGGGTGAAACAGTGGGTCGAATGAAACCCTTCCCCTACAAGTCCTACTGCTGTACCTGAAGATCGAGAATCTTGGCGAGAGCCATCCAATATGCTGAAGTAGACATCCGTGCTGCATCAGGGTACAAGTCAATGTATAAGTCTACCTCTCTGCGAGGAGGTAGTCCTGGTGCGTTGTCAGGAAAAACGTCTGCATATTGATCCACCACAACAGGAAAACATAGACTCCGCACATCAACTGCTCCAAGGATTAGACTAGCCAAATGATGTGTGATAGGCTTCCCTCTCCTCCGCGAAATTCCATCCTGCACTACAAAGGCTCCCTTGTCGCCAGTGATGGTGAACCTAGTCCCATTCGTGCGGACACACCGCACTTTGTGCCGAATGCAGTCAATCTGAGCATGGACTATAGACAACTAGTCCATACCCAAGATGATTTCGTATGGCCTCAACGCCACTAAAAGAAGATCCCAGACAAATCTCTTACCTCCTAGAAGAATATCACACTGCCGACGCGAGTGTGTAATCGTTGAGACTGCTCTTGTAGGAGTCTCTTGCTGTAAGGATCGAGCCAACGACTCTGTTGGAATATCTGAGCTCCGAACAAGGGCAGAAACAACAAAAGAATGAATCACACCTCTGTCTATAAGTACTGCAGAAAGGGTGGAGAAAAAATAGATAGTACCTCAAATCTTCTCAGGTACGTCATGGTCATAGGCCTCAACTACCTTGAGTTGAGCCTGTCACTGTCTACCAGTTCCTTATGGTCGGGGTGGTCCTCCTGGTGGTGGTGGTAGATCCTCCAAGCATCGTCCACCACCCGTTGATCAACAAGATCCTCTGCCTCATCCAACTGTCCCTGCAGACCACCATGGTCGAACCTCTACCTCTACCTGGGAGGTCCCTCTATTGTCACTGCTCATCCGCATAGTGAGTCGGGAAATCTCGAGCGATGTGACCTTACCCGCCACATGCATAACACTGCCTGATCCTCATATAGGCGGCCTTGTTCTGTGTTCCCCACACAACCGAACCAATATCTTGAGGATGACCAAAATATGGCATGGTACGCTTGGACCTCTACATCAACTGTCTACTGCTGGCTACATAAGACTGTACAACGTGTCGCCCTGCAGTGGGTCTCGCTGCTGGTGTCTGCTCATCAAGAAATATCTCCACAAGAAGGGCTTTCTCCATCACTCCCTCCTGCATTAGAATACTGAGGGAGATCATCAAATCCCAGATCTCATGTATGAGTCTTTGATTAATGGTCGGGGCCCTGAAGAATGGGTCATGTACTATATCTGTGGAGTAGCGTGATAGGTCAGTGAACCTCGCTGAGTAATAATATTTTGTCATTCTGCCCTGCTGCAGATGAAGTAACTCCTATATCCACACCGCACGAAGGGTTGCTGGAACAAACTCCGAGCAGAAGAGTCTCTCGAAGTTTGTCCAGAGTAAAGATGCATCGTCATGCCCCTAGATCATCAGGCTCCACCATCTACCTACTGCTGCGTGTAGGAGACTCGCGGTAAGGATCACCATTGGGTTGGATGGTGTTCCAACCAATCTAAAAACTCTGACGATAGCCTCCAGCCAGTCCTCAGTTGCCTTCACGGGGCAATCCTGAAAAGAAATAGGTGTGCCATGGTCAAAACAGTATAGCTGGTGAGCTGACTCAAAGTATTCACAAAGAAAACTTTTGAAACACAAATGCAATCAGTGTTTTCGTGCACTGAGTTAGATATCAGAGGTTAGGGCCCTGGTGTATGGGTACGTCATCCACCGCACCAACACTGGACTCCCTGGACTAAAAACCAGACACAATACCCTTAACACTATTGCTTCATAGAAAAAATGATCAGATTCCTGTGTTCTGTTGTAGAACCAACTCCTTTAATACCAATTTGTCACGACCCATCATAGGGGCCCGTGCCATGACTACCCCAAGCCTGCCTTCCATAGGCCAGGGGATGGTGACTAGCACCAAAGCCATAAATCCCTAAGCTGGGAAGGCATTGTCTTTTTAAAAGTAAACAAACACAACAGAGTATGCAGTAGAAGTAGGCACTAAGTAAAACTGAGTACAAAAGTTAGTGCTAAAAGTAAAGGGGCTAGAAATACAATCCCAATAGTAAAGTATAGGTACAATGTAAAACAAGTACAACTGCAGTAAAGTAAAACAGAAACCATTGAGTCGTCCTATGGGATTCCCACCTGAAGGGTGGGTATAGATGGCCTCCACAACACCTCGAGTCTAGCTGTCTGCTCCGTGTATGTCTCACCAAGTGGTCCACCTCTGGGTATCGTCCAGCTCCACAAGCCTCCACCTCGATCATTGTTGTCCGTCGTCTGCATCCAACACAACGTAGTGCGGGCATAGCCCTTGTAGGGGTGAGTATACGATACTCAGTAGGGACCCCGAGACCCCAAATGTTCTTCCAGAATCCACAAAGGATAAACCACAGTAGAAATATACAATCACGAAGTATAAACCAACTCTACATAGATATATTCTCATATATATACCTAAGTTATCAATCACTGTTCAAATCTATCTCTCAATCCCAAGCACAACCTAGTCCACACAGGAAAACAAGAAAATCACATCGATGATAATGATTGAAATTCAAGACTCATCTCACACAGGTATACATCTTTCGTAAGGGGATAAGGATGATCAGCTGTAGTCACTGATTCATCTAAGATATCAGACCCACGTAGGATACTAGACCAACTAAGCTGTCAGACCCACATAGGATACTAGACCAGCTACTCTGTTGGAACCATGTAGGATACTAGTACAGAATTCAAACTGTCAGACCCACTTAGGATACTCGACGGATGTTCCAGGAGCTGCCCATTCAGCTGTTGTCCCTTTCTCAGTTTTACTTTGTGCTCACTTCAGTTGCGTACTCTATTGTGTTTGTTTACATTTATAAGGGAAATGCCTTCCTAGCGTAGGGATTTATACCTTTGGTGCTAGTCTCCAGCCCTTGGCCTAAAGAAGGTGGGCTTGGGGTAGTCACAACATGGGCCCTGAGGACGGGTTGTAACATATAATCATTAAAATAATTACGTATATGTTATAATAGTAACGTTCCAATTGGTATAATAAAATTATTTTATGGGTGATATTATAAATAAACTTATACCATGAATAATATAATTGAATTTAAATAATTAATTTTCAAATACTAAAAATAGATATATGTTTATATTCAAAATTTTATAAAGTATTTTTTAGCTTATTTATTAAACCCCTAAATTTAATGATAATATTAACTTTTATAATTTCACAATATAAATATTAAAATTGAAAAAAATTGATTTAATTTTGAAAATAATGGCATAAAAATTTTGATTGAGTGAAATTTTGGTAATTTTCATAAGCAATTAAAAATTGATGTAAAGAAAGAAATAAACTAAAATGTAGTATGTTATATTATATGGTTAATACATTAAGTATTATAAATTTTTTTTCCTTGCTTAAATAGGATACATTAACTACTCATGTTAATAAATTATAGTAATGGGATTTAAAAAATAATAATTTATTTAAATATATTGTTAAAAATAACCCCTCTCCTTCACCTATAAATAACCATGGATACATCCTTAAGATCATGGTATGAATTCTAATAAAAATTTATTTTATTTTCATTTATTTTTCTTCTTACTCGTATATAAATATATCATAAATAATAATTTGATTATAATAAGGATATTATTATGCAATAATATGTATTATAATATCAAATATCTATGTTGATTTTTTAATTTTTTTTTGAACAATAAATCATTTATTACCAGTTTGAACCACCATATATAAATTATCTGGTTACAAAATTATTATTAACTTTTATATTTTTTCATAAATAAAAGATTAATATAAAAAATAGATAAAAATAATTTTTTATGACAACATTCATATTATTTAATGATTATAAAATATAAAAAATATTTACTTCAAATTATGTTCACCAAGGATTATAAAGCAATAAAATGAACATATGAAAATATGATATAATTTTAGAATACCTATTACATATTATTATTTTAAATTATTTAATATTTAATAATATTATAATAAAATGAACTACATACCATGATAATTTTTCATCTTATAGAACCATTGAAAAATACCTTTCATAATTTCAAAAATACAAATATAATGTCGGTTCTATGAATTAATCTTCACCAAATTATGTACATAAATTTAATGAGAGGATAATAAAAGAATAAAAATTGATAAAAATAAAAATAAATGAATCTACGGATATAAATAATTCAGTTATTTTATGAAATGTTATTATTTTAGATCTAAAATGATCTTCCATTGTGTGTTAAGACACGTTTTAATGAAATTTTACTCTAAGTTTAATTTTCTTGAGTTATGATTCCTCATATTTTTAATTTCTACAACATATTGTAGTGGAAGAGTTATTGTAGAATGTTCTATAGTAGCCTAGGTATTATAGCATTACTATTCACTGAAGGTACCTTTGGGCCATAAAATAGGATTTCAAGCCATGTATTCAGGCCACTTGGCCTTGGGCTGTCAGGCTATGTAATGGGTTTCGCTCTACCCAGACAAATAGTGGTCTTTTATTTAAAAATAAAATGTGGCTTGAGCCCCAAACTTTAAATAAATATATATATAAGTGGACTTCTCCCCTTCCAAATACTCAAATTTGATTCTAATCATCCTTTATAAAAACTATATGTATTGTCTATTTAATATTTTTCCTATTTTTTTGTATTATTCATTTGGAATTATATGACTAATTATTATACTCTAATTAATATTTTATAATCCAATCCTAATGATGATTGTGTGGGAAATCATTATCCACGTCCTTCAGGTCACATTAATTTTTAATTAAATATTATATTAATAAATATCATCCTTTAAACATAAACATATCATCCCTTTGAGGTGAATTTAACCATTTTCTTTATATTACATATATATTTTTGAATTTTTATATTCTCTCATTGATTGGTATGTATGATATATATTATGATCTTTCTATATAATTAATTTCTCACTCTATTCACTTAGAATAATATTCCCAAATCAGTATCTCTCATATTCAATGTGTCATATATACCATCTTATGAAACCCCCTAGTAAATTATTCAATGATATCACATTATTGAAATTTCCATAATACTCCAAATTTGAGGTATTAATATTTTATTCATTACCAAATCAATATGAAGTTCTCTCTTGAATGTATCTTCATTGAGTATAAATACTCTTTTATTATATATCTTTTTTTATATATTTTGTTGTATTATATTAATATATATAAATCATTATAATTTTATTTATTTATATGTATTACATTTTCAAATTCTAAATTTATTAACTATAATAATGTAAATAAGCATATATATCCTCCCTTTAAAATCCCTCATTTATATATCCTCTTTTAGAAAAATTACTTGTAATCATAATTTATATTATCATATGATTATATTTTTTTATTTATTGGGGTTTTACATACCAATTATGTCATCCTTATTGATTCATTTCCCCTATTTTTCAAAAAATAAAGTGAATACTACAAAGTTTATTACTATGTGTACTTTTTATTCATGACCCATTTCAAGGGATTATGTCTTATTTATATAAATAAAAATTAGTTATATATTTTCCACAAATTTTTTATAGGTTTATTAACTCTATTTTTCAGGATTAATAATCTCAAGTTCTATATATACTTCTTTTACTAATGATGTGATATATGAAATGATATTGTCATAAAATATAACTATCATTCAATTCACTTTATCAATGTTATTTATAGAACATGTCTCTTATCATTTATTCATTTTTTATGTTACATGTATTATTTTATTATAATATTATATGTTGGGATAAAATTATATAGAGCTCTAGTGTAATTTTTATTCCTCTAAATCATGAGTTACAATGTGTGGGTGAGGTGTGACATCACAACCAGACTTAACCATGAACCGGTAGTGGGACAGTTTGACACATGACCACATGCTTGTATACCCTTACACTCGAGGATGTTGACTTCTAGTGAGGGTCTATGAAGAGTCATTGGGGATACTATACCCTCATATTCATAGTGCATTGCAGAAATATATAATAAACTCAGAAAACAACGGAAGCTGATATAAAACAATAATCTGCTAGATAATGAACATGGTCAATGCTAGTTTATATAATGCATTCATGTAATAGTGATATATATTATGAAGTATTAAATAGAAAAATGTTTTAAATTCCAATAATGAAAAAAGGAAACGATTCAATGTATCATGGTCAATCTCCCCAAGCATCCCCATCTCCGACTCGGTCCTTTGCTTCTAACTGTCATATATATGTAACATCCATATGCAAAGGTCCACATTATTATAAAAAAGATTCTAGTTGGGTACCCCTCTGCATTGGCAGCCCGAATAAGTTGATAATATATACATCTCATTTTTTCAGAACCTCCTGTTTTCTAGCTCAATATAGACAATGCAATATAACAAACAGTGTTTAGATATAACAAGGAAATAATAGAACTGATTAATTAACAAATAACCCATCAAGGATTCAAAGGGACACCTAACAGAAATACACACTTTGGCCAATATCTTGAATAAGAGTCTCCATAAAAATAAAACAATTATAACTATCAAGAATAAATTCATTTCAACACTTTACCAATTATTCTCTATTTAATCCTATATTCTCTCATACGTTCCCATGGTTTCTCATACCTCAATACTAACTTCAAATCATGCTGAAATTATAATCATTAATAACCTTTATTTATTTAATCATATTTAACTTGGGTTTGACCCACATCTCCCATTTATTAAATAATTCATTATTTTAAATCATTTTTTTTTGAAATCCTTGTCAAACACCCCAATTATCATTTATTCTATATCACCATGTATAACACCCTAATTCTCATTTTGGTGTAGATCTACATGTATAACAACTTAGATCTTAAAGAATAGATAACTATTGTGGAGGAACCTGAAGTAAATGTCCCAACTTCTACATTGGTCTAGAATAACATGTATAACACCTAATACTTATTCATTAATTAAGTAAAAAAAATTAATTATTACAAGATTAATAATTAATTCATCATGAATTATCCACATTCACTCCCTTACTAATTCAAATATTAGTTAAACATAAAAAAACAATTAGTTAACCCTATAATTAACAAAGTCCACAATTCTATTAATTAATTCACTAATTAATTAATATATTAAGAGAAATCTCATCCCATAATTAATTCTCCACAACTAATTATCCAATCCAAAACACAAATCCTCATAATTCTCTCACAATAAATTATCTCAATCAAACATTAAGGAATATATGTAATCCATTATTAATTATTTCAACATAGCCAATTCCAAAACTCATCATCAATCCCCAAATTAATTATCTATAATATAAATTCAATCACAAAATTAATTCACAATTAATTACTTATTTCTAAATCTCATCTTTCCATAATTAATTTCAATAATTAATTATCCAAAACATTATAACAAAATCACATAATTAATTCCAAAATTAATCACCTCAATTTCAATTCTATAGGTTCATAATTAATTTAAAAATTAATTATCTTAACAAATACAATTTGTTGCCTCATAATTAATTCCCTGAATAAATATCTCAACTTTTCCCTCATAATAATAATATTTATGGCTTAACTAAAGTGCATTAATATGTAATGTTTAGAAATATAAAATCATATAACAATAAGCTATACGAACATATCAGTCTAAACATTATGTTTTTTGCATGAAGGTAATGCACCTCTGTTGGAGGGGTTTTATTAAAAAACATGATTTTGTAATCTAACAAATTATTTAACAAAAGGAATTTCATTCCATATTTTAAATTCAAATTATCCAAAAAAATTAAATCAGAACAAACGTATTTTTATAATTAAAGAATGGTCGAGGACACTACCTACTGGAATTGGGTTGACCATTTTTTATTACTCAATCCAGAATGCACTCACTTACACTAACTTTCACAATATTCTGTACCCATATAAGGAATTGGTTTCATCACTGTACAATAATAACTAGAACCCAAAATTAATGTGGCGAGGGCCAATGCACCTGCAATTAATTCACTAAAACTAATATACACCACAATGATCTAATTTAAAGGGTGTGAAACAAATTATTGGGTTTATATCCATACCCGAAATTGATGGCGGTGAACCAAATCAAGCTAAACCTCCAAACCTTCGGTTGTGGATGTCAAAATACAAAGAAAGATGTCCTAAGACATTCTCTACTCCACCTTGGATAAAAATAAACAATAAATTCAGGTTAATCCAAGACCAAGGGTTTTACCCAACAGATCTTAGGTGAAGTAGATATGAGACAGCCGATGTGATGAATGAAACATGTGGAGACAAACTTACCTTAACTATACAGACAACTTCCATGAAGATTACGAGAGGAGATAGTCATGTGAAGAGGGAACCATATAGTATGGCAGAGTGTTACCCATGGGTGATACACTATAGGTGCACCATGCACCCCATAGGAGGAGGGAGAGGTGTGCCTCCCTCCTTTTCTCCCTTTAATAAATTAAAATTATAAATTAAAATATAATAATTAATATAATAATAATAATATCCATTAGATTATTATTATTACCCTTTAATGCTATTCCTCATTGATAAACACCAAACACACGTTAAGAAATTATTTAATTAAATTATCCTCAACCGAATGTAATTAAATAAATTATCTATCTCATGAAATTTAATTAAATGCTCTCAACATTCAATTTAATTAAACTAATACCCCAATTTCATATCTATTAATTAAATCTTTATAAACCATGAATTTAGTTAAAAAAACTCAAATTTCACATCATTTAATTAAAAATGCATTTCACATAATCTAATTAAATTAAATTCTCAATCTCACTGCTTTTAATTAAATTTCTCAACCTCAATTTAATTCAATGAAACTGTAATAATAAAACCCATTATTATTATTATTAGTCAACAAAATTCTTCTCTGAATAAACCCAAAACTCCCCAATTACACATCATCAAATTATTCTCTGATGAATTAATTTAAATTATTTCTACAAAAAATCATTATTTAATTAAATTCTCTTAATACAATTTAATTAAATAAAACACCCATTTTTCAAAAAAAAAATTATATTCATCATAACCATTAATTTATTTAGATAAAACTAAATATCCAAATTTAATAAATAATTTAATTAAATTATTCTGCCATTAATTTCATTAAATAAATTCTCAACACAACATTATTTAATTAAAATTTCTCAACAAAATATTATTAAATAAATCCCCCATTTTCCTCAACTAATTAAATTAATCTTAACCTTGATTTTATTTAGATAAAATACAAGCTCCACATTTAACACACAATTTAATTAAATTCTTTTCTAATTAATTTAATTAAATTATTTCTCCAACACATCATTAATTAATAAAATTCTCTTAATACAATTTAATTAAATAAACCCCCATTTTTTATCAAATAATTTACTTCATGTTAACCTAGAATTTATTTAGATAAACCACCAAATACACATTTAAAACATTATTTAATTAAATTATTCTCCAAATTATTTTAATTAAATAAATTCTCCAACACATTAGTATTTAATTAAATTATCACAATACAATTTAATTAAACAAAACCATAATTTTTCCTCAAATAATTAAATTCAACATAACATTGTATTTAATTAGATAATACTTCAACTCCTAAATTAACACATATTTTAATTAAATTTCTTTTCCAATGAATTTTAATAAATAAATTACCGAACACACAATTGTTTAGCTAAATTCTATCACTACAATTAATTAAATAAAACCCCATTTTTCATAAATTAATTAAATTCATCTTAACCTTGAATTTAATTAGATAAAACCCAATCTTCAAATTTAACACATCTTTTAATTAAGTTCCCTTCAAATGAATTTATTTAAATATATTTAAGAACTCATTATTTTTTAATTAATGTCTATATATTTTAATTAAAAAATAATTTACACCTCAAATATCATCATTTAAATAATTTCATTCCAACAAAAAATTAATTAAATAATTTCTATAATTCATGTTATTTAATTAAATTATATGAACACAATTAAATTATATTAAAAACACTAACCCTTCAACATTATTTAGTTAAATTCTACCAAGTTCAATTTGATAAAATAAGAATCTCCCATTTTACAACGACTAATTATATTATTCTTATACATGATTTTAATTAAATAAAACCTCAATTTATCATTAATTAATTAAATTCATAATTTGCATGAATTTAATTAAATACAACTCCAACTCCTCATTTTTAAATAATTAAAATAAAACTAAATAATATTTCTTCATTGATAACCCCCAAATCCCCATTTACCTGTCACTTAATTAAATTCCTCTCATCTAAATTTAATTAAATAAAGACTCATTATAATCATAATTTAAAATAAATTTAATTATTTTCATCTCAATTTAATTACATAACTTCTTTATATCCAGATCATTTTATTAAATTCTTTCAAATTTAATTTAAATAAAAGAAATTTCCAACAAATCATTTATTAAAATTTGTTTCAACTATGAATTTAATAAATTTATTTAACCTGAAACTCAAAACTGGGTATGCTGTATGGTTTGACTTGAACAGTCTGACAGACAATGTGAAGGCCATACATCCACCACAGTACACATTCTTTCACATAAATAGTTGACCCTCCTGGTTTTCACTAATCTTGCATAGCCCGTAAAAACATTTCAACTTGGTCCGGTTCTCCTAAAACCCATCATGCCAATAGAGAAACTCCTTGAGGCTTTACCTAATCCTATTATCTACACATTGAAAGAACCCATCTCTCAAAATAAATTCTAAAATCATGGTTTTAATGTAGAATCATGTTGTATATGTAAAAAATTTAAAAACATCCCTATTTTATTTTAGTCTAAAAACACAGGGCATTAAAAATTTCTCACCTTAAAAACATATCATCCTTGAGAATCCGTCACCAGCTACTAAAAAAATAGTAAACCCACAAATTCAAAAAGTTTAATTTTAATGATCGTGTTGTGTTCCCAAATGCCCAACTCACCGTTATGGCACCCAAAAATCTTACCACTTGCATTTGGCTCCCATTTGTCACATCAAATTTTTTTAACACTTTAACTATAACAACCATTTTTTCAATTGTTTTAAAACATGGATTACCTTTATACTTGTTATAAGCCTCCTACACACCTTATAACTAAAATTGGGTCCCATTATTAATGAAACAAGTTAATGTTCAACTAATACAACAATTTACATATCAAAACATCTCTAGCATGCTTTTATAAGCAGTTACACAACAACATGGTATAACACAGAATCCCGGAACAATAGTAAAACAAGCTAATAAATAGTTAATATAGAATATAATAACCCAAAAATGTTATATCAATCACTGAAACATGCTATCTAAAGGGGAATGCTTAAGAAAATCAAAGCGTGTCATTGTAGGGTACATAATCAAAATTAGCAAGAATCCTACTAATGACACTACATGTCAAGTCATATTCATGGAATGTGAATCTCTAAGTTCCTAAGATAATGATTGTAACACTATTTCTTTTCTATATTATTTCATAGAAAATTTTCAAAATTTTCAAATAAAATAGTAGTAGAAAATACACCAGTCACTCGAGGTCAAACCATATCAACTATAATGATGAACAGTATAAACATCAATTTCTATCCCCGACCACTTGGTCATTACTCATACAAGGGATGATCAGTTATAGGAATGAATATTAACTAAGCACCAAAACTATCATAGTCTCCTATCTACCTACACTAAACATAAAGATAAAGGAAAAAAATAATGTAAACTTGAACCTCTGATACCACTTCGTAACATCACGACTCAGCATACCCTCGTACTGGTAGTGGGTCCATTCGAAACATAACCTCAAGCGCATATCACCGTACACAAGAGGATCCCAACTAGAAGTGTGGATCTACGGATAGTTAGTGGGGAGAATAAACCCTCATATTTATATTTCACAATTTTAATAGATAATAAACCAAGACAACATCAGATGAAGGTATAAGAAAATAATCAACTATATATTGAAAATGGTATGCTAATTTATAATTGGCACGTATGTCATGGTGATACCTAATGAAAAGATGAAAAAATAGAATTCATTACTTTATAATACTTAAATAAAGTAAATACTCAAATCCCCAAGGGATATATCCATGAGAATATTGATCTCAAGCTCTGTCTATTACTCCTAATTCCCAAGTACTTGTAACAGTCATAAGTAAAGGTCCAGAGTCCTGTAAACAAGAAGTCTACTTAGGTAACCACATTGCAATGGATTCCCTAATTTTTTTTGTGAGATATAAATCTACGTATGTTAGGACCAATGGTTATCTAGCTCAATCTAGAGAATTCAACATAAAGAACGGGGTGTGCATATAACAACCTAATAACAAAACTAGATAATTTACTAACAACACATACAGGTTTCAAAGGGACACCTGATAGAAATACATGCTTCAACCCGTAGCATGAATATGAGTCTGCACAAAAATCATACAAGTATATCTATCACGAATAAATTCCTTTAAAAAATTTTCCAATTATTCTCTCTGTAATTGTAAAGACCCAAAAATTTCAAGGATTTGTTTTTAAATTTCTTTGGAATTTTACAAGTACGCAGTTTCTAACGGCACCAGATTCCAAGACCCTGTGTGCCTGGAATCATTTTCCAAAGTTTATCTCGAGTACATTCAGTGGATGAATGAGCGGGTCTTCCTAACTTTTGAACCAGTGCTCAGAATCAAAATCTGAGGGCACCGATGAAACCACAACGTCAGTAATTGCTTAGGAGCACCTTTTCTGAAGGTGTGTTTTCTCGGAAGGAGTTGTTAAAAATTGTGGTTTAAATAAAAAGATGAATAAATTTTGTGTTACAATTTCATTTCTAACCTAGTTGGTTTTAAACTATGTGTGGGAGTTCGGGAGAAATCCACTAGTTACTAACTACATAAGTGAGGTTAAATGTGTGGTGGGGCCCACACGAACCCCACCCTTTCACATTCCCCATAACTCCTTAAACCCCCCTCTAATGTTGTATAACTCAACTTAATTGATAACCCCCCTCTTATGTTATGTAACTCTCTCACATTAATTCATGCCAACTAAACATCTAATTAATTAGGAAACTTATGTTTAATTAATTAAGGGATTGATTTTCAAAAATTTGAAATGCATGCCATGCCTTAATAAAATAAGAAGAGTCTTATTTTATTTGTTTTTGTTGTTTGTTGTGTTGCGAATTGAGAGAGAGAAATAATTCTTCTTCTCTTGTGGAACTTCATCTTCTCTAGAGAAGAACGTTCTTGACAAAGAATGACCATCAACTCTTCTTTTCCTCCGTGTCAAGGGAGGAGATGCCAACATCGGTGATCATCTCCAATGACAACCTTCCTTCCTTCTTCATCTCCGCAACGCCATTATCCGCGACACCCGATGTGAAATGTAAAATATCCAAGTAGGGGATTAATCTCCATTCATGTTTTATTTAACGAACTTCATTGAAAATTGTTGGCCAGTTGCTATCATTATAATGGGAGGAGGTCGGCCAGTACAAACACGGAATACCTTCCTCCCCCTTGCTGTCATACTCGTTGATGCTTGAACGAAGGTGACACGGTGCAGTCACACCACGCGAAAAAAAGGAACGTGACGAAGAAGCACGGCGCTGTCGCGCCGCACCGTTGAGGCCGAACGAAACCGTGGTCGGAGTCAGGGCCGCAGAGGCAATTCGAAGACTCCGCAGTTTGTTTACTGACATGCGGATTGATGGGTGACGACGAATTGGGCCGCAATGGTGTTTGAATCCTTTCGCAGTGAACATCGGGTCCCGGGAGGACCGCTGACGAAGACAGAGAGAGAAACGGACCACCGGAGCATGTCTGGCGGTCCGTGGAAAACGACAGAAGCATGCTGCTAGAGTAGAACCGCCTTGGCTGAGCCACGACAGCGGACCAAACTGGAATGACTTAGCCGTTCCGGAGGCAGGGCGGCGCGGCTTAATGTCGCGCCGATTTCTTCAGCCGGGGGGTTGTAACCCCCCACTCCACACTGGCCACACGGACCAGCCGCACCAGGCCGGGACACTCCCTAATGGGCCAGACCTAGACCCGGGACCAGTCGACCCGGTTCGGGCCGACCCAGAGGGGGTATCGGGCCGGGTCGGACCGGGCCCGAACCCCCTATTTTCGGACAGATCCGTTCAAACTCCCATAACATGGGCTACGGACCTCCGATAAATGCACCATTAGTTTCGATGAGATCCTTGGATCGATACGGTCGTTTCGGTATATTACATGCAAGGTTTCAGAGAACTTTGGGTATGGCCGGGTTGGTTCGAACCCGAAACCAACTGGGCCCTCAGAGCGGAAACGCTTATAACTTGAGATCCGGACATCCGATTGACATGCCTTCGACTTTGTTGGATTACTATTGATGAGACAAAACTTTTGGCATACTTTTCCTGAGGTTTGGACACAGTTGGATAGTGTTCTGGTTGGATTGAACCCGAAATCCAATCGGGCCCCTTGAACAGAAAAGCTGATAACTTTCAGACCGGACGTCCGTTTGACGAACCATCAGCGGTGTTGGTGATCTCATTGAGAAATAGTCCCTATGAGTATACCCTATGAGAGTTCAGTGTACAGTTGAGATACGACCGGGTTGGTTCGCACACAAAACCAACCGGGCCCCTGGGACGAAAATGCTAATAACTCACAGACCGTGCATCTGATTGAAGCGCTGTCTATTGCGTTGAGACCCCTATGACGAGGCAGATCTTTGAGATACTTCTTTTTGGTACTTTGTGTGATACATGGAGTATCGACCTTTAGATCATGGAGCGGACCCTCCCAGAGACGAGCGTACGAAGTACGGAGACTGTATAGCTGGCTGAGACCTAATGACAGCTTGTCCGATTCGATTCGGAGTGAATTGCATAGCCCAGTGGGGGGCACTACTTTGTGAGGTGGTAGACCCATGGCGGAGGAGCACTACTTTGTGAGGTGGCAGACCCACGGTACATTACAGGAGGAGTACCTCTGTAGGCTATGAGGGGGAGCACTACTGTGTGAGGTGGAATAACCATGGCGTAGGAGCACTACTTAGTGAGGTGGTAGACCCGCGGTACTTGACAGGAGGAGTACCTCAATAGTCTTAGGTTACTGAGCAGTACCTCAGAGTCGTGACAGGATCACGGTACTCGTCAGAGACGGAGCTCTTCAGTAGTTACGGTTTCAATACTGAAAATACTAGTTTGAGCTGAGTCTATGAGCTTTGTGTTTACCTCATGATTGAGATTGGTCACTTGATAACTTAGGTATATGTATGGGAATATACCTAGGTATTGGTTATCCGTTAATTTCATAACCTTTCTGTTTCCTCATGATTGAGATGGGTTATTTGATAACTTAGGTATAAGTATGGGCTTATACCTAAGTAAGGGTTATCTGTTGAGATCCTTGTTTGTGGTTATCCTTGTTGGATTTAGTGAGACCTTGAGGGTCTCGAGGTCCCTACTGAGTAGCGTATACTCACCCCTACACGAGCTGTGCCCGCACCTCGTTGTGTTGGTTGCAGACGACGGGCAGCACTGACGGAGGCCGAGTGTTTGAGGACTGGATGGTACCCGGTGGTGGACTTCATGATGAGACGATGCTCAGAGGAGGTTGACCGACGAGAGCGTTGTGGAGGCTATCTGTACCTACACTTCAGGTAGGACCCATGGTGGATGATCCAGGAGCTGCGCTATCTGTAGCTACACTTTAGGTAGGATCTGAGGTGGACGACCCAGGAGATGCTTCTATTTTTCTAGCTGTTTGTTTTTTCTGTAGTACTTCCTTTCAGTTGTAGCTGTACTTTTTAGTTGGGTTTGCATTCTGGCCCTTTTTACTTTTCAGCACTTTCTTTTGTACTTAGTGTATTACTTCCACTTGTACTATGTGGTATTTTATTTAATTTTATAAAGGCAATGCCTTCCCAGTTATCAGGATTTACGCCTTTGGTGCTAGTCGCCAGCCCCTGGCCTAGGGAAGGCGGGCTTGGGGTAGTCACGACACTGGCCCCGAGGACGGGTCGTGAAAAATTGGTATCAGAGGAGTTGGTTCTACCGCGGAACTTATAACTTTGATATTTTCTTTCTATGAAGCAATAGTGTTAAGGGTACTAAGAGTGGTTTCCAGTTCAGGGAGTCCAGTGTTGGTGTGGGCGGCCGAAGTATTCATACACTAGGACCATGACAACTGATTTCCGACTTTGTGCACGAAAAAACCGAAAATGTGTGTGTTTTCATAGGTTTTACCTTAAAATAGCTCAAACCAGGTCATCTCACCTGGTATAAATCGTTTGACCATGTCATGTTTGTTTCTTTCAGGATGCCTCCCCACAGACAACCAGCTAGAGCCCCGAGAGTTCTACGTACTAGCAGCCCGCCGAGTGATATTGTCTCAGTACAGGGCCCTATCCTAGTTGAGGCACCAGCGGAGGCACCAGCAGTACTACCTCCCATTGGGCCACCAATGCCACCAGCCCCATCAGCAGAGGGTGCACGTCGCTTGAGCGCACTGCAAGAGTTCCAGCACCAAAGGCCACCCAGGTTCAGGGGCGAGACAGACCCGCAGGTGGTTGATGATTGGCTGGAGGCTATGGTGAGAGTCTTCAGGCTAGTGTGGATGCCAGTAGAATTCATGGTGATCCTCGCTGCCAGCCTTCTTCAAGCAGTAGTAGGCAGATGGTGGATCCTGATGCTCCAGATGCATGACGAGGTGACACTTATGTGGTAAGACTTCGAGAGCTTGTTCTGGGAAGAGTTTGTACCAGCCACCCTTTGAGCGGTGCATATACAAGAGCTACTACATCTTCAGCAGGGTAGCATGACACTGGCGTAGTACTCAGTGAGGTTCACAGACCTCTCTCGCTACTCCACAGATATGGTACGAGACCCGTTCTTCACGGCTCGAACCTTCGAGCAGGAGATCAGGTGAGAGATTAGAGATTCTGTTGTTTCTCACAACATTCCGACGCAGACAGGGGTGTTGGAGCGATCCCTCTTAGTGGATAGTTTCCTTGCCGAGAAGTCTCCAGCAGCAGGACCCACCACTAGCCGGCATGCGACAGAGTCTTCTACAGTGGGAAGTAGACAGATGACGCATAGGTCCAAAAGGACCAGACCTACAGGTGGTTGACTGCATGACTCAGGGTCGGTAGTGCGAGGCACCATGGGAGTAATAGAGCTAGACCTTCCATACTATGTTACACGTGCGGCGGATAGGGTCACATGGCTCGTGACTGTCTGACCCACCACTCGGATGATCAGTAGATAAATGAAGGACCTCCCAGGTAGAGGCAGAGGTTCGATCATGGTGGACCACAAGGAGCAGAAGGCCGAGGGAGGGGAACTGGCCGTGCAGCTGGAGGTGGACGACGCTTCGAGGTGTTTCCACCACTACCACCAGAAGGTCCACCCCGACCGCAGGGAACAGGTGGACATGAGAGAGCTTAGCTTCAGGCAGCAAGAGCATAAGACTATGGAGCTCCGGAAGCTGGTGGACAGGAGAAGAACTAGTGGTTTCCTTTTTTTATTCGTACTTCTAGTTCCATGTTGTTGTTACATTTGTGTCTTTGTACTATGAGCTTCAATAATAAAATACATTTACCTTTGTGAAATTTTCTTCTTTCCTTTTTGAATACTGAGAGGTCCTAGTTAAAACTTTTGACTTGACCCTCACTTTAGAGATTCCTACTAGAGGAGACCCAGTTACCTAACACTGATGCCGACAGTGTGACTTGACCCTTAGAGGAGAGAGTGACGGTTGGATCACTTGGTAGTAACGTCGAGGCCTTACGATGTCGTCCATGGCATGAATGAATCATTCATGTCCGGATTGACTGTGTTAGGCAATGAATGTGGTTCATCCAGGGGATGAGACCAAATTTCTCTTATCGAAAAAGAAGAAATCTTAGTAGATCTTGTGGGACAAGAGATGGTCCAGGCTACGATGGAGAAGGTGCAGATCATCCATGAGCGGATGAAGACTGCATAGTGGAGACATATGTCCTATGTTGATAGGAGACATGACCACTGGAATTTGAGGATAGCGACCACGTTTTATTATGGGTCTCACATCGACGAGGTCTATGGAGATGTGGCCGAGGCGGCAAGTAATCTTCGAGGTTCAGCGAACCTTTTCAAGTCCTCAGTAGGGTAGGCGAGGTGGCTTACCGTTTGACCCATCCACCTCAGTTGCACCAGGTGCACGACGACTTCCACGTATCTCAACTGGGGAGATACGTGCTTGACCCGAAACATATCATAGACCATGGGGAGCTGATCATTGGCGATGGGGTGACTTTTGGGGGGTTTTAGTAGAGGTTGAGGATCAAAAGGAGTGAGTCTTACAAGGACAGTCGATTCCTCTCGTGTTCTTTCATTGGCAGCATGAGAACCTCCAGGAGAGAACATGGGAGCGAAAGGCTCAGATGCATGCTCAGTACCACTTTTGTATCCCTAGTTTGTGTTAAAGCTTTACGGGGACGTAAAGCCCTGAGGTGGGAGTAATGTAAAGACCCAAAAATTTCAAGGAAACTTTTTTCTTAATTTCTTTGGAATTTTACGAGTACAAATTTTTTGATGGCGCCTGATTCCGAGGCCCGGTGTGCCCTGAATCATTTTCCGAAGTTTAACTCGGGTACATTCAGTGGACGAAGGAGCAGGTTTTCCTAACTTTTTAACTGGAGCTCGGAATCGAAATCCGAGGGCACCGATGAAACCGTAGCTTTGGTAATTTCTTAATAGCACCTTTTCCAAAGGTGAGTTTTGTGGAATCCCACCATTTTATCACATAAACATTCATTACATTTTACAAAACTGAGGATCTTAAAGGTTTAGTGTCTTGGAAACCAGGAACTTAAAACATAAAAACATAAAACATTCTTCTTAAACACTTGAAAGGATATTCCTTATGTTCATCCTAGGTTCATTACTGCATCTCATAACCTGGGGACATACATCAAAAGAAAGGGTGAGGAAAAGGCCCAGTAAGGGAAATAAGGGGAAACATTTAACATGTGAACATGAGATACATCAACAATGTCATTACAAAGAAATTTAAGGCATGAGAAAGAAATCATGAGACATATCATAATAAAAATATCGTATTTATTAACTTGAAGATGAGGCTACAACATTTAATATTGACAATCATTTCTGTTTCAGCAAGGTCCATCCCCAAGGTGTCATTAAAAATTACCAAGGTTATTCACCAAGGCGTTGTTAAAAGTGGTCATCTCTAGAGATTAAGACTTTACCCAATGAATTGAAGCGCTATCAGGGCGCACCCTTGACATGTCTGTATTATCATGCGAGCCACATATATCATCATTAATAATTTCATAAAAACCCATATAGCATAAAATAAATGGGTTTCATTTCATAATCATAACGTTTTAAAACTGCTTTAAAGACATGATCTTTATGTCACTTTAAACCCACAGAAAGGGAAAGCGGGTCTCATTTATGTAAATACCATAATTTAAAATAAAAAAGTTTGGTATATATTTGAATACCCATTTAGAATAAAGAGATTTTAGTATTCAATTAATATAATAAATGAATTTTAGAATAAGAGGGAGACATTTTGAGATGGAAATTCTGTAGCATAACGGCTATGTTACGAGGTTTTAGAAAACATTGAAAAGAGAGGGGACATGGGTCACCCAGTCATAAATGATACATAAAACAGTATAGGAATAGAATATAAGGGATTTAAGAATATGGTAATGAAATTTGAATGATTTACCATATGAAACGATGAACTTGAATGGAAGATAAAAATAATATTTCTCTTATGAAAATTCGGCAGCCTAACGACGTCACTTAAACATAAAAAAAAATGAATTGATGAGATCAAATAGGGTCTCTAATCATATGACCATAAAAGAACAGTATGATAGATATAGAGATCATACACCAATATAAAAAAAGGAACTTGAAATACTTGACATGAAATTAGATCTTTGAAAAACGAGAAAGGTGAACGAATCCCTTAAAAATTCGGCAGCCTAACGGTGTCACTTAAACTTCAACAAAAATGAATTGACAAGATCAAATAGGGTATCTCACCATATGAAAATAAAAGATAAGTATGATAGATATAGATATCATACCACAAAATAATAAAAAAGGAACTTGAAATACTTGACATTAAAGTATATCTTTGAAAAATGAGAAAGGTGAACGAATCCATTATAAATTCGGCAGCCTAACGGCGTCACTTAAACTTCAAAAAAAATGAATTGACGAGGTCACATAGGGTATATCATCATATGAACATAAAAGATCAGTATGATAGATATATATATCATACCCCAATATAATAAAAAAGGAACTTGAAATACTTGACATGAAAGTAGATCTTTGAAAAATGAGAAGGGTGAAAGAATCCCTTAAAAATTCGGCAGCCTAATGGCATCACTTAAAATAAATAAAAATGAACTGATGAGATCAAATAGGGTACCTAATAATATGAAATTAAAAGTTAAGTATGATATATATAGATATCATAACCCAAAATAATATAAATTAACTTGAAAGACTTGACATGAAATTAGATCTTTGAAAAATGAGAAATGTGAAAGAATCCCTTAAACATTCGGCAGCCTAACGACACCACTTAAACATTCTTAAAATGAATTGATGAGATCAAGAGGGGGTATCTCATCATATGAAAATAAAAAGGGTATTAAGATGAATATAAAAGAACATCCTCCAAAAGAATAACATGGAGCATAAAGGAAATGACATAAAAGAGATTACTTGAAAAGAAAGAGAGAGGTCGGATCCCTTACATAAAATGTAACTTTTAAAACTAAAAGGATGGGACCTTGAGTGCTTGGGGGAACCTTGGGAGGACTCCTTGGGAGGTAAGGAGACCCGAAATTCATTGAGGATGATTTTGGAGTCGAATGGATGAGAGGATGGCTTGGTATTTATAGGGAAAGTGAGGGGACAAGGCATTAATGGCCAAGGGACACCTCATTTCTAGTTTTGGAAAAACCATGGGCTTTCCCATGGTATTTTCCCATGGTATTGGCCAATTGGGACACCTCATAACATATATTACTATTCATAAGTCTACCATATTGATTACATACTTAATACACCATTTAATGATGTCATTAAACACCCGTAACTTAAAAACTGTATTTTTCACAATTCATCGAAAATTCAACTTTCTCAGAAAAATCCCAAATTTTCACCTTAACCAAATATCGATGCTCTGATTTCAAAAATGAACTCCATGTTATAAAAATAATTTTCTAAATATTTTTAATTTAATTTTTAAATAAATATACTTTTCACCGAAAATTCATTTTTTTCAGAAAAATCCCCAAAAATTACCTTAACATAATATCAAAGCTCTGAGTTCAAAATTGAAATCCATTTTATAAAAATAATTTTCTAAATATTTTTAATTTAATTTTTAATTAAAAAAACACTATTCACACGAAAAAACTAATACTTGACTAAGAATTTATGAAAGTGTTACTTAACCATTTTATTGAATCGCATTACTTAATCAAGGTGCCTAGATTATATTAATACTTTCTTTAAGTGAGATTACTAATCCATTTGGTCACATTACTAATCCTAAGCATAAAATCACTATTCATAATTTACTATTCATCAAAAATTAAGTTGATATTATTAGACTCTAAATTTCGTACTGAACATAATTATAGAAGACCATTTTTTGAAAATCATTACACATTTTAAATTATTTAAGGTTTACATAAACATTTTTAAACTATCCTTTCTCTAAAATTAATAAAAAAATATGCATACTTTATTTATTAGGACATTGAAAATTGATAAACTTCAACATAAGAAGAAATTAAATTTTTTATTTAAAACAAAGTATTACAAAAGGAAGTTATGATCTCCTTACATAGCCCCTTATCACACCAGCATAGGACCTAAGTGTAAGGTGTGCTAAGGTGAGAGAATCTGAGGGAGGCTCGACCAACATCACACGAGTAGTAATTTATATCAGTTTGAACTTCTCACGAAGGCGATTCCATTCTAGCTTCACACGATGAAGTTCGGCTTGGGTTTGGTCTTGAGAAAAGCCTAGTGGGGCTACATCCTTCCCAAGTTCTGTTAGATGTGATTTGATCGGTCCAAGAATACTGGGTGAGGCCATCTAATATTCTTTCTATATTAATTAACCAAGATCACATGTATTTATAGACAATAATCGAAACGTTTAGTTTCCAGCGGTCATATTGACCAGTGGTCATATAACAGTCAAAACCCAACGGTCTCATTTTAATTATACTCATGTTACCAATCAAAACAATTTTATTGAGTATAAAAAATAAAATAACACACAAAATTAGGAAACAAGATTTATTCAAAATTTTGGGTGGTTACAATCTTCCCCCCTTAAGAAATTGCGTCCTTACAATTTTTAAAATTGGGTTTTGAAATTTCATTGAAAGTCCCACATCAGAAAAGGAGTCAGTAAAACTATTATATTAAAATAAAGAAGGGTAAGTACAAAGGTCACCCGAGTTAACCCACACTAGGATTCCATGTAGGAAAACATGGATATGGAAGAAAAAACAAATGGTCATGTTCTAAGGGAGAGTGATATAAAACATGATTAGAAGAAAGTTAACCACAAGAAAATCACAAACTTATGATGTGTGTAAATGGTCTTTAATTAACTAGTAGGAAACTTAAACGAACAACATTTTTGTTTTATGTTCCTTTTCATAATTTTGAGGAATTATAGAATAAAAACATAAGAAAATATACCTACCTTCATGTAGAGTTTCATCCTTTAATAATTTTCTACCAAAAATAATCTTTTCTCTAAAAAGATGAGCATTAAAAAACACTTGGTCTCATCAAAACACAAGAATCATCTTCTTGAGAGTCTTGTAAACCACAAAAGATTAACTATAAATTTCTTCTATCATTAAACATTATCCCAATAATAGAAAGGTTAAGATAAAACAACTCTTCAAAAAGAAATAATCCCATAGGAAGGGAAACTACTTTTAAATCTTAAAAGTTCCGTGGTACTACCTAAAGTTCATCATAGAACATTCCATAAATAACTGTCCTTAAAAATCCTCAAAATAAACCAAACTAAGATTGAAACCCAATTATAAGAACGATCTCATAACATAGTCTTCAAAGATAGACTTTATCATTCATCTCCAAAAAACATCAACCACTCTTATCATCTTATAACAAAAGTAACTAACCTAATCACATTTTCCCCAAGATAGGTTAATCATTTCCATATGTAACTAAAATTACAATAAGTTCGCCTTAAATTATTAGATTTTTCAAAATATAAGTCATCCTTTACTCCTCAAAGAAAATACCGTAGTAATCTATTCACCTCGATCAAACAGGGTTCCCAAAATAGTGAACGTCATCCAAAATAATAATAATCTTTTAGTCCCCTAATCACCCTTTTTTTAAGAAGAACAACTTCACTACATAATCATGTGGTACATAACAATATATTTTTTCTTTAATGATATAAAATCATCTTAGGTAGTGACATGATGATCTTAGAAAACATAAAATATATGCTCATAGAGCACGAACTAGAATACAACATGACATAGACAATTACATTTATCTAGATTTCCTTCATAATTATTCATAAAAAGCTTGTGATTAACCAAACATATCCCCCGGTAGTGTCATAAACAAGTGTAAAACAAGGCCCGTTATCATGCACCAGTTTCCGTTCGAGTCAATATCAAATTGGTGCTTTTGGGTTTTACCCCTATGTACATCTGTTCCAGAGCCATCTCTACCTGCTTGTATCCAGACGGGGATGTATTTGTTTGATAAACCACTTACTCAATAATTACCAAAATACCAAGAAGTTTTCCTATATTTAAAATTTTCTATAGGATTCTTCCTAAAGTTTTTATATCCCAATTTACAAAAATAACTAAACCATCCTTTGATACCAACTATGGCATCCCGCCTTTTTATCACATAAACTTTAATTACATTTTACAAAATCGAGGATCATTAAGGTTTAGTGTCTTGGAAACCAGGAAATTAAAACATGAAAACATAAAACATTATTCATAAACACTTTAAAGACTTCTCCTTATGTACATCCTAGCTTCATTACTACATCTCATAACCTGTGGGCATACATCAAAAGAAATGGTGAGAAAAAGGCCCAGTAAGGGAAACAATGGGAAACATTTAACATGTGAACTTGAGATACATCAACAATGTCATTAAAAAGAACTTTAAGGCATGAGAAATAAATCCTGAGACATATCATAATAAAAATAACGTATTTAATAAATTGAATATGTGGCTAAAACATTTAAAATTGACAATCATTTCGGTTTCACCAAGGTCCATCCCCAAGGTGTCATTAAAAATTACCAAGGTTATTCACCAAGGCGTCGTTAAAAATGGTCATCTCTGGAGATTAAGACTTTACCTAATGCATTGGAGAACTATCAGGGCTCACCCTTGACATTTATTTATTATCATGTGAGCCACATATATCATCATCAATCATTTCATAAACACCCATAAGCATAAAATAAATGGGTTTCATTTCATAATCATAATTATTTAAAAATGCTTTAAATACATGATCATTATGTCACTTTAAACCCACGGAAAGGGAATGCAAGTTTCATGTATGTAAATCCAAGAATTTAAAATAGAACATTTTGCTATATATTTGAATACCCATTTAGAATAAAGGGATTTTAGTATTCACTTAATATAATAAATGAATTTGAGAATAAGAGAGAGACATTTTGAGACGGAAATTCTGTAGCATAACGACTATGTTATGAGGTTTTAGAAAACATTGAAAAGAGAGGGGACATGGGTCACCCACTCATAAATGATACATAAAACAGCAGGGGAACAGAATATAAAGGATTTAATGAAATTTTAATGACATACCATATGAAACGAAGAACTTGAAAGGAAGACAAAAATAAGATTTCTCTTATGAAAATTCGGCATCCTAACAGCGTCACATAAACTTGAAAAAAAATGAATTGACGAGATCAAATAGGGTTGCTCATCATATGAAAATAAAAGATCAGTATGATAGATATAGATATCATACCCCAATATAATAAAAAAAGAAATTGAAATACTTGACATGAAAGTAGATCTTTGAAAAATGAAAAAGGTGAACGAATCCCTTAAAAATTCCGCAGCCTAACTGCGTCACTTAAACTTCAACAAAAATGAATTGACGAGATCAAATAGGGTCTCTCATCATATGATCATAAAATATCAGTATGATTGATATAGAGATCATTCCCCAAAATAATAAAAAGGAACTTGAAATACTTGACATGAAAGTAGATCTTTGAAAAATGAGAAAGGTGAACGAATCCCTTAAAAATTCGGCAGCCTAACGACGTCACTTAAACATCGAAAAAAAATGAATTGACGAGATCAAATATGGTCTCTCATAATATGAACATAAAATATAATAATGATAGATATAGAGATCATAACCCAATATAATAAAAAAGGAACTTTAAATACTTGACATGAAAGTAGATCCTTGAAAAATGATAAGGGAGAAAGAATCCCTTGAAAATTCGGCAACCTAACGGCGTCACTTAAACTTCAACCAAAATGAACTGATGAGATAAAATAGGGTATCTAATCATATGAACATAAAAGTTCAGTATGATAGGTATAGAGATCATACCCCAACATAATATAAATTAACTTGAATGACTTGACATGAAATTATAACTTTGAAAAATGAGAAAGGTGAAAGAATCCCTTAAAAATTCGACAGCCTAACGACACCACTTAAACATTCTTAAAACGAATTGATGAGAGAAAGAGGGGGTATCTCATCATATGAACATGAAAAGGGCAGTAAGATGAATATAAAATAACATCCTCCAACATAAGAACATGGAGCATAAAAGAAATGACATAAAAGAGATTACTTGAGAAGAAAGAGAGAGGTCGGATCCCTTACCTTAAACGTAACTCTTAAAACTCAATGGTTGGGACCTTGAGCACTTGGGGGCACCTTGGGAGGACTCATTGGGAGGTAAGGAGACCAGAACTTCGTTGAGGATGATTTTGGAGTCAAATGGATGAGAGGATGGCTTGGTGTTTATAGGGAAAGTGAGGAGACAAGGCATTAATGGCCAAGGGACACCTCATTGGTGGTTTTGGCAAAAAACATGGGCTTGCCCATGGTATTTTCCCACGGTATTGGCCACTTGGTACACCTAATACCTTCTATTACTATTCATAAGTCGACCATATTGATTACATACTTAATACATCATTTAATGATGTCATTAAACACTCGTAACTTAAAAACTGTATTTTCACTATTCATCGAAAATTCAACTTTTTCAGAAAAATCCCAAAATTTCACCTTAACCAAATATCGATGGTCTGATTTCAAAAATGAACTTCATTTTATAAAAAAAAATTCAAATTTTTTAAATTTTAATTTTAAATATATACACTATTCACCGAAATTTCATTTTTTTTAATAAAATCCCCAAAAATTACCATAACATAATATCGATGCTCTGAGTTCAAAAATGAAACCCATTTTATAAAAATAAATTTCTAAATATTTTCAATTTAATTTTTAATTAAAAAAACACTATTCAACCGAAAAATCTAATACTTGACTAATAATTTATGAAACCGTTACTTAACCATTTTATTGAATCACATTACTTAATCAAGGTGCCTAGATTATATTAATACTTTCTTTAAGTGAGATTAAGAATCCATTTGGTCAAATTACTAATCCTAAGCATAAAATCACTATTCATAATATACTATTCATCAAAAAGTAAGTTGATCTTATTAGACTCTAAATTTCGTACTGAACATAATTGTAGAAGACCATTTTTTGAAAATCATTACACATTTTGAATTATTAAAGGTTTACATAAACATTTTTAAAATATCCTTTCTCTAAAATTAATCAAAAATATGCATACTATATTTATCTGGACTTTGAAAATTCATAAACTTCAACATAAGAAGAAATAAAAATTTATATTTAAAAAAAGTATTACACAAGACAGTTATGATCTCCTTACATAGCCCCTTATCACACCAGCATAGGACCTAAGTGTAAGGTGTGCTAAGGTGAGAGAATCCGAGGGAGGCTCGACCAACATCGCACGAGTAGTAATTTATATCAGTTTGAACTTCTCATGAAGGAAACTCTATTCTAGCTTCACACGATGAAGTTCAGCTTGGGTTTGGTCCAGAGGAAATCCCAGTGGTGCTACCTCCTTTCCATGTTCTGTTAGATGGGCTTCGATCGGTCCAAGACTACTGGGTGAGGCCATCGAATCTTCTTTCTATATTAATTAACCAAGATCACTTGTATTTAGAGACAATAATCGAAACATTTAGTTTCCAGTAGTCATATTGACCAATGTTCATATAATAGTCAAAACCCAACGGTCTCATTTTAATTATACTCATGTTATCAAATGAAATAGTTTTATTGAGTATAAAAAATAAAATAACACACAAAATTAGGAAACAAGATTTATTCAAAATTTTGGGTCGTTACATGTTTGCTCGGAAGGAGTTGTTAAAAATTGGGGTTTAAATAAAAAGGTGAATAAATTTTGTGTTACAATTTTATTTCTAACCTAGTTGGTTTTAACTTATGTGTGGGAGTTGGGGAGAAAGCCACTAGTTACTAACTACCTAAGTGAGGTTAAATGTGAGGTGGGGCCCACACGAACTCCACCCTTTCACATTCCCCATAACTCCTTAAACCCCCCCCCTCTTAAGTTATATAACTCAACTTAATTGATAACCCCCCTCTTATGTTATGCAACTCTCTCACATTAATTCATGCCAACTAAACATCTAATTAATTAGACGACTTATGTTTAATTAATTAAGGGATTGCTTTTCAAAAATTTGAAATGCATGCCATGCCTTATTAAAATAAGAAGAGTCTTATTTTATTTGTTTTTGTTGTTTGTTGTGTTGTGAATTGATAGAGAGAAATAGTTCTTCTTCTCTTGTGGTACTTCATCTTCTCCGACGAAGAACGTTCTCGATGAAGAATGGCCATCAACTCTTCTTTTCCTCCGTGTCAAGAGAGGAGATGCCAACCACGGTGATAATCACCAACGAAAACGTTCCTTCCTTATTCATCTCCACAATTCCGTTCTCTGCGATGCCCGAAGTGCAATGTCAAATATTAAAGTAGGGGTTTAATATTCATTCAAGTTTTATTTAACGAAATTCGTTGATAATTGTTGGCCTCTTGATATCATTATAACGGGAGGAGGTCGGCCCACACAAACACGGCCGACCCTCCTCCCCCTTGCTGTCATAATTGTTGTGGCTCGAACGAAGGTGACGTGGTGTAGTCACACCACGCAGAAACAAGAAGGAACATGGAGAAGAAGCGCGGCGCCGTTGGGCCGCGCCGTTGAGGCCGAACGAAACCGTGGTCGGAGTCGGGGCCGCAGAGGCGATTCGAAGACACCATAGTTTGTTTATTGATCTGCGGATCGATGGGAGATGACGAAGTGGGCAAAAATGTAATTTTAATCACTTCACAGTGAAGATCAGGTCCTGGGAGGACTTCTGGCGAAGGCGACGAGTAAAACAGACCACAGGAGCGCGTCCGGCGGTCCGCAGAAAACGGCGGCGGCGCGCCGCCGGAGCAGAACCGCCGCGGCTCTGCCGCGGCGGCGGACCAAATAGGAATTTCTTAGCCGTTCCAGAGGCAGGGCGGTGCGGCTTAATGCCACGCCAATTTCTTCAGCCGGGGGGTTGTAACCACCAGCTCCACGATGGCCACGTGGACCGGCGCACCGGGCCGGGCCGCCCAGGCCGCGCTAGGCCACGCAAGCTAGGCCGGGCCACACCCTAATGGGCCGGACCTAGAACCGGGTCGAGTCGACCCGGTTCGGGCCGACCCAGGGGGAGTATTGGGCTGGGTTGGACCGGGCCTGAACCCCCTATTTTCGGACATATCCATTCAAATGACCATAAATTAGGATATAGACCTCCAATAGATGCACCTTTAGTTGTGATGCGATCCTTGGATCGAGACAGTCATTTAGGAATATTACACTCAAGGTTTCAGAGAACATTGGGTATGACAAGGTTGGTTCAAACTCGAAACTAACCGGGCCCTCTGAGCCGAAATGGTTATAACTTGAGCTCCGGACGTTCAATTGACGTGTCGTCGACTTTTTTGGATTTCTCTTGATGAGACGGAAATTTTGACATACTTCTTCTGAGGTTTGGACGCAGTTGGACAGTGGCCGAGTTGCATTGAACTCGAAATCAAACCGGCACCCTGGAACGGAAAAGTTGATAACTTTCAGACCGGACGTCCGTTTGACGAACCGTCAGCGGCGTTGGTGATCTCGTTGAGAAAGAGTCCCTATGAGTATAACCTATGAGAGTTCGGGGTATAGTTGAGATATGTCCAGGTTGGTTTGCACACGAAACCAACCGCGCCCCTAGGCCGAAAAGACTAATAACTCACAGACCGGGCATCCGATTGACTCACTGTCTGTTGAGTTGAGACCCCTATGACGAGGCGGCCCTTTGTGATACTTCTTTGTGGGACATTGGGATACATGGAGTATCAACATGTAGCTCGTGGAGCGGACCCTCCCAGAGATGAGCGTATGGAGTACAGAGACCGTATAGCTGGTTGAGACCTGATGACTGCTTGTCCGATTCGATTCGGAGTGACTTGCATAGCCCAGTTGGGAGCACTAATTTGTGAGGTGGAAGAACCATGGTGGAGGAGCACTACTTTGTGAGGTGGTAGACCCACGGTACTTGACAGGAGGAGTAACTCTATAGGTTATAAGGGGGAGCACTACTGTGTGAGGTGGCAGACCCATGGCGGAGGAGCACTACTTTGTGAGGTGGTAGACCTGCGGTACTCAACAAGGGGTACCTCAGCAGTCTTAGGTTAATGAGAAATACTCAGAGTCATGACAGGATCACTGTACTCATAAGAGATGGATCTCCTCAACAGTTATGGTTTCGATAATGAAAATCCTGGTTTGAGCTGAGTCTATGATGTTTGTGTTTACCTCATGATTGAGATGGGTCACTTGATAACTTAGGTTTATATATGGGCATATACCTAGGTAGTGGTTATCCATTGATTTCATAACCTTTGTGTTTCCTCATGATTGACATGGGTTACTTGATAACTTAGGTATAAGTATTGGATTATACCTAAGTAAGGGTTATCTGTTGAGATCCTTCTTTGTGGTTATCCTTATTGGATTTAGTGAGACCTTGAGGGTCTCGGGATCCCTACTAAGTATTGTATACTCACCCCTACATGGTCTATGACCCCACCTCGTTGTGTTGGTTATAGAAGGCGAGCAGCGTTGATGGAGGCAGAGTGTTCGAGGATTGGACAGTACCCGGTGGTTGACTTCACGGTGAGATGATACTCGGAGGAGGTTGACGGGCGAGAGCGTTGTGGAGGCTATCTATACCTACCCTTCCGGTAGGATCCGTGGTGGACGATCCTGGAGCTGCGCTATCTGTACCTACCCTTCAGGTAGGATCCTAGGTGGATGACCCAGGAGCTGCTTCTATTCTTCCAGCTGTTTGTCTTTTCTATTGTACTTCCTTTCAGTTGTAGCTGTACTTTTCAGTTGGGTTTTTATTCTAGCCCTTTTTTACTTTTCAGCACTTTCTTTTGTACTTAGTGTATTACTTCCGCTTGTACTCTATGGTGTTTTGTTTACTTTTATAAAGGCAACAGATTCCTAGTTATCGGGATTTACGCCTTTGGTGCTAGTCGCTAGCTCCGGGCCTATGGAAGGCGGACTTGGGGTAGTCACGGCACGGGCCCTGAGGATGGGTCGTGACAGTAATAATTTATTATCTCCATGTATCCCATGGTTTCTTGTATGTCAATACTATCTTTGGATCATGAAAAAATTTTAATCATACATAACCATTATTTATTTAATAACATTTACCTTGATTTTGACCCAAAATATCATTTATTTAATAATTCATTATGGTTATTCATTTGATGTTGAACGCCTTGTCGAACTAAGAAATTATCATTCAGTGTAGATTTCCATGTCGAACACCCCAATTTTCATTCTTGTGTAGATATCCATGTCTGACACCATACATCAATACGCTTAGATAACTATTGGGGAGGAATGCCATGTCCAAGTCTGAACTTCTACATTTTTCAAGAACACCATGTTTAACACCTAATTCCCATTATTTAATTAATTAAAAAATTAATTAATCCAAGATTAATACTTAATCCCTCAAGAATTAACCACATTCAATCCCTTAATAAAAAATGATTAGTGAAACAAAAAATACCCCTTAATTAGCCCAAAAATTATCTAAGTCAACAATTCCATCAATTAATTCATCAATTAATTAATATATTAACACAAATCTCATCCCATAGTTAACTATACACAATTAATTGTCTAATACAAATCAGAACTCATCAATATTAATATCATAATTACTTTTCATAATCAAACATCAAGGCACATAAATAATCCATCATTAATTATTTCAACATAGCCAATTCCACACATCATAATCAGTCCCCCTTGATTAATTATATATATTATAAATTCAAGAACATAATTAATTCACAATTAATTATTAAATTCCAAATATCATCCTTCCATAATTAATTTCCACAATTTAATAACCAAAATATTACTTCAGAAGCACATAATTAATTCCCAAATTAAATATCATAATTTCAATTCTCTAGGTTCATAATTAATTCAAAAATTAATGATTATAACATATCCAATTCACTATTTCATAATTAATTCCCCATTTATTAACACAACTTGTCTCCCCTAAT
Source organism: Viscum album (assembly GCA_963277665.1). NCBI lineage: Eukaryota > Viridiplantae > Streptophyta > Magnoliopsida > Santalales > Viscaceae > Viscum > Viscum album. The sequence goes on from OY728126.1 coordinate 278,242,847, forward strand.
AATAATAATTATTTCTTAAACCCATGTGCATCAATATGTAAATGTAAGAAATAGACAATCATATAACATCAACAAAACGAACATACCATTCAAAGCATTATTTTTTATCTTCAATGTAGTGCACCTCTATTAGAGGGTTTTTATTATTAAAATCTGATTTTTAAACTAAAAAATTATTTAACACAAATAATTTCATTCTAGAATATCAATTCAAATTATCCAAAATTAGTAAATCAACAAAATCTGCATTTTCCAATTAAAGCAATGTTGAAGACCCTACATCATGGAATTGTTTGGGACAATGATTTTTAACTCAAACTGCAACGTTGTAGAACACACTCATTTCTAAAATATTGTTTACGCATATCAGGAATTGGCCACATCAACTACAACCATAACTGACACCGAAAATTAGTGTAGTGATGACCAACACATCTCCAATTAACTCACAACAACTGAAATTCTCCATAAGTATAAAATTTAAAGGGTGTGAATCCAATTATTAGGTTTATAGACATAGCCTAAACTGATGGTTGTGAACCAAATCAAGCCAAACTGATATGACTTCAGTGGAGGTTATCGAAATACAACCCAGCGGGTCCTGAGACATCTTCTACACCACCTAGGATTACGAAGAACAATAATTCCAAGTTAATCCCAAACATAGGGTTTCATACCAATGAAACCCAGGTGAATGTGAGTTGAGATGTCCAATATGAAAAACGAAACATGCGGAGAAAGACTTAACTTGATGAGAGAGACAACTTTAGTGATGACTCTAGGAGGAGATAGCCACACGAAGATGGAGCTGAAGAGGAGGGTGGTGCACCACACCTGGGTGATGCCCTATGGGTGCTACCCCATGGGTGAATCACACCCCCTATAAGAGGAGGGAGAGATGTGACTCCCTCTTCTTTTATCCCTAAAATAAATAAAAAATTCAAATTTAAAATATAAGAATTAATATAATAATAATAAGCAAAATATTATTGTTATTACCCTTTAATATTACACCCCATGGATAAACTCTAAGCACCCTTTTACCAATTATTTAATTAAATTCTCCTCAACTGAATTTAAATAAATGAATTCTCTTAATCCTGGTATTTCTATCAATTATCTCAAAATTCCATTTAATAAAATTAAAAATCATGTTTCACATCAATTAAATAAATTTTTCGTAACCATTAATTTAATTAAATAAACCCCATATTTGACATCATTTAATTATATTACATTAACATCAATTAATTAAATAAAATTCTCCATATGACCATATTTAATTAAATTCCTTAATCTTAATTTATTTAAATGAAAATGTCATAATAATTACTATTATTATCATTATGATTTAATAAGATGATTCATTGACAGAACCCAAAACACCCCAATTAGAAATAATTAAATGATTCTAAAATAAATTTAATTAAATAAATTATACAAAACATCATTATTTAATTGAATTCATACAATTTAATTAAATAAAACCATCATTTTTTGACAAATAATTTAATTCATCTGAACCTTAAATTTAGTTAAATGAAAATCTAACTCCATATTTAATCAATAATTTAATAAAATTATTATCTCATGAATTAAATATAAATAATTCTCCAAGAAATCATAATTTAAATAAATTCTCTAAAACAAATTAAATTAAATAAATCCCTCATTTTTTATCAAATAATTAAATTCATCTTAAAATTGAATTCAAATAGATAAAACCCGAACTCCAAATTTAAAAAATCATTTAATTAAGTTCTTCAACCATGAATTTAATTATACAATTATACAATGCATCATTTTTTAATTAAGATCTCTCAATAAAATTTAATTAAAAAAACCCCCCATTTTTCATCAAATAATTAAATTCATATTAACCATGAATTTACATAGATAAAACTCCAACACCATTATTAAAAGATTATTTTATTAAATTATTCTCCAACGAATTTAATTTAACAAATTCTACAACACATCATTATTGAATTAAATTTTCTCAATACAAATTATATAAATAAAATCTCCATTTTCATCAAATAATTAAATTCATATGAACTAATAATTTAATTAGATAAAATCCCAATTCCGCATTGAACAAATCATTTAATTAAATTTCTTTATGATGAATTTAATTAAATAAATTCTTTAACAAATCATTATTTTATTAAATTATCTCAATAAAATTTAATTTAATAAAACACCCATTTTCACTGATAATTAAATCCATCTTATCCTTTAATATAATTAGATTAAACCCAAACTTTGTATTTTACACATCATTTAATTAAACTCATTTCCAATGTATTTAATTAAATAAATTCTACAAATCATTAACATTTAATTAATCTCAACATAATTTAATTTAAAAAACCTAAGACCTTATTAATCGTTATTTAATTAATTTCTTTCCAAATGAATTTAATTAAGTAATTTCTATAATTCATTTTTTTAATTAAATTTTCTATACAAAATTTAATTAAATTTATAACTCTAACTCATCACCATTTTTTAGTTAACTTGTCTCAACCACAATTTAATTAAAAAATAATCTCATATTTTTTTAATGACTTACTAACATTTTCTTCACCTTAAATTTATTTAAATAAAATCTATATTTCATTTTAATTAATTAAATCTCTTTTTAAATTGTATTTAATTAAATAAAACACAAACTTATAATTTACACATCATTTTAATTTTACCATTTAATATTTCCCTTCTTTGATAACCCCCAACTCCTCATTTACATGTCATTATATTCAATTCCACTCTTCTCAATTTAATTAAATATAGACTTCTTCTCATCATAATTTAAAATAAATTTAACTATTTTCAACTCAATTTAATTAAATAAATTCTACATCTCCTCATCAATTAGTTAATTTCTCTCAAATTTAATTTAATTAAATCAAACCCCAAACCACTCATTTCGTTAAATTTATTTCAACTATAAATTTAATTATAAAAATTAAACCCAAATCTCAAATCTGGGTAGAGCATTTGGTTTGACAAGTAGTATCTTGATAGACTATGTGTAGTCCCTGTATCCACTATTAGATACCAACTTTATTATACACAGCTAACCCACACAGTTTTTACTAACTATGTTTATCCCGTGTGAATGTATTTACCTGGTCCAGTTATCCTGAAACTCGTCCTACCAACCTTGAAACTCCTCAAGCCTTTACTGAAGCCCCTTATCAATAATTTAAAAGATCACATATTGTGAAACTTCTTTCTGAAGCATGGTTTTAAAAATGAACAATTCCGTAAACAAAATAAATTCAAAAACATTTATATATTAGCCCAGTCCAAAAACACGGGATTTTACACTAGCGGCCGTGAGAATATCCCAACTATGATACGATGTTATAGTCGCGATCCATGATTACTATTATTTTTCTACCATATTATTAAAGGTGCACATTTCTAACTAATCTTCATTTTCTAATGTTTTTTAAACTATTATTTTATGATATGACTTTATAATGATATTAAAGAATTTAATATTCACAAAATAATATTATACTTATTTAATGATTACACGATGAGACCTATTTTTATCCATTATCCTTATTTTATGTTTTACACAATTCTATATTGATATTTTTACTGATTATTATCATAATTACTCCCTTTGACTATGTTGTAACTATTCTATTTTGATCAACCTTTTATTCATTTCTAAATCTTTCTTTCCAAATTTTTATAATAAATTATTAGATAAATACATAAACGATTCATAAATAGATTATAGTTTTTTAGTATTTATGATTGAAATCACTACTATGGTTTTTAATAGTTTCATTTAGTAGTATACGACAAAAGACAGTTATAGAAAAAAAATTCATAATTCCTAAAATAGAAAAATAATAATAAAATAAATAACAAAAAGTAACATATTAAATGGAAATATATAATAGTAAAATATAACAGAAAATTATATACAACATTTGAATTTAACAACCATAATTAATTCATTTAGTAATCATAAAAATAACATCATATGTCTAATAAACATCTACCCTCAATCTACTCGGTCAATCAATCCACCACCTCTATTGATACACTAACTCTAATTATAATTCCAACCTCACCTTACATTGAATTGGATATATCACCATCGTAAAAAATGAAACAAAAAATACATAAATCAGAACAAATGATCACAGTAGGAAACATTTATACCAAAATCACTCATAATATTTAATAATATTTTATTAAAAATATAATATATCATGATTACCCATTGAACTGTTTTGTGAAACAAAAGGCCTAACTCTTACCTATTATTATAAATTTCCATTAAAAACATAAAAAAACTATTTAGGAGAAATAACATGAATCAATATAGAGAATATGAAAATAACATTTAAAAAATAAACCAAAAATCATAACATTCAATTGATGTTTAAAAAACCATTACGAATCATTTAATATCATTATATATTAATAAAATAGTCATAAATATAAATACATTTAAATTATATCATATTGTGTCAATGTCCAATTTATTCATTCTTATCAAATAAAACCAACATATATATTTGTAATTTATTTAAAGTTTAATATAATTAAAAGTTCTGAATTAATATTCAAACTCATGCATTGATTTCCCTATAAATAATCATGTTCTAATCATAATATTTCATCATATCATCAGTTATCTAGTGATTTTATATTGAAATGTACAATTATATCAAATTTTAAAATATGTTTATCTATAATATATGGATATAAATTAATTTTTTAGAATCATTGTGAGACATTTTATGAGTGAGGTTTTATTTTATTACTCATTAAATGTATTATATATTCTTGAAAAAATAATATAAAACTTTATATATACTGTAATGTTTTTTCCTTGAATTTATAAATATTATAAAATATGAAAATAATACCATGATATGTATCTCTTCTAAAACCAACACACAACTTCCACTACTCAGGTTACATGCCATTTGTAAATTTTTTCATATAAAATTTAGCTGCCCAGGGAAGTTTCATTATATATTTTCTGAAGCTAATAATATCATTGTTTTATAATATATTATATTAGAATGAATTAGAGTTAATAAAATTAAAAGTACAAAACATCATGAACAAAAAGACATAACCTTTTATAATTTTATTAAATATTTATTAAAATATTTAAATTAAGAGTCAATGAATATTAAATTAATATTAATATTTTTTTTCAAACTCCCCATTAAAAAATTCTATATAAACATTAATCAAATTGTAATAATTAATTATAGGGCTTGAAATCTCAAATAATGTTTCATCAGGTTATGCCATAAGATTTTGGTAGCATCACTAGATGGATCGATGAACTCATGAAATGTGATAAAAAGTATCACAATATTATATAATTTTTATTTTATTTGTATTTTAGGAATTTTTTAACGATAAAATTGTTTTTTTTCATTTTGTGTAATTTTCTTTGTATTTTTAGCATTTTATATTATTTTATTATTTAGATGAAATTTTTCAAGGATTTATTTTTATAATAATTTTAGTAATTTTAGATTAAATTTTTGGCCTTTATGTATTTAAGATTTTTATTTATTTTAAAAACATAGATATGCTTGTATGATTTTTTAAACACTTTTTTTAAAGTTTTTTTTAATTTAAATTTAATTTAATTAATTAATAATTATTATTGTATTTGTAATTATTATAGATGTAACTTGATTAGGTGATTAATAATTTTTCAATGTTTCAAAATATTTATATTTGAATAATTCAATTAACGGATTAATTATATGGTCAAGGTCTAGGTAAAAATTTATTAAGGATGTTTTTATAAATATAATTTTATTATTTTCAATTTGATAATAATTTAATGATATAAATCATTTATATGAAAAATTTCTTGATTAATATATAAATAAGATAATTTACATAAAAATGGAGTGATATTTATATGTGGAATGTGATATCATCATATTTATAGTAAGGTGTATGTAATTCTCATATTTGATATATATAAATTAAATGGAATATAGTTATTTTTGAATAAATAAGGTATGATTTTTGTAATGTTTAGGATCTGGATGCCACTATATAATCCCCATACCAAGTTTTCCATATGGCCTCAAGTGCATTTCCCCAAATTCTAGATGTTACCGACCAGCAGCGAGGGCATAAGTGAGATAGTGGGGATGGTATTATCTCATTGGGATAGTGTAACACAGTAAAAATAACATAAAATAAATATAGGAGTCACTAATATCATACCATAAATGTAAAAAGTGGATGGATGATAATATAAATAACCAGATGTCATAGCATACTAATCTTATGTTTGATTTTACATTTTCTAAGAAAACAACCAAAATAGGTTACACTACATTAATACTAAACATAATTACAAAAAGTAAAAAATGGAACAAAAGAAACTCATAATCAATTTAAGCCTTAACTTAATCCCATGATCACCTCTCCTAGTAGTACATAAAGTAACTGTAGAAGGGTTTTTAGCCAAATTGACACCTATAAAAATTTAAACTATTTGTGCCTAAAAACATAACACAAATAGGGTGTGAGTCTAAATCATAGTAGGAATTATCCCAGGATTTGTTCTAATATATATGTGAGTATATATAATAGGTACTATACAATAGTGAAATCATTAAATAGTGGGTACTCAAATGAAACCACAATAGATGTCTATAAAGGCAATGTAAATAAGTATAATTGACAACTCAATCCAAGAATGTGCATTTTCTTGGAAGATGCATCATAAGTATTCAATTTCGTTATTCATATTCCATGAATTATGTAAATGTCTCTAGGTCCGACAAAGGTATGACGACCACCTGTATAATTAATAGTCAACTCGTGACATATACATCACTTTATCATTTTTCGATAGAGCCCGAACTAGTCATGCCTCAATGGATCGTAGGTTCGGTTGGGATTTTAACATAAACCTTAATGAGCTCGACCACCCTATTGGTGGCTCACTCATAACTATTAAATAATTAACCACTTAATTACATCCTTTGTATTTTATTAATGATAATGATTGAATCAAGGTGTATAAGTATAATTTTTTCACATGAGACCGACCTTGTATTTTAATTGAGACTACATCATACCAATTACTAATTACCTCTTATTAAAGGTTTCATACACGAAAGCACATATAAATTAAACTATTAAATGGATTTAACATATTAAATCATGTGGGAAAATATTATATAACAATAAAAACATGTAAATTAAACTACCACATGATCTAACATCAATTACTCATGTGGGAACTATTCATAAGCAAAGAAACACATGAGAATAAATCTATTTCATGGATTAAATCATGTATCACTCACATGATAAAAAATTTAAATAACAAGACTATTATTTGTTCTAAAACAATAAATGGACTTAAAATAACCTAACCCACAAGGGTAGGATCATAATTAGAGTAAAACATTCTAAATATTCTTATTCAGGCATATACAAATAAAGGGAAATAGGGGAAATCACTAATCCCAAACTCTTAATCAAATAAATCAAATTTTCCCAAAATTTTAATTTCATTATAAATGTAATTCATACTTGAAAACCAAATAATATAATTTTTTTTGCTTCATATGAAACCTCATCCAAATGGACATAAGTGGTGAATCTAAGTGAAATGCACCCAAGGGTGGACCATAATCAAGGTAATCTATCTAATTCGTACTTTAAAATAGTTATTCGATTACTTTAACATGAATAGTAAAAAATAAGGGTAAATTATAAATCAAGATACACCGAAAAATGGGTGTGTGACACTCTTACATATTAAAAAACATGACAATTTTCAAAAGGAACAATACCACCTACCTCGTACTCATACGACTCTCCTCATCTAGCGTCAACCTCTAATTCATTCTATAACCAGGTAGATTTACATAATGGTCAATAACTGTCCACCTTTGACAACAAGTCTGAGAGAATAAATTGGGAAGAACAAATCAATAGGAATTGAGTTCTTACCTATTTGGTTCAAACACCTCTAACATTGATCAAATCAGAGTTTGACTGGAGATTCAGGAGAATATTATACAATTAGTGCACCACTTGTAAAACCTGAAAGGGATATAAATCCATTTTCACAAAAACAATGCTACTACAATATTTATCCAAAAAACGTGGTGTGTACATGAATCTAAACAATATGTCTATACATTTTCCATTCAAGTCATGGCCAGACCCTTATATTTCATGTAATAGGAAGTACATGGTGTGTACCAATATTAAACAGCATGTAATTGAAAATAAATGATATGTAAGACTCTTTTTATTTAATTTACTTATATAATAATTGAAAAAGAAATATCCAAACCTCATAGGAAGAACCGCGTTCTTACAACAATTTCCCCTTAAAGAAATTCATCCCCGAATTTCCCTTCCAAGGATTGTGTAGAAAAATTAGAGAATAACTCCAACCATTATTATCATACATTAGTCTCCCTCTCCCATGTCTCACCCAGTACTCGACTGTGCTTCTATTACATACATACTTAAAGAACAGACCAATCAAAGAGAATGTTCTTTTTATAATCCACAATAATAAAAGGATGCTCCTCAAAGGACGCATCTACTTAGAACTCAACCTCCTCGGGTTAGAAATAAGGTGACATGTCACAATGGTAATGTTGCAATAGAGATGTGTGGAAGAATTCATGCATAACCTTATTCATCTGAGGTAACATCCACAAATAAGAAACTTTAATAACTCTTTACAAATTCATTAACATCTTTATGTGTCTTAGCAAAATCATACTATGTATCACAATCCTCTTGTGTCCCAAACTCGATGAAACACATTGGAGAACAAAATCTCAAACCTCATACTCTAGAAGTTATCTATAGTGATAAACATAATATTTTTTGACAAGACTCTGATGTTACCACTTTCTTATGAATCACTTAAACATCCTTAGTGGTATCTTTATTATGACAAGGTCCAATCACAACATCCTCTCCTACCTACAGCCAACACACGGTTGATCAGCCTGGCCTACCATACATAGCCTCATATAGAGCCATATGAAAACTATCATAAAATATATCATTATAATAGAACTAAATAAAGGGCATATGTATCTCCCAAGAACCATTGAAATTATGAATTCATTCCCAAATCATTTCTTCCAGAACATGAATCGTGTGGTCTGATTTATTATCCATCTAGCAGTGGTAATTTGTGTTTAGAAGAACCTGTATACCCAGCGCCCTTGTTAGACCTTTCCAGAAATAATAACTAAATCAGGGATGCTTATCTAAATTGATAGAATATATAACCCTATGTAGTTATAAAATCTTACGAATGTACAACCATTCAAGCTCATAAACATTGAAGGTTTCCATGATCATTAGCAAGAGTGCAACCTTCATGGGTCTGTTGATATCAACACAAAAGACATCGTTACAACAATACCCCCTCCTTTATAAAACTTTACAAATCATGCCCCTGAGCATTCTAATGATTCTTTTAGAAAGATTTTTCTTTAACTATAAAACCCTTAACATAATTGCGAACATAATGATGAACACATTGAAAAGAATAGATGATCCTCAATCGAACTCATCCAAAAAAGTAACACAATATTTCCTCAAAATACATTGTGTAATTTGACACCATACCCACCTTAAACTGGAATTGCGTTTAAAATGGTTTACTGGAATAAAACATGAAAACCAAGAAGGATAATGAGTCAAACCATCACTCAATGTATTAGGACAAAAATACCCAACTTAGAAGGCATATGTATTGAAATAGAAAAAAAACCTACTCAAAAGGCACCATATGCCCACAACGATCATATTCATCAAAGTTTATATCCATCTCTTAGTGGTGCTACTTTTTCAATCCTTACATTTATTTAGTTAATGGTCATGCCATGACATGACTAAATGTGTAATTATATATCCATCCCACTAGGACCATTAACTTTTTTTAAAACATCAAAGTTATGCCTGACAACAACTCTATGATAACCTTATATTCATCAAATCGGAGTCTAAGAACCTCAAAATGGTGGTCCATACTCCTAGGTAAAAGTGATACTTTGGTACAAGGGTGAAATTCCACATAAGAACACTCAATAAACCTAGAGCGGAATCCTCATGGAAATAATGTCGATGCAAATGACAGGTTTCCCTGAGTTTGTTAATGGAATTCATATACAGGAACTCATGTAAAATATATGATTAAACCATATTCATTTAAAACTATGCTTACAGCGCAAAATACATGAAATATCACGAACTAGCCCAATGGATCTCGATTGTAGTGCGGCATATAACTGGTTATCTCTTAGTTTATCTTAGAAAATATCACGATAGGGTACATGCTCATCTCTTAAGAAAGATCACACTAAGATAAACATAGGGATTACTAGTTAAGGACATTTGAACCACTATTGTTCAACCTCAAATAAGAAAACATTACTTCACCATCCGACGAATAACCATTTAAATGATCACAATGCCATTATTCTAGGGAATTTCAATTAAATCACATAATTAATCCCCAAGGACCACCCATGATCATATGTACCTCACAAGTACTGCACACATAGAAAAAATGAAACAAAATCATCCATATAGATTGGTATCATCATGAAACAAGACCAGAAAGCCTAGTAGAATTCATATAGAAATGACCATATCTAAACGGTCCTTGATTGTGATCATTCTACCTAGAGGAACACAGTTAAATTGAACTGACATTATTCTACCCACCTAGAAGTCTATTAAACGTCAAGAAGAAAGAATAACTTCTCTCAAATGTGTGATTTTAGAACCAACATAGAAAAAAATTTCGTTCCATCAACCATGATCACTGCATCATATCACTTGTCATGAAAGACAAAATTAAAGTGACTGGCATGTTAAAACACCCGTGTTGTAGAAAATCATCCCTAGTAGTGGGATGAACTTGGTTCCACAATGCCCTGGTCACCCTACTCTAGAGATAACCCATGAACATACTCAATAGTTGAAATCTATATGATTTATACATACATGACATCCATTTGTTTATAATTTAACTCTCGATGGGTACCATGGATGTCCAAATTTACTCCCCTGAGTTTATAAGAACGAAATGAACAATATGATTACTATTCATAAGATATACACCCTATGCATCCTAATACCAGATCTATCACACAATAACATTCTCAAAACAACATAAAAAACACAACCATTTAAATGGATGACGATGTTCCATGGTGCTAATAACTTCTAGAAATAGTAGTTCACAAGAACTCCTAAGCAAAAGACCATGCCTGAGGCATGTCTAACCTACTGAACTAAATATTACCCTTTTTTCTTTCCCATATCATGATTCAAGATAAATGGATAACCCATCCAAACAAGGGATTTCTATTTTAAGACTACAATGTCATACTAGGGACAAGGAAATGTGGTGGTACTGGTATTGGAATGATCTACCATAGGCTAGCCCCTAATGAAGCATAAGAATCATAAAATTGAGAGGCATCCTACTTAGGATCTACTAAGTGACACGAGAAAATGCATCCTACATGGATCCTTAGCTAAAAAAGTAAGGGATGGATCTTATATGGCATCCGTGAATGATGAAAATCAGAGGTATCCTACAACATGGTTCCTCGAAAGCGATACACTGAAGAGAGATCCTATAAGGGACTCCATAAAATAGTATGTAAGAAAAGGAATCCATTCACGGATACTTAAATGAAATATGTCTCATAGCATCATAGGCTAGAAGGGCACGTCTCACATGGGAAATGTCCTCAGAAGAATAGGCAATGAAAAATGGCTCAAAAATCATCTCAGATAAACGGTCTCAACTAGGTTGTTCTGAACACCTAACTGGTCATTCATGCCATGTTCACTCTTAGGTGTCCACTAAAAATGGTAACTGTCTGAAGAACCTCTATATTCAAAAATAACCCCCAAAAACCCCATTATGTGTCTTTATAATTAACTTCTAGTTTCACCATTGTGGTCTAGGTGGAAAACAACTCATAAAGAACAACTGTTAGGTCCAAAACTAAAATAGGGGATAAAATAGCAAGATACCCTTAAAGGGTGCCAGAGAAGAAGTACATGATGTGTACCCTCAAGCTCTTACATAGTGTTTACTCACATTATCTTAGGTTTCTAAACATCCAAGGTATACAGTGTGTCAACCCGACATATGAAATGAACTCATGTTCTCCCTGTTTTCCATGTATTTTTAAATGGCCAGAGTCAGACGGGGTCCCCCTAAGTAAAACTACATGGTGTGTATCTACTATAGACACATGCACTAACCAAAAACCAAAAAGACATGTCATCTCTCACACAATCATACACACGATCCATTACCACATGAAATGTACTCCGAGTACACTGAGTGTACATAGTAAAATCTCTCTCTTCCAAAAAAAAGAACTCCTGGAGTTTTTTCATAGCATCACACACGTGTTTTCTATGATCCTAGACAGTAATCCTCCGAAATTCCTCAAAACCACTATTTTTACAAAATAATGCAACAATGTGAAAAATATTGATATGTGGGGGCCCATAGTCCCTGTGAATCAATGCTTAAAATAGAAATATAGCACATAATAAAACAATCAATATGCCATGGCCGAAACATGATGCACCAAATTTTGATCTGGGAGGTCCTATACTCCTTAGGGGCCAAAGTTTGGTGTCCATCCAATTCAACCATAACAGATTCCAATAAACCTATAACACCAGTAGTCATATCTATCACTGCATGTATCACACCAACATGCATATGAAGCACAAAATATATCATAATAGCATGAAATCACTATTGATCTGTAAATGGAATGATAGGAATGCATGTAATTTGACATATAACTTGTCCATATATGATTAATGAGATAAAATACCCTCATCTCATCAGCTTTCAATATAAATAGAACCAAAATTATATCAATTATAACATAAAAAAGTTCATCACCAAATGCTGAAATCAAATAAACTATAACAACTTCCAATCCAAAATCATAATTCAATTCGAGAAAATTTGGAGTTACCCTGTATGCCAGGTAGCTTCTCTTGGGAACAACATAGTACCAAATCCCTTTAATCTCCCTATATGTCTATTGTCTACAAACAATAAAGAAAAACAGAAAAGAAACATCCTCTAATACCAAATTTTAATGTACTAGATATTGATGTCTCATTAAGGTGTCCTGTACCAAGTTTTCCACATGGCCTCAAGCACATTTCCCCAAATTCTAGAGGCAGCCGACTAGCAGTGAGGCCTATGGTGAGACAATGGGGAAACTATGATATCATTGGTAGAGTATAAGAAAGTATCATAAAAAAAATTCAATAAAAAAATATGTAATACCTTATAATATATGTAAATAATGTAAGATAATTAATATAAACAACTATATTTCATAACCTACAAATATGATGTAGCATGTCACATATTCTATGAATGTAGCCAAAACAGGTTAAACTGCAGTTATAAAAAACAAAAGTACCAAAAATTAAAAATGAAAAAAAGAGACTCAGAATCATCACAATCCTCAGCGTGGTCCCATTATCTCCTCTCCAAATAGCATATAATGTACCTATATAGGTTCTTACCGTTTTTGATACCTGTAACAATATAATTTTTTTAGGCCCAAAAGACTTGACCCAAATAGGGTGTGAGAATAAATCTTACTATGAAACTACCCAATATATTTGAAAAACATTCAGTGAGTAAATATAATAGGCAGTGTAAAATAGTGAAAGAAAAAATAGTGGGTACTCAAAATAAAGCACAATACATGTCTCCTAATACAATGTAAACAAGTATTAGAGAAGACTGATTCCAAGCTTATGCATTGCCTGGGAAACGCAACATAAGTCATCTATTTCATTATTAATGTTCCTTGAATTACATAAAAGTCTCATGGTATAACCTAGGATAGACTAACCCTTATATAAGTAACATCCAAATCGTGACTTGTACATCATTTTATCATTTGACAATAGATCCAGACTTAGGCATCCCTAATGGATCATACTTTCACTTGATATTTTAAAATAAGCCCCAAAGAGCCTAACCACCCTATTCGTTGCTCGATCAAAGGATTTATATAGTTAACCTCTTGAGACTGTCCACTGTGTTTTAATCGAGACAATGGTTTACCTATGGTATAAAAGGTTCAAGTAGTCACAAGACCCCGACTATGCCTTTTAACTAAGTATGTGGCCCATCTATTTCAAATACTCTTATTAAACATTTCATACAAGTATCCAAATGTAAATAAAACTATTACATGGATTTAACATATTATCACACGTGGGAACATTTCAAATAAAAAAACACACGAGAATTAAATCGTCACATGGTTCAACATCAATAACTCACATGGGAATAATTCATATAAAAAGAAACAGATTTAAATAAACTATCACATGGATTAAATCATAAATCCCTCACATGGGAACAAATTGTATAACAATCATATTATGTAGTATAAACTATTTAAGGCATTTTCATAACCTAACACATGTGGGTAGGTTCAAATTTGGAGAAAAACATTCAAAACATGCTTAAATATACATAGGCATAATATGGGGAAAAGGGAAAATAACTAATACCAAACCCTTAATCAAATGAATATCATCTTTTCATAATTTCAATTCCCTTCTAAATTGAATTCATACTTTACAGCCCAATAAGAGAAATAAGGAATTACTCCTAGGCAACCTCGGTCAAACGACCATAAATGGTTTTTTGAAGGGAAACACACACTTGGTGTGGCCCTTAATCGAGGTAAAAAACCTAATTCATACATTAAAAACTTATTAGTTTACCTAAATACCAATAGGAAACAATAATGGTAATTTATAATTCACATGATACCCCAAAAATGTGTGTGTGGCGCTCTATTATATATAAACATCAAGAAAATTTGCGAGAGGCAAAAGACCACCTAACTTATACTCGTATGACTCTCCTCCTCCAGCGCCAACATCTAATTCTTCCAAGAACTATGTAGATCTAAAAAATTAGAAATAATTATCATCCCTAGATACCGAGGTAGTGAGAAGAAATTAGAAAGAGGGGCTCAAGAGCACTACGGGAAGAATAGTATTTTGCGACTGGGTATTTGAAATGGGATTAATTCCCATCGCAAATGGTCCATCCTAGGGGTTATTTGCGATAGGGGGTTCATCCCGTCGCAAATAACATGTTATTTGCGACGGGATTTGGGGTCCCTTCGCGAAAGGTAATGCGCGCTTTGGCACATGATGCACGCCAAAGCCCATGAAGGTTATTTGATACAAGGGGGTTCCCCGTTGCAAATAGTGGGTCGGTCAGAGGGTATTTGCGACGGGTCTCATCGAAAAAATGGGGGTGGTAAAAGAGTTTTTAGGGCGGGATGTTGTCTCGTCACCAAAGGTGTGTTGGTAGGTCACTTTTTGCGATGAATCCCACTACAAATAATCTTTTAACCGTCGCTCGTCATTAATGCGGTCGAAGGTATTTGTGATGGGTCATGTCGCAAAAAATACTATTAGCGACAGGATTCCCATCACTAATAGACCCTTCACAACTAATCTAATTGACATATACCCCCTACATTTTTCTTTCCCTTCCTCTCATTTCTCATTTCCTCTCTCTCAGTAAACTCGGATTTTAGAGTAAAAATTTCTCTAAGTTAACTTTTTTACAGAGAAGTTGTGAAGGCATTTACATCAATAGAAGATCATGTTTAAAGGTATTTATATTTTATTTAATTTATCATTTTTTAAATTTTTGATGTTAATTTTAATTATTGTTTATTATTTGTAATTAAATTAGATTTAAATTGTTTTGTTATCTGTATTGTAGTAATAGATAGTAATAATTAGTAAAAATTAGTAGTAATTGATAGCAATTAGAACTAATTATTAGTAGTTGGTAGTAATTAGGAATAAATAGGAATAATTATGAATAAATAGGAATAATGTGTAACAAATAGTAATAAATAGGAATAATTAGTAGTAATTAGTACTAAATAGTAGTAATTAGCAATAAATAGTAATAATTAGGAATAATTATTAATAATTAGGAATAATTATTAATAAATAATAATGAATAGGAATAATAAGTAATAAATAGTAATAATTATGAATAATTAGGAATAAATAGAAATAAATAAGAATATATAGGAATAAATAGGAATAAATATGAATAATTATTAATAAATAGGAATAATTATTAATAAATTGGAATAATTATTAATAAATAGGAATAAATAGTAATAAATAGTAAAAAATAGTAAAAAATAGTAATAAATAAGAATAAATAGGAATGAATAGGAATAAATGTGAACAAATTGGAATAAATAAGAATAATTAGTAATAAATAGGAATAAATAGAAATAAATAGTAACAAATAGTTATAAATAGTAATAAATATGAATAAATATGACTAAATAGAAATAAATATGAATAAATAGGAATAAATAGGAATAATTAGTAATATATAGGAATAAATAGAAATAAATAGGAATAAATAGAAATAAATAGGAATAAATAAGAATAAATATCAATAAATATGAATAATTAGTAACAAATAAGAATAATTAGTAATAATTAGGAATAATTAGGGATAAGTAGGAATAATTAGGAATAAATATGAATAATTAGGAATAATAAGGAATAAATAGGGGTAAATTGGGATAATTAGGAATAAATAGGAATATATAGGAATAATTAGTGATAAATATAAACAATTGGGAATAATTTGTAATAAATATGAACAATTATGAAGAAATAGGAACAAATATGAATAAATAAGAAAAAATAAGAATAAATAGGAATAAATAGTAATAAATAAGAATAAATAGGAATAAATAAGAATAAATAACAATAAATAGGAATAAATAGGAATAAATAATAGTAAATAGTAATAAATAGGAATAATTAAGAAAAAATAAGAATAATTAGGAATAATTATGAATAAACAGAAATAAATAAGAATATTTAGAAATAAATAGTATTAATTAGAAATAAATTTTATTAATTAGTAATAATTAGTAATAATTAGAAATAAATAGGAATAAATAGGAATAAATAAGAATAAATAGAAATAAATACGAATAAATAGTAATAAATACGGATAAATAGTAATAAGTAGTAATAAATAGTAATAATTAGTATTAATAAGTAATAAATAGTAATAAATATTAAAAATAGCAATAAATATCAATAAATAGAAATCAATAGCAATAAATTGGAATAATTAGGACTAATTAGTAATAAATAGTAATTAATAGTTATATATAAGAACAAATAGAAATAATTAGGAATAATTAGAAAAAAATAGGAATAAATAGGAATAAATTATAATAAATAAGAATAAATAAAAATAAATAGTAATAAATAGTAATAAATAGTTATAAATAGGAATAAATAGGAATAAATAGGAATAAATAGTAACAAATAGTAATAAATAGTAATAAATAGCAATAAATAGTAATAAATAGTAATAAATATTTCAAAATAGTAGAAAAATTAAAAAATATTAAAAAATAGTAAAAAGTTGTAAAAATAGTAAAAAATAGCAAACAATAGTAAACAATAGTAAAAAGTAGTAAAAAATAGTAAATAATGGTAAAAAATAATAAACAATAGTAATGAATATTAAAGTATAGTAAAGAATTGTAAAAATATTAAAGAATAGTAAAAAATAGTAAAAATAAAATCAATTGTAATAAATTGCTTTAACATGTGATAACTGGGCAAAATTTCCAGTGGATTGACAACACTCTTTTTTCTCGACAACTCTTCTCCTTTAAACATTAACTAACTCAAAACATTATAAAAAGTCTACTTCTATGTATGCATATCCAATCTCGTATGCACGAGTTTGAATATGCATTTGTAGGACTACATATTTCATAATGTGTCCAGGTGGTGACAGTTGCAAGAAGATGATTGATCGAAAAAAGGGGGCTCTTTTTTCCAACGGCTCATTTACGTGCACGTCTCTCACATAGAAATCACAACGAAGAATCTGCTCAGAGGAATGCTTATACGTTCTCGTATGCACGGGAATGAATATGCATACCTATGAGAAGATTATTAATTTTGATTTCATAGATAGAAATTTACAGGTAAATGAGCTGTCGAACAAGAGAGATGCCTCCAATCCACTAAAAATTATTTCACCCAAAATTAGTATTTGCGAGGGGACCTTTTACGACGGGAGCCTGTCGCAAATAATCTATATATAAATTTTTATTAATAGCATTTGCGACGGGACCATCTCAAATAGTATTTGTAAGGTCCCATCGCAAAAGGATTATTTATATATATAATTTATATAATCCGAGGGTTATTTGCGACGCCGTTTTCTATAATAAGCTATTTGTGATGTGTCCCTGTCGCTAAAGCCAATTTTCAATGGGATCCCATCACAAATATCCCATCTCAAATACCTATAATTCTAGTAGAGGATGAATCTAGAGCTTCTTGGTTGGGTTCAAACACATCTGATAGCAATCAAATCAGAGTTCGAATGGAGATTTTGGTGGAAATTCATTATTTGGTGAACTTCTCATAAAACTACGATGATCCCTGTAGCCTTTTTCACAAAAATGACGATACTTCCTGATTTATCCAAAAAGGAAAAATACATAGTGTGTACTGGAAACTACATGTCGTGTCTGTTTATTTTACATATAGCTGTATCCCAATCCCTTACATGCTGTGTATTGGGATGTACATGGCGTGTACCCATATTATAGGACGTTTACTGGAAAATAAATGTCATGTAAACCTCTTTCTTCTTTCATTTCATTATTTACAAATTGAAAAAGGAAGATCCATACCTTAAAGGATTATCCATGATCTTACACCATTATTCAAAAATTTTATTTCAAAAATAACTAATTAAATAAACATTCAATATAGAATTGTGAAAAAAAATATATAAATATAAATAATATATATATATATATTGTTTATATATATATATATATATATTTATTTTGGTGATGTAATGATCTTTGTAAGAAGTTGATATATAGAATCCTTTGATGAAAATGATTCTATTCCCAAAATATTGTAAATATGGATTCAAAAACTTTTCAAACATCATATCTTCCCACCTTTAACTACAATGAATCATTGGTTGTTTCATTTTCAGAGGTGGTTTTTATTATCATGTTAAACATTATGGATTTTAATTTGGTTAATATTTTTCATTGAGCAATGTCTATCAAAAATTCATCCCAATATATAATATATGTAATATGTTTTTCTTGATTTATTATAAATATTTTGGAAAATTATAGGGTAGTTATGGGATATAGGGATTGTGAAGATATGTATAGATGTTGGTGTAATAAAAATTATAGTATAATAGGTATCCTAATGTTTGTTTACATATAGTCCCCATTTTTCTTCAATGCTTTTGTATCATCATTAATATTGATTTTTTCGGGTTTTTTCCTACTTTATATATATTTATTCTATACCCACCATGAATTCAAAAATATTTTCATATTTTTAATTATGATTGATTATTTATGTCTTGCACTTTAACAATATTTGGTGTCTAGGGATTTAATATTCATATATATTAAAAGTGACGTTTCAAACTAAAATTGAAAGTAGAATAGACATAATGTATTTCTCCATGATTTCATCAATGATGATGTCCCACCCTATTACATAAATTTTATATATTACACCACTCGAAATGAATGGTATACCAATGGATGAAAACTATTGGTATAGGCTGTAAAACCGTTGGTATTAATTATACCAATGATTTTATAGACCATAGCTAAGTAAGCTATGACAATAGACATATACCAACAGTTTCAATGAAACCATTGGTATATGAGAATAAATCTATACTATACCAAATGTTTTATGTAAACTTTTGGTATAGAGATGAGACATCCCAATAGTTATAAACCATTGGGATAAACTTTACCTAGACTTTTACCTACGGTTCCTAAGAACCATTGGTAAAAGTTTCAACTATTCACACCTATACCAATGGTTTAAAACCATTGGTAAAAGGTTTTTTCCAATGGTTATAAGAGAACAATTGGTAAAAAGTGCACACAGAACCTATACCAGCGGTTTAAAACCGTTTTCATAGGCTTAGCTGTACAATTCACATAGTAGCATGCTGCTCTATGTGCTGCTATATGAATTTTATAGTTGGAAATTATATAATCAATTATTAATACAATAAGGATATATAATTTAATAATCAATTATTAATACAATACAATAATAAATTATGAATACAATACATTAAAAACTGAATACGTAGTTATATGTTATACAGAATTAAGAATACATACAAAATTTTATTTTGTGTAACACATACACAACTGAGTTCAGAAATTAGAAGCTAATAACCCAAAATAAGGAAATAAATAAACGAATTCAACCAAACATAGATATAAGGTCCCATTGTTTGGGGAGGGTGTATTTGAACATAGTGATGATGATAATGGGTGTGTATAAATGAGCTTGTGTCACAGAGGGAATATAGTTGTCCTAGGCGTATTATATTTCATGTGTTTTAGAATAGGGGTAGGAGTTCCTCAAATGAGAAGTGGTTTGTGTGAGGCTGGACCATGGATCATTATGCTACAGTATCAACACAATCTGAATACATTTGGTCAGTTTTCTATATGCCAATTCTTGTTACTTAAAATGATGTCCATTTTATACAAAAGAGAGATAGTCAGAGTGATACAACCCAAACCATGCCTCAGATTGAGGCAGGGTTTACTTGTACACATCACATATGACCCATGGATCATTGTCCTAAAGTATTTACACAATCCGAATGTGTTTGGTCGGTTATCTGTATTCCAGTTGTTGTTTTCACTTAAAATGTTGTCCATTTTCAAATAAATGTGAGACACTTTGAGTTGTACTAGCCACACTAGGCCTCTAATTGAGGATCGGTTGACTCATACATGTCCTAATTGACCCAGGGAACTTTGTTCTAAATTATCAATGAAATATGAATACGTTTGGTTAATTATCTATATTTCAATTGTTTTTATATAAAACTGTGTGCATTTTAAACAAAATAGAGACACTTAGAGTTATACCGGCTACAATGTGCCTCATATTGAGGCAGGGGTGACTTGTACACGTCTAAAATAACCCATGGATCATTATCCTAATGTATTAACACAATCCGAATGTGTTTGTTCCGTTTTCCGTATGCTAGTTGTTGTATCCATTTAAAATGTTGATGACTTCAAATTAAGGTGAGACTCTTTGAGAGGTACCGGGCACACCATGCCTCGGATTAAGGCGAGGTTGAATTGTACACGTCACAAATGACCCATGGATCGTTGTATTAATGTATCAATAGAATCCATATGCATTTTTTCGGCTTTCTGTATCCCAGTTTTTGTTTTCATTTAAAATGTAGATCATTTAAAATAATGATGTGACACTTTGAGTGGTACCGGGCACACTATGCCTTAGATTAAAGTGAGGTTGACTCATACACATCAAAAATGACTCATGGATCATTATCCTAAAATATCTATAGAATATGAATACTTTTTGTAAGTTTTCCGTTTGCTAATTTTTTTTTACATAAAACAATGTCGAATTTAAACAAATGAGAGACAATTAGAGTGATACCGGCCACACTGTGCCTCGGATTGAGGCAGGGTTGACTCATAGACGTCCCACATGACTCATAGATTGTTTTCCTAAATTATAAAGACAATATGAATGTGTTTTGTCGGTTTTTTTATGCTAGTTTTTGTTTTAACTTAAAATGATGTCCATTATAAACAAAATAGATAAATTAAGAGTGGTACCGACCACACCGTTCCTCAGATTGATATGGGGTTGACTCGTACACATCACAAATGTCCCATGGATATTTTTCATAAATTATCAACACAATATGAATGATTTTGGTCATTTTTCTGTATTCCGGTTGTCATTTTAACTTAAAATGTTGTTCATTTCAAATAAAGGTGCGACACTTTGAGTGGTACCGACCACACTGCTCCTCAGATTGATGTGGGGTTGAATCTTACACATCAAAAATGTCCCGTGGATAAATTTAATAAAGTATCAACATAATTCGAATAATTTTGGTCAGTTTTCTATCTGCCAATTGTTTTTACTTAAAAGGGTGTCCATTTTAAAAAAATGAGAGGGACTTTGAGTGAAACTAGCCATACCATGGCTCAGATAGAGGTGGGGTTGACTCGTACACATCACATATGACTCATGGATCGTTTTCCTAAAGTATCAACATAATCTGAATGCGTTTGGTTAGTTGTCCGTATGCCAGTTGTTGTTTTCACTTGAAATGATTTCTATTTTAAACAAAAGGGAGACACTTAGAGAGGTACTGGCCACACCATGACTCGGATTATGGTGGTGTTGACTCGTTCATGTGGCAGATGACCCATGGATTGTTTTCCTAAATTATCAACATAATCATAATGCATTTTCTCAATGTATACCAACAGTTTAAAACCATTGGTATTGTGTATTTCCAGAACTATTTCACAGCAGCCCCTCTAGTAGCCTCTCTAGTATACACCTTCATAAAAAATAGCACAGAAAACACATACAAACAAACTTAAAACAACATAAAAACACCAAGAATAACACAAAACAAACACATAAAAACATAAAACTCTTCCAACCATGTCATGTACTACAATTCCCTTTTTCAATATTCATATGACAACAATCTTCTAGTAGAGTTGAATAATAGTTTCAATAACTCAAACATTATTTACAACCATTTCAATCTTTATATAACAACGAATATTCAAGTAGTAACTCAAATCACCCCTGAAAACCCCCCCAACCATCACAACCCCCCAACCTCCCCATCAGGACTAACCTGATGAAATGAGGATGAAGGCTCACCTCTTTAAAGTAGATTGTGGGAGCATGACAACCCAAGTATCTGACCACTTCTCTTGCCCAGTTTTGGTGCCAAAACTCGACACACCCCTCTCTTATGATCCATTTCAAATTGCGTCATAGAGTCGGAAGAAGGTGGAAAATGGAGGACCAGAGGGGGGAAACATTCATGGGTACATTGTGCTCATTCCCTCCCAAACTTCAAGCCATGATCTTCCCCTAAAGAGAATTTTTTTATATCAAATCCCATTCTAGTTTTTCATGCATCCATATTAAATTTCCTTCCAAACATTTCATGTTGATCCCTCTGTCCTGAATTGTCCTCTCCATCCTCTCCCATGACACCCAACATCTTCTCCCCTCCAACAGAGCATCCCAAATAAAAAAAATATCATTTTGTCAATGGATTTAATGACCACCTTCGAGACATTAGTGGAAGAAATTTCATGAATTGGGATCATTGTTAGGGCACTGTTGAGCAAGGCAATCTGACCTCAAAAGATAGAAAATAGTTTTTCCAGTTGAGCACACGTCCTCCAATCCTACTCACCACCCGATCAAAATCCTGTATTCTTTTCCTTTAATTGGATAGAGTTGTGCCATGTTCTTCCATTGGGAAAGTCCCCTGATTCATCCCCAACCTATTACTCAGATGCATCATCCTCCTTTCATCACATTGGTTAATGATATAGAAGTAGCTTTTTCCATTGTTGATCACTTGGCCACTCCAATGATAGTAATCCTCCAGAATTATGTTGATACCCCACATCAACCTCTTCCCAGGATTCATGAAAATAATTGTTTCATTAGCAAAGATTAGATGGGAAGTTAAAGGGAGATTCAGTTTCCTTCGATAGAGCCGAATAGCCCCATTGGCAATGCCTCAATTGATCATGCGGCTGAGCAGGTCCTGAACTAGGATGAATATGCTGGGGGAGATAGGTTACCCTTTTGAAGGCCTCATACCACCTTAAGTAAACCATTGGTTCAAACCATGAAGGATAAAACCATCCAGGCTGAGCTATAAAAAAAGAAGAGGAGATCGCATGCCCAAGCAGAGAACCCCTTGTGGGTGAGTACCCTATTGATATTGCTCCATTCCACTCAGTCGTATGACTTATTCGTGTCCTGTTTAATTGTTATGTTCTAGTCATGGGTTTTGATTTTGAGATCCCTTAGAATCTATTATGATAGAACAATATCCCCTGAATTGTGTAGCCTCTTACAATGCCATGTTGTTCAAGGGATATCCACTGGGGTAGAAACACGGACAACCTAGCATTAAGAATACCAGCTAGTATATTTTAAGGGAAATTGCATAAGATTAATAGTCTTTAGTGGATAGGAGAGGGTGGATCCATGATCATTGGGATAAGAACTAGAGAAGTATTACATGCCACCCGTGGCAGGACGTCACCATGCAAGAAGTCTTGGATAACAGAAATGATATCATGTTTAACGAATTCCCAGGATTTCCTGTAAAATGATCCTGGGAAGCTATTGGGGGCCTGGAGTTCTCTCTAGATTTAGGATCATCATGGTGTTGTGAATCTCCCCTTCACATGGTATCTCTTCCTATGCTTCATTGACAGGAGCTGAGAAGAGGGTAGGAACCTCTCCCCAAAACTCCTCACCCACTACTGGATAACCATTTGGCATTGTCGAGCTTGGGATTTCTAAGAGGACTTTGAAGAAATTGTGCACAATATCTTCAACCACATCCCCATAATCAGTGTACGATCCATAATCTAGAAATATTTTTGGTTTGATAGGACTCCTCTTCTATTTTATGCAAGCATGTAAGTATGTGGTATTTTTGTCCTCTTCATGAAGCCACTTGATCTTTTATATATCTCTTACATTGCGCTCCTAGGAAAGGATAAAGTCATCCACTCCACTCTTCGTAACACAGAGCTCGATGAAAATTGATTCATTCCAATAATCCTCAAGACTAGATTCCAAATGCTCCACATCCCTCTTGAGCTCCTCCAAATTCTGGTCACTATATGGGATATCCATGGCCCACAGCTACAATCCCTTCTTTATCCTTCTCATCTTGTTGTGAATGTCCACCCAAGTGTACCCTTGGATTGAGTCCCCCTATATCTCCATCACAATATAAGGATAACCCATTACAACACACCATTGGTTCATAAACCTGAACATTTATTGAGTGGTCTTCTTTGTAGACAAAGAGAGGAGAATCGGGGAATGGTCAGAAATCCCGCAAACCAAGTGACTCACCTTGTCATATGGAAACATTGAGAGTGTATAGATATTTGTAAGACACCAGTCCAACCGACTCTATCACCAACTTATCCCATGTTGGTTGTTGCACCAAGTGAATCGGTCACCCGAGTAGCCCATATCCATTAGTCCTTTCCACCCATAAACTAGAAAAAGTGTTTGTGAATATCGTTGATGAGTGTAAATTACAGAGACACCACCTCTTTGATTAGAGACAAGTTATATATACAGAATGAATTTCATAATAATATTATTTATTCTAATGTGAAATAAATCATTTTTAGATGTGTTGGAAAAAATACATGTAGATGTTCGAATTTGAAATGGAATATGTTCTTTTTAAAAGAAATTTCAGTTATGATGCACTATGAAGGAAGATAAAGGAGGTAGGGGTGTTAATGTCATATATTGGGTGAATGGTAATAGCTTTCTCGGTAGAATCTATAGTGGTAATAACATAATATACATGGGTCTTGGTTTTTATATGCATAGTGATCATGTCCAAATTGGTTGAATTAGTTGATGTTAAACATGTGTCTGATTCAAATTGTGTCATGATGTATATGATGTTGACAAAAACAGACCCCTTCCAGGATGGGTTATAGTCATTCATGGTGTATTACTGGTTTATGTAAGGGTGACACTTTTTTATTCCATGATAAAAATAATTGATGAGACCCTTCATTCTTAATAGTGTGAATAAAAGTGACGACACATAATATTTTCAAAAATTTTGGATCCAACTAAATCATGCCCCAAATACCCTCATTAACCGAACCATCCTACCATATGACTTTGAAAAGTGGAAACATATTCCCTCGCTACATATTCTTGATGTTGTGAAATAAACCCCCTCAATTTTTGAAATTGTTAGGGTTTTGAGGATCAGAATAAGATCCTTTGACAATGAAAGAACACCCAAATATGATCTATCATCAAACAAAAGAAACTTTTATAGAAAATAAAAAATGTATGAAAATGGATTTTACCTGGGAGTGGTTTTCTTCTTCCTAAATCTAAAGAGAATGTTTGATGATGCATGCTATGAAACTAAATTTGAAAATGGGGTATGGAAACCGACCCATGGTTCCATGGTAATTACAAAAGAAGTAAGGTATGGAACTCTTTACTTGATTTAAAATTCTGGTAGAAATAAAATGATAAGAAGTTCAACTTGTGATGATCTAGAAGAATGGAACTGTATGTTTATTGACATTAGTGAGAATAATGGTAATGCTTTTAAGGCTATGAACACTAAATGGTAAAAGTATGGTTCAATCTATTGATCAACACAGGATTCTATGACATTGCGCCTCAGATTGAGGCGTGGTTGTCTCGTAGACATAAAAATGACCAAAGTATCATTTTCTTAAAGTATCAACATAATCCAAATACATTTGGTCAGTTTTCCGTATGTTAGATTTTGTTTTCACATAAAATGTTGTTCATTTCACTGAACTTTGCGCCACCATGAACCACATGTTGTTGGATAAAATAATATATTTTCTTTAAAAACATTGAATTAAATACAAGGTAAAAATAAAATACCAAAAAAATATAAAAATTACCTCATAATTAAATAATGGTTTTGACACTTAGCCAACCATGAACCCACCTAGACAGCCCACCCCCCACATGGACAACCCACCACCCCATCCCCCACCCCACCTGCACACTCCCCCTCCTCACCCTGAAAACATGAAATTGGAATTAAAAATAAGTTAATATGATTTTTTTCTTTAAACAAACGCAAATATTATGACTCTACTCTAAATGCTAAAAACGATGACTTATTTTTTTGCATTTCTGATGTTGTTAATGACCTTCAAGGATGAATAAAATCACGTTTTCCTACGTAATATGACTCTTCGAAGTGTTTTAATATTATATAGGGGGTTTTGAAATAAAAATTAAAGTGTTAGAAGTAGGATTTTTATAGAGGGATTTGAAATTTATAATTAAATAGCTCCAACTCATATAGAAGATAAATATATTAGAATATCCTATAACCAAGATATAATTGTAAATGAAGAGATGTCTGAAAGTGGTGTTAATTGAGGATAATTGAATTTGAAATCCAACAAGGGAGGTATCAGGAGAACACTCTAATGGATTAATAATTCCTAAGGAAATATATTAATGATACTGATATGAATCACCATTTATATATTTACATTGGTTTTATGGAAGTATAGTGATATTCTTTTTCATGTCTGGAGTTGGGTTGACCTCAGAACACCGAATGGGGTTCCACTCTATAGTTCTTAGAATATATTATCCAAAGCTATGATGCTTCCACTTATAAACATGAAAACATTATATCAGTTCCTACTGGTGTTTCAAGACATTTAAGGGATATGTGTTTTGTGAAAATCCTATGTATTATAGTGATGTTCATGAATGATGTTTCTTTGTCCATATGTGTATGAAATTCAGTTATGATGATGGGTTTTCCATTTAACCAATGTTATAGTGTATGTTTAGGAAGAGTACATGCATTTAACCCGTGTTCTAGTTTATGTTTAGTTGAGGTGAGTTAGACACCATGTTATGCATGTCATTAGAACATGGGATCTTCCATTTAATCATGTAGTATTGGATTTCAGGGTTGAAAGTGTTTCAGGTGATTTAATTATTACCCACTCTATAGTATTTCCAATACATCATATGCGCATACCCATGAAAAATGGCATGTATAAATGGGATGTTTTCAGCACCCCATTTGGCCAAACATACATTCACTATAAGGGATTGGCCATGTATATTTAAATATCAATCCAAGTAATTTACTCTGTGTACATTCCCATGACACTAGACTATCATAGACACCATGTGAACCCTTATACAAACCATGTGAACCCTTATACCATATAGTAATTTTTACAACCATTTAAAACAACTTATTAAACAACATTATTTGTCAAAGATAATCAAATTGATCATAAATCAATAATAATATTGAATATATCAAGTAAAATTAAGGCATGCTATCATACATCCTAAATGATCACCCGAAAGCATGATTAATGTCCACAGAGCTCTCCATTCTTCCAGATCAAAATAGAAAAAAAGTTACATAACAACAAAAGCAAGGTATAAAAAATAGTTGCAGAACCACAAAAAATGGTATCACTTACAGATTTGAAGAGTAGAAGAAACAATTTCCTTGAATGAAGATGGATCGATCAATGTAAGTAGTTTGGCAGACTGGGGAAGAGGGAGATTCAATTTAGGTCACCAATCGAGTGGAGGGGGGCCTGCAATTGAGTGGAGGCAGAACTGGATGCCCAATATACATTTAGGGGAAAATATTCACAATGGTTTTTAAATCCTGTGTGGAATGTATGTATAGTATGGCCTAATCCAATAGTTCACACAAACCATTGGTAAAAAGACACTATACTGAGGCCTATACCAACGGTTTTACAAACCGTTGGTAACAAATTTATAAAATTTACTATGCCAACAGTTTTAAGAAAACCGTTGGTATACACCCAATGGATTATCTAAACTTTTTGGATATAATAATCGATAAAAGTGGGATTTAAATTATTGTTCTATGAACTTTGAATCTATGGGTTGATGATAAAATTTATTATAGATGTAAAATAAGATTAGTAAAATGGAGAAAATTTTAATCATGTGATAATATTAAGAGGGAGTGCACCAGAATTGGATTTAAAAGGTGTTGACTTGAAAATGTTGGGTGATCATGAAAAAAGGAAGGAAAATTAATTTCTAGTGTTTGTCAATGTAAAGAAAAGAACAACAAGAAACATTACAACATGGGTATCATCTTGAGATGAGGTACAAGTTGATAAGTTCCCAAGTTTGTTGTTTATAATATAGTATTTTTCTATGGTTGGTAGAGTTTATTATTTAAGGGAAATTCATAGAAATGACTAGTATTTAGACATTATTGTAACGGATCATTTATTTCAAGTGATATATAACATTTTATTCTATTTATTATGTTGTATTGAAACTATAATTCGTGATCAATGATCTATAAGATCCATGTTTTATAATGATTCTATTAATTATACATTTCTTAATCTAATAAAATTAGGGGCATGAGAGACTTTTGGATATAGATATATGTTGTATCACATGTCCCCCAACTCTATAGGTTGTTATATAATTGGACTAGGACAATATAGTTTATATTTCTACTCGGGTGGTTAGAACTAATTAATATATATGATTGTTATTGGTTTTAACTAAACTCAGTTTTTGAATGCATGATCTTGGTCCACATGAATATTATCATTAGTGTCCCAAAAAACTTATTGTGTATTTGTTATTTGATTTTAATAATAACAATAGTAAGTTAGTTATAATCAACTCTATGTGATTCACTCTATATTAATGGATGAAATATAGTCCTAAAAAATTATATGGGAATTTTATAATTTATTAATAATAAATTGAACAACATGGAACTTCAAACAACCAAATACATAATTATACCTAAACGTGTCTCTTTAGTGCTATTTTATTGAAAAATAATTCTTCATTGTATGGTTTATTTACAAGAAATACAAGGGAGAAGGAATTATGGGGGGGGGGTTAAAAACATCAATAACTAATATTCTAACATGAATTCATCATGGAATTATAATACGATAGGCATCTTCACTAATAGGATCAATGATAAATGGATTGTCTTGGAACAAGATTTATAATGTTGGGTTAAACTTTTTGAATCATTTAAATAATTCCTTTTTAAATAACCTATTTTTTAAAATAATGAAAATTATTGAAGAGTACTCTTAGACCCTATTTCTAAACATTATTCATTTCATAGAATGAAAAATGGGAGATAAATTCGTTTATTACATTTAATTATCTTGTATCCCTTGTAATTTCTTATTCCTCTTTTATAAGAGATGTTTTTATGCACATCCCATTTTTTATATCAATATAAAATTTAATATATTTATCAAATTTTATAAAAAATAAATAAAAATATCTACCGTATATATATATATTATTGGAAAAAATATAAAAAATATAAAATGGTATAATATATAGAATTTAAACATTTAATATATGAAATTATTAATTTTTTAATGCCTATTTATCTATTTAATAATGGGGTGGATTTATTTATTCTATTAATTTTTTGGAATTGTTGGATTTTTTTAATATCAATTAGCAGTCATTATGGTTGACTAAAGAGGTTAAATGAAGGGAAAACCATAAATTTTTTGTGCAGTGAATGATTAATATATTTGGGGGTAAATGTAGACTGAGTGGTCATTATTTAGTTATGGTATATAATTTTATTCTTCATTATTCTGTTTAAATAAAATGTTGATTGTGGCTTCAAGTTTTATATTATACCTTTTCCCAAAATAAAAATATTTTTTCCTTATATAGATATATAAATATATTCTAATGTGTTGATATATTTTTATTAAATGTCACATTTGAAGGAATGAAAATTATATATATGGTTTCATGTAAATATATGTTGGTGAGTTATGAAAATAAGTTTTCTTCTATATTTAACATATTTTAATTTATTTAAATTCATATAATTTGTTTGTATTTGGTAATTAGTTTTTTTCTGAATTTTTTTTTATTAATTAATGATTTGTGTAGGATGATAATTCAATGTGATGGTATTATAAAAAGACATGATGTTTACAATATGTAATGTTTTAATTTTTGAAATGGGGTTGTTTTATCATTTTATTTCTAAAAAATATATTGACTTATGATCTGGGCTATTCATTATTATTCATTTTATTTTCATTATTAGTAATCTCATCATTCCTATATAAAATAAATATATACTTCATTAAAGAAGATTTTTTCAATTATGGTTTCATCATTGATTTAAAATGGGTATTGTTGTAAAATGGTTATGGGGTAATAATTTGAGGACAAGTTGGGGTTTTCATGGTATTTCATAATATATATATATATATATATATATATAATTTATTGATTATATATTTTAGTGTAAATTTACAATGACCTATTTACATTGAAAATTTGATACACATTCAAATTTACTAGTTTCAGAAAATGATCCATTTGAGTGTACTCCTTGATCATGCCACCAAAGTTTATATATTTTTTTTGGATATTATATAGGTGAAGGTTTTGTTTTATATAAAGTAGATATCAATTCATTTAATGGATGATACCTTGTATCAGTGTGTTCTTTCATATATAATTTTTATTGTTATTAAATATTTTTTATTGTATCATTTATTTTTTTTATATATCGAAATAATAATCCTGAAATTCAGTTAACACATATCATCTTTTGATCATACACATTATTCTTGTCTTCACCAAATTTCTTCTTGGACCTGGGAATCATGGTCACAATTCGATTTTCTATAAAACCGTGATAAGTTATTATAATGGTAGTTAATTACACTTACTATTTCATAAGAAATATTCCCTAGTATTTATCTTTACATTCTAGTAATATCACTAATAGTCTCCCAAAACTAATCATATGATATATAAAAATATCAATTGTATTATTATGTGTATCACTTAATCTATTAATTATATCAACATTATAAATTAATAGAATAATTAAATATATATATATGTTTTATAATAACAAGAATTATAATTATGGTAACCTACCAATATCTATTTAATGTAGGAGTTCCCAACAACTGAGTCACTATACAAGTATTATATTATTTATCACAAACAATAAAATGATCCACTATTGATATTTTGTTTTGTGGGATCACTAAGGATTACCAAATGTGATGGTAAATATAGGGTAATTTGGATGATAATCATATAGGATAATAAAAAAACATATTTTAAAAATTCATATATTTTAAAATGTTATATTATACAAATTTTACACATAAAAGGGATAAACTAGAATAATTATAAATAATAATTTAACACACAAAAGGCACTATTTAGTAATGAATAATAACATATTAAATGATAAAATGGTTAATAAAATTTGATTTCATATAAATTCATTATTTGAAAAAAAATTCAATGATATATAAGATATTATATGTTAATTTTTTTTGATATTAAATAAAAATGATGTTTTGATAGATTACTATGGTGAAACTATTAAATTATATGTTCAATTATATTCTTATTCATTGTCCATGTAGTTATCATATTCAATTAACATTATCACTTGTTAATTTTTATCAAAACATGGGAGTTCAACCATATCAATTCAATCTATAATATACTAATGATTATTGTTTTATGATTCCCGCAACAGTAAATTATCAATTCATTTTTATCACCAATAACATACATGTATCTCCCAGTTATGTGTAAAATCGCCCTCCAACCAAACTATTTTTTATCACATATGTAATATAACATTATTTTATGTGAATCCATTATTAGTGGATTATTCTATTCCAAATTCCCCGACCCATAGAACCAAATTTTGGTAGGACTTCAACATATCCCCATGTGTGCCTCCGCTAATACAAGAGGTTTTTGACTAGTTTTGGGTGTATAAAAGATGATATGGGGTGGCTTTTCCCTCAGTATCAATATTCATACAACACAATCAAAAAAAATTATCAATAAAATACTAGAACTAAATAGTGTATATAAACATAAAAAATTATATCTAAGAAGAAATTATAAGAGTCATAGAGTAATATAGGAAAATAAACCATGTAGCCCAATGAGTAATGTTAAATAATGTATAAGAAAAAAAATGGAAAACTAATAAAATTGTTTTTTAACCTATCCAGATCCAGTCTATGTACTATATCTTTCAGCAAGAATCATATCATGAGCACCATGTTGTTGGTACCTTAGCCTTTATTGAACCCTGGTCATAAACTCTATATTTTCATTAAGATATATTTATATTGTGTTTTCATAAACATGGGACACAAACAATGTTTCATTAAAATATGTTCACATTATTGGATGGTGTATTCCATTATAATATATAAATATTTGAGTATGTAATAAAAAAACACACAAGTACCGAGTCATTTTTCACATAACAAGTATTCATGGTCATTGGTCATACCAGGTTTTTCTCTATACTAGATAAATTGTCCTTATAGATTCCATGAACATAGTTATCTAATTTTATTAACTATTTCATAAATTTTTTTACCCACTTTAATTATTTTCCATGGAAATTTTATAATTGGTGTGAAATATTCAAATTTTAATATTAAATATAATTTTTTAGCATTAGTTGAATTAATAAAAATTCAAGTTTGTTTAATGTTTTATAATTAAATCACATTATTATGATCCCAATTGCTTGATTCATGTTTTTAGTGATACTTATTCAATTTCAAACATATCACTAGAAGGAATCCTTGTCCAATTAGGCCATTTGAAGGGTCATATGACCCACACAAAAAGACTCTATGAATATATAAAAAAATAGACCATCCATAATGAATGAAATTTTAGAATCATTCAAGATATCCATATCATTTTATTCTCCAAAATGAAATTCTGTCTCAATAAAATTCATCATGGACAAAAATTTCAGGACCCAAATCCCAAAAAATGTTCACAAATGATGTTTTGTTGTCCATCCCACTAATCTATTCTGGAATTGAAATCAGTGTGTCATTATTAATTTTTTCATAACCTAGATATCCCAAATATCATATATTTTTCAATGTGAATGATAAGATATATTTGGCTGACTTTGTAGAATAAAGTGTTTGGATTGAAGGAATATTCATATTCAATAATCCATTCACATTCCATCCTTCGAAGAAGTTGTGATAAAAATAGATAGATGAACATTGTTTAGTAAAAAATATATATCTCTGGATACATAAGTCCAATATACTCCCAATTTTTATTTCATTAAAATTACATAAAAATATACAACTTATAAGAATATAATATCTCAAGATTCAGCTATATGATTGGCCAAATTTGTTATCGAAGTGGAGGGGAAGATTTGGAATGAAAACAGTCCACCAACATGGTCTATAAATACAACCCCCTAATCGTTTTATAAAGGGTTGGAATATTAGAACTTTAGAAGGGGTTTTGGAATGAATATATCCTATCCAAGGACCATAGAGGACATTCTGTGATCTTTTTGAACAATTTATTTCTCTCCTGTACATTTATTTTGGTGATCATTTGTGATTGTTTTCAATTTTATTTTCTCAAGATGGTTTCAATTTTATTTCAATTTTAATGAAATTTTATTCATCATATTCTTTTTAATCATCCAACCTATGTTCTTAAATATTAATTTTCATAATTTTTTTAAATAAAGGGTAAACCTGTTCCCTTATTTCTCTTTCTCATTCAATATGAAGTGTGATTTAAATTCTCATCAAAATTTATGTGTGTGTATTCGATGCACAACTCTTTTCTTATCATGTTATTCTCATTCTATTTATTGTTAATCTCCATAAAAACAGATTACCATATTAATATCAAAATTAATGAGTGAGTAAATATACCATTTGGGTGAGTCATAATTTTGGGAAATTAAGTGATTTTGGGATTTTTCCCATTGAGTATTCTTTACATTAACATTGTGTATGTTGAACTAAAACTGTCATGGATTAATGAAAAGTTTTGCTTAATAGGTAGATTACAAGGATTATTGGTGCCATAAATACAGTACCACAACCAAAATTTAATTGAGATTATAACCACAAAAATGTTAGGGATTGAATGAAATCTTTAACACTTGGGTATTCCCATCGAAATATCATGTCAAGTTTGTGTTGATTTAATAAAATATAAAGCAATGCTCAATGATATCATAAGCATAAATCCACAATAATTAACTAATCCCAATCTTTATAAGACTTTTTAATCAATCTAAATAAATCATTCATTTTTTTTATCTCTACAAACAACCCCCCCCCCCCCCGTTTAAAAGAAAAATCAAAAGAAACAATTGACTATTAAAAAGTATCATCATTGAGGATTAGACTTGAGTGATGATATACACATTAGTAGTGCACTTAACCCTTGAACGGTTGATAGGTGACAATCGACCACACTTCAAATGGCATTATTTCCGGGTATGGTGGTATTTTTAGTATTCAATTTATTATATTTGAATAAAAGGGAATAATAAACAAAAATATTAAAATAAAACAAAGAAAACACAAATTATCACAAAAAATAATAAAAGGAATAAACCAAAAAAGAAAACACTATATTCTCCATCCTTCTAAAACATCCCTGAATTCTCTGTTTCCTGCCAATGAATCCATCGGATTTGTTTGTCAAAAAAATTGAGAAAACTCTTCGAAGACATAGAATAGATATTAAGAATAATCAAATAACTCTATAACCAATCATTTCCAAACAAATATTTCTAGATATCGACACTCTTAGAGAACAAACCCTTAAAGTTATCCCTCCCCATGACATGAATTACGAACCCATTGGTATTAAATATCGAAACATTGAGCTTGATTTTGATCACAAGTCGGGTTTGATTAATCTTATACCTCATATTAATGGGCTACCCAGTGAGAGTCAAAATAATTATCACAAATTGTTACAAGTGTTGTTCTCTACCATGAATCCTCAATTGATTTATAAATAACAAAAATAAAATTTCGAGCATTTCCTTTCACCCTAGCTCACTCAACCATGTCATGGAACTACTACATCCCTCCTGGTTCGACAACCATATGGTATGACATAAAGTGACACATTTTAAAGAAGTTATTTCCTAATTATTATACTAATTATATCAAAAATGAAAATATGTGGTATCTGTTAATTCCCTAATTGATCACTCCATGAGAATTGTGAGAGGTTAAAAAATATTATAGAAACCTTCCAATACCTCCAAATCATTAAATATATCTTGATAATATACTTCTAAGAGGGGTTATTATAAATGGAGAGAACATTAATTGATGCTACAAGTGGCTATTCTCTTGTTGAAAAAACACCTATAGCTGCATGAGATATAATAAGAAATATGGTTTCAAACATGAAATAACTTCATAATCATGCACATGATCAAGTCAAAGAATTCCAATAGAATCAATCTATAGATCCAGACAAG
The DNA here is from genome assembly GCA_963277665.1 of Viscum album. Lineage (NCBI taxonomy): Eukaryota > Viridiplantae > Streptophyta > Magnoliopsida > Santalales > Viscaceae > Viscum > Viscum album. Next base: position 278,278,992 of record OY728126.1, read on the forward strand.
ATGATCAAGAGGAAGAGTGAACATACAGGTCTTGTGAGACAACTTGAAATGGATTCCAAAGTCTCAACCTCAACTTCTCCACAATCTCTATTCCCTATACCTATCATGAATTTTGGAATATGTAGCTCACCAAATCATCCAACTGACATAAGTTCACAACTTCAAAAGGATCCATTTGATTCAACCAAACCAATATAGCTTAGTGGAATATATGCTCAGAGTAAAACCAACCCTAAACAATCAGGTTACTTCATTAGATAGTTCAACCAACCCCACCCCAATTCATTATCTTCTACCTTTAACGATGGCTTTAGGTTTGTTAATCACATTTCACACCCCCTTAGTTACAACCTCAATATCCAAACAAATTTCAATATGGGAAAGGTGGTTGTAACTTTTACCAACCTTATAAATTTTTTCCTCAACCTAAATGGTTCAATAATCCTCTTGATCCTCATAGATTCAACTATACTAATGATAATTCTCAATTTACAACCAAATAAAATCACTTTCACAAGAACCAAAATCAATGTAAAACCGATGTGGTGCATGCCTCTTCTTCCATGAAACCATGATAATGAATTGTTGATGATCATTCCTCCTTCACCTATTCTAACATCAAAAACATTGATACCCAAATTGGTCAACTTGAATTCAACTTTATCTAGAAGAAACCATCCAATCCCTACCAACACCCAACTCAACCATTACCCAACCCCAAGGGTAATGTATGTACAATTCCACATAGATCTGGAAAAGCATTTCCATTCCTGATGATGGACCATTAAATAAAAATTTTCCTATTGTTCATGAAGATGAAAAGAACAATAATATATAAAATTAACCTAAAGAAACTACCTCACTAATTTCTATCCCTATAAGGAACCCAATATATTTCCCTCTAGCTGTTTCTATGCCATATAAATCCTTGGAACCCGATCTTAAAATGATCTACATGTTTAGATGTGTTAAAGTAAACATTCTAATATTAGATTCCATCAAACAAATTCCTATAGTTGACAAGTTTATTGAGGAATTCTGCACTCATAAGAGACAACATTGGACCATTGTGAATGTTTCAAGACAACATTCCATTCCCATTAAAGTGAAATGATCCTATGAACTTTATAGTTTCATGACACATAGAAACATCAAACTTCAACGATGCACAAATATACATAGGAGACTCAATAAATATCTTGCCTAAAACCATATTCTCTATCTTGGGCCTAGGTCCCTTGAACCCAATAGGTGTTTTCATCCAGTTTTTCAATCGAAGAACAACTAGTCCTAAGGGTATAATTGAGGAATTACTTGTCTAAGATAATGATATTATCCTACCAGCTGATTTCTATGTCCTCGACAAGGAAGCTGATAGTCACTCTTATTTATCTCCAATAATTCTAGGAAGAAGAATAATCCTAACAGAAAGAACTAATATTGATGTCCTTGAATTCATTCTATCCATTAAATTTGGGGACAAACTGGTCATGTTCAGTATCTTACAAGCTATGCGATACACATTAGAGGATCACTTTTTATTCTCAATCCAGGATTCTAAAGACACTGTTGAGAGTCAATTTATCACAATTCCATCATGTTAATCATGTTTTAATGATATATGATATTTTTATATCAATACAATGACTAAGAAATTCATAAATGAGGAATTTTATGTTGACCATTCATTCATAGACTCCATCAATCTAGAGGATCTTGAAAACTATTTCGATTCCCAACTCAACTATAATATTTATTAATCAACTAGGGAAAGTATTGAGTAAAATTAATTAAGAAAAATAAATGTACATAATACATTCTTGAGATTTCTATCCTAAGAATTAATGATGAGAATGATCTGAAACCTCTTCCTACAAAAATTAAATTTGTATTTCATTTCCATGATTACTCTTATCATGTAATTTTCTCTGCCACACATACTGAAACTCAAAAGTCCAAACATGTTAATGTGTTAGATTAAAAGAAAAATGCCTTAATTGAAACCTATATGACATTTAAAGAATCAACCATTACCTTTTCTTGTATCATATCCATCTTGAGGAATCATCCAAACAAATCAGTCAACCACAAATAAGACTCAATCCACTCATCCTTAAGCTAGTTAGGTAGGAGATTAATATAATTTTACAAGATGGTATTTATACCCAATTTCTGATAGAGAATGGGTTAGTCCAATTCAAGTTGTACATAAGAAGGGTGAGATAACTATTGTCAAAAATGAAGAAGAAGAGGTAGTCACAACTCATGTGTAAAACAAATGGCCTTTTTGAATAGATTATCAGAAATTGAATGCCGAGACATGGAAAGATCACTACCCTCTTCTTTTACTTGATCGAATTCTAGAACAATTATTTAGGAAGTCACATTATTTCAATCTTGATAGATACATATTATAATTACAAATAACAATAGAACATTTGGACAATGAAAATAATACTTTCACATTACCCTTTAGAATATATGAATATACTAGAATGCCTTTCAAACATTTCAACATTCCTTAAAAATTAAAATTGTGTATGATAATTATATTTTATGAAATCATTGGTCACTGTATAGAGGTATTCATGAATGAATTCATCATTTATGGAGATTCATTTGAATCATGCTTGCATTAACTCTCTAGTCCTTTATAAGTGTTTCAAATGTAATATTATGCTGAATTACGAAAAATGTCACTTCATGGTTACTAATGGGATTTTCTGGGGAAGATAATATTAAAAGATTGTATTCAAGTTGATCCTACCAAAATTGAAGTGATCCAGTCTCTTCCTAAACCCATAATAGTTTAACACATCCATTGATTCCTTGGTCATGCTAGTTTCTATTGGTGAGTCATCCATAACTTTATTAGAATCTCTCAAAAAATAAATGGGACAATCCAATATGATGTTGAATTCCATTTTGATGAGACTCACAACAGAGCCTTCATTGATCTCAAAACTATTCTCACAACTTCCCCAATAATCCAACCCCAAGATTGGTCTTTACCCTTTGAATTGATGTGTGATGCTTCTAATTGGGCCATTAAGGCCTTTATTAGACAGAGAAGAGAACAATTTCTTCATTTCATCTATTATTCCTCAAAAATATTGATTGAAACTCAATCTCAGATCACTATGACCAAAAAGGACCTTTTAGTAGTGGTTTTTTCCCTCTATAAATCCTTTCCCTATCTCTTAGGTGAAAAAATATTTATCTTCAAATAGAATTTTGCTATTAAGTTATATCTTATGAAAAGTGATTCCAAATTGAGGCTAATATAATGATCCTGATGATCCCAGAGTTTGAAATTATGATTGAATATATAACAATAAAATAATTCCTTTTGGTTGATAAGCTGAGTATAATTTTTTAAGCTTATTATTCTAAAAACATTTATCCTAAATTTCCAATATAGAACCTATCATTAATGATTTAAATATCATCATAGTATGGCCCAATTGTAATCTACTTGGTTGTTGGTATTTCTCCTGAATTTTTTTCATAATAACCTTAACTAATGATGAAAAGTTATTCAAAATTATATTTTTGGAAAAAAATAATAATCTTTTTAAAACTAGGTCAGAGATGTTAATTAAAATATGTGTTGATGAAGATTAACATTCCTCCATCTTGGAGTTTTGTAACTCAATTCCTGATAGTTGAAACTTTGGACAACACAGGATATCCCGAAAGGTCCTCGATTAAGGATTATTTTTGAATTCATTCTTCATGGACTCACAAATATTCTATAAATCATCTTCCACTTGCAAAAAGTTTTTCAGAATTTCCAAAATAAATTAATTGCACTAAATCCTATCATATTTTTTGAGATCTTCGATGATTGGGGTATCAGTATCATGGGACCATTTCCCCCTTTGAATGGATTTTCATATATTATTTATGTGGTAGAATATTTTTCTTGTTTTTTGATGCCAAACCCACTAAAATGGATGATTCACATATTATTAGTGAGTTTCTAAAAACCAACATTTTCCACCAATTTGGAACACAACGTGCCTTGATAAGTGACTCAGGAACTCATTTCGGTAATCAGAACATGGGTTCTATTTTGAAAAAAAGTGTGGTTGTATGTTAAACGTAAGCAACAAATCACCCCCAAAAAATGGCATGGTTGAACTTTCTATTAGAGAAATTAAAAAAGTACTTTATAGAATTGTAAAGCCCACCAAAAAAGGCTATCCTGGATGACTTGGTGAAGAACTTTTGGCTTATCAAACGTCATATATAACACCCAATGGTATGTCTCCTTTTAGGTTGTTTTTTGGTATAGAATTTCACTTACTAGTTCAAATCGAATAGAATTAATTTTGGGAAATGAAACAATGTAAGTTTTATTGTGAAAAATATGGTTAAGAGATATTATTGTAGTTAAATGAATTGGAGGATCTTCAAAATGGTTCCTATTAGAATTTAACTCTCTAAAAAAGGAAAAGGAACTCCATGAAAATAACATATTATAATGTGTATATCATGAAGGTTAAAAGTTAATAATCTTCAATTATCAATTTCAACCACTCCCATGTAAGCATAATTCTTGTTGGAAAGTCCCTTTTATTATTACTAATATGCACCCGTTTGGTGCAATGAAAGTCCAAAACCCTCTTCTGAATGAACATTAATAGTTAACACACATTGGGGAAAGAATCATTATGAGAGGACACACATTCCACGAATCACATTTACATACATATGATCCATAAATTCTACAGTATACCCACCACTATATAGGGGATACTAACCCACCAAATCAAAACCAGGGGCACCTATTCCCTTTTAACTCTCCCTCTATTCTTCTCTCTCTATCATTATTCTTTTTCCAAAAAATTTCATTTTTGACCACATCCTTCATCATAAACTCTATTTTTTCACATTATCTTTTGGGTGGGTGTGTATTTTAAAAACACTACAAAACTAAAAAAACTAAAAAAATTAAAAAAATAGAAAGATTTATACTTAATCACCCTATACATTTGAAATTTCATCCAACTATTTTAAGGATTAAAAAATAAACATTATTCATATATATTTTTTTATTTTCATCATGAATTTAGATAATGAATATTGTGGCAAGCCAACCATTTTTGAGTGCCTAATTTTAGATTTGGAAAATGATTCTTCCCCATCCTTGAAGAAAAATATTAGTTTTCATTCCAAGGTAACCTATTACCATATTTTCATTTTGATTTTCTTCCCCCCTAATTTTGAGTTCTTAGATTTTGGAATTTCGAGTTGAATATCCTACATTGGTGTTCTTGAATATAATAAAGGAATTTTCTAGACCACATGTGAATCACAATAGCCAAATTCCCTCTCATTATCCTTACAGTAATCCTCCTTTTGAATGACCATTCAGGCCTATAAAATCCTTTTCCTTGATAACAACATTACAGACCCAATACCTTGTCCCACCCAGTATATAACTTTAATTATATTGTATAAATAATTTATCAAATTTTATGTTTGGGTTCATGGATTTAATTTTGGGTGCCATTTAATTGTTTTTTAATGTGTTGTCATATGATTTTATGCATGCATCCGTTTTAGTGTAGGGATAGGTTTTAATTCAGTGTGTTTGGGGGAATGAACATTCAAATTTGTTAAATTTTATTGACAAATGTTCAAAGAAATTAAAAAATATAAAAAATAGAACAATTTTATTTGTGTATTAAGAATGTCAAAAATCACTTATACTAAACCATTGATTTTTTTATAAAAATTACAATTAGTAATATGTTGAGATAAAACATGGGTTAGGATATGTGTATGATATGTCTTCTATGTTTAAATTACAATATAATGAAAAAAGTGAAAATAATAAAAGAAAACTTATGTTATTGGGAGAAGTTATTTGTTTTGTAAATATTTCATCCTCTTATCCCCATAATATTTTCTTCCTCTTTTGTTTCTTTCATCACACAATCATTCCCTTGTAAATATGTGTTTTCATTTCTTTCCTTGTTTCCATTAAAAAAATTGTGCATTATTTTACACATGTTGATGTTTTACCCCTCTTTCCCTCTGTCTTGGATATTAAATTTCTATAATCCCATAGCCACAGAAAGAACCAAAAAAACGATTCATTATTGTACACATTTGGATAGTGAATGGAATTCAAGACCTCTTTAATACTCTAAGATTTTAACTTTTGGATGGAAAATAAGTGACCATCCATAAATAAATTCTTATCATCTCGAGGGTAGTATGTTTTGAGTTCCTAAATTTTTCCTTTAGAAAATTGAACATGAAATATGAATTGTTTTTAACCTTATTTATGTATCCATATGTGGTGGAATTCAAAATGGATGAGTGAAATGGTCTAAATCTCCCATGATTTGGGAAATGATAATTTTTTTATTTGTTACCGAGGGATAATGAGTTTGTTATGTATTTATATTTGATCCACCTGAGAACATACAAAAGTCTAAGTGTAGAAAATTTGATGTTATTAACTTTTTCATAACATTTTATTTACCCCCTTTAATGATTATCTATGAACATTTCATAATCGGTGTACAATATTCAGGTTTTAATATTAGATATATTTTTTAACATTAGTTGAATTAATCCACATTCAATATAGTTTAATGAATTAGTTATAACACACATCCTACTGATCTCATTTGTGTTATTATTGTTTTTTAAGGATCCTTATTAAATTTAAAATATATAATTTTAAGGAATATTTGTTGAATTAGACAATACGAATAGTCAAATGATCAAGAAAAAAAGACCCAAATAATTTGTGTTTAAACTAGAACTTCCATGAAGATTGAATATCTGAAATCAATCTAAAAGTAAAAATAATTATATTAACCACTAAAATTTTGGGTCCTATAAAAATCATCTTGTCTAAAAATTTCAAGACCCAAATCCATGATAAAGAGGAAAAACTAATGTATTGAATTCCATACCACCATTCTGTCATTGAATTGAAATTAATACACCATTATTAATTTCTCTCCTAATCTAAACATCCAATAGAGCTTATATTTTTCACTTTGAAATAGAATATATATATGGAATAATTTTTAGAATAACATGTTCAAATTTTGTGTAATTTTCCAATTCAATAACCAATTCACATTATTGGCTTCAAAAAAGTGGTGAGAAAAATAAACAGCTGAACATGGTATATTAAAAAAGCCATAACTTCATCTAAATAAGTCCAATGGACACAAAAATTTTAGAGTATATAGTGTAGATCAATATATAAAACTTTTGAGAATAAAATTTCTCATGATTCAGCTATCTGTTTATCCAAATTGGCTCAACAATTGGAGGGGACGATTTTGAATGAAAACAAGACACCACCTTGAGTTATAAATAAACCCCCTACTCACCTTGAAAATGGATTAAATTTCATTACTTAAGTAGAATATTTGGCATTAATAGAGACTTTATAATAGTATGGGAGGACTTGCATTTATGTTGTTTTAGAAAGTGATACCTCTCCTCCACTTTTATTGTTCTTCTTTGTGTTTCTTTTAAATTGTAATTATGTAAGATGGATTCAATTTGGTTACAATTTTAATCAAAGTTTCTTCTTTATACAATCTTTTAATCATCCACTATCTATTCATAAATAGTAAGTCTATTAATATTATTTAAATCAGGTCGATTCCATTCCCTTTATTTTCTTTCTCATTCAACATAAATTGTTTTTTTAATTATCATCACCTTTCGTGCGTGTGTGTGTGTTTGATGAATAACTCATTTATAATCCTATTATTTTCAATATATTTATAATTAATCAAAATAAAAACATATTACCATATTGACAATCATCTTAATGGAAGAGTAAATATATAATTGGGTTGAGTCATAATTTGGGGGTATTAAGTGATTGATGGTTTTTTACATTGATTATTTTAACATTAACATTGTGTAAGTTGGACTAAAAATGTCCTAGACTAATGAAATGATTATTTTGACATGTATATTACAAGTATTATTGGATCCATAAATACACTACCATAAGAAAAATTTAATTGTAATTATAACCAAAGTTAGGTTAATATGGGATTAAATCCATAACACTTGGGAATTATGATCAAAATTATCTTGTGAAGTGGGTGTTAATTTAATGCCATATAAACAAAATCTCAATGATCTCATAAGATTAAATACCCAATAACTAACTCACCCAAATATTTTCATAATTATTAAATAAATAAAAAATAATTTATAATTTTATTTTATCTCTACAGTCAAAAATTCCTCCATTAAAAAGAAAAACAACAAAAAATAATATACTATTAAAAAAATATCATCACCGAGAATTCAACACAATTTCCACTATCACATTTGAATAGAATTATACCCTTTAATGGTGGATAGGTGACAAATAACCATGAATCAAATGATGTTTTCATTTAGTGAGTTTCTGGGAATGGAATTTCATTTATGCAAATTTTCTAAATTATATTGGCAAGTGTTAAAAAATGAATAAAATAATGAAACATAATAAAAAATGGATTTTGTCATTGGAAGGTAAAAACATTATCTTTCTAAACCTTTGATCGTAGAATAAATTTTATAATTATGGTCGTGAGGAGATCAAACATGGTTTGGGATATGAGTCTGAGATCTTTTTCATGTTCATATTTTGAATAAAAGAAAAAAAAGAAAAAAAACCTATGTCATTGGGATAAGTTTTGTGTTTTGTAAATATTTTATCCTCTCACCCCCTTCAAATTATCTTCCTCTTTTTTTCTTTTTCCTCATAGTCATTCCTTATTAATAATGAGTTTCCATTTCAATCCATGTATTATTTTAAAACATTTGGGCATTGTTTTAACCATGTTTATGTTTTACCCCTCTTTTCCTCTCTATTGGACATTAAATTCCTATTGTTCCAAATCCATATAAAAAGCCCTATAAAATACCTCTTGATTATTGATCACTTCAGTATAGGGAATTTAAGCTGAGACCTCTTTAAAACTCTATGATTTACACTTTTAGTTGGTGAATTAGTTAAACCCTAGAAATAAATTATCAATTTCTTAAGAGACGTACGTTTTGAGTGCATATATTCTCTATTTATAAATTTTAGAAAGAAATATGAATTGTTTTCAGTAATTTTTTTCTTTTATAATTTTAGTGGAATTCAATTTGGTTGAGTGGAATTTAATAAACCTCCCCTGATTAGGGAAAATGAATATTTTATATTTTCTTGAGAGTGAGAATTAGTTTTTAATACTTTTATATTTGTAACACATGAGAACATTCACTATAGTAATTGTGGGGGAGTTTATGTTATTAACCTTTTCATAACCATTCATCGAATCCAAATAACTTTTTTTTAAAAAGTTAATAATTAGTGTGAAATATTCACGTTTTAATATTTAATATATTTTTTGAGCATTAGTTAAAATAAAACATATTCAAGAAAGTTTCATGATATAATAATAACTCTCAACCTAATTATCTAAATAGTGTGATTATTTATTTTTAGGTCTCTGTATTCCATTTCAAACATATCACTTTAAGGAACATTTTTCTATTCCAGCCATATGGATGGTCATATGATCCACACAAGAATACCCAATGAATTTGTGAAGAAACCAGACTGTCATTTAAGATTTAATTTATAGACTCAATCCCAAACTAAAAATCATTTTTTCTTCACCAATAATTATAGGTCTAATAAAAACTATCTTGGAAAAAAAATTTATGATGCGAATCCATGAAAAATGGTCATACAGATCTCTTAAATTCCAACCTACCATTCTGTCTGGGAATTTAAATCATCACAACATTATTACTTTTTGCCTTGATCAAGATATCCAATAAGGATAACATTTAACCATTTTTAAAGAAAAGCTATAAGTGGAACAATTTTTTGAATAAATTTTCAGGATTTGAGGGCATCTTAATATTCAAAAATCCATTCACATTCCATCTATAAAAGAGGTTGTTATAAAAATAGAAAACTGAACATTTTTTAGTAAAAAATATATAAACATGGATGAAAAATACCAATAGTCTCCAAATGTCCTGAATAGATAGATTTCATCAATATCTAAAACTTTACAGAATACAATATATCGAGATTCAGTTATATATTTGGTTGAATTGGAATGCCAATTAGAGGGGAAGCATTGGAATGAAAATAATCCACCACAATGGGCTATAAATACAACCATCTTCTCTGGTAAAATGGATGGAATTTCAATAATTATGTATTATTTTTTCAATTAATAGAGCCTTTTAAAGGGCCTTTGATTACGTTCCTTGATCTTGTTTCAAAAATAGATGCCACTCATCCACTATTATTTTTATTCCCCTTTATGATTACTTTCAATTGTATTTTGGGTAAGCTGGTTTAAATTGCATTTAAATTTTAATGTAAGTATTTCATTCAAATTCTATTTTTATCACCCAAATTCTATTACTAAATATTAATTTTCTTAAAATTATTTAATTCAATTTATGAAACTTTACCTCTTTTTTCATTCTCATTCAATCTAAATTATGTTTTTTATTTTTATCACCATTTGTGCATATGTGTTCGATGCACAAATCTTTTCTTAGCTTGTTCATTTTATTCTATTTAAAATTAATCACCATAAATACATATTACAAGATTAATTACCTTCTGAATATATGATTAAAAATTCCAATATATCAAATCTTAATTTAGGGATATTAAGTGATTTATGGATTTTTATCATTGAGTATTGTTTAAGATAACATTGTGTATATTGAACATAAAATGTCATGGTTTAATGGCATGTTTTTTTTGACACGTAGATACCATGGATTATCTGATATATAAATATAATAAAATAAACATGTTTTAATTGAGATTATAACCCTTTTTATTTTTGGTATTGGATTAAATCATTAACACTTGGGTATTCTGATCAAAATTTTCTTGTGAGATGGGTGTTAATTTAATGCAATATAAAGAAAATCTCAATGATATCATAAGATTAAATCCCAAATACTGAAATGAACCCAATATTTATAAAATTATTATATTAATCTAATTCAATCAATCATTTTATTGTATCTCTACGAACAACCCACCCCCCCATTAGAAGACAAATCGCCAATGAAAATAGACTATTAAAAAGTATCATCATTGATGATTCGACCCGAGTCCCACTATACACATTAGCAGTGCAAAAAACCCTTGAATGGTCAATAAGTGAATATTTTCTATGATTAAAATGAGGTTCTTATTTAGTGATTTTTTTAATTTAATTTCATTTTTGTAATTATTTATTTCTAATGAAAAGTGTTCAAAAAATGAAAATTCAAAACAATGATAAAAAATGGGTTTTGTCTTGGGCAGGTCAAATATCACTCTTCCTAAACCTTTGATATTGTTTATAATAGTTAAATTAATGTCATGAGGATATCAAATATGTGTTGGGATATGACTATGAGATATTTTTCATGTCCATCATTCAAAAAAATGAAAAATATTGAAAAAATAACACTTAGGTCATTGGGAGAAGTTTTGTGTTTTTTAAAATTTTCATCATGTAATCCCCATTAAATTTCTTTACAAATTTTTTCATTCATTAAACAGTAATTTCTTTGTAAATATGTGTTTCAATTTCCTTCCATGTTTCATTTTAAAAAATCATGCATTGTTTTACCATTGTTGATGTTTTACCCCTCCTATCCTCTCTACTGGACATTAAATTCCCACCGTCCCATAGCCACAAGAAAAACATCCACTAAAGAAAACTTGATTCTTATGATCTTTAGGATAATAAATTTATTTTAAGATCCCTTTCAAAATCGTATATTTCACTTTTGGTTCGTGAATGAGTGATCCTCTAAATTTTTTTATCATCTTACGAGGATTAAGTTTTTAGTGCCTATATTTCCAATTTAAATATTTGAGCATGAAAAGTTAATTTTTTTTGAAACATTATTTTTTAATAATTTTTTTTGGAATTTAATACAGATGAGTGAAATGGTCTAAACAACTTCTGATTGGGGAAAATAAAATTTTTATATATGTTGGCGAGTGAGAATTAGTTTTGTTATGTTTTTATATTTTTTGAACACAAGGACATGAAAAAGACTACGTGTGGGGGAGTTTATGTTATTAACTTTTTCCTAACTTTTTATTTACTTCCTTTAATTATTTCTTATGAAATTTTCATAATTTGTGTGAAATGTTTAGTTTTTAATATTAAATAAATTTTTTAGAATTAGTTGAATTTATCATGATTCAATTCCGTTTTAATGATTTAATCATAACACACATCCTTTTGATCCAAATTATGTTCTTATTATTTTAAGTCTCCTTTTTCAATTTACAACACATCATTTGAAGGATTAATTTTCCAATTCATCCATTTTAAGGGACATAAGATCCTCCCATGAAGACCCAAATAATCTATAAAGATATTGAACCAACCATGAATGTTGAATTTCTGGACTCAATACAGAATTCAAAATCATTTGATTCTCAACAAAAATTTAGGGTCCAATAGATATCATCATGCATAAAAAATTCAAGACTCATATCCATGAACAAGGGTCCCAACTGATGTTTTGAAATCTAGTCTAACATTTTTTCAGGGAATTGAAATCAGCACACCATTATTAATTTTTCTCCTGATATATTCATCCAATAGAGCTTATATTTTTTAAGTTTAAAGGGATGATATAGATAGCCGAATACTAGAAAAAATTGTTCAAATTTGGGGGCATCTTCCTAATTGAAAAATCCATTCAAATTTTATCCTTTGAAAATGTGGTGATAAAAATAGATTGTTGAACATTATTTAGTAAAAAAATACATAACATTAGATGAAAATGTAAAATTTCCACCAAATATTCAAATTTGATAGATTAAATCAATATATAAAAATTATAATAATATAATATATCTATATTCAACTTTTTTTGGCCCAATTGGTGAGCCAATTAGAGGGTTAGATTTGGAATGTAAACTACCCACTAACTTGGTCTATAGATATGTCTCACTCCTCTACATTCCAATTGTTAACATTTCATCACTTAAAGAGGTGGTTTGAAATTACGAGAGCCTTGAAAAGGCCCTGGGAAAATTTTTATTTTTTTATCCTGAAATTCCACTACTAAATTTTTATTTTTGTACTTTTTTACATTTGTTTTCAATTGAATTTTTCTATGATGATTTCAATTTCATTTCAATTTTAGTTCATATTTATTTTTCTAATTCTTTTTTAATTATCCACCCTTTGTTAATAAATATTAATTCTCATTACATTATTTAATTCAAGGTGAATCCCCTTCCATTCTTTTTCTTTCTCATTAAATTTTAAGGGTGATTTTAATTTTCATTATTGTTCATTCATGTGTGTTTGATGCACAACTATTTTCTTATCTTAGTCATTTCATTGTATTTATAATTAATCACCATAAACACAAATTATCATATTAATAAACATATCAATTTGTTAGTTAATATACCATTATATTGATTAATAATTTTGAGATATTAAGTGATTTATGGCTTATGCTCGTTGAGTATTGTTTAGGTTAAAATTGTGTATATTGAATATAACATATCATGGATTAGTGACATGTTCTGTTTAAAACAAGATTCCATAAATTATTCAAACCCTAAACACACTACCCTAAATAAATTAATTGAGATTAGAAACCTCGTTATGTTAAGGCTTGGATTAAAGCCTTAATACTGGGGAATTCTGATCAAAATATCTTGTGATGTGGGTGTTAATTTAATTAAATATAATGCAATGAACAATGATATCATAAGATTTAATCCCCAATAATGAACCCAGTCAAAACTTTTTCAAATTTTTAAATAAATCTAAAGAAGTCAACCATTTAATTTATCATTACAAATAAACCCCCCATAAATAAGCAAAATCACAAAAAACAATCAAATATTAAAAATTACCATAACTGGGGATTCGACTAGAGTGCCGCTATAAATATTAGTAGAGCACTAGACTGTTGAACTATCGATTGACTAAAATAGTAAGTTCTTAATATGAGGTTTTCATTTAGTGACTTTTGTGGAATGGACTTTCTTTTATTCAATTTTTCAAATGTTATTGAAAATTGTTCAAAAAAATGGAAAAAATTTAAAAAAGTTAACAAAAATTGGGTTCATTCTTGGGAAGGTCAGAAATCACTCATACATAACATTTTATATTATTTTAACTATTACAATTAGTGTTTTGTGGAGATAAAACATGGGTTAGGATTTGACTGTGATATCATTTTATAGTTCAACATTCAAAAAAATAAAAAAAGGAAAGAAAAAAAAGAAAAAATAAGTCATTGGGCGGAGTTTTGTGTTTTGTAAATATTTAATCTTCTCATCCCATTTAAATTTTCTTACACTTTTGTATCTTTCTTTATATAATAATTCTATTGTAAATATGTGTTTCTATTTCCTTCCATGTTTAATTACATAATTATTGTGAATTTTCTTAACAATGTTGATAATTTACACATCCTTTCATCTCAATTGGACATTAAATTCATAGTATCCCATAGCCACATAAAAACTACTACAAAGACCTCTTGATTCTAGGGAACTTTAGGATAGGGAATCGATGATGAGAGAACTTTCCAACTCTATGATTTTCACTTTTGTTTGGTAAATGTGTGAACATTTAGAAATAATTTTTTGTCATATTTAGAGGAGTATGTTTTAAGATCATATATTTTCTATTTAAAAATTTGAGCATGAAATATGAAATAGATTTCAACCCTTATTTATGTAACAATTTATGGTGGAAATCAATATGGATGAGTGAGATGGTATAAAACTCCAATGATTGGGTGAAATTTTAATATTTTTTGTGAGTGATAATGAGTTTGTTATGTTTTTATATTTGTTTCACATGATGACATGAACAAGGCTAATTGTGGGGGTATTGAGGTTAATAACTTTTTTATAACATTTCATTTACTTCTATTAATTATTTTGTATCAAATTTTTATAATAGGTTTGAAATATTCTAGTTATAATAATAAATGTCCTTTATGAGAATTAGTTGAATAAATATAGATTCATGTTAGTATAATCCTTTAATGATAACACTCATCCCACTAATCCAAATTGTGTGATTATAGTTTGTATGGTGTATTATTTAATTCACACCATATCATTTGAAGGAAGCATTGGGAATTCTTCCATTTAATGTGTTATATGATCCACACAAGAAGACCTAATTTATCTATGAAGAAAATAGACCATCCTTGAATATTGAATTTATGGAATTAATCTAGAAGTATAAATAATTGGATTCTCCAAAAAATATTCATGGTCTAATAAAATTAATCTTTGAAAAAAATTTCAAGACCCAAATCTATGAAAAAGGGTCTGAACTAATGTTTTTATGTCTAGCCCACAATAAATTTGGGAATTGAAATCAGAACATCTTTATTAACATTTATCATGATCTAGAAATCCAATACATCTTATATTTTTTTATGTCAATGAGAAGGTATAAGATAATGACCTTTTAGAATAATATGTTCATATTTTATGGTATATTAAAATTTAAAAATCCAATCACATTCCACCCATCAAAAAAGTGGTGATTAAAATGGACAGATGAATTTTTTTAGTAAAAATGCCATAAATTTGGCTATATAAGTTTATTTTCCTTAAAATCTACTTATTAGACATATTATATAAATATATAAAACTTTTATGAAGACAATATCTATAGATTCAGTTTTCTGATAGGAGAAATTGGAGAGCCAAGTGGAGGGTTATATTTTGAATGAAACAATTCCACCACCTTGGGTTATAAAAACATCCCCTCATATCCTTACAATGTGTTAGAATTTAAGCATGTAATTATTAGGTTTTGAGTTAATATTTCCTTTCCATGGTCTTGAGAGTACTTTCTATGATCTTTTATTAACAAGGGATACATCTTCTCAACTTGTATTTTTGTGCACCATTGCATTTGTTTTCAATTGTATTTGTGTAATCTTGTTTTAATTTTGTTTCAATTTTAATTCATGATTATTATTAATAATAACATTTAATTATCTACCCTCAATAATTAAATATTAATAATTTAAAATTATATATATTAATTTGAAATTTATTCACTTATTTTACTTTCTCATTCAATCGAATGTGTGATTTTAATTCTCATCATCATTGGTGCATTTGTGTTCAACACACAACCCTTTTCTTATCATATACAATTAGTTCTATTTAAAATTAATTACCCTAAAAAAATATTTCAAGATTAATAACTATCTTAATTGATGAGTAAATATATCATTGGGGTGAGTAATAATTTTGGGATATTATGTTATTGATGGTTTTTTCTCATGTAATATTATTTATGTTAACATTGTGTTTGTTAAACATAAAATGTCATGGATTAATGGAATGTTTTGTTTAACACATAGATTCCATGGATTATTGAAACCATAAATATGCTAAAATAGATATGTTTGAATTGATATTAGAACCCTATTTATGATATGGATTTGATTAATGAATTAATACTTGGGTATTCTGATCAAAATTATCTTGTGAAGTGAGTGTTAATTTAATGCAATTTAATGTAAAGCCCAATGATATATTATTTTTAAACCCCCAATAATAAACTAACCCCAATCTTTATAATTTTTTTAAATCAATATATATAAATCAATCACTCCATTTTATCCTTGTAAAACCCCCCATCGATTAATAAGACAAATCACAAAATAATCGACTATTAAAAATTTTCAACGTCGAGGATTCAACCTGAGTGCCACTGTACACATTTGTAGATAACTGGACCCTTGAATAGTCAATATGTGAAAATTTTCATTTCTTAAAATGAGGTTGTAATTTAGTGAGTATTTGGTAATGATATTTCATTTATGTAATTTGGTAAATATTATTAAAAAGTGTTCAAGAAAAAGTAAAAAAATCAAGAAGTGGACCAAAAAATATGTTCTGTCATGGAATGGTAAAAAATCACTCTTCTTAAAACATTGATCTTGTGATTAATATTACAATTAATATCTTATAGAGATCAATAATGGGTTGGGATATGAATGTGATATCTTTGTCATGTTCAAATTTGAAAAATGCAAAAAAAAAAGATAAATAGAACACTTATGTCATTGGGAGAAGTGTTGGGTAATGTAAATATTTCATTTTCTAATACACCTCAAATTTTCAACCTATTTTTTCTTTCTTCTCACAATCATGACAATGTAATTATGTGTCTCCATGTCCATCCATGATTTATTTCAAAAACTATGTGAATTTTTTTTACCCATGCTGATGTTTTACCCCTCTTTTCATCTCTCTTGAACATTAAATTCCTACTATCCAACAGCTTCAAAAAAACCCCAAAAAAATACCTCTGTATTATTTTGCAAATTAGGATAGGGAACGTAATATGATATCTCTTTAAAACTATATGATGTTCACTTTTGGTTTGTGAATGAGTGATCCTCTAGAAATAAATTTTTATCATCTTGATAGGAGAGGGTTTTGAGTGCCTATATTTTCTATTTCTAAATATAACCATGGAAAATGAATTGTTTTTTATCATTATTTTTGTAATTATTTGTGATTTAATTCAATATGGATGAGTGAAATTGTCTAATCCTCCCTTGATTGAGGGAAAAAAAATTACATTTGTTCGTTATTAATAATGAGTTTGTTAACATTTTATATTTTTTTCACATGATGACATACACAAGACTTAGTGTGGGGGAGTTGATGTTATGAATTTTTTCATATCTTTTTTATTTACAACCTTTAATGGTTTTCTATTAAAATTTCACAATTGGCGTGAAATATTCATTTTTTAATATTAAATATAATTTATGTGTAGCAAGGGAATTAATCCAGATTCAAGTAAGTTTAATGTTTCAAACATTACTCAAATATTACTAATCCTAATTTTGTTATTATTATTTTTTATGTATAAATATTCAA
The DNA here is from genome assembly GCA_963277665.1 of Viscum album. NCBI lineage: Eukaryota > Viridiplantae > Streptophyta > Magnoliopsida > Santalales > Viscaceae > Viscum > Viscum album. Next base: position 278,296,918 of record OY728126.1, read on the forward strand.
TTACCAAAATATTATTAGATGAAATATTTTCCAAAATTTTCTATTTGAAAGGTGATATGATCCATACGAGAAGAACCATAGAATCTATGAAGAATGTAGACCAACCTTGTAGATTGAATTTCTGGACTCAATCTAGAGGTCCAAATCTTTTAATTCTCCTACAAAATTATGGGTTTAATAAAATTCATCTTTGATAAAAATTTAAAGACAAAAATCCATGAAAAAGGGGCCCAAGTAATGTTTTGATGTCCAGCCCACCATTCTATTCAGGAATTAAAATCAGTTCACCAATATTATTTTTCTCCTAATATAGACAACCATTAGAGGTGATATTTATCATTGTGAAATATAAGATATATGAGGCATACATATTATAATAAATTTTTTCCATATGAGATAATATTCCTATTAAAAAAATCATATCTAATTTTGGAATTTGAGAAAGTACTGAGAAAAATAAACAGTTGAACATTGTTTAGTAAAAATCCATAACGTTGGCAAAATAATTCCAATGGCTACAAAAAAAATTAGTATACAGAGTAAACTAATATATAAAACATATAATAAGCTAATATCATGATATTCCGATGTATTTTTTTCCATATAGGTAATACTAGTGGAGGGGTAGATTTGGAATAAAAACCGTTCACCACCTTGGAAAATAAATACATCACCCTCCTATCCATGAAATGGGTTCATATTTCAGCACATAAAGAGGAGGATTGTAATGAATATATCCTTTACATGGGCTTGGGAGGAATTGAATTTATCTTTTTTTAACCTGATATATATCCTCATATTTTATTTTCGTTCTACTTTATGTTTGTTTTCAATTTTATTTTTATAAGGTTGTTTCAATTTCGTCTCAATTTTATTGTAACTTTAGTATTTATATTCTCTTTTAATAATATACCCACTACTCATAAATACTAATTTTCTTAAAATTGTTTAAATCAAGTTGAATTACATTCCCTTATTTCTCTTTGTCATTCAATAAAATGTGTGATTTTAATTCTCATCACAATTTGTGTGTGTGTTTTCGATGCACAACTATTTTCTTATCCCGTTCTTTTCTTTATATTTACATTTAATCCCCATTATCACTTATAACCATATTAACAACCATCTAAATGGATGAGTAAATATTCCATTGGGTTGAGTGATTATTTTGGGATATTAAGTGATTGGGGGAATTTTCTCATTGAGTATTCTTTAGGTTAACAATGTGTATATTGAATATAAAAAATCATGGATTAATTACATGTTTTGTTTAACATGTATATTCCATGGATTTTTGGAGGAGTAAATACACAACCATCAATTTTTTTTAATTGAGATTAGAACTGTAGTTATGTTATGGCATTGATTAATGCATTAACACTTTAGTATTCCAATCAATTTTTTCTTGTGAGGTGGGTGTTTATTTAATTCAATATAGATAAATTCTCAATGATATCATAAGATTAACTCTATAATGATTAACTTTCCCCAATCATTATTAAAATTTTAAATAAATCTAAATCAATAAATAATTTCATTTTCTCTCTAAAAATAAACTCCCACATTATAATAATAAATGACAAAAAACAATCAACCATTAAAAAGTATCATCAATGAGGATTCATCCAATGTGCCGCTATATAGATTAGCAGAGCACCAGACCCTTGAAAAGTTTAATGGTGAAAATTTTTCATGCTTCACTAGTATAAAGAAACCATATATATAGTATATTATCCATATGGTCTACAAGTCATGGTTCATTCCATAATTACATCGATCCCCATATTTATCATGGTTCATTCCACCAGACCATCATACCATATCTGAATCAAGGGCTCATGTCACATTGACATCATATCATATCACATTCTCAAGTCAGGATTCAAGGTAATTGATCCCATTCCACAAGGAGTATTATATCATTATCATCATCTTATACTTCACATGACCCTCCTATATGGGATATCTGTTCTATGATGATCAAGTTTTCATTTTCTAATTAATGAAAAATCTCTAAATTCTATATATTCACAAACAATAGGGTAAAAAACATATAATAACAAAAATTTTATATAAAATATGGGTATCATCGTCAAGAAACACACACACAAACATGTAAACAATATAAATCATTATTTTAATAATATACACATGCATAGACAAGTGATCAATATCCAACATCTGTCTCCCCAGTTACACATGTATACACAAGTGACGAATATTAAAAATGGTTTTATGTACATAATATCATGAAATTATTTAATTTTATCAACCATATGCAAAGGATACATATGGTACATAAAATCAATCCAAAATTGTGTTGATTTGAACCTGAAGAATTTTCAAGAGATTTGTCTCCTATAACAAATCTTCAGTCCAACCGATACATGGTTGTTCTATGATATCCCAAGAGTAGATTCAAATAAAAAATAAAAAGGGGTTATAGAATGTGATTATGAATGATAAAAAATTGAATATACTAGAAAAAAAATACATAATTATAAAAAACCACAATCAATAGTATACATTGGTATGATGTATGGAAGAAAATTCAATCTTTTATGAAACTATGAAAGGATGTGAAGAAGTTAAGATTCTGAAAATAGTAAAGAAAATGAGAAATCCCCATAATGAATAGATTTTCCTAATATATTTCTCAATTATGAACAATAAAAAAGGATTCACCCTATATTTTATTTAAATAAAATTGATCTGAGTTAATTGTAAGAATATGAGTTAGATTCAACTAATAAAGGAATGAATATAATAATAATTCCTTAAACAGGCACAAAATAAACATCTCACATGTTTTATATCTAAAATTATCAGAACCCATGATGACATATATTAATTTAATTAGTTTCATGTTCTATAATATCAAACACCTTTTCATGGTTATTTCTATAATGTTATAGTGTTGTCAAATAGGCTCTGTTTTGGTAACCCAATACTACTATCAGTTATGTTGTGGTGCAAGAACATATAATGTTTTACACTAACCATATCCTCCACCACTGTATGGTGTGGATGATTATAATGTGGTCTGCATTAGTACTAATACCACTATAGGATCATGGCTATGCCTATCTATATGATTGGTGGTCCTAGCCATAATACACAAGCATCCAATAGGAGAAATATTACCTACACCAGAAAGTGGTCCTTCCCATAGTTCATAATAAACATTCAAAACCCCATGTTAAACCACAGAAATATTCTATGTAATCAAGCCTAAATGTTTTAAAAAATCCCAAAAAATATTATATTGAATGTAAAATTATTAATCCTTGTAAATTGGAGGATGTTACAAATATCTAACCCTAATGAATATTTTCCTACAGATTTGTCTCTAATGATATATCACAAAAACAATATGGCCATTAAAGTGAAACAAATATATATGACTCATAGGTCTCCATTTATATCCATCCATAATATCTAAAGACTCAAACAAGTGGTACTGTTTTCTCTTTAGAAACATACTGCTCTATTCTAAAATCTACACTATATAATCCAAAAACAATTCATCTTATTCCATCTCATTTTCCATGAAGTCAGTCATGTGTGTAGGATTGACCACTTTTAATTTAGACAATCATATAACATGTTATGAATTCCATGATATTGGGGAGGGGTAGGTATTTAGTTATTCAATACTCTTATATGTTTGATGATATCAAGAATTCTCACAAACCATTGTCCCAACTTCATTTTCCTTCACAAACTATGATTCCCCATCCAAGGTAATGTGCAAATGAAAACATGGTCATCCATAGTGATCTAAAAAGGTCTTATCAACATTAATATTATGAATGATGTATGTTCTTAGTATTAACCAACTACTTACTTCTCAAAAACAATCTCCAAGTCGTCTCCTACATCAATCTCATCGCATCAATAGCTGCCATTCCCTCTACATGCTAATAGAGTAGTGAGAAACATGGATGACCATAAGGATCCTCCAAAGGTTTCATATGGATCAAATATTATAAAAAATTATTTTACAGGAACTCCAGAATGTCTAGAATATCATATCACACTGTACTAATGTCCTAGAATCATTTATGAAGAATATACTCCATGACCTAGATAATCACCTTCGATTATCCTTCAATATATTGATGATATATTTTACTCAGTTTTATTTGAGCCCCCAAATCCATAAGTATTCCTATCCAAAATCATGACATCAAACTAGATTCCCAATATTGTCTAATATTATATAAAACTCAATTAATTTTTATATTCACTTAGAATTAATGATTCCATAACTCATTAACAGGGTGGGTGTCTTTATTCATAAAAATGTATACAACTTTCTACAACAGATCAACTATTTCTCAAATTTAATTTTGACTTATCGTTGTCTGGGGAAACCCCATTACAAAATCAAAAATAAATATTTCCTACATACACATGAAATTGGATGATGTACACATTCTAGTCCATGATAAACCATATAGAACTTATAACAAGACAGGTAATAAGAAACAAATATTATGAAATATCTCTTCATTATCATCTACAAGATGTTTAACATAATAATGTAATATATCTTTTCTAAACCTGGGTGAAAACACCATGTTAAGGCCTGGGTGTCCCTCATCACCACATCTCTCATGTAATCAGAAACTATAATAATACCATTGAAATATATCATGTCACAAAATTCCAAGGACCCTTATGGAAAAGGGGTTATTTTCCATCTACCATTCAATAAAAATAGTTTATTTTTAATTAAACTGATGTCTTCTATTTCTATTGTGACCCATGAAAATATGATAACCATGGGAGAATATGTCCTTCCCCTTGGCCCATAGATAAATTCATTAACCATTCAGATAATAAGATAATCAAAAACCATTATTCTACTGATGCTTTGAATCCAGGCTCCTACATTTTCCTACTATGTGAATTAGAAATGGCATTACCACTCATTAGAGAATAATCCATCTCAAAGTAAAAATTCGTCAGATACTCCACCCAACACCTCTAATATCGATTCTTGTCTAAATATGATAATATGAAATAAATCATCTTATGGTTAATGAGCATTATAAATCTAGAACTAAATATATAATGGATACAACTATTAAAATCATACAAAACAACTACTAACTCTATTTTAGGTGTGTAGTAGTTTCACTCAATGGGATGTAACTAGAGAGATTTATACAAAACTACATGATCCTTATTCAATGGTATTACTCTTATAACAACACATAAGGAATCATCTTAAAGAAAATATCAATCCTAGATTCTAGAATGATCATAGTCTGATCATACATGGCTCTCATTTTCATCTCAAGGAAGTCCTCTTCACAGAAATATCTCTACTCGAAATTCTCTTAATTATTAGTAGGCCTAGTTATAGGAACTATATTATGGTAAACATACAATATAAACTATTATTAATTCTCAAATAAACTAAGTAACCTTTTGATTTCAATGAACTTTTGAGGAATTACCAAGATATTACTTACATTACATTCTTTTGGTCTATCATAATTCGTAAATTAGAGATCACAAGCCTGAGGAAACATAAAATTTTGGATCATGAAGTTTCACATTGAGAACATGGAATAGATATGAATTTATTATAATGTAATTAATATAATATCTAATAATGTTTTATTTATATCATAGGTCTATGTGTATATAAGGTTGTCATCATTGATGACTATTAAAAAATGGACCAAATATGGATAAAATATGTTATTCATTAGAAACATAAACACCACTAGTTCATTTTTTAACCTAAAGTTAATGATAAGAAACTAACAAAACATATATCTATATATGAACTTTTTTAAGAGTATCATCCAATATTACGTAATGTTTATTGCAGTTTGATCATAAGTAAGTCTTGGAAGTACACTAAAGCCCCAAAAATTTAACAAACACATCATTGATTCATAAAAATATGTATCTATTATTAATAGTAACATATTTTGGCATACTTTATTCAATACATGATTTTGGACTACCATATACTATCTTTTTGAATAATACTAGAGAAAACTAATAAGATATACACGGTTTGATAAAAAACATCACACAAAAATCTTGACGTTTCACCTTATGTTTCTTAAACTTTTTTAGTTTATTATGATATTTATGAATAGATATAAGTAATAATACTATCAATTTTTTAATCTAAAATTCATTCCCTATTATAAGTTGTAGTCTTATGATATCATTTGGAATGAAATCCCAAGATATGTTCATTACTGGTGGTAAGGAGGAATCGACAACTACCTCCACTATAAGTGTCACACCAATAATCATTAATATACTATCTCTCAAATAACTATAGTCCAAACTATTTATACCTTATAAAACATTCCTTTCGCCAATAAAAATAACTTTCTCTACCATATTTTTGGTATTGTATTCTCATCTCTTGTGTTTGACAATGTATTCCATGTAACTGGTCAATTAGTCCCTCCTAAGAATCAAATAAAAACATGTCATATTAACAATATGTAAGTTAAATAGATGGACATAACAAAAAACTAATATGGTAAATCATATATATCTATAAAAAGGATCATAATTTATACCCATGAGTGTATTAATAGATAATAATTTAGAATATAACCTATATGTACCTGACTATAAGCAATACATGTTCGAGTTATTTTAAATCTAGAAATCAAATGAAATTCCTAAAGACCATTTAGGTTTAGTGTTTTATATAATTTGAAAAAAATATTATAAATTGAAACTATTCATTAGAAGAGGATACTTATATTCAATATAAATGTTTTTCCACAAAATTAGTTACTTTTAAAATAAAATATCATTTATTTTCATGAAGTGTCTTCACCCTTTTATTCATTTCATCATATTAATCCATAATTATTCATTACCCTATAAAAAACATTGTATGATCATAAAAATATCTGTAAGGGGAATAAAGAATGAAATCTGTTAGTCCAATTAAAAAATGAAAATCTATAAAATATTCACATTAATCTCAATGTTCATTAGGATTTTGAAATAAATCATTTTTCTCATGAAAAAACACAATCATTTAACAAATATTAAAGCTTTAAAATCCATATAAAAAATTAAAACCAATTTTGGTGACATAGATCATACATTACATAAAACCCTTTCAAAACCCTTTCATTTGGAATAACCAGAAAACAAGAAAATAGTATTATTAATAACTGATGAATTAGAGATCTAAAATTGGAATCACCCATCTTATAAGCTATATGGAGATCACCAATGAGCTAAATTGTGGATTAAACCTTTTCATATGACTAATTAGGCTCACATATTTCTCATGACTTATAATTGGGCTCAACCCATTGAATAATCCATATCAGGCTCACCCATTAATTATAATGGGAATCAAACCTTCTTATATGTTGAATCAAGCTAACCTATTTTATATAATCCTCATGTGAAATTTCATTAATAATTAATTTTTATAATGAAACCCTTGGAAAAAAATCTTTTAGTCCCTTATGAAAAATAACTTCATATGAAAATACTCTATTTTTAAAAACATCTTTTTCAATACCAAAACACCCTTTTCATTGAAAATATATATTCAGTTAAAATATACCAAAAAATATGGAAAAGTATTTTCATTTTAAAAAACATGAATTATTGAAAAGGAATATATAAATTATGTAATATTCATAGAGGAATATAATTTTTCATCATCGTGTATGTTATGAATATAACATTTCTTTTTTTCTTTTTGAAAACATTTTGTTTAGATCATGTAAAAAAATTCCATATGAAATCCTTTGACAAAAAAAAATATATATAAAATTTAACTTATAATCCATTTATATCCATATAAATGATTATATAAAATAATATCATGACTGTTAATGTGGAGGAAAATATATAGAAATTAAATAGTTTAACATTGAGAAATAGATTTTTAAATCAATGTGTCACATACCACATTAAATATATGAATAATAATAATAATGATGAAATAAATATTAACAAAATGTTATGTAAAACAATATATGTAAATTCATGATATGACATGTTAATGGGTTTGTATATACACCGCATAATAGAAATGTGTGTGTATAACATCATAATACGGCTCGATGAAAGTAGATTGAGATGAAGTCCCTTAAACATTGTAATCAGTCAAATCATATGAACCATAAATGAAATAATTAATAAAATTAAACATTGAATAAAATTAAGATAATGAGTTTCATGATATCATATATCATGGGGTAATATATATAAAACTTGTATGAAATAAGTGATAATAATGCATAAAAATTAAAAATAGAAAAGTGAGAGAAGAAACCCTTTCCTATTTTTTCCCTTTAGTTTTACATACATTAACCTCCAGTATAATGGTTTAATGACTTTTCATAACTCAATCCATAATATTAATAATATTTATAATACTGTATGTTATTATTCTACAAAATATTCTGCATAATTCATTCATTATATTTCATTATTTCATGGTTTTAGGGGTGTTCATTTCATGGTTTCATGATCAGTTCATTTGCGTATAATTAATTTTGTTCTTGTAAAATGGGTGGTGATGGGTTGTATTTATAATTTTTGGAGGGGTGGTTTGAGGTGATTAAATCATAAATATTTTATATTTAAAGCCAACTATACTAAGGTGGAAATATGTTAAATGAAATTTGATGATAATTAATTTTTAAAATGATCTTCAAGGTCTCTAAATACACCCCAAAATCCATTAAATAATGTAGTTTTATGTATTTTATGCCATAACCTTTTAACTATAACCGTTTTCATTATTTTTCCTATATCTAGAGAAATATTTTTTTACCAGGGTATCATTTTTAAACCAAAAAATGAAATATATTCCCATGATATACGTTGATTTTATTGATATATATTTCAGATAATTATACTTTATAACCAATATAAACTACAATTTAACTATATAAATTATTTAGATGAAAATTCATTTTTCAAATAAAATGCCTTATTTTTCACTATTCTTCAAAAAATTAACTTTTCAGAAAATAACCAAAAGTAATTATTATATTCCAATTTAAAAAAGTCTGTTTATATTTTCAAATAAAATATATTATTTATCTACTTTTAAATTTAAAATAGGTGTGCTGTTAAAAGGCGTCAAAATTACCTTTTTGAAAAATATAATTTTTTATGCATTAAATTGAATTTATTATTATATTAAGCCTGTCAAAAATATTATATGAATTTAAAAACATTTTATTGGATATATAAAATATAATTTCAATTAATATATTTCACTAATAGTGAATAGTATTTTTTTAATTAAAAAATACCATTTTGGGAAAAAATTTCTTTTTTTATTAAAGGGGCTTCATTTATATTCAATTGTTTTTTAAATTCATTTATAAATAATTAGAAATTAATTAACTCATTTTTAATCCATGTATAATCAATATTTTTATAATTTAATTATCCCCATTCATTTTCTTAATTCCAACAGTTAGGTGATTACTATCACATAATATTATGTTGTTTGTTTGACCATGATGTGGTGTATCTTTTATGATAAGGAACATTATATTACCATTAAAAATTTGTGGGATTTTACATTCACCCCCCAAATCACTACTGAAAATAAGGACATTTGCGATGGGCCATTTGCGTCGGGATCCTGTCGTTAATGTGCTTTTGCGACGGGGGTCCGTCGCAAATAGCCCGTTACGGAAAACGGGGTCGCAACAACAATTATTTGCGACAAGCCCGTCGCTAGAAGTATTATTTGCGACAGGAATATTTCCCGTCGCAAATATTAGTCGTTATATTTAAATTTTTTTTTAAAACTTATTTGCGACGGCCCGTGGCAAATACGATTTGCGACAGGCCCATAGCAATTACTATTTGCAATGGGCCCAGAGCAAATAATTTAAAAACAAATATTACAAAATTATTTTAATTAATATAATAATAATTCTATTTGCGACGGGTATAGTATCTGGTCGCAAATAATATAAAAAAATAAAAAAATTATTAAAAAATTATTTTAATTAATATAATAATATTCCAAATATTATTCAAAAATAAAAAAATAAAAAAATATTAATAAATGATTTTAATTAATATAATAATAGAATTATAATTAACAAATAAAAATAATAAATTATTAATAAATTATTTTAATTAATATAATAATAATAGAATTATAATTCAAAAATGAAAAATAATAAAATATTAATAAATAATTTTAATTAATATAATAATATTAGAATTATAATTCATAAATAAAAAAATATTAAAATATTATTTTAATTAATATAGTAATAATAAAATTATAATACATTTAAATATTAAAATAATTCAAATATTACAAAAACATATAATTAAATTATAATATTATAAAATTTTAATAAATATATATAATTTAATATTATAAAATATAAATAATAATATTATTCATATTAATATTATTATTTCAAAATATAATATTTTTTATATTTTATAATGAGACAGAAACTACGAATAGAAAAAAATTCATATTTTGATTTAACAAACTTTATAACATAAAAACAAACTCTAATATGAAGGAGGGGGGAGGGGGGAGGGGGGATCTGCAAATGCTGGTGGAGGAAACTCCATCCCTAACACACGAGTGAGTCGGCGCATGTACTCCATCTGATCTTACTACTGCTGCTGCCACCGACTCATCTGCTCCTCGTACAGCTGCTGCTGGCGTCGACACTCCTCCTCATGCTGCTACTGCTGCTGACGCATCTCCTCCTTCTCTTGTCAGAGACTCTCTATCAGTGCAGTCTGAGATCGTAACTCATCCTCATACTATGTAGCAGAAGAAGATGCACGAGCTCCTCTCGAGATGGATGCCGACATCACAACACTGCCATAATAATCTCCGGGAGTCAATCGAGAGCTGATACCAACTACCCGGCCCTTCTCAAAGGCATACTGTGTGGCCTGCATCCATGCCGCCTCATCAAACTGACGGCCACTGGTTTGATCTGATGACGCAGCCTGACTCTCAGGCTGGGTCTGTGACACTGCGGCCTCATATGACTCCTGTAGTTGCAATTTAAAATTAAAATTGTGAATATATTATATGTAGTTAATTTTTAAACTTGAAAACAAATAATACTGACCACGATGTGACGCTGACGATCAGCTCTGAGCTCCCCAGTAGCAGGATCACTATACATCCTCTGATATACGTCGTAATCCGTAATACCAGGGTGCTCGACAGCCTATAAGAATAAAAAATAAACTTTTAATATTTATAGTTATATAAAATATTTATAAATAATATATGTACCAGATGCTGTCTGTGAGTACTGAAAGTACGACTCCCAGCTCGATGAGTCACCTCCTGTCTCCCCCGATTCTGCCTCCCCACCGATGATCTCCTCTAAAAGGCATCACTCAACCAGTGCGCACATAATCCATCCCATGTGTGGGATGAAATATACTATGGTCGGTGCACTCTACAAGAGTCATCAAAAACTGATACTCCTACTTTCTTCATGGCCGCTCTCCTCAGGTTGTGCAAAAACTGACGAAAGCGATCATGCATGACCACCTCCCATGCATCATGGATGGCGCCACGCATGGTATCCTCGATTGGATACCATAAAACCTACAAATATATCAAAATACCAAGTTAGAAACAAAATAATTTTCTAAATAAAAATTATTTATTTACGTACGTACCAACTAATGGCCGAACATGGCCTGCTCCACATCAATGGGAATCTGCTCCCATGTGGTCCGAGGCTGAGAGAAATAGTTGCAAAAAATCGCGCTGCCCTTTCCGACTGCTATATGAAGAAAACTGTAAAAATAATAAACATTTATTATGTTAATAGATTAATGAAATCTTAGTCAAATCCACAGGTTATCACATAGGTTATCACACCTCTGTGTTTGTGGATCAAACCCAAGACGTGGATGTCGCTTGGGGACGGGGTCAGGAATCATCAATCGTGCAAGACCACGCCCCCTCCACGTACTCCCTGAAGCACCTGCAGGCTGAGGGTCATCTGACAGCAACTCATCCATATCGAAAGACATGTCAGCATCCGTCAACTCACGAAATGAGTCGTTGTCCATCTGAAACAAGAATATGTTAATGTTGTTAGAAAATAATTAATAATTACTATTATATATACATATATATTAGTTATGATTATATATAACTACCATGGAATTCTATCAGTGTTCATCTTCATCATCATCTTCATATATGTCAATATCATCTTAATATTCCTCCTCAACATCATCGATATCCATTCGAGTTTCAGTTGCTTCATCTCTTACCATTTCAAATTCATATGTGAAATCATTAACATCATCGTCATCACTGACTCTTAAATGTGGGGTGTCATCATCGATACTCATGTCTCTTTCTAAAAAAGATTGATTTTGATTAATCTCTTGAAAAACTTCAATTACTTTCACATCAGTGAAAGTACATTCACTTTGACTAAACTGATTGTCTCAAATTTTGATTTTTATTATACTCCACCAATCAGTCAAGTCTTTTGACGTAGCACAATACTTTGCGTAATAAACATTATGTTCCTGTTGAGCCAATAAGAATGGTTCATTTACTTCGAGAACACTTTTACATTTAATATCGATGATTCCATGAGTCGGATGAACACGCACGCCTCTCTCTGTTTCCAACCACCGACATTTGAACATGGTTATGTAATGTTGTCCAAGATAACAGAGATCAATGATTTCATCAAGCATGCCATAAAAGTCAACATAATTTTCTCGATGATGAGATCCTTTCAAGCTAACTCCACTATTCATTGTTTTTTTTGATTCCCCATATGCATGTTTATGAATTCTAAATCCATTCACCACATATGCATTATAAGTTTTAACAATTTTGGAAGGTGGGTTACTCAATATACATAGTCGTTTGTCAACTTTATCAGCATGTCGAGACACCTGATAATTTGTGAAATAATTATCAATATAGAAAACTATACATTGAATGAGTTGCTAAAAGATAAAGAATTTATGTTACCAGTTTTTGAAACCAATGAGAGAAATTTTTCTGTCGGCGTTCTTTGAGAGCAGCTGCTGTAATTTATGGAATTTGTTTCTTGTTATGATTATCATAAAACCTAAAAAAAGAAAGTTATTTACTATAACATAACTGATAGAATAAGTGATATAAACAATTGTAGTACAACTGATGTCATCTCTTCACAATTGAGCAGAACGTACGTATGAGCTCTGTGATGTTCATCATCCGAAAGCCAGCGTTCATGAACTCCACAAAAACTAAGCTCTGGCTGGTTGAAAACAGATAATTAATTGTCGATTTCATCAATTTTCCTCTTGTTCCGTCCCATTCAGTTGTGTTTTGAAGGATACTCAGATTAAAAATAATGGGAGCAGAAAAAAGATATTTCCTCTTGCAAATAAGCTTCTGCAATAGATCCTTCGATAGATGCTTTGTTACGTACTTTTCTTTTCAATTTTTGCACGCATCTTTATAATGGGTACATCCATCGAAACTATACGAGACCTCCACATTTGTCTTAATATGGAAAATATAATATCAAATGTTCCATTGAGTTGAAGAAAGGCGGAGAAAATATTTTTTCCAGTTTGCATATAATTAAAACAATATCTTCTTCAAGTTTTCATAGAGCATCATAATCTGCTGTAGCCACACAAATGTCCCGAAAAAAATATGACATGTCTGTTATGGAATCCCAAATCACAGAATTCAAAAGACCTCTTAATCAAATGGGTAGAAGTATTTCCATTATAACATGATAATCATGACTTTTTAATCCAGTAATATGACCATTCTTTACACATCTACCCAAATTGGAAGCACAACCATCTAGAAGTCTCAAATCTATAATCCACTAACAAAATAATAAACGGTTTTCTTTAGACAGTGTATAAGCTGCTTTTGGTTTCAGTAACCTTTCTATTCTGACATTCTCAAACAGTTCCAGTTCTGGACGCCTACAAATTTGGGCAAGATCTAAACGTGCATTTACATTGTATTTTCTCTTTCCTGGCGTATCCAAAACTGTATGAAACAAATTATCAAAATTGTTCTTCTCAATATGCATGACATCCAACATGTGGCAGACCAACAAATCATACCAATATGGAAAATCTCAAAATATGCTACGTTTAATCCAATTGTGTTCTTTCCCAAAACCATAAATTTTCTGTTGGTTTATTGTGGGACCAAAAGTGATTGAAGGTAATGAAAATACAAATAATTTTAACTCTGAACCTGATATCATTTTTTGAGGTCCATACCTTTCAACTGTTCCTTTTCTAAAATGAGATCTGTTTCTTTGAAAACGATGATTAGCTGGAAGAAATCTGCGATAACAGTCAAAATAACACAGTTTCTTTCCATGAATGAGCATAAATTCTTTGTTCTCTCCCATATATTAAGGACATGATTTCTGATCATGTGTACTCTAGCTAGATAACATCCCATAAGCTGGGAAGTCACTAATTGTCCACATCAATGCTGCTCTCAGTATGAAATTCTGTTTCATAGAAACATCATATGTACTGGCACCAGTACTCCACAATAAACTTAATTCATCAATCAATGGTTTCCAATAAACATCAATATTCTTCTTCGGATGTCCTAGAATTAGTAAAGTCAAAAAGATATAAGGCTCCTTCATCAACATCATTGGAGGTAAATTGTACGGAGTTAAAAAAACAGGCCAACATGAATACTGACTACCATGGAGGTAAATTGACTAGATGAACCTACAACATCAATATTCTCCTTTCATCTGTGTGTTTAACATTCTATCTCCACATGTTGTATTTTCATTCACTTTTACCACCCCATTGGTGAGTAGGTTGATAATTTTGAAAAAGAATGCAAATATTTCATGTGGAGACATAAACACATAGATGAAAAGAGAATTGTATATAATATAGAAAATTATATTATTTTAATATTAATAATAAAATATACTAATAATTTAATAATGTTATTATTCCTAATTATTGGTAATTATTCCAAATTATTGGTAATTATTCCTAATTATTGGTAATTATTCCTAATTATTTGTAATTATTCCTAATTATTGGTAAATATTGGTAATTATTGGTAATTATTGGTAAATATTGGTAAATATTGGTAAATATTGGTAAATATTGGTAATTATTACTAATTATTGGTAATTATTGTCAATTATTACTAATTATTGGTAATTATTGATAATTATTACTAATTGTTGGTAATTATTGATAATTATTACTAATTATTGGTAATTATTAAGAATAAATTACTAATTATTCTTAATTATTGTTAATTATTCCTAAATATTGGTAATTATTCCTAATTATTGGTAATTATTGTTAATTATTGGTAATTATTTTTAATTATTGGTAATTATTACTAATTATTGGTAATTGTAACTAATTATTGGTAATTATTACTAATTATAGTTAATTATTGGTAATTATTACTAATTATTGTTAATTATTGGTAATTATTCTTAATTATTGGTAATTATTACTAATTATTGGTAATTATTCCTAATTATTAGTAATTATTCCTAATTATTCCTAATTATTGGTAATTATTCATAATTATTGGTAAGTATTCCTAATTATTGGTAAATATTGACAAGTATTGGTAATTATTGGTATATATTGAGAACTATTGTCAATTATTGGTAATTATTACTAATTATTACTAATTATTGATAATTATTACTAATTATTTGTTATTATTACTAATTATTACTAATTATTGGTAATTATTACTAATTATTGATAATTATTACTAATTATTGGTAATTATTCCTAATTATTCATAATTATTCCTAATTATTGGTAATTATTCCTAATTATTGGTAATTATTCCTAATTATTGGTAATTATTCCTAATTAATGGTAAAAATTGACAATTATTGGCAATTATTAGTAAATATTGGTAAATATTGGTAATTATTGAAAAATATTTATAATTAATGACAATTATCGGTAAATATTAGAAAATATTGATAATTATTACTAATTATTACTAATTATTGGTAATTATTGTTAATTATTACTAATTATTGGTATTTACTGTTAATTATTGGTAATTATTATTAATTATTACTAATTAATGTTAATTATTTCTAATTATTATTAATTAAATCAAATTAATTTTAATTTTTCATAATTACTGCTAATTAATTATAATTACAGCTAACTATTTTAAATTAATTAATGTTTAATTGTCTCTAATTACTGTTAATTATTAATAGTTATTCATAATTATTTCTAATTAGGAATCAAAAAAATATATATAAATTTAAAATAAATAAATAAAATAAATAAAAGGAATATTAAATTAAAATTCAGATAAAAACCTTAAACTTGATGTCAATGTCGAGCCACTGTAGTTGTAGGACACCACCAACTGCCTCCTCGAAGTCGGAAATTTTTTTTACAACTGAACGTCGTAAGAACTTCAGAGTGAAAAAACTGTAATGGTTGGCAGTATTTATAGGTTAGATTAATTGTGACGGGCTTATTTGTGACGTAAATCCCGTCGGAAATAAAGATATTTGTGATGGGACCCGTCGCAAATAACCCCAGTCGCATTTAATTATGGGCGGCATTAAAACGGTTATTTGCAACGGGTCCCGTCGCAAATAACCCCTGCCGCCGGAAGATTTGGGACGGGACTGCAGTCCCGTCGCAAATGCTCTTTAACCGCCGCCGGTTATTTGCGATGGGGTTAGAACCCCGTTGCAAATAAACTTCGTGCAGTTTCGTGCATATTTCATGCCAAACCATTTGCGACGGTTAAAAGAAACCCGTCGCAAACAGTCTTTAACCACCGCCTGTTATTTGCCATGTGGTTAGAACCCCGTCGCAAATAAATTTCACGCGGTTTGGCGCACAATTTGCGCCAAACAATTTGCGACGGGTAAAAGAAACCCATCGCAAATAAGCCTTTCTGTAAGCTATTTTCGACGGGAATAATTCATGTCGCAAATAACCCGTCGCTATTATCCATTTTTCCCGTAGTGAATGTTGATAAATTTCTACCTGGAAGTTTGAACTCATGACCAGAAAACTAGGTGTTTGAGTTTTCAAAATTCTTTTGCTGAAATCCCATATTGGAACAAGGGTTAATGAAACATCTATTAGAAGAGAGAGAGAGAGAAAAGTCAAAAATTCATTTGATATAACACATACATTGTTTCAATGAAGGAAATAGTGGTCATTGATGAGAAAACACTCACTTAAGGAATTATAGAGAGTGAAAGAGAACTTGATCATGGGAAGATAAGAATCAAAAAGTAATAAATAAGTGATGAGTTAAAAGTGTGTTAATAGAGGTAAACATATAATGATTCTTTTCATAATCCTTTTCCAAAAAATAATCAATTATTTCAGTTCTTTTACTCTGAACATAAATAAATATAATTTAATGAATAAAATAATTTCATCCGTCAATTATTTTTTGCCAAAATCACACCATTCCTTCAATTGATGAGTATTCATGTAGAATTTTCATACCTGAAGCATCACAATCAACTCCTACAGATCTATAAAAGTAAAAATATCTATTATCCATGTCATTGGAAATTCACCAAAAAGAAAATAGATAGTACAATATATTATAATTCAAAATAATTTACCATTATATGAATAAAAACATTGTTAATTTCTAAAATTCCACATTAATACCCAAAAATACAAATCGATCATTTAAAAAATATATATCTTTAAAATTATCCAATATATTATAGACTAAAATTGATATTCAAATATCAGAATGATTTCGCCATCTAGCCCTTAGAGTTAAATTTTCATATTTATCTCTAAATAACATCAATTACTCTTGAAATTTCATACCAAATAGTACATACCAAAACATATAATAATCATAAAGAAAAAATATATAATTCAACCATTTTTCATCAAATAAAATACAGTAATATTATACCTTAATCTTATAGAATTACCAAAATATTGATCGTTCTTCAGAATGAAATTAATAACTTAATCACAAACTCATTTGTCTAATCTAATGTAAATGTATAGTATAAAACATATTTCCATAAAATCAACATATGAATTATACATCTAATATATTAACTTCAAATAAATTTACATACTAACTTGGACATAACATTTTCCAATGGTAGGTGCTCCACCATTTTCTCCCTTCAATAGTGGGTTCAACTCATGAGGCCTTTATGGACATGAAGGGTGGTCTCTTGATAGGTGGGATGTCCCCATTTTTTTCCAACAAGATAATTAATATTACATTACATGACATATGAGAAACATTCACAGAGATAAAATTTAAATATTTTACCTCACCTGTTATCTCATGCCTTTTATTTTTTATCCAAAAAAGTATGATCCCAAAATTAGTTCAAATTTGAAGATCATATAGAGTAGATTAAGTGAAAATACCTTGAAACTTATTTCCATTAATTCAATGTAATTGTAACCAAAATAGAGTTTTTATCATCATAAAAATATGAGTGAATTTTACCTAAAAATTTTAACAATACTTAATAAATTCATCCCAAAAAATTATCACATTTTCAGCATTTTAAAAAGGCAATAGTTTTATCTATCATATGATTCTAGATTTTTAAAAACAAAACCTAATATTGAAAAATCCATAGGAATTCTGTGATTCCCCTGAATTTTATTTTTTACCACTATATCATAAATTTGAAAACTCATTACACAACCACATCCTTCATTCAACTTATTTCTTAAAACACAAACCATGATTTTTCATCTTATTCCATTATAATTAGTTCCTATAATAACATATGTGAATTATATTCTTATGATTCATTAACATCAACCCAAAAATACTTCATATCATGAACATAAGAATATAATAAATACATTAAATCCAAACATTTGGATTTATTTTATATCCCATTTATCTCCCAAAATAATGTTCATCCTCTAGAAATTAAATGGTCATTCCCTTTTTGTAATTAATGTTTCTAAGAGAGATTGAAACACTGATATCATTAAATAAAGTGAAAATATTATAACATGACCCATTAATTTTTTTTAAAAATAATTTTTGTTACATACGCCAAATATTTACATATGGGTGATTTGAACACTTTGGAAGTTGTCAAAAAAATTTGAACAGGATTTGACAGTCAAATCATCCTGATGGTATAAGAAGATTATGATAGCAAAATTTCCTTCCATATTGATATAAAATCCTTAATATATAGAATAAATATTATTAAAAAATTATAAAATTATTACATGTTACAATGAATATAGTCCCTTTAATGATAATACTGATAGAAACTCTATAATATTTCTTAGATCGAATCCTTCATACCTATATTGATTACTTTTCTAAATCTAATCAAGAAAAATATTAATATTCTACTAAAAATTATTCACATTAGACCCATAAATGTATTTAAATAACAGTAAAATTAAAAAAATCCATAAACATGAAATGCCATGATGATATCTATAACTATTAAGAAAACATCCTAATTTCTAATGTTATCTAAACCCTACTCAAATAACAACTGTATGGACCCAGACTTAAAAATTACATTTTATAGTATTTTTAATACATAAATCACTCTCATTTTCATAAGATAATTTAGTATTAGAGTTTTAGATAATTTGGAACAAATTTTATAAAGTAAACTCATATAATATAACTAGAAACCTATACTCAGTATCAAATTTTCCACAAATGGTATCCCCTTTTAAAAAAACATTTTTACTTTCCATGAATTATCATCCCATTTAAAAATTTCATCTTATTCATCCCTACACATTTTATACCTTGTGAAAAAAATTAATAATATGGAATGGTCATCAGATGCTCTGTAAGGGACATAAAGATGTAAAATCATCATTTTAGGGAAAAACAGGAAAACCCATTCAATATTTACTTTTATATCAAAGATCATTAGGATATTGATATAAATAATTTTCACCTGAAAAAAAATAAAAATTTATCACAAATAAAATAATTAATACCCATGTCAATAGATTGAACAAATTTTGGTGAATTAGAGCATCATTTACAAAAAATACATTCAAAACAATTTCAATTATAATAACTACATAGAAAATATCCAATATTATTATTACCAAAATCATTGGATATCTATACTAGTTATCACCTTTCATATAATCTATATTGAGCTTACCTATGACCTACAATGTGGATCAACACATTTTATAAGTTATATTGGGCTCACCCATTCTTCATGACCTATAATGGGGCACTGACCCTCTTATAAGCTATATTGGGTATACCCCTAAGCTATAATAGTGATGGAACCATTGTATATGATATATCTATCATAGAAATTTCATTTAATTCTCATGTAAATTCTCATGGATAAAACAAATTCCTCATAATTTTTTTTTGAAAAAACCCTTTTAATCTAGTATGAAAAACACTTTTGTATAAAAAAGGGACATTTATTTTTAAACCCAATTTCCATTACAAAAACATACTTTTTAGGAGAAAATAATCAATTCCAAAATACCAAATAAGGAAATCGTTTTTTATTTAATAAAACCAGTAAAAATTAAATGAAAAATATAAATTAAATAATATTCATTGAATCAGAAGTGTCTATATCACCTTGTATGTTAAGAATAGAACATTCCTTTTACTATTTGTCAAAATATTCTATATATAACATGAAAAAAAGTTCAAATTGAAAACCATGAATAAAATTATAAATGAAAATAAAAATTTGTTTATAATACTATTATATCTATATAAATGATAATATAATATAATAAAAATAATATTAACCTGAATTAATGGATATGAAAATTAATTCATTAAATATTTAGAAAGTTGTTTTAAAATAAAAGTGTCTCATACCACTTTGAAAGATTTGAATCATAGTACCAATGTTATAATCACATTAAAAAATATTAAATAACAAGATAATAAATAAATTAATGATATTTTATATCAATTGGGATGTATATAAACATTATAAAGGAAGGTGGGTATATAACATCAAAATATAACTCAATAAAAGGAGATTGAGACGAAGTCTATTACACACTGTAATAATTTGAATAATATGAAACATAAAAAAATGTTATAAAATGAATATTTTAATAAAAATTAGATAATTATATTATTTATATGTTATATTAATGGTTATTATATATTCTACAGATAATAAATTTGTGGCGAATAAAACATAAATATCTTAGATGCAAAAGTGAGATGAGAAACCATCAATTATCACTTCCCTTTTGTATTTCATACCATAAAATCCAGTATAATGATATATAGAATGTTACTAACTTATCATAAGAATATATTTATTTTCATAATACCTTATTATATGATTTTATAATATCATATGACCAATTCGTTAAAAATAATTCATTATTTTAATGTTTCCATGTGTATTTGTTTCATGGTTTCATGATCGCTTCATTTGTGTATAATTATTTATATTTTTATAGGATGGGATTACAATGGTATATATACAATATAATATTAATAATTAAATTTTATAACTATAAATAGTCCCATATATAATTTTTCTTTCATATATGGGGATGATAAATGTTAATGATGACTCTTTAGTTTATTTTGTCCGATTTTCAGAACACTGTGAACATGTTTTGTATCATTTTATATTATGTGAGTATATTAGTCATAAAACATGAAATAGGTTATAATAAAAATATTTCAGTCCGATTTAACCATAATTGCACTATTATGACAAGTCATGCAGGTGGTAATGGAAAATAAAAAATTAGTATTCACAAAAACGGTTGACCGACATAATTTGGAAAATGGTTTCATTTCATTGTATAAATAGAGGTAATAAAAACAATGTATCTAATATATTCCATTATAAAAATAAATATCCAATATATAAATGTTTTTAGATTTATCATCCATTAATGGATGAAGTAGGGGAGGTGAGATAAAAAAATGAAGATAAATTAATAGAGGTGCTTTGAGAAAATTACATCTTGAATGTCATCTCCTAAAAATATCCCTAAAATATATTAGAAATAGTATTTGGGTGATACTAGAATCAAATTTATGTGTGAGAATGGGGAGGATATGGCTTGGTAATATTTGAGGATCTTCATGGCTATTAAGATAAATGGTTTGGTGATAGTGGTATTTATACGTGATGAGAGTGGTTTTAAGTGATTAAATAATGATTATCTTATAATTAAAGCCAACCACATTGAGGTGGAATTAATTTCCATGAATTTGGAAGATAAATGTGGGTTTAATGGTAGGTTTGGTTTGATAAATACTTCAAATAACTATTAAATTTTATAGTTTTTGTGTATTTTATGCCTTTACCTTTAAACAATATGCCTTTTCATTATTTTACATATACCGTAATAAATCTTTTTTTTACTCTGGTAACTTTTTTATACCAAGGGATTAAATTTATTACAATGAACTAAACTTGTTTTATTGAATTATAATGAAATAATTATACATTAAAACCAATTTTAAATATAATTTAACTATATGAATTATTTATAAGAAAAGTTAGTTTCCAATTAAAATGCAGTATTTTCTTACTATTCATCAAAAATTGAAACTTGTTAGAAAAATAAAAAAACACCCTAATTTTTTTTTTATTTTACACTATAAAAAAAACTTTATTTTTTCATATAAAAATTTTTTAATTATAAAATAATTTTTTTAGAATAGTAGTTTTGTTAAAATTCATCAAAATTCTCTTTTTGGAAAATATAGATTTTTATAATTAAAATTGGATTTATTCTTACTCAAAACCTATCAAACATAGTGGATGAATTTAAAAAGATTTTATTTGATATTAAACTTATAATATTCATTAATATCATTCACTAATAGTGATTAATTTTAATTATTATGATAAAAATCTATTTTGGGGATAAATTTTTCTTAGTAACAACCCCTCCATTATATTGAATTGGTTTTTTTAATTGTATAAAAACATGGTGATAATCTAATTAGTTTTATAAATATTTTAAATATATACATTAAAATTTTAGTTGATATCTTTAATTCCTTCCATTCCAATCGATACGTATTGACTATCGCATGATATTAAGTTGTTTTTTAAGCTCGAGGTGGTATATCTTGTTTGATATTTAACATAGTGTTTCCATTTAAAATATTTAGGATGTTACATAATTCGATAAGAATGTAAATCGAAAAAAATTATATATAAATTAATATGAAATGCATATATGAAATACGAAAGAAGATAATATATATTTAATAAAAAGTGTACCTCATACAGTTGATCATCCCTCCCCCCATCATTCTAAATTTTGTCCACATAATAGAATTTACATCTATCAACAATATTTTCTTATAAAAAATTTCATAAATCATATTGTTAACTAATTTATAATGAGTTAGAGTCTGGTTCTTATGACCCTATAAGGATTCCTATCTCATATTCTATTCATACCACACACATCTCTATGAAATTATCTATAGTGACCATTAACAAAATTGTTGAATATGATCCATCAGTCAACACTAAAACCACTTTATCCGTGGTCTTGTAAAATATTTGGAATAAATATCATTGTTTATATATTTAGAGTATGATGATATTCCTTCTAACACTAACATGGATGAAGAATCTCTTCTCTAATCTTATTTCCTACCACAAACCTAAGTTAAATCGTTAGACATTTACAACTTTCTACAAGAAGTGGTACTCACCATAGCACATGTTATTAATTTAGTTATCACCTAAGTGACATAAGGATTCCTAGAGCTTTATAATCCTATATATAACTCATTATCATCATGTATTTATGAATTAAATCTACACATTTCTTTAGTTATTACCTCTTTTGTTGGAGTTTAATCTCTAATATTTGGTCCTTCTACATCTCATTCCTAGAAACGATTTGATTGATGTTCTACACCTCAGTGAAATGATTAGTGTAAGAAGATCCCATCATCTATCCCTAATGAAGATTCAACAAATACTTATCATAATATTTATTTAGTTTATATGGAAATAATTCTTCAAATAAGATGTACTTAATGGTCACCCATGTAAGATCCTCACACCATACATCAAAGTTCATGACTCCCTACTGCATCCTAGTAAGTCAATGAAGCACGAACAAAACCTACCATACCTATTGATCTCCCAAGGAATCCTTTATATATAAGATCCACTTTATAATGAAAATATAGTAAATGATATCTTGAGGGACACTATGGACCTGAAAGGTTGTATGATCCTAAATCTTGATGTCCTAGGAATAATCGACCATTATTTTTAGAGATCCACCACCTTGAAAAAGAATGATTTAGAAGAATCCTGATCAAATTGAATCTTTCCCCTAAACAAATGTTGTATGAATAGATACATCTTCTATAACATTATCATCCAGACCTGTTTCCATTGGTGTTCCTCTTATATACCATGCAGGAGGGATAGTTTGATATTCTAAAAGAATGAATATGTTGAATATAATAGGTTGTTTATATATAACCTAGAAGAAGATTATAGGCACCCAAATATAATTTTTATGGAAAACCTATACTATGGGATACCCCAAATAAAATTCATAACAATACTTCTACTACCCAAGTGACAATAGTTGTATTAAATACCTATTCATTAGTCTAAGTTACTTATATATAAAAATGAGCAAGAATTTTTTTATTAATCGTACTATAAATATAATATAAAATAGAATAAATAAGAACATATAATTTCATTTAATTAATTTGACTACAATGTATAGAATGAAATATTTTTATATTACATGTGGTCCAATGTTTCTAATCATGATTCATAAACACACTCAAATCCCATAAACTGCACAACACAACATACATAGGATCATCATGAATCGTCAAATACATTACTGTAATTGTATTCCCATTACTATAAACTAAGATGTTCATCGTATAGGTTATATTCAAGAACTTATGTGACTCCCCAAACCGAGTTCCACATAACCTAACTATTTTTTACATTTCTCTACACGTGTTCAAGAATACAATAAAAGGCAAGCCTCCATCTATTGATGTTTATAACCCCCTATCCCAAAAAATGCAATCTGGTCTATTGTTCCACATAAATCCATGCATTCCTACTCATATGCACGATGTTTCTGACAAGTAGTGAGGGATTGAATTATGTATTTGGGATATTATACCATCAATATCAACAGTCATACACCACACTAATATACATTTATATATAAAACCCTATTCATACACAATATAATAAAAAATATTAAATTCATTATCACATGGAATTATTGGTATCATAGAGACATAATACTAAATAAATAAAGGACCCCCAGTGTGGAATGTTAACCAATTTATAATCATGAAACATTGAATATAAATAAATATTTTATATCATTTATATGGTGTCTATTCGAGTAATTTCTCCATCACCATGCATAGTATCCTCAAAACCCTATAAATTGTCAATTTACCTTCAATAGATGTAGATTCATGATTTTTTTCATTCACATAGAGATACCTAAGTAAGGTGTCAGTATAAAAAATGTAGGACACCATAAATGTTTCCTTAACATATGTGAACATTCATAAGAGTTGTATACACGAATAATTTATTAATGAGTAATAAAATAAATAATTTAACGCACAAATACAAATTCATCATGATATAGACAACCCACCATGAACCCCGATCAAATATTCTTCAACACAATGTTGTAATTGTAGTCATAGTGGATGTTTTGAACTCAATTATCAATAATGAAAACAAATATAATAGGATTACCCATAACTACAACAAGTCTTCTGTCATGCAAAATGGATATTGAGCATCATCTCTATTTTTGAATAGTTTATAAGACCACTATACTACATCTCATTCACTATTAAAGCCATTTAGTCACTATATAATACTAGTTCCTTTAGTCACTAATTAAATTTGGCACACCCATACCCTATGAAATGTTCCATATTCTTCATCATCACATGTTGCATACACTCCCTCTATAAAGGTTAACCAATCCCAGAGGGACCACCAATAATTTTATAAAAGATGAAAGACCTCAAAGGAAATATATTTATAAAAAATTATATATAAAATATTTGAGTATAAATATTGTATATCATGCATGAGTATCAGTAGACCCCCCACCACACACACACTTGTGATCAATTTCAAACATGGGTCTAATGGGATACTAAGGAAAAAACTTGTGATCAATATCAAACATTGGTCTTGTGGGATAAAACCCACTTATGATGAATATCAAACATGTATCAATAAAAATAAGAATATAATGTAACATTATTCCATAAACCATATACAAGGTCTCTATATGGTAAATATAATTATACTCAAGAATGTTTATGTCAAAATTTGGATTTTCCTTGAAATTTCTCACTCATGTCAAATACAAACTCTAAATGGAGAATGACCAAGCAAATAAATACATATAAGATATTAAAATAGAATATAATAAGGGATATAAAATGGGATTCAGTAAGGTAATAAATCACAGAGGGTAGAACCATAACACTTATAGAACAACAACCATAATTAATGGTAGATCTACATAAAATCTATGGAATAATTCATGATTACACTTGGAATAGTGACTTGATGTTAAGAGGTCAAGATTCCAATGGTCCTAGATAAGTACAATTATTCCCATAAAGGAAGGTATCACCCTAAATAATTGCATAATGAATTATTAATGCCCAGTTTTTTACTATTCATTCATAATAAATCATCTATATATGATGACTAGAGAGGGGTTGATATAGAATTGATTAATAGTTGAATGAGAAGATTATTAATGAATCAAACCCCTCTCATAATGTTCTCACATGTCTCATCTTCAAAAATATTGAAACCCATGAAGATATGAAGCCATTTTGGATGTTTAAAATTTTGAAATAGTTGTCATTGGGGCTTGGTGATTCCCTCTATCGCCATAGTAGAATGAAAATTTCATAGGTTAGGAAACATGAAAAATCCACTAGATAAGACATACTTTCATATCCTCTCCCATTACTGATTCACCAGGCACAAAATAATGGTTTGGTGAGGATTATTTGTTCAGTTACATAGGAGGGATCATATCATTACATTAACATGACCATGCTCAACCTCAAGCATGTTATTCTTAATCTTGTTACATAGGTTTCATTTAATAAAAAACATCCAACTCTATATTTTTTTCAGGAATCTAGTGTTAAAAAATATCCAAAACCCATGTTTTATCCACCAACAACCTTCAACTCATCTTAGGTATAGGTTTTACAACAACATGGCCCAAATAGAAATTTATGATTTATCATAACTAATATAAATATACCTTATATAAATGATTTTGATAAAATCTAAATATAAAATAATTTGAATTAGGAGAGGGAAGTTGATATAAGTAAAATCTAATAAATTTTTAATTATACCTTTTTCAATATGAAAAAATGTACATTTGACTAATAAAATTGAAAAATAGCATAATATTTTAATTTAAGGATATCTACTAAATTTCAACAGTACCCAATCCATTTGAATGTAAATATACCACCATTTTGTGTTTTCAAGTCATCTAAAATATCAATATAATGAATTATGAATCCTTTAATACTTTGGGAATCAATTTACATATCCATCCACTTCGAAACATAAGAAAAAAATAAAAAATAAATAGATATTTAACACATGTTACTAGAATTAATGATCTAATCAAGGTAGAATATGTTAACTTTTATCTAAATTAAATAATAAGTAATTAATAATATAGATATAATATTTATTTACCCAATGTTTGAAATATTCACATAAAAATTATTAATATTTTTTTTACCATTTCAATCCAGAACCCTTAGTCATCACTTTTTTTCAAGGTGAGTTCATTAAAATATTGTTGTACAACATGATAAATTAGTCGGTAATTTCTATGTGCTCAAGTAAATATAATTTATTCAATGTATGATATGATTTAATACAAAATGGTATACATATCTACTAAAATTTTTCAGACTATTCATTAAAAATACAATTTCAATTATATAATAATATCAACATCAAATGTTAAACACACATGTGTTATGTACCGTTAACCGATAGATCCTTGTAGATAAGTTTTATTTTCCATGTATGATTATACTTAACCTAGAAAAAAGGGATTAAATTTATCAAAAAATAATTAAAAAATGAATAGAAGTTTTTTTAAATTTAAATTCATCAATTAAAATTAGATAAATATCAACATACCTTATAAATGGATATTACTATTAATAATGAATTCATTCTCTATCTTCAGCCACCATTACCAATAGTATAGTAAAATAATTCACTATAGTGAATAATTATAGGGAAATAACATTTCTATGTGATGATGATTGGATATAATTATTTCTAGATGTTCGGTAAGCCTGATTTAATTTATTTTTTTACATAAAATAATGTAAACATGCCTTATAAATTGATTTTATCTATATATACATTTTCATGTAAATTTTTTCTTTAGTTGATCATTAGAAACATCTCTATCATAATATTTGAGTCATGAAATTTGAATATACGTAACTAAAATAATATAAATTCAACACATAATGATATTATCCTTCAATAAGAATAAAAAATTGTTATTCATTATTGATTTAGTTAAGAAATATTTTCACTAAATTTTTATTGTGAACAATTTTTTCATAACACATCCATTTATTATTATCCTAAAAATGATGGTTTATGTTTATTACATCAAATCCCACTAACATCAACATTTTTTTATGCTCACCCATCGCTATAAGATATGTAAAAAAAATTGCATTTTCATAAATACTATTCTAAATTTTCATTATTTCAATATCATGATATAGAAAATAAAACTTTGAATAAGTTATTATGAAAAAAATTCACTGTTTTCATCACTTATTATTTTATATCTATATTGAAGTTTCTAAAATATTCTATTTCACATCATTTTATCCAATGAATAAAATATTCAAATTCAAATGAATCATTTATGTAATATTTTTATACTTCATTACTAAATAACACATATATAGGATTTCTATATTCAATTGAATCATTTTATTATGTCCTAATATACAAGAATATATTATTTCCAATAATAAATCCAAGATAATGGGTTGTTAAAATTATTATTATAGAGAAATAATTTAGGTTTAAAATAATATTTAAAAGCTACCCATGTCAAAAATAAATGTCTTTTTTATCAGGATAAAATATCTAGTTTAGGGAAGTCACCAATGGTAAAAAAATAAACTAATTCATTCTGTTTTGTATTCTCATTGATTAATCAAATGTTTCTATAAAATTATTCTATAATAAATTAAAATCCATGATTAGAGAATTATAGTATACATTAATGTAATTTTTTGACATCTTCATTCCAAAAATATTCATTAAAATGAGGATATTAAAATACACTATACACTTTAAAGGAGGTAGATTGAAAAGTTTTAAAATAGAATGTAATATTCCCCCAATTTTTATATAATTTCTTGAAATTGATAAAACCATTGATGGAAAATTCTATATTCACCCTCAAATTCTCTTTTATTTGTATTTTAAAATTATAAAATTATGGTTAGCGGTAACCAACACAAAATACATGGGATACAGGTTCAAAAAAGATGAATAAAATTTCAAAATTCCACAAATACATGCACATAATATAAATAAACCTTGAGTCATGTGTACCCATAACATCAACAGATATGTAATATTTTTAGCCATCATCATCACAAGGCCCAATTTCATTACTATCCCTCATCTTCCATCAGAGAACCCAAGCACTATAAAAAAATAGCATTTAAAACCACCATAAACCCCTGGAACCATTGTAGGCAACATTGATCACTATCATCCTCATCTCAAAAACAGACAACATGATGTAAAAAAATCATGAATAAATCAAACATGTCGTATTCACAACGCCATCGTGAGTTGAACCAGTCAAAAAAAACAACACTAGATAAGAAGAAAGAAAAAAAGATAACCACATGCATAGTACATGCTGAAATATATTGACCACTCAAACAGCACCTACCAATGATACATCCAATCCAACACACTAAGACAATGAGGAAAGGAGCGTTGGATTTAGAATCTACAGTAGTGTTTTTCATAATGATATAATAGAGATCCATGTTTTGCAGGGAGAAAAAACTGAAAATCAAAACATCTAATACAATAAAGTACCAGTAGATTTTCCACATCACTAGTTGAAGATATTGAAATCAATTATGAAAAGATTCAAAATTCAAGGAAAATAGCGAAAGAGATTGGAAGAACAGAAGAACGGAATAATGGAAGAATGGATGAACGGAAGAACCAGGAATCCTCAACAGCAAAACCTGACTGCGAATCCCAACACATCTGAACCCACCCTGACGAATACCATGAAGGAAAAAATGGAGTTTGAAATACCGGATCATGTCGACAAAGCATGTGTGATTTGCAGTCGAGGAACTGCATCCAAAATCCCTATTGTTGATGATAAAGAACAACCAAAAAAGATGATCCTAAGGAATAAAAAAAGGGAGAAGAAGATGTAGAATATAGAAATTGAGGCTAAAAGGCATTTGCATCATGAATTGGAATTAAACCCTAGAGAGGGGATAAAATCTCTCAAGGGAGATCTCTGAGAGAGAACGTAGCCATCGTTCGGATCTGATGTTGCGAAAATGCCAAATTCACATTTCATAGGTTCAATGTCAAATCAATATATAATGAATCATAATTGATCAATGATTTTTAATCTTTCAGTTATCTATCTAATAAAAAATTTTATTTTAAAAACAATTCTATATCATGTTATATACATTGTTATATAATAATAATAATATTTTATGTCATTTTTTATAGGGAAGTAAAAAAATTAATTGTCGTGTGATATCATCATCTATTTATATTTTTTATTACAATCATCCATACATTCAGAACTAATAAATGATTTACATGTACATATATAAAATCATATATTTTTTTATTTATTTTAATCTTATCCTAAATAAAGCATAAAATCAATAGAACATTTATATAAACATGCTTACTCTAGCATCCTAGAGCACATGGTTACATTATTATATTGTATCATGATACAAGGAATAAATTCTCAATGAATCGAATAGTTTAGTAGAAAATATAATAATTCATAAATCTCATATTTCATATGAAAAATAGAAAAAAAAACATAGGGAATGTGAAGATCTTTCATCCTTGAAAAAAAATTAAATATTCCATATTCATATTGTGGGGAAATGAAAAAAATTATTGTGATGTATGATGCCTAGTAAGGGTTATGTACAGTGGAAGATATCATGGTTAAATAAAGTACAATAAATATAAAAATGTTTATAATAGATGAACCATTCCATTTAATCAATAAATTGATAATGAAAACAATACAGTAGGATTAAATAAAGATAAAATGATTCTCTATAAATAAACAAAATTTATAGAAACATATCTATTGATATGAATGAAAATAATAACATGAACATTAAAAAATAATTTCATAATGTTGGAATGCATAAAAAAATAAATATGGAACATAACATCAAGGTATTTTTCAAAGATGTTATAAACTAAGGATAGTTATACACCAATAAAATTTTTAAGTCTTTCAAACTTGTTTTTCCTGTAAGCAACCAACCTCGGTCAACCCAACCCCTCACTAGAGAAAGCCAAATACAATGATTGAAGCATGTTGTTGATTTCCATGGGATAAAAACAATTATAGTGAACACAAAACATATCTTGGGAATGATTTCTCCCATGGTAGTCCAGCATGACCCATCCATGGAACGATATGACCACAATAATATCATCATAGTCAAATAGACTAAACAACCAACCAATGCAACACAACATAAGAAAAAAAATGATATTATAAATAAATATCTTCATCATATACAAACGTGTCACAAAGGTCTATATACATGTTATATTATTTAGAAGTGCCAAAACAAAAAATAAATGGGAACAAGAACAAACATGGAATACATATATATTCCAATAGGTATAATCCTCAAAACCAACTCCACGTGACACAGTTCTTGGGAGGTCCTGCCTCTATAAAAAATTGTGGACTATGGAAATCAAGAGGAGCCACCCCAGATAATAGTTCTTTTTTCCTTTAATTATTCCCTATAAAAAAATTATATATAATCTCAAAGGCATATATTGGGTTTGAGGCACATTTCCTAATAGGACACCACCATGAATCCATTTAAGTCTATTATCCATGAAAACAAAATTAAAAGTTTTAAAACACTTTTTAAAACAAAACCATATTGAAAACAAACTATCTTCAAATAAACCATCAAATTACATTTCTTATTCCATGTAGAATAATGTGTATAAAAAAAACATGACTCAAATAGAGAAACAAGTCCACATGGAACAACATGATAAATATATACAATTATTTATAAAAAGAGTGAGATTAAAAAACAAAAATAAATATTCAATAATACAAAAATGTAAATAACACACATGATATAAAATCAATATGAAAAAAACTGTAATGACCCCCAATATATCACCCTCTCATGTGTCCATAATGGGTTGGTTTCTTGATCTCAAGCATGACTCCCTTAATGAAAGATGCTACCAACTAGTAGAAGGTGTACGATTTGTATAATTGGGAGAATATACACCTAGAATATTGTAAAATATATTGGAAATATATTGGTAATAATACATATGAATGCAATGAAGAACAATTGAAGCCATATATCATACAATAATGAAGTAAAAGAATAACCAACAACAAATAATAATTAATAATGTAATGATTATCCAATAAGTATCTAAATGAAATAATAAAAACAACACAATGAAAAAAATCTACCTACAAAAAATAAACCCAAAATTGCCCAATCCCTAACGCCAAATTAGACCAATCACCAAACTCCTTCATGTTGATCAAGTGAAAATATCATCAACATTGTCACGTTTTCAAGTAAAAACTAGCATCTATGAAATCTTATTGGGTACCAAACGGTGACTCAAATAGGGTTTGAGTAAAACCCAGTAGTTAAAATCCACAATGTCAATCAAAACCAGACTAGTTATTAGTGTATTTAATCAAATAATAACAAATTTATTAATTAATAAATTAATATAATACAATAGACATCCTACCTTAACACCATACTATAATTTTTATTATCATAAGGCACAACCATGCCAATAATAACCATAAATATAACCCCCCAATGTTTTGAAAATAAATATAGAATGCAATCTATCCATTAAACAGAACTTTTCCTCTTCTATGTTTTTAATTTTGAAAAACGGTCATCTAGAGTTGTGTTCAGTAACTCATTTGGTGTCTGATAGAACAAACATGAATTTTTAGTTAATAGTAACATACCCTTATAAATAGTAATATGAATAGTAATATGACCCTAATGAATAGTAAATTTTATTATTATATTATTTTCTTATGGTTAGAAGATAATAACATATTGGTTAATTTTTCATTGTGATAAAGAAATAGTTGTAGAATTAGAACTGTTATTTTTTGAATTAAGTATGATATTATTTAATAGTGAAATTAATAATATTAAGAAAATTATTTTTCAAAAATGGATGTCACTTTTTAATTCTACACATCAAAAAATTGTATGGGTGAATTTTTGGGATTTTTCTAAAATACATGATTTTTTTATGAATAGTAAAAATACAGTTTTGAGTTTTCGGTAGTTTAATGGCATCATAATGATGTAATAATTAGATATAAAAGTATGGTCGAATTGTATATAGAATCATAGTACATGAGGTATCCCAAGTGGATTAAACCATGTAAAAATACCATGATAAAGCCCATGGTTTGGCAAAAACCACTAATGAGGTGTCCCTTTGAAATTATTAAAAAATTACCTCTCTTTTTCTATAAATACCCACTCATCCTTTCATTTTCATTCAATAAAAATCCCTCATCCTCAATGATATGGTGGTTTTACCTCTCTAAGAGTTCGCCCAAGGTGTCCATAAGCCCCCAAGGTTCCAACCTTCAAGATCTAGGAGTTATTCTACAAGGTAAAGGAATCCTTCATTATCTTCTTTAAGTCGACACTTCATTTGTATTATCTATTTGAAATTCATTTCTCATATTTTGGTGTTTGATTTTATTTATTATTCTTACTTTATGTTTATTTTAATATAATGATGTACTATTTTGTTCTCATCATTTGATTTTATGAAATTATAAGTGACACCGTTAGGCTGCCGAATTTTCATATGGGATCTCTTAAATTTTATTTTATTTTCAAGTTCATCTCTATTCTTTTTCTCTCCTCACATCCACTGTCCAAATGATCATGATAAATCCAGTAACATCTATATACTGAATTTATATCATGTTAATGGAAGAACCATCATAAATATTCATACTCCCTCCCTTTAATTATTATAAATGAAATCGACGTCCATGAGGATCCGATTTATAACTTTCAAGGATGATGATGTTCCGTTCTTCAATTTCTTCTTCATTCTGGATCATGAAACCATATTAATGGATGAAACCGACTATAATATATGTATTATAACCTCATCAATATTCAGAAACCAGAATATGTACATATAAATAAGTTATATGAAAAAGCTAGTTCATAATAATCCAAATACCGCCAAATCATCGAAGTGGTTGTCATCGAATGATTCATCCACATTCTATGTAACCAAATGAATGAAATAACCAGTATCAATTTTGTATGTTCATAAATAATTTTTTATTTCAATCCTGGAGATTTATAACCTTTCCACATGAACTTCATTACTTAAAAACAATTGAACGGAATATGAAAATAAAGGAAACGAACACTCTAGAATGACGAAATTCCATACGATAACATATCAATAAATACATAAATAAACTAACCAGAATTATGGTAAACTAAATAAATTTCTAATATGTTCTGAAATAAGTTATTAAAAAGTAAAATTTCATATTCTAGGACCTTAAGTACAAGAGTGGAACAATTTTGGAGTTAAGGTAAGTGTCTTCCACCCGAACTTCCATTTTCATTCGGGATACTTTAATTGTCTAATTACCTCAATAAAATTATTATGTATTGTTATGTACTCATCATATATTATGTTTGAGTATCATATATATGTTTAGAAACCAGAATCCTTCCTTATTTTATGCATAGTTACACGACATAAATAGAACATTCAAAATTGATTCCAAAATAGAAGCCCGGTTCAAGGGAATTTCTTCAATTCATATCTATTTACAAGGGCACTCTATAATCTGTTTTTTGGAAACCATTACATTTATAACAACTCTCATTTTATTAGGAAAATATTATCTTACTTCACTTCTGTATTTATACAAATATTTTCCAAAATAACTCTTCTTTTCAAAATAAAAGAGTATTTGTCTCAAAATTACTTAGTGATTTTATAAGAGTATTTTCATTTAATTCAATGCTCTTGTTAATTCAATGGTATTATTAGGTTTAATAATTTATATAGTCATATACCATATGTTATTTAATGGTTTATGAATAACTTTATTGTGGATGATCTATCCTAAAACCATTCATCATATTATTTCGAATGGTTAGGGTTTATGGCCAATAATTGGTGAAGGTTAGTTTCATTTCATATGATAGTTTCAATATGAATGTATATGTTGCTTATGTTGATCCTTGCTCATATAAGGAATGAATTGGACTTATTATGTGATGGGTGGAGCCCTCTATATCCCCTCTATGCATCGGTAGGTCTCATGAGACAAACTATGGTCTTGGCACGAGGCCTTAACAAAATGATTATTTTATTGTCCTAGCCCAAGGCTTGGATGGTATGGTTATGATGTCTGGAATATTCACTTCCCTCATTATGATGCTAGTATTTTATGTTCATGTTATTATTTGACTAGTAGAATATCCATTATTATGTTTTATTATGTCATTATTTACTCACTTCATATTCCTACCATAATGTGTTCAGCTTTATTATTAAAGGCATGTGTTTTCAATTATTCACCATGTCTAATGTTTATATTATCTTCCACTATATTGCTTACACTTACTGAGCATTTGAGATCACCACTTTCTTATGTTTCGTTTTATATGGACATGAAGAAGTAATTTATGAATGACATGCAAGCATAATCTAGGAGACGTGATGTATCTAGTGGAATAAAATAGTTTTCTATTTCCATTCATGTTGTAATGGTTAAATTATGTATGGAACTTGTTTCCAATAATACTAAACTACTCAGTCTTTCGGGATTCATATTACTTGAATGTATTCCAACATAATCAAATAAGGCACCAACTCTAGGCAACTGGGGTCGGGTCCTTACTGTTGGTATTAGAGTAAGTTTAGTGTAGAATTTGGGAAGAGTCCCTAAGCTGGTCTTTGAGGATATAAATACAATAATGTCCTGGTATTTTGTTAAGGAATAGATTATGTGGATCTTTCAAGAAATACATCCCTATCTGGATACGATCAGGTAGAGGCGTCTCTAGCACAAATGTGTCTGGGGGTAAAACCTGAAAACGCTATTTTGAGCAAGACTCGAACGATAACTGGTGCATGACAACGGGCCTTGTTGAACTCTTCGTTACGAAACTCCAGGGGGATATGCATAGGATAATTCACATTTTCTTTACAATCCATTATGAAGGATTTAAATCTAAAATATTTCCTCAAAGAAACCATTTTTTGAATATGGGATTATCCATGCGTAGGATCTCAATTTTTCTATGTATTTTTAAGTTATGATTATACATTATGATTCATAACCTAATCTAGTGTATGCCATTATCTATATATGGCACCTAATGGATGGAATGGAAATCGCACGAATGCACGTGTCCTTAGTAGGGATTTTCCTCTGACGCAAGATAATGATGTTGACTCTGGTGCTGTGAATGGTGCTGAGAAACTCATAACAATATTGGGACAACTTACTCAGGTTATGAATAATAACCTTACTCATATGGAGCATTTTGATCCACCACATGGAGGAGCTATGCTTGATCGCTTTATTTGACAACAACCTCCATCATTCAATGGGACTACAAAACCGTTTGTAGCAGAGCAGTGGATATGTTCTCTTGCGAAGATATTTCTCGCATTGGGATGTAATGAAAGAGAGAAGGTTGTTATGGTGGTATATAATCTATTGGGAGATGCGGATCAGTGGTGGTTAATAATCCAAAACACAAAGGAGGAGGAAGTGATATAAGAGATTGACTAGAGGGATATTAAGGAAATATTCTTAGAAAAAATATTTCCCACATGAGAAAAAGCAGATATGGAGGGAAGATTCTTGAATCTGAGGCAGAAGGTGGATGAATATGTTTCCAAGTATGAATCCAACTTCATAAGGTTAGCAAGACAGGTTGTGGACTATATATGAAATCCAAGGAGTAAAATTGATTTATTCTTTGATGGCCTAAAGCCATTCCTCCGGTGGGTACTGGTCTCCCAATGTTTTTCATTATATGAGCATATAGTTTCATCTTCCATCAAGACATAAAAGGAATTCTCTATGTCTTATGACTTTAAGGGAAAGCAAGACAAGAAGAGGGATGTAGAAAACCCTGGGAAAGGAAATAAAGAAATGGGGAAGAAGGGAAGAGTTGAATTTCCACAATGTGACAATTGTGGAAATAAACACCCTAGTGTCTACAAAAAAGGAAAAGGTGTATTCTACAAATGTGGTCATAAAGGCCATCCTAATGGTGATTGCCAAGGGAAGAAGGCATCCAATGATGTTCAATGCTATAGTTGCTGGGAGATGTGACACTATGCTAATGATTGTCGAAAAATCTATGGAAATATGCAATATAGAAGGCCAAGGGATCAGGGAAAATCTTATTCAATCACAACTACAGAGGTTAATGTTCATAATGAGGTGGTGGTAGGTTCTTTAACTATTTCCTCAAGTTTTAACAATGCTTTATTTGATTCTGGATCATCGCATTGTTTCATATCTTCCCAGTTTGCTAAGAAAATTAGATATTTCTAATTTGATTTAGCAAAGGAGTTTTTAGTAAAAACTTTTAAGTGAAGTATAATTGCTAAAAAGTTTTGTGAATCAGTTCCCATTAAGGAATATAAATGTTCTTTATCTTCTGATCTCATCATCATACCCATGATTGAATTTGATATAATCCTTAGTATTGATTGGCTTTCAGACCATGATGCAAAAATTTATTGTAATAAGAAGGAGGTTACTATTTTTGATGAAGATGATAAAGAACACTGTATCCTTAAAGAAGAATCATCACCACATGATTCTTATCAAGATCCACCCCCAGTAGCTCAAATAAATTCAATTATTGGGGAGGAAGAGAATGAAATAACTGTGGGTGAGGGAAGGAATGTTCAAATAGGGGATGTACATATTGTGAGAGAATATTTTGATGTGTCTACAGAATATTTACACGAACATCCTCTAGAATGAGAAATTGAGTTTTCCATTGATTTAATTCCTGGTTCAGGGACCATATCGAAGACCCCTTATAGAATGGACACTGTGGAATTAGTGGAACTAAAGAAATAACTAGAGGAATTTAGTAATAAGGGATTTATTAACCCTAGTGTTTCTCCATGGGGAGCCCCTGTCCTTTTTGTTAAGAAGAATGATGGATCTATGAGGTTATGCATTGATTACAGGGAGATCAATGCTATAACAATACAGAACAAGTATCCCCTACCTCGCATTGATGATTTATTTGACCAACTTCATGGGGAAAAATACTTTTCAATGAGTGACCTTCGATCTGGATATCATCAGTTGAGTGTGAAGAAGGAAGAAATTCCGAAAACAGAATTTCGAACTAGGTATGGGCATTACGAGTTTACAGTAATGCCTTTTGGATTGACTAATGCACCCACTGTGTTCATGGATCTAATGAACTAAGTTTTCAAAGAATATCTCTATGATTTTTTAGTGGTATTTATTGATGATATATTGGTATACTACAAAAGCTATGAAGATCATGAGTATCACTTGAGCATTATCCTGAAGACTTTTAGAAGACAGGAATTATATGGGAAGTTTAGCATGTGTGAATTCTAGCTTTAGGAGATTTATTTTCTTGGACATATTTTCTCTAAGGATGGAATCCTAGTTGAACCTACACAGACAAAGGCAATCCAAGATTGTCCCACACCAACATATATAACTGAGGTAGGTAGTTTTATTGGCTTAGCAGGTTATTATCAGAATTTAGTTTAGAATTTTTCCCGACTGGCTAACCTGCTAACGAAGCTCACACATAAAGGGGTTTAATTTGATTTGAAAAAAGATTGTGAAGAATGATTCGAAAAACTAAAGAGAAGATTAGTCAATTATCCTATATTTACTCTACTATCGAGGAATGACAGGTTTGTTATTTATAATGATGTTTCAATGAAAGGACATGGTTGTTTCCTTATGAAAAATGATATGGTTATTTCTTATGCGGCATGAAAACTAAAAATTAATGAGCAAAACTACCGTACTCATGATCTTGAGTTAGCTGCTGTAATATTTTCTTTGATGATATGGAGACATTATCTCTATGGTGAAAAATGTGAGATTTATACTGATCAGATGAGTTTGAAGTATATTTTCTCATAGAAAGAACACAACATGAGGAAATGGAGATGGCTTGAACAACTCAAGGATTATGATTTCATGATACACTACCACCTGGGGAAGGCAAATAAGGTGGCATATGCCTTGAGCAGAAAGGATCATGGAGTATTGAACAAGATGAGAGTTTAAAAGGATCCTTTTTTCATGGATCTAGTAAATATGGATATGGGAATAACCATGGAAGGTGAAACATCAATTCTTTTTCAAATGGTTGACACACCATATTTACTAGAAAGTATAAAAAATTCTCAGGTTGATGACGAGGAGTTTCAAAAGAAGATTAAAGCTGTGAATGATGGGAGATTTAGTGACTTCGTATATGAAGATGGAATTTTGATATTTGGTAAGAGACTTTCTGTCGAGGATATACATGATCTAAAAAGGGAATTGTTGGATGATGCCCATATTTCCAATATCTCTATACACCTTGGTATCAGTAAAATGTATAGAGATTTGAAAGAACATTTCTGGTGGGACAACATAAAGAGAGAGATTGCTGATTTTGTGTCAAGATGTATAGTTTAACAACAAGTGAAAGCTATAAGGCAACAGCCTGGAGGAGTATTGAAACCTATTCCCATAACTGAGTGGAAATGGGATAATATCATGATTTACTTTGTCATGGGACTACCAAAGACGCCTAGAAGGAACAATGCAATATGGGTCATTGTTGATCGTCTTACCAAGTCAGCACATTTTCGTGCTATAAGAGAAGATCTACCACTTGAACGTCTAGAAAGAATATATATTAATGAAGTAGTGAGACTTCATGGTGTACCCCTATTTATTGTTTCTGATTTTGATCCATGTTTTACATCGATATTTTTGAAAAGACTTTAGAAGGACCAAGATACTGATCTTCATTTGAGCACTGCCTACCACCCACAAACTGATGGACAATCAGAACGAACTATTAAAACATTGGAAGACATGTTGAATTCTTGTTCACTTGATTTTCAAGGCATGTGGGATCATTATTTACCTCTCGTAGAATTTTCGTACAACAATAGCTTTTGTCTAAGTATACAGATGGCACCCTATGAAGCATTATATGGGAGGCGATGTCGTACACCAAATTGCTGGGATGATTTTGGTTAATGAAAGCTCGTGGGCACAGAACTTGTTTAAGAAACAATGGAAAAGGTGAAGATTATCAAGAACCATATCAAAATAGCTCAAAGTAGGCAAAATTGATATACTGATAACTAAAGGAAGGATTTTGAATTTCAAGAAGGTGATCACGTTTTCTTAAAGGTATCTCCATGGAAGGGTATTATAAACTTTGGTATGAAGGGAAAATTAAGCCCCAGGTACATCATACCTATTGAATTTCTTGACTGAATTGCAGTCTTAGCTTACCGGTTGGCAAAGCCACCAAGTCTCTCCAATGTTCACAAAGTGTTCCACGTTTCGATGTTAAGAAAGTACATACTAGACCCACCACATGTACTCACATATGAATATGTGTAAATTGAGCCTGACCTATCTTTATGTGAATATCCTATCAAGATTCTTGATACTATAGAACAAGTATTGAGAAATTGAACAACTGGTTTGGTGAAGGTTCTATAGAGGAACCATATGATGGTGGAAGCAACATGGGAGGCTGAGGAGTTTATGTTAAAAACATACCT
This sequence comes from Viscum album, assembly GCA_963277665.1. Taxonomy (NCBI): domain Eukaryota; kingdom Viridiplantae; phylum Streptophyta; class Magnoliopsida; order Santalales; family Viscaceae; genus Viscum; species Viscum album. The sequence goes on from OY728126.1 coordinate 278,338,119, forward strand.
AAATATATTTAGGTAATATTATGTGAATATCTACGAAGATATTTTTGTATGGAGGGGAGAATGTAACACCCTAAGGTTTTGAAAATAAATATAGAATTCAATCTATACATTAAACAAAAATTTTCCACTTCTATGTTTTGAATTTTGAAAAATGGCCATCTAGAGTTGTGTTCAGTAACTCATTTGGAGTCTGATAGAACAAAATTGATTTTTAGTAAATAGTAACATTCCTTTATTAATAGTAATATGACCCTATTGAATAGTAAATTTTATTATTATTTTATTTTCTTAAGGTTATAAGATAATAACATCTTGGTTAATTTTTCATTGTGATAAAGAAGTAGTTGTAAAATTAGAACTGTTAATTTTTGAATTAAGTATGATTTTATTTAAAATTTAAATTAATAATATTTAGAAGATTATTTTTCAAAAATGGAATTCACTTTTTAATTATACATGTCGAAAAGTGGTAGGGGTGAATTTTTGGGATTTTTCTAAAATACATGAATTTTTAATGAATAGTAAAAATACATTTTTGAGTTTTCGGTAGTTTAATGAGATCATAATGATGTAATAATTAAATATAAAAGTATGGTCGACTTGGGTACAGTAAATTATGACATAAGGTATTCCAAATGGCTTAAACCATGTGCAAATACCATGGGCAAGCCCATGGTTTGGCAAAAACCACTAATGAGGTGTCACTTTGAAATTATTAAAAAATCACATCTCTTTTTCTATAAATACCCACACATCCATTCATTTTATTTCTATCCAAATCCATCATCCACGAAGATCTGTTGGTTTTACCTCTCTAATAGGCATCCCAAGGTGTCCTTAGGTCCTCAAGGTTCCAACCTTCATGATCTAGGAGTTATTCTACATGGAAAGGGAATCCTTCATTCTCTTCTTTAAGTCGACACTTCTTTTGTGATAGCTATTTGAAATTCCTTTCTAATATGTTGGAGATTGATTTTATTTATTATTATTAATTTCCTTTTAATTTTAATAATATTATATAACCTTTTTTTCTCATCATTTTATTTTATGGAATTTTATGTGACGATGTTAGGCTGCCGAATTTTTATAAGGGATCTCTTAACTTTTCTTTTATTTTCATGTTCATATCTATTCTTCTTATCTCCTCACATCCTCTATCCAAATGATCATGATAACCCCAGTAACATATATATACTAGATTTATATCATGTTAATCGAAGAACCATCATAAATATACTTACTCCCTCCATTTAATTTTTATATATGAAATCGACATCCATGAGGTTTTGATTCATAACCTTCGAGGACGAAGAAGTTTTGTTCATCAATTTCATCTTTATTAAGGGTTATAAAACCATATTCATGGTTGAAAAAGACTATAATATATGTATTATAACCTATTCAATATTCTGGAACCACAATATGTACATATAAATAAGTTATATGACAAAACTAGATCATAAGAACCCAAATACCGCCAAATAAACGAAGTGGTTGTCATCTAATGATTCATCCACATTCCATGTAACCAAATGAACGAAATAACCATTATCAATTTTATATGATCATAAATAATGTTTAATTTAAATCCTTGAGATTTATAACATTTCTACATGAACTTCATTAATTAAAAACAATTGAACCGAATATGAAAATAAAGGGAATGAACACTCCAGAATGACGAAATTCAATACAATAACATATCAATAAAGACATAAATGAACTGACCAAAATCATGTTAAACGAAATAAATGTATAATAGGTTCTGAAATAAAATATTAAAAAGTATAATTTCATATTCTAGGAGCTTATGTACAATAGTGGAACACGTTTGGAGTTAAGGTAAGGGTTTTCCACCTGAACTTACATTTTCATTCGAGATACTTTCATTATCAAATTACCTAAATAAAATTCTTAGGTATTATTATGTAATCATCATATATTCTGTTTGAGTATCATATATATGTTTAAAAACCATAATACTTTCTTATTTTGTGGATAGTTACATGTTTTAAAAGGAACTTTTAAAATTGTTTCTGAAAAAGAAGCCCGATTCAAGGGAATATCTCCAATTCTTATCTATTTACAAGGGCACTCTATAATATGTTTTTTGGAAACAATTATCTTTATAAAAATACTCATTTTATTATGAAAAGTATATCTTACTTAACTTCTGGTTTTATAAAAATATTTTCCAAAATTACTCTTCTTTTTTAAATAAAAGAGTATTTATCTCAAAATTACTTAATGATTTTATAAGAGTATTTTCATTTGATTCAATGATCTTGTTGATTACATAGTATTATTGGGTTTAATCATTTATGAAGCCATATACCATATTTTATTTAATTGTTTATGAATAACTTTATTGTGGATTATCTATCTTAAAACCATTCATCATACTATTCCGAATGGTTAGTGTTTATGTTCAATGATTGGTGAAAGTTAGTTACATTTAAAATGATAGTTTCAATATGAATGTATAAGTTGTTTATGTTGATCCCAGTTCATATGAAGAATGCATTAGACTTATTATGTGATGGGTGGGGCCCACTATATCCCCTTGATGCATCGGTAGGTCTAATGAGACAAACTATAGTCTTGGCACGAGGCCTTAAAAAAATTATTATTTTATGGTCCTATAACAAGGATTGGATGGTATGGTTATGATGCCAAACATCTGAACTTCCCTCATTATGATGCTAGTATTTTATGTTCATGTGGTTATTTGACTAGTATAATACCTATTATTATGTTTTATTATGGCCTTATTTACTCATCTCATATTCCTGCAATAATGTGTTCAGGTTTATTATTAAAGGCATGCGTTTTCAATTATTCACCATGTCTAATGTTTATATTATCTTCTGCTCTATTTTTTACTCTTAATGAGCATTTGAGCTCACCCTTTTCTTAGGTTTCATTTTCTCAGGACATTAAGAAGTAATTTATAAATGAATTTCAAGCATAATCTAGGAGTCGTTATGTTTCTAGTGGAATAAAATAGTGTTTTATTTCCCTTCATGTTGTAATGGTGAAATTATGTATGGAACTTGTTTCCAATAATACTAAACTACTCGGTCTTTCGGGTTTCATATTACTTGTATGTATGCCAACTTAATCAAATAAGGCACCAGCTCTGGGAAAATGGGGTTAGGTCCTTACAATAAATCCATGGAAAAAAATCACAAAAATCACGGACAAGACTGTTATATAAGTATTTCATCATGGGACTGGGTAGATCTCTCTAGATATAAGAATTAAAATATTAATCTTATACAATAACTCTATAATAAACTTAGCATGGAACTCAACATGCCGTAATAGTAAGGATATCACAATATGACATCATAATCCTAAATGTTAAATTAAGAAAATTAGTATTTATTCCTTTAATTACAAATTCATTTATATCAAAGATGATCAATAGTCATATAAAAATGAAAAAATACATTACCTGGGGATTCTATATCATTCAATCACTTATGGTATCATTTCATGCTAAACAAACATTAAACCATTAGCCAAATTATTATTAACAAAAGGTTTTCCCAACTATTGGTTAGCCATAATCCTATTTTCATCAACCATAGAATCAAATGGAATCCAAAAATATTAAAATTCATGATTTTCCATAAATAAATAAAAATAATTAGATGGCATGTAATGTTGGCATAATCACAAAATTACTTGTACATCACTATAAAATATATGTATTGTATAGGTTTAGATCCACTTCCTTTATTGGGGGATCAACACAACACTTCCAATAGAAAAATCCAACAATGATTTTAGAGAATAATATTGTAAGAAGAACCCATATCATCCACAGAAAATATTAAAACCCAAAAAAAACCCACGGTAAAAATATTTATAGTGTAATAACAATGGATGACGGAAGAGAAGGGAAACCTTAGAAGAAACACACACCATGGATCATATATGAAATCAAAACATCCATAAACGAAGAGGAGCCTAAAAAATACCTTGTAAATCATCATAGTATTGAGGGAAGGAAAAAATCTTCCAAAAAATGAAATAATAATATTCATATTAGGATTTAGACTTATAGGTCTGATAATTACATGGCCTTTAACACTTCCAAGTAGTGTACATATTGATTATTTAAATATGAAAAAAACTCATCACCTTTAATTAATATTTTTCTTGCTATATAGTTATAATATGTGAGTTAGGTTCATTAAATATAACCCCTTTTCATATTGAAAAATTTCATGATAAATTTATTGCCACAGTTATACATCATGTAACAATATTCCCTATGTATAATTGTCTAGCGAACAGTTTTCATACCACATTCTATGAGTGTGACCAATCCCCCATCATATCCTTTCAAACTCATGAAAAACTCTCATAAACCCATTTAACATTTTTATACATAGATTCCAATAATTAAAATTAAAAGAAATCCCTAAAATATATGTAATTTTATTCAGAAAAATCGCTTTGCCTCCAATAAAAATCAGCCACCATGGTACAAAGAAAAAAAAGAACAACATTCCTTGAAAATAATGGATATTCCAATCTCCCACCATATAGTTGTTCTTTCCCAAGCTACTAAAAGAATTATTGTGGGGTCTTGGGGAACATTTTCTTCCAATAAGATCAAATATCATATTCTGTCTCCTAGGTCTCATCCTAAACATCCCCATGCTTCCTCTGCACTCAAACTTGATGTAATGTCCTACCATAGATATACATTTCACTATAGTCCATAAACCCTATAATATTCTCATAAATGGATGAATCATCAAAAATAATGTTTTCATTAATGTATACCACATAGGAAGGGTTATTATAATATCTTTGAATCTACAACACATCATACAAGTCCTAAATGGAAATTTAACTCTATGGAAGAACTAATAGTTATTCCACAATAATAACCTTATCCACTATCTCAAATGTCCTAATAACACTGGGTACTATCTTTCCCTCTTTCTAGATATGGCATTTACATAACCTAGTAGACACCCAAACATAAATATGATAACCAACCTCAAAATCTAGAGGTTTTCTCCGATGTTCATTGTAGGATTTTTGTATGCTCTAAGTGACCACCAATCACCCTATAAATGAATGAATTTGCTTATATGTCTCTTGAGAATGACTAATTACAAAAATAACTTAATCACTTACCCACAATAATAAAATATTCAAATTTAAGATCGTTACATAACCCTAAGAAGGTGCTATATGTACATATTTTTGGAAGATATTATTATATTAAAACTCAACATGTTCCATATGATGCTCCCATAAACCACTGAAATAAAAAAAATCTCATAATATGTCCTCTAGAACCTAAATAGATAGACCATCAGTATATGGATGATAATTTGATATAAAAATAACCAAAGATCTTAGAGACTTCTAAAAACCCTTCCATAATAGTGATTGATCTGAGGATATATGTCTAAAACTATACTCCTTGAATCACCATCCCACCAAACTATCTTTTTCATATACAAACTACCTAGATGGAAAACTATGAAGGTTTACCTTATAGATAAGAAGTTTGATAGATTTTTTAGTCGATCCATTATCACTCGTACTCCATCAGTTTTATAGAGTTTAATGTGTAATTCTATCACAAAATCAATAGTAACATCATCACAATTCAACTTAGGAAAATGGAGGTGATGAAACAACCCATCTGGACTCTGATTCTCTACCTTTACTTAATGAATGTGGATACATCACAAAACAAATACCACAACTTATTTCGTCATGAAAACCAGTACTATCAATAGATATCATAATAAATATTTAATAAAACATGATGTACTTCCCATTTAATTGTATGAAATTATCTCATTAGATCCTCACACTAGCCCTAAGAACCCATCCTTTAAAATGGAAAATGAGATAATTTTTGTTGCAAAGACACCATCATAATAGTATCTCCCCACAATATAAATGGTTTCAAAGAAATAATTCATTTAGACTCGCTAACTTCTATATCTTGATCCACTCCCAAAGTATAGGTATAATAGACATCATTGTCAGAGATATTTGTCTATGAGACTCATAAACATTGAGATTCATGTCATTGAAGTGTTCCATCATCCACCAATCATCACAAGACTCACACAAATCAACAATTTCATCTTACATAAAAAATAATCAATAATAAAATTTCCCTTAATTATTTTATAAGGCAACTCAATATCTAAAGAGTAAAGATACTTGACCCACTTCTCTACTGGTGGTTCATGTCGAACTAAAGAAACATGTACCTGATGGACTTGTAGTCACTTTATGACACAATCCACTCTTCCCTAAGATTTTTTCTCCGACATCTCATTGAATGTACCACTGCAACTAACTCTAAATAATTAGTAGTGTAATTTCACTCATGCAGTCTCAGCTCTTTACAGCTGTAAGAAACATCTCAATCCTCCTGCATCATAACTAGTCTATGCCCAACTACAGATGAATAAAACAACACAATATTTGTTTTTAACTAGAATATTTTATTTGAGTATAGGTTCTAAGATAATCCTTCCACATAGCTCTTAATATCCAAACAAACAACACTACCTTCTGGTTTAACTCTATAATTAGTGCCTCCGGAAGGGAGAATAACTGTAAAAAAACTGTTAATAACCATCTAAACCAAGAAAATTTTGAATCATTTATACATTATTATGATACACCCATGATACCATGGAGGAATCATTAAATAGTTTCACTAACACTTCTTCCTCTATGATGACTTGGACCAAGATGTTCCCTTTAAAAATCAAAGAAATGCATTTGGTTAGCTTGGTGTAAATATGATAATCTGTCAATATTCACCAGATGATGTCATGATGTTTGGTATAATAATATTATTACTATGATTACTATATTATTTCATAAAAAAACTACCAAAAATAGATCAATTAAATGATTATAGACATAACTACTCCAAAACAATCATGAGGTATATTTTATCGTCTCACATTCAATTGGTGGAATCCCGATCTTAGAATGATCTTAGTGAAGATTTTATCAATACTATTATGATCTAATATATCATCAATGTGAATATTTGGATACTAGTTCTTGACCATCATCAAGTTCAATTTTCAATAATCCACACAAATGCACAAGATACCATCATACTTCTTTGATAAAAGAACTATCGAATCCAATGAATATGTATGAGGTCAAATGAATCTTTTAACATCCAGATCATCTAACTAATCATTCAACTCCCAATTATCTATGAGTGAAATACAATATTGAATGACTGAAACTAGCGATTCTTTTAGAACCAACTAAATCATGAATGTAATTTCGGACTCAAGTGTTAAGTCGTATAAGTAATTCTGAAAGACCACCTGAAAATGGTCCACCATAATACGAAGGAATCATACTACCTTCCACATTTTTGAGGAATTATGTATAGTATATGATCCATGAAACAATACAATATTCATTAAATTGGTCTTCAAGAACCATCCTGAAGATCCCACTCACCTTCATTAGAATAGTAGTCTACATTGGGATATATAAAGGAAACACTCATGTGGTAATATTATATATGTTCCTTGAATAGGACGAACAAATTTATACCAATGATAAAATTTAATCATATCATTTCAATATAATATGTTCTGATAGTATTCAGTATCTAATGATATATAGAGGTCATGAATTTCATTGTTTTATATTTTCTGACTACACACCCAGAGGTGTATCAATTTTCAAAGAACTATCCAAACATTCCACAACCATTCTCAAACCATTTAAAAAATGAGTAGGTCAAAATTGATTAGATTCTCGTGTATCAAAAAATGAAATACAGGTAAGATGATACAAGTATTGTACTTCATATGATAGAAGTTCTAACATAAAAAATAACCAGAGTAGTCTGTATAAAATGTTGTTGAATATCCAATTTGGAATGGGCCATAGCATGAATCCACTAAGATTTTCCCTCTTTCCAGTACAACTGCACATTTAATGGGGTATCATGTCCCCTACCATTGCTTAAATGCCCAGTAGAACTCCATATACCTATCTTTTAAAGATTACCTGAGTCCATCCAAGACTCCAGTACCTTTCTCAATCCCCCTCATATGATCATAAATGATATGTTCCTAGGAACACTCTGAGATGACTTACCCTTCTGAATGAATGGAACTCCCAAGAAGGGTATGGTCATTGAAGTCGATTTTGGGCCAACATTCCAATATTATTGAACTGAAATTGAATAGTATCCTGATATGGAATCCAATTTCCCACGTGAATCTTCTAGTTGTTTCCTTTATAGAAACAATCATAGCGGCGTTTATTACATCCAGGATAACAGATCTTAGATTTATCTTATGCAATAGCATGACCACATTATGGGGCCTTTCTCATATTCCCTAACTTGATGTGTTCATGAATCATCACATCTAAAAAAAACTCAAATGAAAAATGTTCACCATTGACTTGATCGCACAAGGAAACCAATTATAAAAAAATTCCACACATGGAGATCTCATTAGCATCTATGGATGGAACAAAGAACTAATGGTTTGTGAAACATTTATCCTAATCCATCGCCAAATTTCCTACCTATTTTATATGTACATATTCAAAATAATTCTTCACCATAAATGTCTCTAGATAGAAGTGGCTCATGAAAATCACCTTTAAATCCATCAATGATAACTCTTATGCTTCCCAGCCTAAACTTTTATATCCCACAAATTCTTAGTAGGTCTAAGGAGAATATATACAGAAATATTCATGCTTCAATATGAGGGTGTGTCAAGATGCTTGAATATCATATGGATTAAATCAATCCAGAAATCAAATAGTTATGGGACTCCAATCATAGTCAACATAGGATGACGACATAGTAGAAAATATATCGTATGATCTAACATAGAAGTTACGGTGTGAATAATATTCATTTAAATGGATAGAATGACCCTTAAGAAGCTATCATGAAGATGAAAATCCATAAAATCCTCATGATCTAAAAGAATATTCATCTTAGTAGCCTTAGGAGTATGTTTATTTCCACTCTCCTATTGATAAACTTAAATAAAATAATGAGGCATTTGATCTATATGAAAAAACACCCTAGAACATAAGATATATAAACAAGGTTAACCTCAACATTTAATAAATTAGACTACCATTATTATTGGTATCAATAAACATGGATTACTTATGTTTAATAATTTTATAACAGTTTATTTCATTCCATTTATCAGATATAACATGTATCTCATTCCATAGATCAACATGAAAATATAAATCGCATGCTGTAAATATATACCTATCATGAAAAATTAATGTCATGATATATCTATACAATCCTATCTGAATGCATTCATACTCATCCCATTCCATATAAATTAAAGAGTATAAATATAATTAAACAATATAATCCTAAAACATTGACATCACACAACCCACGAATCGACCCGGGAAAAATAACATCAACTATTAGAAGACAACACCATGAACAGAAATTTCATCCCTAGGTAGTCAAATATTCTCCTATTCATGGGTTAGATAATCCAATGATTAAGATCAATACTATGTCATGACATTTCCTAATATCCTTTATAACTTTCCGAATTATTAAATAAATAGAAAAGAAAAACCTACATCTCTAATAATATATTTTAATGCCCCTCGATATGAAACTCTCCCAAATGGAAGAAATGGTTGGTTATAAACCCATCAGTGTTCCTCTCTTTATGAAAATTGATTCTAAGTTGTTGTAGGGAAGTGATATGTATAGTTGGGAGACTATACCTTCTGGTATAGAGCATAATACCTTGGAAATAAAAATGTGATAATAAATATTTGAGTAACAATTAATAGTAAAATCTATATTTCATATATTAGGAAGGTGAATTGGAAATATAATGAACCCAATCGGGATACCATCCAATCATACACCTCACCCAGGTCGCGAAAAGTCCTGAACGGTGATCCCAATCCCCATGGGCTGAAAACTAGTGAAGACATCAATATAATCAGAGAAATTTATTCTCAATAAACTAGTATCAAAATAAAACAAATGAACAACGTGATGGACCAATAAACACTAAATCTCACATAAATAAAAAAGACTGATTCAGTTACAATAGCTAAAAAAAGAAATGAAAAAATACTGAAACAAAACCACACTGCTAAGGTCTCCATGTGACCTATTGGTCCCCATAAAACACATGCCCGAACCACTAAATGAGCACTAAACCAAGAACCTACACCAGCAAAACAATTCGGGACAACCGACATTGGACGATACATGTAGGGTAATAGATAAACAGCTCAGTAGGAAACCATCATCGAATCCTTACATTTCGCTTCTTGAAAAAATTTCATTAAAACTAGTTTTATATACATGTATAATAATAAATTTTTCTCATTTTAAATAAACAAAAAAACTTATCTTCTTTCAAACCAACATGCACCGCATATCAATTAATCAAGACAGTTTATCATTTTGGAATCCCAGGTGGAAACTAAAATCCAAACACCACAAAACCAATTCTGAATGAAAGCAAATAAGCAGTACAAATAGGAAACCATGTTTAGAAGAAAAGTAAACATCCAAATAATGATAGAAAACAATGGGAATTTTATAAACATCCCTTGAGTGATCCTTTGACGTACATTTATTGAAACTACCCACTGGTGTATGGTTAAGTTCCTTAGTTAATAAAAATCTTGATGCCCTAAACTGACCAATCTAGTGGCACATCGCACGTATCCTCTCAGTTAATCCAGGGGGTACCAACCCATATAATTATGGTTGATCAACACCTATCACTCGACCCACTAAAAGAAACCTAGGAAACCCATATTAATAATATAATGTGTAAGTACGAGGCCCTCTCATGTGTGAATCTCCTAACCTAGAATCACTACACTTGACTACCCCAAACATGAACACCACCTATATGATAACCCATTAAAGTAAATCCCTTTATAGGGGTTCCTATTATAAAACAAGTCATTTATAAGTTCTAACTGGGCTATAATGTAACACAAGCTTTTAAAACACTTTCACAAAACATTTTAAAGATGAAAACTAGATTCACATCATATAAGTTCTAATACAAAATTCATAATAGATATTAATTTCAAAATTAGACATACACAGATAAAACCAAAATACATTTATTGAACCACATCCACATTATTTCCCAAAGTCAACACAAAACACTACCTTCAATTATTCAATGCCAAAAAGGCCTTTACCCTCTTTAATATATCACTAATTCATTTTTCAAGGCCTTATAGGCCAAAAATTTTGGAACAAATTTGATTTTAAATTTTCAAATAGAATAAAACCAAAAATTATGATTTGGAAATCATGGGACCAATTTTAGAGAATGGGGATGAAGGAAAGATGAGAATCATTTGGGTAAAATGTGTCTTCACATTCCATATTTATTTGATTTCACATCCATGTGTGCATATTGTAAACTCATTGTTGTTCCAAAATCCAATGTCACACTCTTAATTTCCTAGAAAACAGCCTAAAAAACTTATTGAACACTCACATTATTTTTAATAAAAAAAACTTCAGATAATTGAAAGTTCATGAATAATCTTTTTAAAGAAATACTATAATCGTTCCAAAATATTTCAATAGGACTATCAATCCATTACAATTTCCAATTCACAAAAACAATGCCAAACATACAATACACGAAATTTATATAAAAATTTCTATTTTCCAACACCACCAGAATCATCGAATTTTTCTATCAAAACTCAATTGACATCTTATTGAATAAATTTTTTGTAAATACACATAGGAAAAAACAATTAATCACTTCAAAACCCATTTTGGAAAATTTTTAAAAACAAGATAATACTATAATTAGATAACCTTGTGTATTATTAAGATGAGAATCATATTAAAAAATAAATTTATGGAACCCAAGAACTCAAAAAATTCATTGAAAAAGAAAAACATGGACACACCTACATCAATGTCATGAAAATGTGATGAAAATCATTGAAGAGAAAGAATAAAACCTAAATAAAAACTCCAAACCCTAAATATCAAAAAATTGAGCTACACATCAATGGTAACATCTAGGTTTTTTCTAAAGAGATAATCCACTAAAGGGAAACCATGGAATAGTGAGAGGAGAAAAGGAAGAGGTGAAAAGGTGGTTAAAAATCCTAAAAACACACCTTAGACCATAATAGAGGGATCCATGGAGTAGGAGAATTTATGAAGAAGGGACTAGCGGGATTCCTTCATGCACTAACAACAACTGAAGTGATGGGGGAATAATTTTGGGTTAAAATAAATAGATATATGATTACAGTTTTTTAATATTTTAATTTTTAGGGAAACTCACACGGTAAACCAATATGTGCACCAACTATGCAGTAGCTACTATCTAAGAGGATATCGATGGCATGATCAACCCATTTGGTTTGACGTAGTATGGTCAATATTTGTGGAAACTTCTACTCAATCCACATACCTTCAACAGTGTTACCTATGCTAGGCCACATGGTTTCTAATAACCATCTATTGCCCATGCACAACCAAAAATTAACCCAAAACGCTGAAAAAAATTGGGAACTCTATCTAGCCTGAATTAAAATACTCATGATAAAGAATAGAATAAAATAATGGAATTTCAAAGGTCAGGGTGTTATAATTCTCTACAAAAAAGACACTTTCTTCCCCAAGAAGGTCACCCAGCTGAATGTTAACTAAATCTAGAATCTATTCCCAATGAAAATATCAAGAATTTCAAAACATTGGGTGACCATTTTACACCACTAGTCACACTTGAACAACAATAAAAGAAACCAAAACATAATAATTTGTGGGTTGAGAACATGAATGGGTCTCGGCACAATAAGAACTCAACTAACAATGCAAATAATTAAAACCCCTAAACACTAGGGCTAGTGACCAGGGAACTCCCGACACGATCTAACACAATATTTTCACGTTATAAAAACAATGCTTCCATTCAAATAGAAAAATTCCTAAACAACCTGAACCCCCAACAATTTAGAAAACCCAAAACAGTAAATCATTCCAATAAATTAATCAAAAAACAATCCATCAACATCCCAACACACAAGAACATTTAAATGGGTACAACTAAAATCCAGAACAGACCCCGATGAGGGATACGTATACTCAAAGAATAAAATATTATTCAAATATTAACATTTAGATAGACACAACTAATTAGGTTATCATATAATAAGTCCACCACATATTTACAATTAAATGATAAACATATAAGATTAGAAAATTGTACTACCAATAAACATTAAATGTCTCAATCCCAATATGGGAGGCTGAAAATTAAACCATGGTTTTTCATACACCCCCAAAAGATCTTGATTGTGTAAAAACTTCACTCTGAGGCCTATAGTTGGAGCCCGAATGAATTAATAATATATTACCTCATAGTGTGGTACAATTATTCCCTGATCAAAATGAAATCTTTAGGTGATGCTTCCTTTAAAACCTTTATAGAAGACCCGAAGATCCATAATAATAGAAAATATTCGAAGGACTATGAAAGGATGGAATCAGTTGCCTGAACTGGACAGAGAAGAAACACAAGAGTGAGTGGTCCAACGAATGAGAATACAGATCCAACAAGAGGGAATTCCTGGGAACATGTTTCTCTAGTAAAAACACCATTCCAAATTGGGAACCATCATGAGAAACAAGAAACATCAGATTTCCATGTCTTTATTGTCGAGAAACTAACTCAACTATAAATTATTCATCCATAAACTTCTCAAAATAAAGAACAATAAATGAGAGGACACGATCCATTACCCTAGGATAAAGAACCCTGAGAAATAGAGAAATCTTCAAAAGGCGTTGTTTTACATCCTCAAGATATAAGGAAATAAGCTCCTTAATGTGTTTGACACATGCCTTGAATGTCTTCTAGTTATACTGAACACTCATGAGATCTTCATTCATCTTCATCTTCAAACATTAAGGAATAAACCACCGAATGAACCTAGACTTAAATGCTTCCCATGTATTCCAAAATTTCATTAAAGGTGGGTAAATAAACTCTCATTTTCCCATGTACACACCTCCAAAGTAACCTAGAAAAACTTAAACATTATATGCATTAACAGTTTCCAACAATCTAATGACATGCTCGAACTCTTCAATCCACTACACCACCTCGAACAATCCTCAGTCACCATAAAGTATTGGAAACACTTGATATGATTCTCAAACTGAGCATGAACCATTAACAATATTTGGGACCTTTATAGGTGTCATATAATGAATGACACAAAGAATAAAAACTAAAATAAACATCTAAAAACATAGTGAAAGAATAACACCACAAATCAAATAAAATATTATCTAAAGCCAGAAACATACAAGTGAAAAAAAAAATATTTTTTCAAAAATAAACATTTACATTTAGATTTCATAACATCACTCTTTTGAGGTCACATTTCACGTAAATATCCCACATCTCAAAACAAACCATTTTTCCAAAATAATTTCCCATTCCAAAAATCATCTGGAAAAAATATAAGTCAATGCATTAATTCCAATATCCCATCCATGTTATCCTATAAACCAACAAAAATGTTCTCAATAATTTCCATCAACATGATACATCACAAACATTTCACACATACCCACACATATTGGTCCTTCTATAAGGATTATCGAGGGTAACAACCTCTTTTCCTCATCAAAACCCATGAATTTAGAAAAAACATCAATATTCCAAAGCAGTTTCTCATTTACCAAATTTTCCTTTAACATTTCAATATGAAACATCATAAAAATGAAATTTTAATTTAGAAAACTATTTTCATTTCATAATAATACTCAAACCAACTTAAATCGAGACAAAGCACAACTCATGAAACACTATCAGAATGAGGAAATACTGTATGCACCCAACACAGATACATGGTAGTGGTCTATGACCCATGTAATAATCCACAACTTGGAGGATCTTAAAATATTAACTTAGGATCCTCATGTGACACTAATCTATGTGATACCAGAACATAAATCTAACCATCCTCCATTCTCATCCATTAATCCAGAATAATGAAAACATGAAAAGGACTCATTTTATAGACAACTCCTAGAAACTCATTTCTCATCATGAGTGGTGGTGATTAGTTACCAACCCATAATGTACCTCATAAGACCCAAATATCATATTCTCTAATAAACATGAAACCCCAAATAAAAAAGGACCTCCTATGGTACACTTTTTTCATTAACTAGCTTTGGATTCTATATGACCTAACAGCTGACCCAATCCTCAATATAGCCGGAATGGAATTCCTAATCCCCATGGGTTGGCAGATAGTGTCAGGCATCAATGTAATCCCTAAGGGGAATGTTTTTTGCATAAAAATCTAGGATCAAAATATGAAAACTGAACATGATTAATGAACAACAATAAATGAATCTCACATAAATAAAATAGACTAATTCAGTTAAAACAACTAAAAAAGAATCTGAAATATAATAATGAAATTAATCCATGCAACTATGATCTCCATGTGACCTATTGGTCACCACCAACCTATGGAACAAGCCTCTAGATGAGCAACCGAATCTGAAACCTGCAACTACAAAAAAAATCGGGTCTACCAACACATAAAGGTACAAGTATGGTGTGATATAAACAACTCCGTTAGAAACTACCACAAAATACACACATGTACTTTCCAATTAGTCCATCATATAACACTATATTTCAAAATTATTTTAGAAAAAATTTTAAATATTCCAATTGGATTCACATTATATAATTATTAATTCAAAACACCCAATTCATCTAAAGTTCCAAATATTCCTTAGACATCTAAAAACATAATACATTTACACAGCCACTTACACATTATTTCACAGTTTCAATAAAAAACATAACCCTCATGTATGAAATTCCAAAGGGAATTTACCATTTTCAATATCTCACTAAATAATGTTTCAAGGACAAACATGAAAAACTATAAGGATCTCATTTAAAGTTACATTTCTAAATTACTCAAAAAAACATTACCATTTTTGAATGATGGGTCATTTTAAGAAAAAGGAGAAGAAGTAAATATTAGAAACAGTTAACGTAAATGGGCTTTGAAGTGACATCATCATTTAAATGAACATCCATTTGTGCACCTTGTGTATTGATGGTTGTGGCAACATCTAATTGGACACTCTAAATGTCCATGAAAACAACCAAAACCATTTCTAAAACCATCACATTATTTTTAAAACAAATAAAAATATTTCTCATAATTGAAAGAGCATGAAGAATCCTTATAATGAACCATGATAACCCTTCCAAAAAAAATTCACTATAACTGTCAAGACATATAAATTACTAATTGGAAAAAAATGAAAAATATACAATACAATAACTTTAAATAAATATTTCAAAAGGCCAATACAAATAAAATCATCCATTTTTTATACCAAAACTCATTCAAATTTTTATCAACAATATTTGGTGAATATATAATTAGGTATAAACAATGAATCACCTAAGAACCCATTTTTAACAATTTATACCAATATAGAAACACCAAAATAAGATAACGTTATGAATTATATAGATTAAAATCATATAAAAATTTTAATTGAAAGATACCAAGCAATAACAGAATGCATCGAAAAGGAAAATCATGGGGAAACTGACCTTAATGGCATAAAAATATGAAGAACTCTTAGAGGAGAAACAATAAACCTAAATGATCAAAACAAAAACCCTAAACATTTCTAAAATCGAGTTAAACGTCAACCCTGTCATTTAGGATTTTTCTAGGATAGAACACACCAAAGTTAAACCAAGAAATAATGATTGGACAACACGAAGAGGGGAAAAAGAGGCCAAAAACCTAAAAACATCACCTTATATATTCAAGCATATATATATATATGGTCAACGAGGATCCATGAATATGGGGATATTGGGATCCCTTCAGGTATAAAAAATTACCCAATAGATATTGCCATAATTTTGGGTTAAAAGGGAGAAATAGGGGATTGTGGTTTGTTAATATTTTAAATATTTGGGAAGATCACAGGAGTTAACATAACATGCCCCAATGACATTGTAGAATCTGTCCATGTAAAGATTGAATTCATGACCAACCCACACATTTTTTACTTAAAATGTCCAAACAATGCTTTAGCCTATGTCCAATTCTATGACCTATTATATGGTTAAATGGGTAGGGCCACATGGTTTCTAATAACCATGCACTGCTCGTTCACAGCCCAAATATCAACCAAAACTCCAATAACATAAAAAATTAAACAAATAACTCAATCGAGTTCCAATTAAAAGGACCAAGATAATGCAATTGCTAAAATAATTGAATTTAAAATGTCAGCACCAATGACCCAAAAAATGAATCATGTATCAACAAGATGAGATGTATCAAAATTTAATATTGAAAAAACAAAACAATATCATATTATGATATGAAATAATCAAAAAATGTTAAGAATAAACTGATGATAATGGTATTAATTTTCAAAAGCGTTATTTTTTTAAAGGGTTGTTTTTGATGAATGAAAAATCACCTCACATTTTATTTGGTGAAAATCATATTCAAGGTTGTTTTCAAAAGAATCATACTCATATTTTACACCAAAATGTGTTTATGTTGTGTTGAAGAAAAGGATTTGATTGGACCCACCTTGGATTCATAATGAGAAAAAATCATAATGAGTAATTTCTTATCATCATATTTACTCTAGATTCAATATGAAAAAAGATATTGTTTTGATGAAGTATTAGTGTTGGAATGAATATAATATAATTAAATTTAATGATTCTGTCCTGATTTAAATTTCACATAAATCATAATTTGATTGAATAACTCGTGATGAAAAATCAGTTGAAGAAAAGGGAAAATAGGTATTCCAAATCATACCCAAATTTATTGTATTTGAGTGGAAGGTAAGATAGAGATTTTGTTGACTAAAAAGGAATCATACCTAGATTTATCATCTTCAGTTGGATGAGAATATATAGATTCTACTGATCAAAAATGTATTGTACCCATTGTATTCATATCTGGGTAGATGGAATGAATGAATGTGTTGAATATCATACTCTGAAAAATATCCGACCAAGGGAAATCATAATCAGAAGTATCGTACCCATAAATGATTAAATTTATAAAAATTATAATTAGGTTCAAGAAGTAAAATTCGGTATCCAGAATGATCATACATAGGATAATCATAGCTAGGTACATCAATTTCAAAAATTAATGTACTCGGGTTGAGAAAAAATAAAGAAGATGGAAAGGGAGAAAAGTTAAAATTATTTTCAATTAAAGTCTAACAATGGTAAATCATTTCTCAAATTAATTTATAGTCATAAAGGAATTAAAGATACAATAATATGTTTTCGAATGAAGAATATTAGTAAATTTGTGAAGAGACTGATGAAAATTTTAATGACAAAAACCAACCAACAATGTGGTTGAATATTTAAAAAGTGTTGAATTACTCTGTATGAATCTATTTGGTCAAGAGATATTGTATCAGTGTTCAATTTTTTTATATTTTAATCCGGGTCAAGAGAAGAGTTGAATATGTAAAAGTGGTTTAAAGGTAGAGATTCCTAAATGAATTTCCAAGGGGATAATGACATTCAAAATAATGATTATATTCATTATTCAAAGTGCTATATATTTCTTCATGAATTTACAATCAATTGATATGGGAAATTGTTTTGATGAAATTATATTTAGATAATCAGAATCATGAATTGAAATCAAACTCGAAATTGAAATGAATGTCAAAATAATAAGTGAATATTGTAGATGAATAAAGAATCTTTGAGAAGATTTCATGAAGTATAAAATAAAACTCACATTTTAGGGGAAATTGGAATTAAGGAAAATTTAATTAAGTGGGAAATTTTTTTGGAGTTCCAAAAAATCTATTTTAGGGTAACCTATAAAATAATAAAATTACTTCATAGTTTTCTAATGACGTATGTAATATTCACTATATAAAAGCGAGAAGCTCTAAGTTTATAGAGGAGAATAAGTTTTCTTATTCAATTGAAATGATGTAGTTATGATGGGTTGACGTGAAACATATAAGATAATATTACAACATTTTATTCATAATATCACTATACTCAGTGATTTTTTGCTCATATGATTATTATATTTGTCTTATCAATTATATATGGATGATTATTGAATCAGGATTTATTAGTTAGATTGGGATTTTCATACTAGTATTTAAATAATCTCGAAGGAGTTTTGAATTGTCTCAATCATACTCACCCAGTGTTGTATTATTCGTATTGAGAAATCGTATTGGGGATAATCAGACTCAAGAAAAATCGGGCTTGGATAATCGTACCGAGGATAATTTTTCTAGGGAAAATTCGACTAGGAGAATTGTATTCAGAGGAATTGAACTGGAAAAAACAAAATAATAAAATTAGAATAAGATATCCTAAATAATTCTAACAAGTTATTTATATCTTCTGGTTAATAAATTGAAGAAGTTTTTTCAATTGAATACATGCTAGAATTGATAAATAATCACAGGTATCATGAGTTGTTAATAAACACTATATTAAACCATTTCTATAAATAGGGTTCACTCACACAATTAGAATTGTTTTCATAGTACTACATGAGTTGAACGGTATATTATAATCATTGTAATATAGGGACTGATTTGAAGTGAATTTTTTGGTATTGGATTATTTCCAAACCATACTAGGGTTGTAGTAATTCATAACGAATGAAGAACCTTGTAAATTGTTCTATTACTTTGGATATGTTGGATAATTGAATTTATTAAGGAATTAAATATTTAACAGGAGGTGAATGTTATTTCAAGGAACCATAAAATAAAAGGTATTACTAATTTAGCCCTCCACCTTTGAGTTATACAATCACCCTGACTAGAAAATTTCAATTGATATAATTGGGAATAATCCCTTTGTTTATTATTTGATGATATATAATTTGAATTGTGTTAATAGTATGGATATTTTAGTCTTTTGTGGAATTAATTACCATACATGGAAAGGTAAAATTTTTCCTTATCTTATTATTATCAATTACAATGTTTTTGAAGCAGCAATACTTGGGTTTCATCTCATTGATGATAAAGATCCTATTACACATCTTGATAGGAATAAATTGAAGAATTATAGAAGCACCAAGAATTTTATATTATCATCACATTTTTATAGATAATTCAAAGACGTGAATGGAGTTTCATTTCCATTTATATAAGGGATAAAATAAAAATAATATTCGAAGGCAATACAAAATTGAAGAAGTCAAGGTTAAAAATATAAAGATAGAAATATGAAGATTTTAATATGGGTGAGAATTAATATATTGGGGAGTTCATTTCCAAGGTAAATGACATAGAAATTACTATTATTTGACTTGGTGAAATGTTGGATGATTGTACAATGTTTGAAAAGATATTGAGAATCCTTTACTTCATGCGTGATGTAAATGATTTTTCACTAGAATGTAGAGATCATGATAAATTATTTATCGATTATTTACATAGAACTATCATCAATTATGAAATGAGAAGTGATAAATATTGGAAAATAAAATCACAAGGTGATAGAGAATTTTCTTTCAAGGATACAATGAATGAAACGTCAAATAAATTTTATATTAAAGACAAAACTGGTGAATCTGATTCAGAGTTTGAGGTGTGTAAAAATATTAACAATATATTATCCTGGTTCTCTATATATTTGAAAAGAGTTATTATGAAATAAAAATAGCAAAAATCCCATTAAATATAATCAATGTGGTGTATTTTTTGAAAAAACTTCTAATATTCCTCAAAAAAATAAAGAAGATGATAGAGTTGAAGAAAAAATAAATCCAATAAGATCTTGTATGAAATAAAGATACAAATTCCAATTGAATTCTAATAGAAATGAATGAAAATACCGCAAATCCAAATGAATAATTTTATTATCTAATGATGAGGAAAAAGAAAGAAGTGATGATGAATATGAATAATCAGAAGTGTATGGAATTGAAAATAATTTTTGGCAATAGTGAATGATGAATAATTCAAAATAAGTAGTTATTGAGAAGAATAAACTCATCATTAAATTTTTTTAATTAGTACTAGATATAATGCATGATAATGATCTAAAGACATGAAAATAAAAACATAAAGTCGTTATATGAATGTCATTCAACAACCAATCAATAATGATTTTCTGTTGGAGAATGTGATGATTGTAAAATATATTTATGTTTTGAATAAATATCACGAGTTAGGAAATAATTTTAATGAGAATATGAAGGTTGATTTGAAGACAAAAGAAGAATTGTTGGATCATGTCCAGAAAAACATTCAAAAGGAGATAAAGTAAGTAGAAGTTTTAAAAACAATATATCATATGTTTTTGAAATTTACTAAAATGATAAACCTAAAAAGAATCATCCAGATATATATTTAATGGTTTAAAAGAATGATGGGATTTTTTTTGAAAAGAAGAAATATGAGAATGACTTATATGAAGACATGTATGACAGTGATGGGAATTCAGAAGTCTCAGAGAACCCAAAGATGATTTTTTTGAAACAATATGCATTAGAAAAACATTCCAATAGATATGGTTTTAATAAAGTAGAAATTATAATGTATAAACTTATAAAAAATATAAATATTTGTGTCTTATAAATGAAAGAGAATAATGTGAGTGAGAAAAGTATTCCCAATTTTGACTCGTATAGAAGTTTAAGGGAAAAACACTCATTTTATGGCTATTGATTTCATTGTTGTGGACATGGAAATATTGATAATATGTGTTAGTTTAAAAAAAACATTACTATTATTCAACTAGTTATTTGAAGAAATGTTTTATGGGGATAAAATTACATCAAAATAAAATGTTTGAGAAGATTGTTTTGAAGAAAACTGAAAATGATGGAATAATGATTGAAAATATTTTCCAACAAATGAAAAATTTTATGTAAATTATGTACACATCCTAGAAATATTTCAATGGATGTCATGTTTTGTTACCATAATATCAAAAGATTCTTAACAATTATAATATGTCAAATGTAAGGAAGTAAAAAGATGAAGTAACAGCTATTGTTGTTAAAACTATATTGAATTCAAAAAAGGGGAACGACATTGGATTCTTGATAGTTGGTGTTCTTCTCATATGAAAAGGATATTTTAAATTGTTAAATAATGTTAAATATTATAAGGAATTAATAATGACATTTGACATTGATGAATCCTTAAAAATCAAAGCTATTGGATTATCCATCATTAGGAATGAAAAGATGACATCTATGAAAATATTATATGTTGATCGGATGAAACACAATTTTCTACGTTTTCAAAATTGTGTGATGAGGGTAACAAAGTAATATTTTAAAAATATAGGTTTGTTGTGAATAGTGAAGAAGATGGAAATATTGTTACAAGATTCCAATATACAAAAGGAAACATCTTTCAGATTTATAAAATACAAAACTCGTGTTACATAAATATGGAGGATGGGGCTCAATTGTGGCATAAAAGGATATGACAGATGAGTGAAATAAACATGACAATGTTATCAAGAATTGATAGTGTATGAGACATTTCTGATTTTCCAAGAAGAAGATATCGGTGTTTCACTATTTCTCATAAAGGAATGATTGCAGATGATGTGCATAAGAATGCTGATATTTTTTCAAAACAACCGCTAGAGCTAATTCATTATGACATTTTCTATCCAATGAGAAAACAATAAAAAATTTGGTATATGGACATCATCACTTTCATTAATTATTTCACTCACATTCCTTGTGTTATGTATATGATACATAAATGAGATGCTTTCAAAAAAAAAACATGAGTTTCAAAATTAATGATGAGAAATAATTTTATTATTTGGTGAAGATGATGAGGACATAAAATAGTGGTGAATACATAAGTGAAAAATTCAAATTTTTACATGTTAATAATGGAATTGAAAATGATTATAGTTCCCCATAAACTTCTCAAAAAAATGTAGTCACTGAAATAAATAATATAATTGTTTTGGGAATGGGAAGAACCATGCTACATAAACATTGGATTTCTCATTTATTTTGGAGGCAATACATGACTACTGTTGTTTATATTCAAGACTATTACTTCTATAAGCCTCATTCAGGTATGACTTAAAAACCATTTTTTTGAAAAACTCAATGTTAAATACATTTTAATGTTTTCTGAATTCATTGAATTTTAATGAAGAGTGATGGAAACTTTGGAATGTTTGAGAAGAAAGGTAAAGACACGATCATTCATGGCTATGCTCTAGAAATATGATCATAGAGATGCTTCAACAAAGAGGCAAAAATAATTATTTATTTTTTTGATGTTTAATTAATTTAAATAGTTGAGAAATAAAATATTATTTTGATTGAAAAGTATGTTTATAAAGGTGATGAAATTAATTCTTATAAAGATATAGATAATTTTATTCCTACTAAAGAAGACAAAATAGACTCATCTATTTCTAGTGATAGGGATGATATTGAAAAATCTCTTCTAAGGGTAATGAAGAATGCAGATGGTCTAAATATAATTAGCGATCAACGTCAAAAGGATCAAACAAGAAGAACAGAGAATCATGTTACACATACTTATTTGTTTTCCAAAGTAGAGTTGAATAATGTGAAAGAATAATTTTAGTTTCTGGAATGGGTCTATACAAGGAATAAAGAGTTGTATATGATTGAAAATAAAGATACATTGGAACTTTTACCCAAATCTAAAAGCAAATAGATTTTTGGAATAAAATGGGGATTCTAGAACAAGATGAATGAAGAAGGTGATGTGATAAAAAAATCAAAATTGGTGTGTAATGGGTATTCACAAAATGAAGGTATTGATTTTGATGAAAAATTTTCTCTTGAGAAAGGATTAGAAACAATAACAATAACAATTTATTTTATTGAACAATGAGATTACATGATCATTGAAATGGATGTTAAATCCCCATTATTGAAGGGTGATCTTGAAGAGGTAGTTTACATTTAGAATCCACGTGGATTCCTTATTGGGAAGGATGAATGTTATGTGTACATATAAAAAAGGCATTTTATGGACTAAAACAAATTTTGATGGAATGGTATTCCAAATTGGAATATTTAATATAAAATATGAATTTCATGAAAATAAGAGTTGGTAGAAATCTGTATATCAAATAAAATAAAGATTAATCCCTCATAATAATTTTTTATGTTGATGATATTATATTTGGTGTGAATGATAAATGTTGTGAAATATTTTTTTAAAAAAATGAACACTTAATTTGAAATGTACATGAAGTGGGAAATGAAATACATTATTGGGATATAAATACATCAAGGGATGGAATAAAATTTTCATTATCTTGAAAGGTATTCTAAGGGAATTCTTAAGAGGTTTCTCTGGGAAAAGTAAAAACTTGTTTCCACAACAATATCATTAGGAGTAATGTTGTCTAAAGATGGTGAAGGAAAATAGGTTGATTAGAAAAAAAATCAAACATTAGATGGATATTTATTGTATTTGACTTTCTCAAGACCTGATATTTTTATGTTGTTACCTTATGTTAAAGAAT
Source organism: Viscum album (assembly GCA_963277665.1). NCBI lineage: Eukaryota > Viridiplantae > Streptophyta > Magnoliopsida > Santalales > Viscaceae > Viscum > Viscum album. Next base: position 278,362,715 of record OY728126.1, read on the forward strand.
TCAAGTGATCTAAAATATCAAATTTACATTCTATAAAAAGAATTCTCATATAGACTGAAGGCATAATAAAATTCATAATCAGTTATGGAAGCATAGATAGTATTAAATTATTTGAGTATTTAGATAATAATTTGGCAGGAAATGTTGATGATAGAATAACACACCTATTGGAGTATTATTTTTTAGATTGAATTTTGTTAGCTGAAATTCAAAAAAATAATTATTTAGTAAATCTAGGAATGGATAATTATGATTAAATTTCTTCAACTCAAGACACTACTCAACTAACGTGGATGAAAACACAACTAGAATATTCACATATTGAAGTGAAGATACTTTTGATATTGGGTTGTGATCATCAAATTACAATCAAAATCAATTGGAATCTTGTTCAAACATCTCATTCAAAACATATTGATATCAAATAACATCTCATCAAGGAGCATGTGGATAATAATGAATTGGATTTGGAGTATGTTTCAATGAAGAAACATGTCTCTAATATATTCGCAAAACAATTATTTAAAGAATCGTTTTATAAATTGATATTGAACATGGGTTTCCAATATCATTCTCATCAAGGATGAGGTATGTGTTTCTTTCTCATACATCATCTTAAATACACATATTCTTTTCCAAGGGGAGAATGAATTGATTCATAAATATATTACTTTTAGACATGTAAAAAGGGGGAGTTTTGGGTATGCTAGGAATTCATAATATTTTAATGAGTGATATATTATAACTATTTTTTTGGAGTGGATATAGGAAATGAACATGTTTTTTGTTATAGGGATGATTGAGAAATGATGAGGTTGAAATGGATTTGAGGAAGGAAAAATATGAAGTTTTTAAAAATCACTACTTTTGGAATTTATGGTTTTTTTCCAATGACTCTTATTACTAATAATGTGTTTGTTCATATAGTCACTGATTTATTGATAATAAATAAATTTCTTGATAGAAAAAAGTTTTGCAATTTTTGAAGCATGGTTGAAAACAAAATCCATTAATGGAGAATGTTTGGACCAAACTGTAGTGGAAGATGTTTTTTACAAATGTTTTCGTTTTTTTCAAGGAATTTTTTTGAAGAATGCAAAATCACCTCACATTTTATTTTTTGAAAATTGTATTGATGGCTGTTTTCAAAAGAATTAGACTTTATTTTCCCATCATAACAAGAACCAGATTTTTTGACGAAATTTTTTTAATCGGACTCACCTTGGGTATATAATGATTGAAGACAGATACGAGGAATTGATTTTCATGTGATTCAATCTAGATTCAATATAAAGGAAGATGTTGTTTTGATGAAGTATCAAAGTTTCCAGGAAAATTATAAAATCAAATGTGATGATGATTTTATGATTTTAATTTTATAAAATTCATAATTAGATTGAATAAATTATGATGCATGATTGTTGTCAAAAGATGGAAAAAAGGTAGTCCAATTTGTACCCAAATTTATCATATTATGGTGGAAGAGAAGAATCACATGTTGCTGATTAAATAGGAATCATACCTAGTCTTATCTTATATTGGTGGAATTGAAGAAAGAGGTGCTATTAATTGAAAAGACAGATACCCAGTATAATTATATCCATGTGGAATGAAGGAAATAAGGTGATGAAGATCATACTCAGAAAAGATATTATCCATGAAAATTTAAATCAGAAATATCATACAAAAAAAGACCATATTCTAAAATAATTTACATAGGGTTAGGAAGAAAATTTTCATACCCATAATGACTGTAACACCCCAAGCTTCAATGATACTCTTCTCTTTGCATTATACAATAGCGTGTGTTGTACGCAACCTCGAGTTCTAACACACCACAACCAATCAAATTAGCCGTTATGAATAGTAATACCAAATTTTTGAGATTTTATAAATTTTATAATTCAAAATGGACTTTATTTTTGGATTAGGATTATTGAAATTATATTAGGGTGAGTTTTTTGGAATTTTTCTGAAAACATTCAGTTTTTTGTGAACAGTGAAAATACTAAATTTTAAATAAAAGCAACTTTTTTAATCAAAACAATTATAGTGATAAATTATAATATTAAGTTGTTTTAAAGTATAATTTTAATATATATTTACCATTTAATTCAATGTTTTTCATTGGACGTAATATCACATTTAAATTGGACATAAGAAAGTGTCAATCTTTTGATAGTTATTATTTCTTAAAACACGATTTTTGTTTTGACAACGTGAATTAATTTTAAATTAATTTCTACCACTTCTGTGTTTTGAATTTGTATAAATGTGTTCCTTATTTAGAATAAAGAGTTCCAAATTGTGTAAATAGGTAACTATTAATTTTAGACATTTTGAACAATTAGTTCGGTAAATATTTTATTTACCATGGTTAAAGGGTAAATCCAGTAAATAAGGGTAACCAAATAATATTATAATAATACTAAATTACCCTAACATGTGTCCTAACCCAATCGGATGATACATGTCTGACCATGAGAATATTTGCGTCGATTTTGGGACCCCATGGAGCCACTTGTAAGTGATAATGACATTTTATATTAATTATGTTAAAGTAAAGACAAAAATAAAATAAGCATATGTCTTTTAGTAAAATAATTTTCACATAGGGTTATACATCTTATATATTCTACTATAAATATTAACTAGAAATATAAATAAATTTTCTATATAATTATATTTTATTTATAAATTTTAGACTTTTAATAACTAAATTTATTTATGACATAATGATGATGTAGTATTTTCTTTATTAATGAATGAATATAATAAATGATATTATAAAAAAAATATAATTTGAAAGTTTTGATTCTATCCAAAAGTTTTCATGGTTAATATGACATAATACGGTTTATTAAATGTATTTATTGTGAATTAATAATGTTTTTAGGACTTTAAAAAAATTCAATTATTAAATAATCCCCAAATTGACATAAATGAGTTTTTAAAACAAATACAATATTATTGGTTGATATAATATTTTTAAAATTATAAGGTTTGGAAAAAGGGAATAAATAATATTATATGTGTCATTAATGAACCCAATGGGGTTTTATTGGAAGTTTATGGTATGTTTATTATCTATATAATATAAAAATACAAAGAGACATGGTAAAAGTCAAACTATTTAACTTAGAGTTAAATCTAAATGATAAAGATAATATAATGACCCAAACCTATATAAAACAAATTTTCTTAGTGGTTTTGGACCCATACCCACCTTAGTCTTTAAATAATCTACTTTGGAGCCATTATAAACCGAAAATGAAGTTATTAAAAAAAATATTTCTATCTTTTCCTAAGTTTCCCCTCACTCCTCTTATAAAACGACACTCCCCCTTCTCTCTGATTCACACCTTCAAAGCCTTTTGGATCGGCCATACCCTGAAACGATACCCTCTAAACTATCCTTACTTCATCCTAGAGTCATTAATTTAGTCAGAAATACAACCTAATTATCCCTTTTGATCAAATCAAAATGAAGAACCAGATGAAGAGGTAATGATTTTACCACCCTCTTTCAAGTTACTTTCTTCTTCCACTTCATCTTTCTCTATTGTTTCCATTAAAATTTGTTAACTATACTATAATCAATATATTTTTATGTCATTGTCAATATTGTACAACCATATTCATTATTCTATCCATCCTTTGAATGACATGTCACCATACGTGCGTATGTACGACTTATCGTCTCCACGTCGTGGTGTAATTGTTATTCAATACATTATTCTTTAGATGGGTATAATAATGATGTATAATAGATGTAAATAATAAATATAACATAATAATGATTCTGTATATATTATATACCATCCAATTATATATTATTTTAAAATCAAAAGAATGATATTGTCGCTCATGTGTACGTACGGATTACCATCTCCACGAACACGATGATATTCGTTCCGCATCGTATCCATTGATGAATAATATTCATTTTATGATTAAAAATAAAGTTTAAATACATGATATAATTATTGATATAAATAAGATACATCCCATATATAAAAATATCACTCACATAACAATGAATATAAAGGAAAACAAATCAGTTAACACCTAAAACGACGATAGTACTAAGATATTATTAACAAAGAAATTTTAAAATATCATATATGATATCATATTAACGTATATGATTCTTGTATAGTTTAATGACAATTATTTCCCCATTATACAAGTGGATAATAAACCCTCTACCAAGGAAATGTACAAGGTAAGTGTTAATTCCACAATCTCTTTATTATCCGAGGTTTTTTTACGTAAATATCTATTAGGACCTCTTTATCATCCACATCCATGTTTCTTAAAAACATATCACAAAACGTTTTTACTATTTAATAGAATTTGGTTTAAAGTTATTTATACCATTTTTTGACATTTTATAAAATGGCTTCAAAGGAATATTTTATCGTTTTCCAAACAAGTTACCCTAATACCTTTTCGACAAAATTAATGTAAGAATGTTTTTTAACTTATACAGAGAGTTCGGTTATTATCTACCATCATAATATCGGAAAATAATACCTTTCAAGCTTATATGAATATTTTTATAATAAATGTTTTCTTTTATAATTTTTTATCTTTAAATGATTTCAAAAAAAATAAAGATATATTTCTCTCAAATAGTTTTGATTTCATATATGTCAACATCCTTTGATGGATTTTGTAGTTGTTTGAAGTAGATTAATTATGATACAAATCATCCATATCATATTGATGGTTTTGGGATTTGTTTGACTTTGGATGTGTTATTTTTATACCATTCATTGTTTATGGTCAATGTATTGTTATTTCGTTTGATAGTTTTAATACGAATGTTTATGTTATATTTCAACCTTTTCATATGAGGATTGTATTGGACTTAGTAAGTGACGGGTAGAGCCCACTATAGATCCTCCATGGTACGGTATGTATCATGTGAAATCTTGATGTATAACTGTCTGAGGCCTTTGCCAATTTGATATATGGTATTGGCCGAGGCCTTAATCATTTTTAGATGTCTTGGCCGAGGCCTTGGCAAAATGTTTCAGAATATACGGCATTATACATTCCCTCATTATGAAAATAATATTGATGGTACATGTGGTTATTCATATAGTACAATACCCATGATTATGTTTTATTATTTCATTATTTACTCAGCTGAGTTTCCTAGCATAAAAGTATTCATTTGTATTATTGGTAAAGGCATGTGGTTTAATATATTCACTATGCTTAATATTTATGTTATCTTATGTTGTATTTCTTACCCTTACTGAGCATTTGTGCTCAATCCATTATTATTTTCATTTTACCACTAAATGAAGAAGTTATTTATTAGAGACTTGATGGTATAATCTAGGGGGTTTGGATGTTTATAATGGAATAAATTCGTGTTGTATTTCTTTTCAAGTTGTAAAGTTGAACTTATGTACGAATATTGTTTCCAATAATACTAAACTGATCGGTCTTTCAAAAAATGATTTCTTTGTGATCATTCCAATGTTATGTAATAATGCACTGACTATGGGTAACTAGGTTCGAGGCATTACATTTAGTATCAAAGGAAGTTTAGTACAGACCTTGGAAACTAGATTTAGATAAACACTAATTAGAGCACATAACCCTAAGATAGATGTTAAGGATTAGAATAAAAGAACATACTAGAATTTTGGTATTGTATAGATTATGTTTGTTTTCCAAGAAATACTTCCCTGTCTGGATATGAGATTGTAGAAGTGGCTCTAGCACAAATTTACCAAGGGGTAAAAGCCAAAAACACCGCTTTGAGTGTAAAGACCCATAAATTTCAAGGAATTTTTTTTTCTTAATTTTCTTTGGAATTTTACAAGATCGCAGTTTTTGACGGCACCTAATTCCGAGGCCCGGTGTGCCCGGAATCATTTTCTGAAGTTTGGCTCGGGTACGTTCAGTGAACCGACGAGCGGGTTTTTGTAACTTTTGAATCGGTGCTCAGAATCGAATTCTGAAGGCACCGATGGAATCGCAGAACTGGTATTTGCTTAGAAATGCCTCTTCTGGAGTTGTGTTTGCTCGGGTGTGGTTTTTAATTTTTGGGCTTAAAGTTAAGAAATAAAATAATTGTATGACAAACTTTATTTTATTTCACCTAAGCCACTTGGAAGCCTTTTGAAGGCACTTAAAGCGGCTTAAGCTGAGTTGATGTGGATAGGGTGCTATCCAAATATATCCTACCCTCTTGGTAGGATATTTGTGAGGTGGGACCCGCACGAGCCCCACCGTTTCTTTTCCGCTAAGTAACGCACCCGCGAAAACCCGTCATTATGAAAGTTAACAGACATGTTTTCTTAATTTCTTAATGCACCAATTAATTGGGTGGTTTTATTCGTTGAATTAATTGGGCGGTTTTCTTCATTGAATTAATTCTATGAATTAATTTCATTCGTTTCTTAACCTGTTTGAAATCTGTTGGCGTAATAATAAAATAAGACCGAAGCACGACTTCTGAAAAAATGTTCGTTGGGAGGATTTGACAGAAACCAAGAGTTCTTCATCCTCCTTCGCGAAGAACGCGAAGAATGCCAAGAACGCCGGCCTCCGACGAAGAACGCCAAACCCGCGGAAATCGACGACGCGACGCCGTGTGCTGCGATGCCGATGTTTCCTCTCCCGTGACGTTCTTCTGCGACGTTCCTTCCTCCGCGAAAAAAACCTTTGAACATCCATTGAGGTGAGAGTTTGCGATTCTTTAAATTCCTTTGTGGATTTTAACTCAAGATGGATTTAATTATTAAAATTAAATCTGTTGTTTCTTGGACCTCGGAGTTCATCGACGCAACACTGGATACCGCGACGACGCGACGATCCCCACCTTTAGCGATGGTCAATTCCACGAAGAACGCACGTGCGACGACTTGATGAGGTAGGGGTTGTTGTGAATAATTTATTTTTTCCCGTGAACGTTTCTTTTAAATTAAATAACCGGTTTCATAAGAACAATTTTAATTTATTAAAATTGTTGTTTATGTGTTGTTTAATCCTCCTGATTGATATCGTCTAACGCGGAGGGTGCAGGCCAAACAAACACGCCACGACAACCCTCCGCCGTTCTTCGTTGTTGTACGGATTTGGTGGGAGATAAAAAAACGTGATTCAGGGGCGATTTGATGATCCCGCAGTGAAGAACGGAACCCAGGAGGAACATCGGCGCAGACGGGAAGGAAAACGGACCACCGGAGCAACTCCGGTGGCCTGCGGAAGCCACCTACGGCGCGGGTCGCCGGCGTGGCGGCCAGCGGCGGTGGCGTCAGTGGACCCGTGGCCGCGCGGGTCTTGCACACACACGGGACGCGGCCTTTGCCGCATCCGTTGACTAGGGCGGCCCCCCGCGGGGGCCGCAGTGCTGTCACATGGGGGCAGCGAGCCCCCCTCGCTACTCGGCTCCTCGGCCGAGCCGAGCCGGACTGGCCGGCGGAGCCGGGCCGTGCCCAGCCCGGCTGGACCTGGTCCATCCGGGTTGGACCAGGTCGGGTCGACCCGGTTCGGACGACCCAAGGGGGGGTCGGGCCGGGTCGGCCCGGGCCCAGACCCCCCGTCTTCCGACCGTTTTCGGTCTTTTGCCCGTAACTTGAGCTACGGGACTCCGAACGACGCACCGTCAGCGGAAACACGATCCTTGGATCGGGACAGTCGTTTTGGTATATCGCACTAATGGTTTCAGAATATTTGGGTTCGGCTGGGTTGGTTCGTACACGAAACCAATAGGGCCCTCGGAGCGGAAGCGCTCATATCTTGAGATACAGACGTCTGATTGATGTGCCGTCGGCTTTGGTGGATTAATCTAAGTGAGACGGATCTTTTGGCATACTCTGCCCGAGGTTTGGACGCAGGTGAAGTATGGTCGGGTTGGTTTTGCCTTAAAAACCAACCGGGTCCCTGGGACGAAAAGGCCAATAACTCTCAGATCGGGCGTCTGATTGACGCGCCGTCTGCGACGTTGAGTTCCTGTTGATGAGACGGAACTTTTGGATACATTATCTCTGGACTATGTGTCAGTTGATGTATCAACCTCTTGGCTCGTAGAGCGGACCCTCCTGAATGAGCTTGCTGTGTGCGGGAACCCTAGAGCTGGCTGTGACTGCTACTGTGACTGCGACAACGACACTGCAGAGATCCTCAGTGGACTGCGACGACGACTGTGCAGAGATCCTCAGTGGACTGCGACGACTACAACACTCAGCGATCCTTTCTGGGTCAGTGCTACAGGTCCTGTGTGGGCCCGATCCTGTGTGGATCCGATCCTGTGTGGGTCAGCACTCAGCGGTTCTGTGTGAGCCAGCGCCTACAGGTCCTGTGTGGGCCCGATCCTGTGTGGGTCTTTGCGGGGGGGTTAGTACCTATCGATCCTTTGTGGGTCCGACGACTTAGATGGATCAGTGATCATCTCTATCGTTATTTAAAGAAGTATACCTATGTGAGCTGAATCTTGTGTTACTCTCCTTTGTGGATTGTGTTGAACTATCTTGTGTGGATTTACGGTTTACTCTCCTTTGTGGACTGTGTTGAGCTATCCTGTGTGGGTATACGTTGCTTTCCTGTGTGGACTGGGTTGTGCTTGTGCTCGAATGTTGGAGACGAACGGGAATTGATGAATTAGGTGTATGTATTGGCATATACCTAAGCAGTGTCGGTTGTTACTTTGTGATTGTATCTATCCTTTGTGGATTATCCTTTTTGGATTCTGGAGACCTTCGGGGGTCTTGGGGTCCCTACTGAGTAGCTTATACTCACCCCTGCATGGGCTATGCCCGCACTTCGTTGTGTTGGTTGCAGACGACGGACAGCGCTGATCGTGGTGGAGGCTTGCGGAGCAGGACGGTACCTGGAGGTGGACCACTGGGCGGAACGTACTCGGAGCGGCCAGGTGGACCCGAGGAGCAGTGGAGGCTATCTGTACCCACCCTTCTGGTGGAAATTCCAGAGGATGGCTTGACGCTGTGGCTTTTATTTTCAGTTGTTGTTTTCCCCTTTCAGTTGTACTTTACAGTTGGGCATGTATTTCCGACCCCTTTCACTTTCAGCATAGCTTGTTAAAGTTTTTACTTAGTGTTTACTTTTCCACTTTCTTACTCTATGGTTCTTGTTTACTTTACAAAGGGAATGCCTTCCCTTTTTCCGGGATTTACGCCTTGGTGCTAGTCCCCAGCCCCTTGCCTATGGAAGGCGGGCTTGGGGTAGTCACGGCACGGGCCCCGAGGACGGGTCGTGACAATTGGTATCAAAGATGGTCGGTTCTACCGCAGACTCTGATCTTTCTTCTATGTGAAGAAATAGTGTTTAGCATATTGGGTGTGGTTATCAGTCCAGGGAGTCCAGTGTTGGTGCGGCGGCCGACGTATCCGTACACCAGGACCCTCACTTCTGATTTCCGAATTAAGTACACGAAAACATTTATTGCATGTGTGTTTCAAGTTTTCTTTTTGATTACTTGTGTCAGCTCACCAGGTATACTGTTCTGAACGTGGTGCACTTGTTTCCTTTTCAGGATAGCCCCACGATGGCAGCCATCTAGGGATCCGATAGTAGAGCGCGATGACAGCCCACCGAGCGACGAGGCCTCGGTACAGGGCCCTTTGACGGCGGAGGCACCAACTGTATCTCTACCCGCCGAGCTGCCGATGCTCCTAGCCATGACCGCTGACGATGCACGTCACCTCGGAGCTCTCCCCAAGTTCCAGCGCTAGAGACCACCTAGGTTTCGTGGGGAGACGGACCCCTATGCAGCCGAGGATTGGCCGGAGGCGGTCGTACAAGTTTTCATGCTAGTGAGGACACCAGCAGACCTCATGGTGATCCTCACGGCGAGCCTACTACACGCAGTAGCGGGCCGATGGTGGAGCTTGATGATCCAGGTGCACGATGAGGCATCTCTTCTCTGGACGGACTTCGAGAGCCTCTTCCGCTCAGAGTTCATCCCGACCACCCTCCGTGCGGTGCGCATCCAGGAGCTTCTTCAGCTGCGGCATGGCAACTTGACGGTCGCCCAGTACGCGACGAGGTTTACCGATCTCTGTCGCTACTCGACAGATATGGTACACGACCTGTTCTTTAGGGCCCGGACCTTTGAGCAGGATTTGAGACACGAGATCAGGGCATCGCTGATCTCCCTCAGCATCCCGACTCAGGTAGGAGTGTTGGAGCGAGCCCTTCTGATCGAGAGCTTTCTGGCTGAGTCCACAGCGAGACCTACCGCATGGCGGGAGGTAGCGGAGTATTCGGCAGCAGGTAGCCGACGGATGACTCAGGGTTCCAGGTAGACCAGACCTTCTGGCAGACGACCTCAGGACACTGGTTCAGCAGTGCGGGGCACACAACACGGAGCCAGTCTTTCGAGAGGTAGGCAGTGCTACGCATGCGGCCGGCAGGGCCACATGGCTCGTAACTGCCCGACCAGCCGTGCCGAGGAGCAGCAGACGGTGGAGGGGCCACCCAGGCAGAGGCAGAGGGTCGACCGTGGTGGTCCGCATGGAGGATGCAGACGAGGCAGAGGAGCTGGCCGAGCAGCAGGTGGTGGGAGACGCTTTTAGGCTCTGCCACCACCACCACCAGGAGGTCCGCCCCGACCACAGGGAGTTGGCGGGTAGAGACAAGCACAACTCCATGCAATGGAGGCCTACGACCATGGCGCACCAGAGATGTTTCAAGGTACGATCTGTGTCTATTGCAACCTTACTGTAGTTCTTATAGACACAGGACCGAGTCACTCTTTCATAGCCACTGCCCTTGTTCGGAGCTCGGAGATTCCGACAGAGCCGTTGGCTTGATCCTAACGGCTAGAGACTCCTACGGGAGCAGACTCGACGATTACACACTGGTGCCGGTAGTGTGAGCTTACTCTAGGAGGCGAGAGCTTCGTCTAGGATCTTCTTGTAGCCGCGTCGAGGCCTTACGACATCATCTTGGGCATGGATTTGTTATCTACAGTCCATGCACAGATTGACTGTATTAGGCGCAAGGTGCGATGTGTACGCACCGACGGGAGCAGGTTCACCTTCACCGGTGAGAAGGGAGCCTTTGCAGCACATGATGGAATTCTGTAGAGGAGAGGACAACCCATCACTCATCAGTTGGCTAGCCTCATCCTAAGAGCAGTTGACGTGCGGAGTCCTAGTTTTCCTGCAGTGGTGGATCAGTACGCGGACGTCTTTCCCGATGACGTTCCAGGGCTACCTCCTCGCAGAGAGGTATACTTTTTTATTGATCTGTACCCCGAGACAGACCCGATATCCACTCCAGCATATCGGATGGCCCCTGCTGAGCTTCGAGAGCTACAGGTACAGTTGGAGGACTTGCAGGGAAAGGGTTTCATCCGACCCACTGTTTCACCCTGGGCTTCACCGATTTTGTTCGCCAAGAAGGCGGACAAGAGCTTGCAACTTTGTGTCGATTATCATCGCCTAAACCAGGTGACAGTGAGGAACAAGTATCCACTACCGATGATTGATGACCTCTTCGATCAGCTCAAGGGAACATGGTGGTTCTCGAAGATAGACCTCAGGTCAGGCTATCATCAGCTCAGAGTTCTAGACAAGGACGTGCCGAAGACGGACTTCAGATGTCAGTATGGCCACTATGAGTTCTTGGTTATGACCTTCAGCGTAACCAATGCTCCAGCAGTGTTCATGGGCATAATGAACAGGATCTTTCAGCCATACCTTGATTGATTTGTCGTGGTCTTCATTGACGAAATTTTGATATACTCAACGACTGAGGAGGAGCACGCCAATCACTTGCGGGTTGTGCTAGACACACTACGAGAGCACCAACTTTATGGAAAGCTCTCTAAGTGTCAGTTATGGATACGTGAGGTCCACTTCTTGGGACACGTCATCTCTGAGGTGGGAGTTGCAGTGGATCCTGCGAAGATTGAGGTGGTGCTATCTTGGGAGCCACCCAAGAGTGTGACAGAGGCGCATAGTTTCTTGGGACTAGCTGGATACTACCAGAGATTCATTCTAGACTTCTCCAAAGTTGCGACACCACTCTCAGATTTGACGAAGAAGGGGAAACCCTTTCTATGGTCAGACAAATTTCAGCAGAGCTTCCAGGAGCTGAGACAGAGATTGACCAACACACCTATCTTGAGGTTGATTGAGGAGGGAGTTGGATACGTAGTCTACTACGATGCATCAGGGACCAGGCTCAGATGTGTCCTGATGCAGGAGTGGGTAGTGATCACCTATGGATCCCATCAGTTGAGGCTGCATGATCAGAACTACGCTACCCATGACCTGGAGTTACCAGCAGTGGTCTTCACTATGAAGACAAGGCGACACTTTCTGATGGGCGAGCGCTTTACAGTCTTTTCTGACCACCAGAGTCTTAGGTACATCTTCTCACAGAAGGACCTGAAACTGAGACAGCGGCGATGGCTCGAGTTCCTCCCAGACTATGAATTTGAGATAGTCTATACTCCTGGTAAGGGGAACATAGTAGCTGATGCCCTCAGCAAGAGGACATGCGTTCAGATACTTGAGGAGGCGACAGAGCAGCTAACCGCCTTGCAGATATCCTTCATGGATAGGGACGGAGCAGCCTTCCTTCAGTCTCTCACAGTCTCTCCTCCACTTCTACAGGGGGCCAGAGAGGCACAACGTGGGGATGCTGACTGTGAGACACGGCGTGCACAGATATCCTCGGGACAGGCACCAGAGGGTTTCTCCCTTGGAGCAGAGCACGAAGTCATTTTTAGAGGACATACCTTGGTGCCCGTTGATTTACATGAGGAGGTGCTGAGAGAGTTTCACACTTCTCCTTTGGCGGTACATCCTGGAGTGGAGAAGATGTACTAGGACCTCAGACGATAGCACTGGTGGCTGTGCATGAAGAAGGCTGTGGAAGAGTTCGTTTCACGATGCCTCACCTGCCAACAGGTGAAGGCAGAGCATCAGGTACCAGTAGGCTTGGTACAGCCCTTGGAGGTCCCGAAGTGGAAGTGGGACGGGATATCTATGGACTTTGTGACTGGACTTCCACGCACTTCGAGAGGTCACGACTCCATCTGGGTGATTGTCGACCGACTCACCAAGTCGGCTCACTTCTTACCCATCAGAGAGTAGGGATCAGTGGAGAGCTTGGGGCATCTCTACGTTCATGAGATTGTACGGCTTCATGGTGTGCCATCATCTATCGTCTCCGATCGAGATGCTCGCTTTACTTCCTTGCGTTGGAAGGGGTTGAAGAAGGCGTTCGGGACGCAGCTACGTCTAAGCACCGCCTTTCACCCTCATACAGATGGTCAGACGGAGAGGACCATTCAGACTCTCAAGGACATGCTCCGCGCATGTGTCCTCGACTTTGGTCGCAGCTGGGAGGACCACCTACCCTTGGTGGAGTTCACGTACAACAATAAATAACACTCCACCATCGAGATGTCACCATACGAGGTGTTATACGGAATGCCTTGCAGATCTCCTTTATGCTGGACAGACCCTGGGGAGTCAGCACTTGTGGGACCAGAGATGGTTCGGGCCATGACAGAGAAGGTCCAGGTCATCCAGGAGTGGATGAGGATAGCTCAGAGCCGGCAGAAGTCTTATGCTGACAGGAGGCGGAGGCCACTAGAGTTTGAGGATGGAGACCACGTCTTCTTGCTTGTCTCACCTCGACGTGGTTTTCGGAGATTTGTCCAAGGTGGCAAGTTGTCTCCACACTTCATTGAACCATTCCAGGTCCTTAGCAGGATTGGAGAGGTGGCTTATCGCCTGGATCTACCACCTCAGTTGCACCGGGTGCACGACGTCTTCCACGTATCTCAGCTGAGGAGATACGTGCATGACCCGACACACATCATTGACCATGGGGAGCTAGACGTGGATGATTGGACGACTTTTACAGAGGTCCCAGTGGAGATAGAGGATCGATAGGAGTGAGTCCTACGTGGGCGATCGATTCCTCTTGTCCGCATCAGATGGAAGCACATGAACCTCCAGGAGAGCACATGGGAGCGGGAGGCTCAGATGCGTGCACAGTACCCACATTTGTTTCCCTAGTTTATGATGTATCTTTACGGGAACATAAATCCCTGAGGTGGGAGTAATGTAAAGACCCATAAATTTCAAGAAATTTTTTTTCTTAATTTTCTTTGGAATTTTATAAAAGCGCAGTTTCTGACGGCACCTAATTCCGAGGACCGGTGTGCCCGGAATCATTTTCCGAAGTTTGGCTCGGGTACGTTCAGTGAACGGACGAGCGAGTTTTTCTAACTTTTGAACTGGTGCTTGGAATCGAATTCTGAGAGAATCGATGGAATCACAGTGCCGGTACTTTCTTAGAAACGCCTCTTCCGGAGTTGCATTTGCTTAGAGTGTGGTTTTTAATTTTCGGGCTTAAGGTTAAGAAATAAAATAATTGTACGACAAACGTTATTTTATTTCTCCTAAGCCACTTGGAAGCCTTTTGAAGCCACTTAAAGCGGCTTAAGATGAGTTGATGCAGATAGGGTGCTATCCAAAAATATCTTACCCTCTTGGTAGGATATTTGTGAGGTGGGACCCACATGAGCCCCACCGTTTCTTTTCCGCTAAGTAACGCACCCGCGAAAACCCGTCATTATGAAAGTCAACTGACACATTTTCTTAATTTCTTAATGCACCAATTAATTGGGCGGTTTTATTCGTTGAATTAATTGGGCGGTTTTCTTCGTTGAATTAATTCTATGAATTAATTTCATTCGTTTCTTAACCTATTTGAAATCCGTTGGCGTAATAATAAAATAAGACCAACGCACGACTTCTGGAAAAATGTTCATTTAGAGGATTTGACAGAAACCAAGATTTCTTCATCCTCCTTCGCGAAGAATGTGAAGAACCCGACGAACGCCAGCCTCCGACGAAGAATGCCGAACCTGCGGAAATCGACGATGTGACACCGTGTGCCGTGAGGCTAACGTTTCCTCTCCCGCGACGTTCCTTCCTCCGCGACAAAAACCTTCGAACATCCATTGAGGTGAGAGTTTGCGATTCTTTAAATTCCTTTGTGGATATTAACTCAAGATGGATTTAATTATTAAAATTAAATCTGTTGTTTCTTGGACCTCAGAGTTCGTCGATGCAACGCCGGATACCACGACGACGCGATGATCCCCACCTTCCGCGAGGATCAATTCCGCGAAGAACACGCGTGCGACGACTTGACGAGGTAGGAGTTGTTGTGAATAATTTATTTTTTCCTGTGAACGTTTCTTTTAAATTAATGAACCTGTTTCATTAGAACAAATTTAATTTATTAAAATTGTTGTTTGATGTGTTGTTTAATCCTCCCGATTGATACCTTCAAACGTGGAGGGTGCGGTCCAAACAAACACGGCCCGAAAACCCTATGTCGTTCTTCATTGTTGTGCGGATTTGGAAGGAGACGAAATAACTTGACGCAAGGGCGATTTGATGATCCCACAGTGAAGAACGGAACCCGGGAGGAACAGCGGCACAGACGGGAAGGAAAACGGACCACCAGAGCAACTCCGGTAACCCGCTTGGGTCCGGTGCACACGCGGGATGCGGCCTTTTCCGCGTCCGTTGACCGGGGCGGCCCCCCGCGGGGGCCGCGGTGCTGTCACGCGGGGGCCGCGGTGCTGTCACGCGGGGGCAGCGAGCCCCCCGCGCTGCTCGGCCACTCGGCCGAGCCGAGCCGGACCGGCCGAATGAGCCGGGCCGCGCCCTGGCCTGGCCGGACCGGGTCCAGACAGGTTGGACCAGGTCGGGTCAACCCAGTTAGGCCGACCCAGGGGGGGGGGGGGTCGGGCCGGGTTGGCCCGGGCCCAGATTCCCCGTCTTCGGACCGTTTTCGGTCTTTTGCCCGTAACTTGAGCTATAGGCCTCCGAACGACGCGCCGTCAGCAGAAACGCGATCCTTGGATCGAGACGATCGTTTTGGTATATCACATTCAAGGTTTCGGAATACTTTGGGTTTGGCCGGGTTGGTTCGTACACGAAACCAACAGGGCCCTCGGAGCGGAAACACTCATATCTGGAGCTACGGACGTCCGATTGATGTGCTGTCGGCTTTGGTGGATTCATATAAGTGAGAGGGATCTTTTGGTATACTCCGCCTAAGGTTTGGACGTAGGTGGAGTACAGTCGGGTTGGTTTTTTCTTAAAAACCAACCGGGCCCATGGGACGAAAAAGCCAATAACTCTCAGACCGGGCGTCCGATTGACGCGCCGTCTACGACGTTGAGTTCCTGTTGACGAGACGGAACTTTTGGATACATCAACTCTGGAATATGTGTCAGTTGATGTATCAGCCACTTGGCGTGTTGAGCAGACCCTCCCGAACGAGCTTGCTGTGGACAAGAACCCTAGAGCTGGCTGCGACTGCTACTGTGACTGCGACGACGACTGTGCAGAGATCCCCAGTGGATTGCGACGACGACTGTGGAGAGATCCTCAGTGGACTGCGACGACTACAACACTCAGCGATCCTTTGTGGGTCAGTGCTACAGGTCTTGCGTGGGCCCAATCTTGTGTGGATCCGATCCTGTGTGGGTCATCGCTCATCGGTTCTGTGTGAGCCAGTGCCTACAGGTCCTGTGTGGGCCCGATCCTGTGTGGGTCTTTGCGGGGGGTTAGTACCTATCAATCCTTTGTGGTTCCGATGACTTAGATGTATCAATGATCATCTCTATCGTCATTTGAAGAAGTATACCTGTGTGAGATGAATCGTGTGTTACTCTCCTTTGTGGATTGTGTTGAACTATCTTGTGTGGATTTACGGTTTACTCTCCTTTGTGGATTGTGTTGAGATATCCTGTGTGGGTATAAGTTTCTTTCCTGTGTGGACTGGGTTGTGCTTGGGTTCAGATGTTGGAGCCGAACGGGAATTGATGACTTAGGTATATGTATGGGCATATACCTAAGCAGTGTCGGTTGTTACTTCATGATTGTATGTTTTCTTTGTGGATTATCCTTTGTGGATTCTTGGAGACCTTCGGGGGTCTCGGGGTCCCTACTGTGTAGCTTATACTCACCCCTACATGGGCTATGCCCGCACTTCATTGTGTTGGTTACAGACGACGGACAACGCTGATCGTGGTGGAGGCTTGCGAAGCAGGACGGTACCTGGAGGTGGACCACTGGGCAGAACGTACTCGGAGCGGCCAGGTGGACCCGATGAGTAGTGGAGGCTATCTGTACCCACCCTTCAGGTTGGACTTCCAGAGGACGGCTCGATGCTGAGGCTTTTCTTTTCAGTTGCTATTTTCCCCTTTCATTTGTACTTTACAGTTGGGCTTGTATTTCCGGCCCCTTTCCCTTTCAGCACAGCTTGTTACAGTTTTTACTTAGTGTTTAATTTTCCGCTTGCTTACTCTGTGATGCTTGTTTACTTTACAAAGGCAATGCCTTCCCTTTTTCCGAGATTTATGCCTTGGTACTAGTCCCCAGCCCCTAGCCTATGGAAGGCGGACTTGGGGTAGTCACGGCACGGGCCCCGAGGACGGGTCGTGACATTGAGCTTGAGATGAACGGGAACTTGTGCATGACAACGGGCATTGTTGTACTCTTGGTTACGAATCTCCTGAGGGATATGCTTTCGATAATTCTCATTATATTTACAAACCATTATGATTGTTTTATGAGTATATACTTCCTTGAAGAAAATATTTTTATGACTATGGGTTATATCTATAAACTGTTCAATTTATGTTAAGTGGTTTACATGTTTGGATTTATGTATTGCGATTCATAAACTAATCTAGTGTATTCCATTGTTTTGAAATAGTTCTTAGTGGAAGGAATGGAACTATATCAATGCACACACTCCATGTATGGATTTCCCTCCAACTCAAGATAATTATAGTGGAGTTGGTGATACAACTAGTTCTGATCAGCTTATCACCATATTGGGATGACTCAAAGAGATTAGGAATAATAACCTTACCCCTATGGAGAACCCTAATCCATAATGTGGAGGATCAATGTTAGGCCGCTTCATGAGGAAAAAAAGAACCATTCAATGGGGGTCAAAATCTATTATTAGCTGAGCAATGGATAAATTCCTATGTGAAAATATACCTCACCTTGGGGAGTAGCGAAAGGGAAAAATTATTCATGGCTGTCTACCGCCTCACTCGGGATGTTGAACAATGGTAGTCATTGATTCAAAACACAATGGATCATTATAAATTATAAAATATGGAATGGGGGGAGTTTAAAGAAAATTTCTTAGAAAAATTATTTCCTCATGACCATCGAGAGGGTATGGAAAGAAAATTTCTAAGTCTTTGGAAAATGGAGGATGAGAATGTCACAATGTATGAAGCTAACTTTACAAGGTTTGGGAGGCATGCTAGAGATTATATACATAACCCAAGAAGTGATATTGACTGTTTCTTTAATGGGTTTAAACCATTTATCAGTGGATCATTACTATCACAATACTTCTCATCATACAATGATATTGTCTCATGTGCTATCAAGATAGAAAAGTAATTCTCTATGTCTTATGACATTAAAGAAATGAAAGAGAAGAAGAGATCTGCTGAAAACACTAGGAAAGGAAATAAAGAAACAAGGAAGAAGGGAAGAATTGAATTTCCACCCTGCTATAATTGAGGAAGGAAGAACCCTGGTGCCTATCTAAAAGGGAAAGGAGTTTGCTACAAATGTGGACAGAAAGGTTATCATGCTGGTGATTGTAAGGGAAAGAAAGATGCCACCATTTTTCAATGCTACAATTGCAGGGAGATTGGACATTATTCAAATGAATGTCCTAAGAATCCAGGAACCTTATATCAGAAAAGTCCAAGGGAACAAGTCTAATCATATGTGATCAATAATTCTAAGGTTGAAGCCCCAAAAGATGTGGTGGCAGGTAATTTAATGGTTTATTCAAGTTTAGCCAATGATTCATTTGATACTGAATCATCGCATTGTTTCATATCTTCCCAATTTCCTAAGAAATTTAGATATTTTCAATTTATTTAACAAGGGATTTGTGAGTCAAAACTCATTAATGAAGTATCATTGCGACAATTTATTGTGAATCAATTCCCATTTGGGCATATAAATTGTCTTTATCTACTGATCTCATCGTTATACCCATGATTAAATTTGATATATTCCACAATATGGATTGGATTTCAGACCATGATGCTAAAATTTAGTGTAAGAATAAAGATGTTACTATTTTTGATGACGATGATAAAGACCACCTTATCTTTAGAGCAGAATTGCTGAAAACTAATTATTATCTAGATCCACCCCCAGTAGCTCAAAAAATTCAATTATTATGGGGGAAGAGAATGATATAATTGTGGGTGAGGAATGAAATTTTCAAATATATGATGCACCTACTGTGAAAGAGTATGTTGATGTATTTTTAGAGGATTTACCTGGAAATCCTATAGAATGAGAAATTGGGTTTTCTATTAATTTAATTCTTGGTGAAATGCCTATATTGAAGACCCCTTATTGAATGGACAATGTGGAATAAGTGGAACTAACGAAACAACTAGAGGAATTGAGTAATAACTGATTTATTATCTATAGTGTTTATCCATGGAAATCCCCTATCCTTTTTGTTAAGAATAAAGATGGATCTATGAGGTTGTGCATTGACTAAAAGGATATAAATTCTACAACAATAAAAAACAAGTACCCCATACCTCACATTGATGATTTATTTGACTAACATCATGGAGCTCAATACTTTTCAAAGATTGACCTTCGATCTGGATATCATCAGCTATGTGTGAAGAAGGAAGACATTCCAAAAACAGCATTTTGAACCAGGTACGAGCATTATAATATTACAGTAATGCCTTTTGGTTTGACTAATGCACCCTCTGTCTTCATGGATCTAATGACTAGAGTTTTCATGGAATATCTTGGTGACTTTTAAGTGGTATTTATTGATGTTATCTCAGTATACTTAAAAATCTATGAAGATCATGAAAATAAATTTCACATTATCATGAAGACTCTGAGAAGAAATGAATTATATTGGAAGTTTAGCAAGTTTGAATTCTGCCTTCATGATATTTCTTTTCATGGACAGATTGTCTCTAAGGATGGAATATCTGTTGATCCTTCTATGACCATGGCAATAAAATAATGTCTAGCACAGATGAGTATAACTGAGGTATGATGTTTTATTGGTTTATCAGGTTATTATAGGCATTTCGTCAAGAATTTTTCCTGATTGGATAACCCATTAAAAAAGCTCACACATAAAGGGGTTAAATTTGTTTGGACAAAAGAGTGTGAAGAATGTTTTGAAGAATTAAAGAAAAGATTAGTCAATTCTCTTATCTTGACTCTACTATTAGGTAATGAGGGGTTTTTTATTTATAGTGATAATTTAAAGAAAGTACTTGGATGTGTCCTTATGAATAATTATTGGGCTATTGCCTATGAATCACGACAGCTAAAAATTAACGATAAAAACTATCCCACACATGATCTTGAGTTATCAACTGTAATCATTGATTTGAATATTTGTAGACATTATCTCTCTGGTGAAAAATGTGAGATATATACCAATCACAAGAGTTTGAATTATATTTTCTCACAAAAGAACTCAACATGAGGCAAAGACAATGGCTTGAACTACTCAAGGATTATGATATCATGATACAATACCACCTGAGGAAGGTAAATAAGGTAGAAGATGCTTTGAGAAAAAATGATCATGTAGTTTTGAACAATATGAGAGTTGAAATGGATCCTATTTTCATGGATCTAGTAAAGATGTATATGGGAATAACGATGGAAGGTGAAAGGTCAACTCTTTTTCAAATGGTTTCCAAACCATCCTTACAAGAAAGGATAAGGAGTTCTCAAACCGGTTCTGAAGAGTTTCAAATGAAGATTAAAGCTGTGAATGATGGGAGATTGAGTGACATTATGTATGAAGATAGAAATTTGATATTTGGGAAGAGATTTTGTGTTCCCGATATACCAGATCTAAAAAGGGAATTATTGGAATATTCTTATAGTTCCAATTTCTCTATACACTCTGGTAGCACCATGATGTATAGAGATTTGAATGAACATTTTTGGTGGGACAACATGAAATGAGAGATTAATGATTTTGTGTCAAGATGTATGGTTTTTCAACAAGTGAAATCTGGAAGGCAATAACATGGAGGCGTCATGAATCCTATTCCCATACCTGAGCTGAAATATCATTATATTACAATGGACTTTTTCATGGGACTACCAAAGTCTCCTAGAAAGAATAATGCAATATGGGTCGTTATTGATCTTCTTACCATGTCATCACATTTTCCTGCTAAAAGAGAAGATTTACTACTTGAACATCTAGAAAGAATATATATTAATGAAGATTTGAGACTTCATGGAGTACAGATATAAGTTGTTTCTGACCGTGATCCACGTTATACATCATGATTCTAGAAAAGTCACTACAAATCCCTAGATACAGAATATCATTTGAGCACTTCCTACCACCACCAAAATTATGGACAATCAAAACAGACTATTCATACACAGGGAGACAAGTTGAGATCATGCTCACTTGACTTTCATGGTATGCGGGATCAATGTTTACCTATGGTAGAATTTTCATACAACAATATCTTCCATTCAAGTATTAATATGGCACCATATGAAGCATTATATGGAAATATATGTTTCAAACCAAGTTGTTGAGATGATGTTGGTGAATGAAAACTTTTAGGCCCAAAACATGTTGAGGAAATGATGGAAAAGGTGAAGGTAATCTAAACCCACATCAAAGAAGCTCAAATTAGGTAGAAGAGATATGTAGATAGCCGAAGTAAGTATTTTCAATTTCTGGTAGGAGATCTTGTTTTCTTGAACGTATCTCCATGAAAGGGTGTTATAAATTTCAGTAAGAAGGATAAATTGAGTCTTAGGTACATTAGATGTTTCAAAATTCTCGAACGAATTGGGGTTGTAGCTTACCATTTTCCAATGCTGCCATGTCTCTCAAAAGTTCATGATGTATTCCATGTATCACTATTTAGAAAATAAATGCCTGAGCCAATGCATGTAATCCCCTATCAGGAATTAAAACTGGAACCCGGTCTATCTTATTGTGAAGACCCTATCATGATTCTTGATACAAGAGAGCATGTGTTTAGAAACATGACGACTCATCTGGTAAAAGTTTTTTTGAAGAAAATATAAGATGAACGAGGCAAGGTGGGAACCCAAGGAACTTATGATGAAGAACCACGTGAGTCTTTTTTTGCAGAAATATTTTAGAAATTTCAAAGATGAAATTATTTAAAGGAGGGGATAAATTAATACCCTAATCATCCATGGTATGCTTCTCTTTGAATAATAAAATAGCTTGTTTTGTACACAACTTCATGTTCTAACACACCACAACCAATTAAACTAGCTGTTATGAATATTAATACCCACTTTTTAAATTTTATAAATATTATAATTAAAAATGGACTTCATTTTTTGATTTGGAGTATTTAAATTAGTATAGGGTGAAATTTTGGTATTTTTCTGAAAACATTCAGTTTTTGATGAATAGTGAAAATACTAAATTTTAATTAAAAACATCTTTTTTAATCCAATTAATTTATAGTGGTAAATTATAATGTTGAGTGGGTTTAAATTATAATTAGATTATATTTTTACAATTTAATCCAATGTTGGTCATTGGAAATAATTTCACATTTATACTGGACACATGAAAGTGTCAATCTTTTCATAGTTATTATTTCTTAAAACACGTTTTTTGTTTTGACAATGGGAATTAATTTTAAATTAATTTCTGCCACTTCTTTGTTTTGAATATAGAAAAATAGATTCCATATTTATAATCAGGAGTTATAAATTGTGTAATAGGCACTTCTATTTTTAGACATTTTGAATAATTATTCCGGTAAATATTTTATTTACTATGTTTAAAGGGTAAATCCGGTAAATAAGGGTAACAAAATAATATTATCATAATATTAAATGACCCTAACACATGTCCAAACCCTATTACATGATACATTTCCGAACATGGGCAAATATTTTCGATTTTGGGACCCCATGGAGCCACTTGTATGTAATAATGACACATTATATTAATTATGTTAAAGTAAACACAAAAATGAAATAAGCATATATCTTTTAGTAAATAACTTTTTACATAGATTTATATATGTTATATATTCTACTAAAAATAGTAATTATAAAGATAAGAAAATTTAATACATAATGGAATTTTATTTATAATTTTTATACATTGAATAAATAATTTATTTATGACACAATGCTGATGCTGTATTTTCGTTATTAATGAAAGAATATAATAAATGATATTATAAATACTAAAAGAAATATAATTTGAAGGTTTTGATTCCATAGACAAATTTTATTGGTTAATTTATCATATTAGGGTGGATTAAATGAATTTAGTTCAAAGTAATAATGTTTTTAAGACTATCAAAAAAGCAATTAATAAATAATCCCAAAATTGACAAAAATGAGTTTTTGAAAACAAATACAATATTATTGGTTGATATAATATTCCTAAAAGTCTAAGGTTCGGAAAAAAGGCATAAATAATATTATATGTGTTATTAATGAACCTATTGTGGTTATTTTGGAAGTCTATTGTATGTTTATTAACCATATATTA
The DNA here is from genome assembly GCA_963277665.1 of Viscum album. NCBI lineage: Eukaryota > Viridiplantae > Streptophyta > Magnoliopsida > Santalales > Viscaceae > Viscum > Viscum album. The sequence goes on from OY728126.1 coordinate 278,386,322, forward strand.
TAAAAATACAAAGAGACATGGTAAAAGTCAAACTATTTATCTAAGAGTCAAATCAAAAAAATAAAGTTAATATAGTGATCCAAACCTATATAAAACCTATTGGTAGAGTGTTTTTCGACCCATCCCCTCTTTATCCTTTAAAAAATTCACTTTTGAGCCATTAGAAACCAAAATGGAAGTTATTATAAAATAATATTTCTTACTTTTCCTAAGGTGCTCCTCACTCCTCTTATAAAAGGGTACTCCCCCTTCTCTCTAATTCACACATTCAAAGCCTGTTGACTTGGACAAACCCTACCCAAATAACCTATAAAATGTCCAAAATTCATCTTAAAGGACATTCTTTAGTCATAAAGACAGCTTATAGAGCCCTTTTTATCAAATCAAAAGGAAGAACCCGAAGAAGAGGTAAGGATTTCACTACCATCTTTCAAGTTCCTTTCTTCATCCACTTCCTATTTCATTGTTGTTGACATTTTAAAATGATAACTCCAGCATCTTCTATATATTTTGATGTTATTATAAATATGGTATACCCCTATTAATTATTCTATCAATCCTTTTAATGACATGTCCCCATACGTATGTACGTATGACTTACCTTCTCCACATCATGGTGTAATTGTTATTCAATAAATTATTATTTGGATGGCTATAATAATGATGTGTAATTGATTTAAATAACAAATATAACATAATAATTATTCCAAATATATGATATAACATCAAATTATATATTATTTTAATATCAAAAGAATGATATTTTTGCTCGTGCATACGTACGGATTAACATCTCCACGAATGTGATGAGATTCGTTCCCCATCGTATCCATACAAGACTAATTTTCATTTGATGATTAAAAATAATTTTTAAAGACTTGATATAATTCTGTATATGAATAATATACATCCCATCCATAAAAAATATGATTCACATAACAAACAATATAAAGGAAAACGAATCTGTTAACACATGAAATGATGATAATACTCAGATATTATTAACAAAGCAATATAAAAAGATCATATATGATAAAATATTAATCTATATGATTCTTGTATAATTTAATAAAAATTATTTCACCAATATATATATGGTTTAACTACCCTCTACCAAAGAATAATACAAGGTAAGGGTTAATTCCACAATCTCATTATTATCCAAGATTGTTTTTACATAAGTATCTACTAGGACCTCCTTATCATCCCCATCCATGTTTCGAAAAAACATATTACAAGTAATTTTTACTATTTAATAGACTATGGGTTAAATTAATTTATACCCTTGTTTGAGTTTTCATAAAATGGTTTCAAATGAATCTTTTCGTCGTTTTCCAAATAAGGTATCTTATAACCTTTTCCACAAAATTAATGTAAGAATTTTTTTATAACATATATGGCGGGTGTAGTTATTCTCCGCCATTATAACAACGTCAAATATTACCGTTGAATCTTATAATAATGTTTTTAAAATAAATGTTTTATTTTATAATTATGTATCTTTAAATGATTTCAAAAAAAGAAAGATATATTTCTTTCAAATAGTTTTGACTTCATCTATGTCAATATCATTTGATTGATATTATAGTTGTTAGAAGTCGATTAATTATGATACAAATCTTTCATATTGTATTGAAGGTTTTGTGATATTTTTGTAAAATGTACAACCGATTTTAACCTATCGTCCAGACAATGATCTGATGCTCCTCTAATGTGTATAGAAACACTCGGGTCGAATCCTCTGCGATGATACTTTTTAATAGTCATTTGTTTTTACTTGATTGTTTTATGGTTGGGGTTGTTTTTAGAGAATAATTGAAATGATTGATTGATTATGATTGATTTAACAAATTTATAATGATTTGGGTGAGTTCATCATTAGGTAGTTAAGCCTATGAAATCATTGAGCCTTGCATTATATTGCATTAAATTAACACCCACTTCACATGATAATGTTGATTGGAATTATTAAGTGTTATGGATTTAATCCAAGACTTATCATAACATAATGTTCTAATCTCAATAAAAGCTTGTTGATGGAGGTGTATTAATGGTTCCAAAAATCCATCAAAACCACACATTAAACCAAACAAGTCATTAATCCAAGACATGTTAAGTCCAATATACAAAATTTTAATTAAATGAATATTCATCGAGAAAATACTCTCAATCACTTAACATCCCTAAATTTTACCTCACCCCAATAATATATTTATTCATCCATTTGGGTGTTTAATAATATATTTATAATTATTATGACGATAAATTAAGAACAAATGAAAAAGAATAAGATAAGAATATATTGGTGTGTCGAACACACACACACAAACAATGATGACAAATAAAAACGAAAATTAGATTGAATGTGGAAAAAAAAAGAAGGTTAGGGGATTAGAATATATTTAAACTATTTTAAGAACATTAATATTAAACTACACTAGGTAGATTGGTCATCCGGAAGGAGGTACTTGAAATTACGGTCCTTTGAATATGGTTATACTTGATACTCTCCTGATTGGGTTTTTTATATGATAATTGGGGACTCATCCCCCACATAAAAAACTACAGAAGGTGGATGAGAATAAGAGATATTTAAGAAGAAAATAACATTAAAAAATAATTACAAATGAAAGACTTATAATATTACAACAAAGAACAATACAAAAGTAAAAGAAAACAAAGAGAGATGGAAGGGTATATCAAGTGATAAATTGAGTATGTAAGGTCCTATAATGCCTTTTTCAACACTTTTGTCATGATAATATGTGATCCTCTCTTCTAAAATGCAAACCCCTTTTAAGGAGAGGAGGGGATGCATTTATAGCTTAAGGAAGTGGACTGTTTGCATTCCCAATCTATCCCTCCACATGGATCGATGATTTGGACATTCAAAAAACCGAATATCGAGATATATTTTTCTTCAAAGTTGTAGAAAACAATTTTTTCCTATATCTATCAAGATTTTGAGTCATTTGGACCTATAGAGCCAATGTTATTGCCAATTGATTAAACAATTTTAATCTATCCATTTCAATCCAATCTTTTTGAAGTCCAAAACATGAAAGGGTTTTTGAATAGGAATATTCCTTCAAAGACAAATCATTTCTTCAATAAAGAATTCCGCATGTATCTCATCTTTTAAATTGAAAAATCTCAGCTATATTTGATGATTACCACATCAGATATGTCATGAATAGTGTCTAAATATTAATTCCCAGCCAGAATGGTGGGCTGGACTTTAAGGCATTAGTTGGGCCCCTTGTTCTTGTAATTGTACCTTAAAATATTTATCTGTGATTCCTTTTGAATTTATCGAACAAATGGATTAGTTTAATAAAATTTGGGCTTCTGGATTTATACTAGTAAATCAATCATTATTGATGGTCCAGTTTTATCACAAATTATTTGGGTCTTCTTATGTTGGCCATATGAGCTTTCAAATGGGAAAATTGGCCCAAAATTCCTTCTAATAATATATGAGAAATTGAGTAAGGAATCCTAAAAAAAAGAATCACACAATTTGAATTAGTAGGATGAGAGTTATAAATAAATTAGAAAATTGAATCAATTGGACTTCATCAAAAAATGATAAAAAATTATACTTTGTATTAAAACATTAATATTTCACACAAATTATGCACATTTCATATAAAATAAGTAAAGGGGGTATATAATAAGTCATGAAAATATTAATAACATCAACTCATCCACACATAGTCTTGTGCATGTCCTCATGTGTAACAAATATAAAAACATAACAAAAAAATTTTATTCACCAAATAATATTAAAATTTTGTTTTTCCAATCAGGGGAGGTTTAGACTATTTCACTCATCCATTTTTAATTCCACCACATGTTGTTATAGAAAAAATGTTCCAAGACTAATTCATTTTTTTCATTCTCAAATTTAAAAATTGAAAATGTGGACACTCAAAACTCACACCTCTCATGATGATAAAATTAATTTGTGGAGGATCACTCTTTCACCAACCAAAAGTGAATGTCTTAGAGTTTTAATGGTCTCTCAGCATTTATTCCCTATCTTAAAGTGCTAACAAATCAAGTAGTCTTTTTAGGGTGTTTTTATGTGGCTATGGGATGGTAGGAATATAATGTACAAGTGGTAGAAGAAGATGGGTAAAACACCAATATGGAAAAAGTAATGCACACATTTTTTTTGAAATGGGATATGAAAGGAAATGGAAACACATATTTACGAGGGAATGAACATGTGAAATAAGACACAGAAGTGGAATAAAATATGAAGGGAATGATATGATATATTATTTATAAAAAAAACTTCTCCGAATGACATAAGAATATATTGCACATGTTATTTCATTCTCTTTTTTTCAGAAGGTGAACTTGAAACAGATCTCACACAGATATCCCATCCCATAATTTATCTCCTCACGACACAAATTCTAATAGTTATAAATGGATCAAAGGCTGTAAAATAGTGATATCTGACCTACCCAGAACACAACCCATTCTTATATTCTATTTTGTTTTGATTTTTTTTTGATTTTTTTGATTTTTTGTTGAACAATTTTCTATTGTACATGATAAAAAAATATACATTCCAAAACCCCACAGAAGGAAAACCTGTCCCCCACACTAAAAATGGTGCTTTCCCTCAAGGATAAGGTAATATAGTGACATCAACAAAGGGTAACAAAAATTAAATACATTCCCCCACACATAATTTTCAAAAAATTATTCAAAGAAAATCCATGATGATATTGGCTGAGATAAGGAATTGGGCTTGTAATGTGGCTATCAATGAAAAGGTTTTCATAGGCATAGAAGGGATTTTAAAAGGAGTATTAATGTATGATTAATTGGAGGCCATTTAGATATTATAATTTTCATGGGGTTTAGAAAATGCCTCTATCATATTAATGCACAGTAAAGTGGGAAATTCAGATTGATGGTCTAAAAACTAAAGACTCGCCAATGGGGGTAAAAAACAAACATGTTGAAAATATGGTCATAGGTGGCCTTGGCATGAAAGAAAATGTTATTCCTCACGGGTGGGGAAAATCATTTTCCAAATCATAAATTGATCATTCAAAATGTGTTGGTTTTGACACAAAATTCTTTATCTAAATTCATGATAAAAATACAAAATTGTTTCGATGAAAACATTCCTGTAGACTCTACAGAATGTTTGGACAAAATTTCAAAACTCGGTGGTGAGTAAACATGAGTCCAATTTTTTTGTATTTTTTTTATGATTCCTTTTTTTTTAAATTTTTTTACTTTTAAAATAAATTCACACTCAAAAAAAAGGGAAAAGTAAAATAAAGGGTTTTAAAATTAAAGTGGTAAAAAAAATAAAATATAGAGGAAGAAGAAAGTTGTAGAGGGATGAAGAGAGAGGGAGAGTTAAAAGGAAAGAGGTGTCCCTAGTTTGGATTTGTTGGGTTTCCATCTCTATCTAGTGGTGGGTTGACTGTAGAAGTTGTGGATCCAATGGAAGTTGATTTTGATCCTGGATTGTGTGTCCTCTCATTATGACTCTTAAATCGTTGTCCATTAACCGTGAATGTCCTTCGGGAAGAGAGGTCTTGGAATTTCACTACACCAAATTGGTAAACATTAGTAATAACAAAAGGACCCTCCCAATGAGAATTAAGCATACCTGGGTGAAGCTTAAATCGAGAATTAAAGATCATTACCTTATCACCTTCATGGAATACCTTTCTTAGGATTTTTTCGTCATGTAGTTCCTTGGATTTTTCATTGTAGAGATTAGAATTCTCATAATAATCAAGTCTATGATCCTCCATTTCCACCAATTTCAACAATCATTCTTCACCAGATTTTTCATAATCAAAATTACAGGTTTTCACAGCCCAAAAAGACTTATGTGGGATTTCAAGCGGTAGATGACATGATTTATAATAAACTAGCATAAAAGGATACATCCCAAAGGGTGTTTTATAGGCAGTTCGATATGCCCAAAGTGCTTCAACAAGTCATTCGGGACAGTCTTTTATGGTGGGATTTACAATTCTCTCATGCACTATTTTCACTACTCTATTTGAATGTCCAGACATTCCATTTGTTTGATGGTGGTATGCAGGTGAGGTTTTATGTACAACCCAATTTTTTAAATGATATTCCATTTTTTTATTATAAAAATGGGTTCTTAAATAATTAATAAATGATTGTGGTGTGCCAAATCGATGGAAGATGTGTTTCTTTAGGAACTCACTAATAGTATTGGAATCATCCTTTCTATTGGATTTGGCTTCAACCCACCTAGAAACATAATCAAATGAAAGACGAGTGTATGAAAATTCATTGGAAGGGGGGAATGGTCCCATGAAATCGATGCCCCAAACATAAAAAACTCACAAAAAATTAAAGGCCTTTAGGGAATTTCATTTCTCTTTGAAATTGTCCCAAAATTTTGGAAAGTGGGACATGATTGTTCTAACTCATGTGAGTCCTTGAAGAGTGAAGGCCGAATGAATCCAGTGTCTAGAACCTTTCAAGAGGTCCTTTGTTTTCCAAAGTGGCCACCACTTGGCATTGGGTGAAAAAATTATAAGATGAAAGAATGTTAATTTTCATCGACACATCTCTTTATTACCATGTAAGCCCCAGTTTTCCAAGGTTTATCTTCTTCCCAAAAATAGTATTTTGAATCACTTTGTAAGTTCATTTTTTTGTTCTTTTGAAAAAATTTCAAGAAAAAACACCAAAAACCAAGTAATTTACAACTGGGGAATACCATGGTTTTTTTGGAGTGAGTGATGAAAGGTGATCAGTTGGAAATTTTGGATCAATTATTTTAGAATGAGAAGATTTAGAAATTCTACTCAAGTGATCAGCCCTAGGGTTTTCTTTTCCTCATCTTTTATTTCAATGTCAAAATCTTGGAGCATTAGGATCCATCTTATAATCCCTGGGTTAGAATCACTTTTCATGAGTAGGAACATTATAGAATAAAGTTCTATGAAGATAATGGTTTTGGAACCTAAGAGATAGGGTCAGAATTTATCTAAGAAAAAAACAATAGCTAAAAGTTATCTTTCAGAGACAATGTAGTGAGATTGTGTTTCATCCAATTTTTTGAGGAATAATTGATAACACGAGGAATTGTTTCTCTTCTTTGACCAAGAATAGCCCCAACAGCTCTATCAGAAGCATCACACATCAACTCAAAGGGTAAGGACCAATATAAGGGTGGGATTATCAGTGCAAATGTAAGAGTAGTTTTTAGTTCAAGGAAGGATCTGTTGAAAACCACATCGAAAAGGAACATCACCTCATTTTGGAGCAATCGAGTGAGTGGGAGGTAAATTTTACTAATGTTATGGATGAATTGTTGATAATAACCAGCTTAATCGAGGAATTAACAAATGTCTCTAATAGGCGTGGGTTCATGAAGTGATTAGATAACTTCAATTTTGGCAGGATCAACTTCAAAACCATCTTTTGAAACTATGTACCCAAGAACAATCCCATTTGAAACCATGAGGTGAATTTTTTTAAATCTTCAAACAAGGTTACACTTGACAAAATTTTGTAGGAATAGAGAGTGTGAATTCAAGAAATATTCATATAACTCACCATAAATGGTAAATTCATCAATTAATACTTCTATGAAGTGTTCAATGAATTTAGAAAAGATACTCATCATACAAATCTGTAATGTTACAAGAGCATAGAAAAGGAAAATATGTATTCTCTTATATTCATATGTTCCAAAGGGGCATGTGAAATTAGACTTTTCTTAGTCCTAAGGTGTGATTGGGATTTGGAAATATCCAATGTATCCATTAAGAAAGAAATAGTGTGACTTTCTAGCTAATTGTTCCTGCATTTGATCAAGGAATAGAAGAGGGTAGTGATCTTTTCTTATTTCAATATTCAATTTCTCATAGTTGATGCACACATGCCATTTGTTCTTTACTCGTGTTGTGACTAACTCTGTATGATCATTTGTGATAACAATTATCACACCCTACTTTGGTACAAATTTAATTGGGCTAACCCATTCACTATTAGAAATTGGGTAGATAATACCAACTTGAAGAAGCTTAGTGATATCTTCCCTAACTACCTAAAGGATGAGTGAATTGAGTTTTCGTTGTGGTTGTATAATTGGTTTAGATGATTTCTCAATATGGATGTGATGCATGAAAAGGGTAGGGTTGATTCCTGGTACATCATTTAGGGTCCAACCTAGGGAATTTTTTATTTCCTCTAACACCTGAACATGTTTGGACTCCTCAGTTTCAGTAAGTGTAGCAGAGATAATGAAAATATATGAGTTATCAGGGAAAAATAAAACATATTTCAGGTTTGTAGGAAGAGGTTTCAGATCATTCTCATCATTCATTTGTGGGTTAGACAACTCAAGAATGGAGGAAGGGACATAAGTTGCTTCAGATTAATTTTCCTTGATATTGTCCAATGTGGAGCACTAGAGATCAGAGTTGATGTAGGATTCATGAGAGTTTTCATGTTACTCTAGATTGATGGAGTCTAAGAATGAGAGGTCAAAATAAACATCACCATTTATAACTTGGTTAATCATGTTTCATATTTAACAAGATACTTTATCATCTAAATAGGATGAACATGATGGAATGAGGATCAATAGACTCTTAGAAGTTTCCTCAGAATCATGGATTAAGAATGCAGAGTTATCCTCAGATGGGTATTGCATGGCTTGGAAAATGTTGAATTTGACCATTTGGTCACCAAATTCCATGGATAATATGCATTAATAGAAATCAATTTTGGTTCTAGAGGTCATGAGGAATGGTCTTCCAAGAATTAGGGGAGATAAAGAAGAGATCGTCTCACCTTCCATATAAAAAACATAGAAATCAGCTGGGATGATAAGATCATTAACACGATCAAGGACATCCTCCATTATACCCTCAGGACTAGCAGTGCTTCGATTGGATAACTGAAAGAAAACTCCTGTTGAATTTAAGGGACCTAGACAAAGGTTGTAGAAGATAGATTTTGGCATAACATTAATTAATTCTCCAAGGTGTATGAGTTCATCATCGATGTTGGAACATCCAATTTGAAATGGATCCTTAAAGGTCCCTAGAAATTTTCAATTTATGGGAATACACTGATAGGTGGAAATTTTTTCAAAATTCCTACGTTTCCTCTTGTGGGTGTACAATTCCTTATAAAACATGGCATACATAGGAATATGTTTAATGGAATCTAAGAGAGGAATGTTGACTTCAACACATCTAAACATGTTAGGTATTTCAAGAATAGGTTCAAATGACTTCATTGGATTAGTGACGGTTTGTGGAAAAGGAATTGGATTCCTAAGTGGAATGGAAGGAGGTGAGAGAGTGGATTCAGATTCCTTTTCATGATTCTTTTTCATTTAATTTTCTAGGTCAACATTCAAAGGAGGGTTTGAGGACTTATCTTGAGGCATAGTAATTTTCATTCCTAATCTATGTGGAATTGTACTTACATTACCCACGGGTTTGGGTAATGGTTGAGCTTGGAGTTGGGAAGAATTAGACGGTTGCTGCTGATTAAGGATGGATGCAAGTTGAAAAATTTAGTTTTCAATGTTCTTGAGACTAGAATGGGTGATGAAGGAAAGATCATCAACAGTGATTTCCCATGGTTTCCTGGAAGAGTAGGCTTGTCCCGGATTAGGATTACCTTGATTTTGGTTCTTGGGAAAGCGATTGTATTGGTTATAGAATTGGGAAGGCTCACTAGGATAATGGAATCCAGGAGGAGGATTGTTATTTTGAGGTTGAGGAACAAACAGATAAGGTTGTTGAAAGTTACCAACATGTTGACCATATTGGAATTTGTTTAGGTTTTGAGGAGGTAATTGACAGGGATGAGATACAGGATTCCCATATCTCAAGTTATGGTTATATGTAGAATAGAAATACTCAGAATGGGGTTGGTTAAAGTTTCTAACAAACTGACCTGATAGTTGAAGGTTGGTGTTCCTCTTAGCATATACTACATTGAGATCTATTGCTCAAGATGAATCTTATGGATCATCTTGAAGTTGTGTACATGTGTCAGTTGGATGAGATTAAGAGTTACAGAATCTATAGTTTTTGACAAGTCAAGGAAACATTGATTGTGGAGAAGATGAGTTTGGGGATTTAGATGCCATAGCTAGTTTCCGTACAAGACCTGTAAGTTCACTCATCCACTCGGTCATCTTGTTTGGCTATATAGATTGATTATAATGGGATTTTTTTACTTTATCATGTGCTCAAGTATGGAATTGTTGTGTTATTTCAGCAATTTTTCTTATAAGATCTCTTGTTGTGGTAGGAGTTTTATCAACACGAGCACCACAAATTGTGGCATCAATGATAGTTCTCTCCATAGCCAATAACCCCTCATTGAAGTATTGGATCAATAGTTGATCTGGGATTTGGTTGTGTGGGCCGTTTGCAACATTCTTTTGGAACCTATCCCAGTATTCATGGAGTGATTCACTTGGGAACTGATGGATTCCACTTATTTCCTTTCTGATAGATGTAGTACGATAAACAGGAAAGAATTTCACTAAGAAGAGTCACTTCATGTCATTCCATGTGGTTATGGAACCAGGAGGTTGGTAATAAAGCCATGACTTAGCAGTGTCATCTAGGGAGAAAGGGAATGCTCAAAGTTTGATTTGTTCCTCAGAAACCCCTTTAGGATTTATGGTAGAGTACACCACTTGAAACACTTTATGTGGAGATGTGGATCCTCACCAACTAGCTCGTGGAAATGAGGGAGAAGATTAACAAAACCCGAGTTCCGTTTGATGTTATCTTTTATGTTTGGATATTGAATTCAAAGAGGTTGGTAATTTATATCAGGGGTAGAAAGTTCTTTTAGTGTTTGTTCCCAAGGATTGGCCATATCTAATTCAAGTGGTTTGATGAGGACTGAGTATTGAACTATTTGAATTTCTCTTATGTTCCTCCATAGTTGGCGAACTGTTTTCTCAATTTTTGGGTCAAACAAATCTGAGGGATTGTTTGGGAGGCTATGGTTCATTCAAAGAGACGTTGGAAGGAAAATGAAAATGGGGTTTTCTTTGTTTTTCTTCTATTTATGATTTTTATGAAAATATGGGGTCTTCTTTGTGTTTATTTAATCAATTTTTTCTTAAATTGGTTTTTTTACTTTTTTTACAAAAACCAGAAACTAATGAATATTTAAAGAACCGTCCCCGGCAAAAAAACCATTTTAAAAACATGGCCGAGTATCAACTATCGACCAGTAAAAGTCCCGATGCACTGCTAATGTGTATATCAGAACTCAGGTCAAATCCTTGGAGATTATACTTTTTAATAGTCATTTGTTTTTAGTTGATTGTATTCTAATGGGGGTGGTTGAAGAGCTTAATTGAAATTATTGATTAATTATTATTTATTTAACAAATTTATAAAGATTGGGGTGATTTATTCATTAGGTAATTAAGCCTATGAAATCATTGATCCTTGATTTATATTGCATTAAATTAACACCCACTTCACAAGATAACATTGAATGAAATTCCTAAGTGTTATGGATTTAATCCAAGCCTTAAAATCAATTAAGGTAATAATCTCAATTAGAGCTTGTTGATTATGGTGTATTTATGGTTCCAATAATCCATGGATACTATATGTTAAACAAAACAAGTAATTAATCCATAATATGTTATGTACAACACACACAATGTTAATTCAAAGAATATTCATCGAGCAAATACTCTGAATCACTTAACATCCCTAAATTTTGACTCTCCTCAATAATAGATTTACTAATTAATTTGGCTGTTTAATAATCTGGTTATAATGATTATGATGATAAATTAAGAAGCGAATAAAAACAAATAGATTTGAATAGAGTAGTGCGTCGAACACACACACACAAAAGAACAATGATGATAATTAAAAATTAAATATCGATTGAATGAGGAAGAAAAACAAGGGAAGGGGATTGTACTATATTCAAACTATTTTAATAAAATTAATATTAAACAACATAAGGTGGATGAGAATAAGAGATATTTAAGAAGAAACATGCATTAAAACATAATTACAAAAGAAATACTTATAATATTACAATAAAGAACAATACAAAAGTAAATGAAAAAAAGGCGAGGAGGAAGGGTATATCAAGTGAAAAATTGAGTATATAAGGTCCTCAGAAGTCTTTTTCAAGGCTTTGGTCATGGAAATATGTGCTAATATCTTTTTAAATGCCAACCCCTGTGAAGGAGAGGAGGGAGATGCATTTATAGCCTAAGGAAGTGAACTGTTTACATTCCCAATCTGTCCCTCCATTTGGCTCGACACTTTGGACATTAAGACATCCGAATCTAGAGATATCTTCAACTTCATATTTATATGAAATAATGTTGGTCGACCTCTCTCAAAATTTTTAGTCATTTGTACCTATGGAGCCAAAGTTATGTCTGGTTGATTAAACAATTTTAATCTTTGCATTTCAATCCAATCTTTTTGAAGTCCAAAATGTGAAAGGGTTTGTTAATAGGAATATTCATTCAAAGCAGAATAATTTTTCATCAAAGTTGGCATCCTATATATCCTCTTTCACACTGCAAAATCTCAGCTATATTTGATTATTACATCAATATATATGTCATAAAGAGTTTCTGGAATTTAATTCCCGACCATAATGGTGGGCTGGACATCAAGGCATTAGTTGGGACTTTGTTCTTGTCGTTAGACTATAAAATTTTTATCTTTGATTCCTTTGGAAAATATGGAACATATGGAGGAGTTTCATAAAATTTTGGCCTTGGGATTTAGACTAGTAACTCTATCATCATTGATGGTCCAGTTTCATTACAAATTATTTGGGTCTTCTTGTCTTGACCATATGAGCCTTCAAATGGAATAATTGGACCATTATTCCTTCTAATAATATGTGAAAATTGAATAAGGAACCGTAAAAAACAAGAACCACATAATTTGAATCTGTATGATAAGAGTTATAAATAAAATTGTAAACTGAATCAATTAGACATCTTAAAAAATGCTCAAAAATTATACATAGTATTAAAACATTAATATTTCACAAAAATTATTCAAATTTCATATAAAATCAGTAAAGGGGGTATATAATAAGTTATGAAAATATTAATAACATCAGTTTGACTTTGGATGAGTTATTTTTATACTATTCATGGTTTATGGTAACGTATTTACATTTCATATGCTAGTTTTAATATGAATGATTAAGTTATATTTCAACCTTTTCATATGAGGAATGTATTTGACATAGGAAGTGATGGGTGGAGCCTACTATATATTCTCGATGAATTAGTAGGTCTCATGAGACAACTATATGTGGAATTGTCCGAGGACTTTCCCAATTTGATATATGGTTTTGGCTTAGGACTTAATAATTTTCAGACATCTGGGTTGAGGCCATGACATAATGTTTTAGAATGGCTGACATTATACATTACCTCATTATAAAAATAATATTGATGGTACATGTGGTCATTTGACTAGTAGAATACCCATGATTATGTTTTATTATGGCATTATTTATTCAGCTCATTTTCCTTACATAAAAGTATTCATGTTTATTATTTGTAACGATATGTGGTTTTAATTATTAACCATGCTTAAAATTTATTTTATCTTCCTCTCTATTTCTTACCCTTAATGAGCACTTGATATCACCCCTTTCTTATTTTTCATTTTCCCAGTATATAAAGAAGTTAGTTATGAGTGACTTGCGGGCATAATCTTGGAGGCTTGGATGTTTATAATTGAATAAATTCGTGTTGTATTTCTTTTCATGTTGTAATGTTAATCTTATATATTAATCTTGTTTCCAATAATATTAAATTGATCGGTCATTAGAGACATGATTTCCTTGTGATCATGCCAATGATATGTAATAATGGACCAACTTTGGGTAACTTGGTTCGAGGCATTATAATGATTGTACCAAAGATGATCTTATCCAGGTCAATCATACTATGGAAAAATATTATACTCAGAATGAGAAGAAAATAAAGAAGATGGAATGGATGGAAGGATATGATATTTTCCTATTGTAGTCTGACAATGATGAAAATTTTTTCAAATGAATTTTAATTCACAAAGGAATTAATGAGACAAGCACAGGTTTTTGAATGGGATAATTTGATGAATATAAGATGAGGTTGATGAAAATTTTTATGACAGAAACTGATAAAAACATTATTCAACCATAAAAGGGGTTGAATTAATTTGTATTTTTCTATTGGTTAAAGAGTTATTTTATCAGAGTTAAACTGTATTATATTTTTAATTGGGTCTATAAAATAAGTGAATAAGTAAATGTGGTTTGAAAATATATATTACAGAATGTATTTTCAATAGGGATGTTTAAATTAAAAATAATGATTTTATTTAACATTCAGTGTGGTATAAATTTCTTTCTACATTTAACAATAAATGTTATAGCGATTTGTTTTGAAGAAATAGGATTCAAAAATATCAAACTAGAAATTGAAATGAAATTCGAAATAATAAGAGAATATTTTTAAAAAACCGAGATGCTTTGAAAAGATTGATAAAGTCAAAATACACATGATATTTTAGGGAAAATTTATATTAATGTTAATTTTATTAATTGGAAAAAAAATTGAGCTTCCCTCTTAATCCAATCTAGGTTCACCAATAAAAGGTTAAAAGTACATTGTACTTTTCTAATTACCAAAATACTATTCAACATAAATGAGAAGGATGTAATGAGTTTCAGAGGGAAGAAGAAGTTTCTATATTCACTTCTGTTGAAGTAGTTCAGATAGATTGAAGTAAATTGAATGATAAATGTTCAAAATGATTTATTCAACTGATCATTATACTATGTTATTTTTGTACTCAACTGATTATCTTATTCATTGGGTGAATTATATTCGGCTGATTTTCATATTTAGTTGGATTAATCATATCAGGATTTCTGTACAGTGATTTTCAGATAAAGTAAGAAGAAGTTTTGAATTTTCTCAAACATACATAGATAGTGTTGTATATTTTTTATGGAGAAATCATACTAGGAAGAATCAGACATAGAATAATCGGGCTAGGCTAATTATATCGAGGATAATCCTACAGGGAAAAACTGGACTAGAAGAATCATACATAAAGGAATTATACAGGGGAAAATAGACTTGGAAAATTGAACTGATTTTTCATAACAAAGTCCAGAATGATGTTATCATATTCTAGGTAATGAATTGAATAAGTTTTTCCAATTGAATACATTTGTAGAATTCAAAAAGAATCACAGGTAACATGATTTTTTACAAAAACATTGTATTAACCTATTTGTGCTAAGAGGGTACACACACACTATTGGAATTATTTACGTAGTGATACATTAGTGTAATTGTGTATCCTACTCACTATAATCCAAGTATTTATTTTTAGTGGATTTTATGGGTAGTATTATTTCCAAAACATACCAAGGATATAGCTATTATTATTGAATAGTGAACCTTGTAAATATTTGGGTTATATTGGATATGGGGTTTAATTTTTTCAACATGTAATTGATTCTATAGTGGGAGGTGAATGATGTTTCATGGAATCATAAAAAAGGAATCACTAATTCAACCACTCCCCCTTTCGGAGATATAATCATCTTGACTGGACACTCTCACAAAAGTCATTGGTCTCGATACCCATATTGAACTCATCTCCTTACTCTATCCCATCCAACAAAAAAATCAATAAGGTCCCTTCATCTTGTCAAATATTACATCCAAGTAATCTACTTGTGCACCAAAAAAAACCTAAATAATGTGTGTGTAAAACTTAGAATGATGACACCACCATGTCTAAACTAAACTAGTCTGATAAAAAGTGTTTGAAATCAAAAGGATATATGTGTATTAGTTAATACACTAAATATAAAATAACAATCAACATTATTCTGACCCATGTCCTAATTTCTCTGAGAATGTGGAATAATCATTCCAACTACAACCATATATCCCTAGAAAAAATCACTCAAAACTATGCCACGACCACTATATAATTATTTCATCATGTTATTGGGAATATCCTACATAGTATAATAATTATAAAATCATATTTTTTAGGCAATATAT
Source organism: Viscum album (assembly GCA_963277665.1). NCBI lineage: Eukaryota > Viridiplantae > Streptophyta > Magnoliopsida > Santalales > Viscaceae > Viscum > Viscum album. Next base: position 278,402,415 of record OY728126.1, read on the forward strand.
ATAATAATTTTATCATGGAACTCAACAATTCATAATAAAAAGAGTACCACAATATAACATAATAACCTTTAGTGAGTAATTTTGAAAATATCAATTTGAATTTCTATTACCTATTCACTTATATCTCAATCCATACAAATTCATATCAATATGTAATAATCCATTTTCTATGGATGGTATTTCAATAAATCACATAAGGTCTCATGCATGTTAAACACGTTTTAAACCATTATATAGGTTCTTATAATTTGAGGTTTTTCAAACCAAATGGGTATCCATATGCCATGTAGAATTAACCATTTAATCCAAAGGAATATATCAAATATCATAATCCATCATTTATTATATGCTATCCAATTAATTATAGTGCTGATTATATTCGAACAATCAAAAAATTTCACATACTTCCTAATAAAGTAGTTAAAAGGAGTTGGTTTAAACCCCCATCATCTATTAAGTGACCAACAAAATTCTTGAAATGTAAAACACCAAAAAATATATAGGATCAATGTATTTCAATAATAACATAGGTATACCAGGTCACAATCAAAATCCCAAAGCACACATTTGGTCAATATATATATACTACAATAACATGGGATGATGTAGGAGAATAGAAACCTAATAAGAAACACTAACCATGGTACATATGTGTAATAAGGATGTTTGAAATCTAATAAGATACCCCAAAATAAAATAAAAATAATCCTATGTTCAAAAGAAGGAAACAATTTTTCAAAAAAATTAATTAATCATTCCCCAAATGTTTTGAAAAAACAAGGTCTTTGAATTACATGGTGCGCAAAACTTTCATGTCATGTATTTCTTGATAAATTAGATACACAAAAAAACACCTCCTCTTGTTATTATTAATACCAATAAACTTTTATGTGATGGGTATAAGATACACATTGTGTACTGAATCAAAATCATGAAACATTTCATGACATGTGCCTTGAATCAGTTATACCTCATGTATCATTTACATATCATGTAATTTTATAGTGAATAGTTTTCAGCCAATATTATGTGAATGTGCCCAAATCACATCTGAAACATTTCCAAATTACAAAAAAAAATATCTTAATCCCATTTAACAAGATTATACCAATACTCTATTAATTAATATAAATATACATATCTGAAATTTAGGCCATTTCCCCCCCAAAATGATCTTCATCTTTAAAAAATACTCAGCCACTAATTTTCAACATCAAAGTCAAAGAGAGACGTAAATTGAAAAAGTCAGGATCTTAGAAAAATTAAATTAATAAATATATAAAGAAATTTAACATGCTAATTTTTATCTAGGTACAATACCAAATCTTCCAATCATGAGTTATTGAATTAGTGTTCACACTATTTATAAAATAAAGGAATATACCCTAATCTTCCCAAGGCCCAAGACCAAGAGATCTCATTGTCTCTAAAAAAAAAATTATTCTCCATTAATCCTCTTACTGAATGATTCTCATGATCCCTTGAGAAACTAAAATGGAGTCTCGCATATTCCTCCCTCTGAAGGCACAAATAGTCTCTCATTTGATCCAAAATTGAATCTAATAGTTTCTTCCATCAGAAGGATATCATGGTCCCTCAAAAAACTACTTGATAACAACCTATTAAATCCACACACTACTCCATTCCAATAAAATCACAAATGTGCTCCCATATTAAACATGAAAAATAATAACAAACCAAATAAAAAATATTTCTATTTGATAAAAAACCATTCCCATGAAAAAGTATTTCTAAACCCACAATATGAATCCATTTTTAATAACAAATACTCATTGATCCAATTTAACAAACACATAGTGTACATTCAAGCCACACACATTTTGGAAAAACATATAAAATCCCAAAATTTCTGAATCAAGACATAAATAACATCGTACATGGGATAAATGTCAACCATAAATAATTTATAAGGATGCTAACAAAATTAATAATGAAATTTGATTTATAAGTTAATGGTAATCAAGGGAACCACCCTAAATATATACACATATCTTAGATTCAGTCTAATAATTGTCACTTGTGATGAAAACCACCAAGACAAGGTACAACACATCATCACACACCAAATCCATAAAATGAAAACAAACCCTCCTATTACATACCCTATATTATTCTAATACCCCGCTTAGTTTATATATCACTATGAATGAATAGAACATTTATAAAGAGGGATAAAGGAAGAAGAAACCAAGATAAAATTGATTTAACTCAATCCAAAACACAAATACATTAAGATGAAATCGCTATAGAATGAGAGGAGGTCTTAGACACCATGTATATGGGGTTACACATGTAGGGTGTCAAAAAATGAGGTCCAATGGTTATAAAATTAACAATAGAAAAATGGTTAAATCCAACTTTCTATATTAACTATACAAGGCACCACAGTTTGGCCACATAGTTTTTCAAACCAATCACAAACTATATAGGAAAAATATATCTCAAGAAATAAATCTTCATGGTTTTTCCTGGAAGTCGAATAGTTTGAAAACCCTTTTCAAATAATACTTACTCCATCTGCATCCCCCTTATATAAATTGTTGCATAGATAGACAAGCTGGGTGATAATTGTGCCCCTTTTTATATTTCTCTGAATGCTCCCACTTACCTCCCCCAAAACTCCAAACCACCAAAAATAAATCAATAAAAATTTACATTATAATAACCAAGAAGGATTTGAAAAATTCCAAACATGGATGTTATTTTCCACACAATTTCCTCAATAATTCAGAGAAGAAGACAGATGAGGCCATTACTCCCTAACCAATTCTTCTTAATCCCATGTATCAATTTTTTCATCCTCAGAACCATAGTTCACAGAACATTCAGATTGACTTTATATAAAGCACAATCTCTTGTAAATTTGTAAAATGAATAGGATACTACCCAATAGTGGTGTTAGGGTAAAGCTCTATATCATCCAAACCTATTACATTGACCGTTTCTGGATGATGTCTCATTAACTAAGACATTTGAAATATTCAATGAACTGAGGTTTGTCGGGTGGAAAAATTAACTAGCAGGATGCCTTAAGAAGGTGATTTATAATAAAAAACGAACAAACATATCAAGGTTACATATTCACCTTCTTACAAAAGTGAAACTGACCATGTCAAACGTATCCATGAAGAAACACCATATCAACATCATAGAACACAAACAGATGATGATGATGATGATCATTATGCAACTACTATCCACTCATAGTTTTCATTAACCCTTTCTGAATAACCCGAACTATATTGGAAAAATCCTAGATGAGAATCAACCCTATAATGTAATTCTCACACACCTAAGTCCTAGATAATAGGTATTGTAAAGACCATCTTTATAAAGCCTCAAGTTGGTTCATCCTGGTCGAGGGAGGATAACTATTATTATAATATCACTTGGCAAGAATCACATTACATTACCAATAACCCCTAATATAAGTTACACACACACTCACAAATTATCCTTGAGAATATAGTTGATCTACTCAGACATAAAATCTATCTTTGGATGATATTCAATGATTAATTTTTTCTAGGATTTTAAATACTATTGGAGTCTCTTCAAGAATTAAGATGTAAAAATGGAAATAATTTTCTGAAAATATCACTAATTGAACTCCAAGAATCTGTGAATCCTGTCAAACATATTGCTTTCTGAGGTCCTTTATCTTTAATATCTCCCTGACGAGAATAAAAATGGATGATTTCATTTGAAAAATCAATAATCACGCAAATAGAAAATTTTCCTCATTGAGTATGAGGTATCCCAAATCACCAAATCCATAGATATATCATCCAAATTCCATAACAAAATACCAATTTTCTATAACAACTCAACTAGTTTCTGATTCTCTAATATGATCCTCTATATGTTCAAGAAACTCTAAACAATTTCTTTCACTACACATCTAAACTCGAGACAATAATACAATCCTCTAAAGGTATAAAACATATTAGTATCGTATTGGTTATTGAATAAACTAAAATTATTTTCCCCACACATCACCTCCCACCTCAAAAAATATAGATTCATTAGCTAATTCGAAAAATAATTTAACCATCACGAGATCGTGACCAAATTAGAAATAGTCTCCCACTATTTAAATCACTTTTATTCTACTAAAACTAATGGTTAGATAACTCATCATTCCTAACTCAATCTATAAGGGTGTTTCTAAAATAAAAACATTATAAGAACACATTCCATCCATTATTCATCTCTTCTAGATATAGATTAGAAAAATGCCTCATTAGACCCCATTCATCTATGGATTCTTGAAGATCCTTCACCAAAATCATAATTATCTACTTGTCGGCAGCCAAATTACCCTACCCAAGTGTATAAGAAAAATCATAATAATAAATTTGAAGATGTTAACCCCAAAATATCTTTATTAGGTTAATATGAATATATGTTAAAATATACTTTATGAAATTATGATATGGGTACACTATAATGTTCTCATCTAAGAGGTAGTGTCTCCACATCTTCAACGCATGCATAAAAAAATACTCATTATAGGTCATGGGTTGAATAATTATCCTCGTGTGGTTATAGTTTCCATAAGCCATAGGCCACAACATGGTCACCCTGAATCATCATAGATCCAAAACCAAAACTGAAATAAATAAATAAATAAATAAGCTCTCGAATGATCTAGAACAATCATGATAGTTGAAAATGTCAAATGGGTCTGCAACTTCTCAAAAGCACTATGGAAGTTCGCATTCCACTCAAGATTTACCCCATTCTGAGTCAATTCCATCAAGGGATAATCTATCATAGAGAAACCCAAAATTAAATGTCTATAACACCCATTGAAGACCAAAAAACTATAGATCCTTAAGACATTTAAAAAGATTATCCCAAGAAGAAACTGGTCAAAATTTCAATGTATCCAAGAAAAATCCTTCATATGATATCATGTGGCCCAAAAACACCACTTCCTAGATCCAATACTAGAAATTGTAAATCTTGGTGTATAGATGGTTCTCTCTCAAAAAACCCAAAACCACCATGATGTGGTTATCATTTTCCTCCACCTTCATGGAATGCACTATGATTTAGTCCATAAACATAACATGAAGGTTTCTAAAAAGAGATAATAATATCTATTTCATTAATTATATAAACACTGTAGAATCATTGGTATGGCTAGAGGGAATTAAAAAATGCTCAAAATTTCAATTCATATATCAAAATGTGTTATTTAGAACATCCACTTCCCAGTATGTATAATTTCTTTACTTAGATATCAGGATAATCATTTAAAACCAACGATATCTACTACATGTATAAAAAATTTCTCTATTTCTAGGAAATGGATATTTATTTTCATGGTAAAAAAATTAATCTTATGATATTACCTTTTATTTTAGAGTATTATATATTCATTCATTTCAAATAACAATGGAAAAAAACTTGGGTGACATGGTGGGATAAATGAAACCCATTACTATAGGATCCAAAAACTAGAACTTCATCTATTTAAACATCCCTGAAGCCATTAGATAATTTGTATGTAAATAATGATCATCTTGGGGACTATATCAATAGTTAACATCACCACACACTAGGGTGGAAATTACAAAAAAATCACCCATAATAAATCAGTGTACCTTTCAATGACCACTGGATGTTCACCCATAGAACACATCTCATCATTTTTGAGAAACAAATTGGAAAAAATAGGAAATCAACTAAAATTATAAAAAAATAGTACTTCCCTTTCAAATCAATGATCCCACTCACCTTTAATGGAGTGAGTTATCCTATCTTGATTAACGAACCAGACCCTATAGCGATAATTATTTATACATATGTTGAATATGATCAACTAGTCCTTGTCAATGAAAAGGTCAAATAGTGATGTCTAAAAAAATGATGTCGTAGAAAAAATCCACAATATCTATTAAAACACAGTGATAAATTATCTTAAAACCACGATCCTTATTATTACCCAATAAATATAGAAAATACATACTATAAGGCATCAACATATGTCACATACCAAAAAAATCAATCAAAATCAACCAAATATTGGATAGGGATGCACCCATTTCAAATAAAACTGATTCCATGGATGATGTAACAAACATAATACCTCATATGGTGGATTGAAAAAAATATATGTCCTCTAGAATAAGTTCTTGTGTATGGAGACTTCCTAGATACAAGTGGTTATGGATTTTCTTCACAAAGTTGCAATCTTCCTTTCCATTAGGTCTACATCTACTAACATTGGAATCCTCTAACTTCACCAGAGATACCATTGAAAAAAATTAGAGATCACAACAATTATTCATGAATCGAACTAATAAATGAAATGGATTCACCCCTGACTACCCCTACTGATTGAACACCCATGGAGTCTATGATTAATGAGGACCTATGTGTCTAGAATTTTTATACTATTAAAATGAAACTAGATTGTTTCATGATGAAATGACATATTCTAAAATTGATGACTATTAGAAACTCCTTCCAGTAATCTAATGATAATCATACCTACTTTACTTATAACTTGAAAACAACCCTAGATTCCTCACACAATAATATTACCAATGATATATATCCCTATAGAAAATTAGTTTTATCCATAGCATCCTTGTCAATCACCTCTAAACATATAAAACAATAAAGACGACTAAGCATACTTTTGTTCTCTGACCTCAAGCCCTCTTGAAATGTCTATTCTTCTGGTAATAATTTGTTAACAGATATAAATAATCATGAACTATTTTTTTAAAATAAATATTATAATATATCACTGAATGATCCCTTTACTCCAAATTCTATAACTTTCATGCCTTCAATTCCCTTAGGGATTTTAGGTATAAATTTTAGTAGAAATCCACCATAAAATTAGTCCATGTAAGAAACTCATTCATTTTAATGGAAACCATCTTCTCCCACCAGTTAATACATGATCCTTCTATCACATATGTGGAAAACCCCACATTTGAGGTCTTAGTGATCTTCTTGAACTGAAAGATTCTCTTAATATGATCCAACCATTACACATGTTCATTAACCATGTTCACATCAAGGAATAGAGGTCAAATTTTCTTCAAAAAAATATGAGCATGGTTTACTTTCCATTTCTTATCTTGTAAACCCACTTAACCCAAACATTGGATTATACGAATCACTAACTTCACTATAGCTAGATAAACATGATGGTATGGGTATGGTGTATTCTTTATAGTACCCTCTCTATGCTTGTGTAATTTTCATATAGGAGACATTTTGTACAATAAAAAACACATTCTTCATGAAGACTAACTCAACCTTAATAAATGTCATATGAAGCAAAACCACTAATATTGGTAAAAACTAGCAATTCTTGCATCTAAAACAACTCTATACAAAAAATAAGAATAAAATACATAAAAAATATTCGTTATTCCCCACTACGCAAAGTTTTTTTGTATGGTCTAGTGAACTGTTCTCCAACCATGAGGGTTTCACTATATTTTTAGGTAAGGCCACATAGGCTATGAACAATTTCTGCTAACTATGATCACTAACAATGCAACTCATCCAAAACTCCGTATTTTACCCCCCAAACAAAAGAGACCCATATTATTCCACCATGACTTGTCACCAACCAGGTAATACATTATAATCTCATCGAAAACCCATAAATAGTCTCAAAAAATAACCAAAACCCCATATCACTAATGTAAACATATGGTTTGATAAAAATAATATATATTTAGGACTTTTCTATTCCTATATTTTTATTTTTATATTTCTTATCTATATTGTACTATTGATTCCATAATAAGAACCTTCTTTAATTTCATTACATAATGATCCTTCTTAGGTCAACCTAAAAAGTCACATGAGTCATTCTTCCACAATTCCCTAATGGTGTTCCTTATCCCAATGGTCTTGCAACGAGAACTGGGAACAACCCAAAATCTATTGGGAAAAGGTTTTCCCGTGGTTTTATAGTAATGAAACATCCATGGAGTGGGATGGATAGACCAATATCATCAGAGAAAATGAGCATAAAAATAACCACTGTAATGTAGTATAACGAAAATCAATACAATAAACCAAAAAATCATAATATAAATTATTCCCTGAAAATGAGATATATAGGATATCTGACATCATATTCCCAAAAATCAAAATAAATGGGCCCAGGAATAAACAAGGCCTACATAGATATCCCACTTTAAAAAACCACAAAAATAAGTTCACATTATCCAATACCTATGAGACTTGATATCCTCCACATTAATTATGGACAATTATAATCATGACAATCCAGCAAGTAACATGGTTCCAATTCCATAACACTTTTCTTACAAAACAAAGAGTACATATTCCTAAAGGAACATATATAGTGTGAGGAACGTATCTTTGTAGGATACCATCAGGAGTCTGTTTACATCATTTAGTCATGAAAAAACATAAATTTTATGAAAATAATTTTCAAAAATAAACCAATAGAGTAACATATATTTTTATTAAACCATTATAATCCAAATGATTCTCATTTAAAAATAAAAATTTCCAAAAAAAAATACCAAAAAATGATTCAAATAAATAAATGAGGTCAAATGTCAAAAAATAATCACTATATACAACAAGCCATAATAAGAGTGAGAACAAACATTATTAATATAAAACCAATAATTAGATATGGTCATATAACACATTATATCAAATAAATATGGCATAATTAAATTGAATAAGAATATGAAACAATCTAGAATGAGTAATTTACACCTGGGGTTATATCCACAAATCCTATTATGAGTGAGTTAATGAGAATTATATCTAGTTAATTAACATAATAATATATCATGATCTTCCGCAGGACCATCACGAAGATCTCTCGTAGTTTCTTAGAAACCAGTCATGGATGATCTCTTGGATATCTTGCTCAAAGGTTGTAATGATCAATTGAGAAACTAAAATAGATACATACAAAGTTCTTCTTATACTGTCTTATATTAACATTCATGAATGAAAAATGAAATCTCATATGATCTTCAATCTGAAGGAAGAAAATGTCCCTTAACCCCCCTCTTATACACTAATTAACCCATGTGCTACTCCATGAATGTGTAATCATGAATAAGTTCCCATATAAAACAAACCATTTCACCATCCAATGTATAAACTAAATTCCAATTTAAAGAAACAATCCCAAGGTAAAATCCTTTCTAAAACAAGTTTGTAAATCTATTTAGAAACACAAATCCTATTTGAAAAATTTTAGAAAAAATATGATATACATATAAGAATCATCCATTTAAAACCCCCCTTTTAACACCCAAATTTCCATATCAAATATTCAATCACATTCAAAATGAGATAAAAATCACTATTAAATTATTTAAATAGAAATTAAATAGAAAAAAACCTAGTGAGTTTCATAATATAAAGGTATTACAAGGAAAATACCTTAAATAGAGACAACTACCATGGATTAAGTCCAATGCTCATCTCCTCCAATGACAACCACCAAGATGAGGTAGAACAAGGCCTCACACACATATTTTACTATACATGAAACCAAATACCCTATGATATTCCCTAGTTTCATCAAACACCCTCTTATGGTTGAACATCTACCTGAAAGTGGAAAAATAATCCAAAAGAATAGGAAAAGAAAAGAAATCCGAAATAAATTGTATCACCTAATGATAAAACATGAATACACCGTGAATAAATCACTAAATAAAGATATTAGGGACTCCAACACAGAGAAGAAGGGGGTTTCTATGATATAAAGGTAAAAATTAACCTAAAGGTTTATCAAATAAATATGGTAAAAAGGGTAAATGAACAAATTATAACTTATAATTATTGGGAAAGATAGATTAGCCATAATGTTAAGAAAACCATGATCCAACCATGTTTGTTGTACTATCAAAAACCAACTGAAAAACACCATTTTCATCTACTACATTCCCCTCACATTGTTAACATCACTGTTATAAATACATTATATAATTCATGTGGATTTTTTTGTTTCTATAAAACTCGATTTTTCAACCCTTTACACCTAGGAAATCATAAAAATAAAAAGGAAAATAAAATTTAACATTAAAATGTACAAGTGACATGGCCAGTGTCACCTGTCTCATGATATCTATCGATTAATCGAGGGGATATATGGTTTTGCCTTTCGAATATCACTTTTATCCCAATTAATTCTTAATAAATTAAAATTAATTATATATAAATATAATAATAAAATATATATTATTTAATAATGACATATTTAAGATTACTTCAATGAAAATTAAATCAATCCAAAAAATGATTTTATAAAATCAATACATACATATTTTATAACTTTCATGTTATGACCCCTTTAAATAGTAAACGTGAAATGAAACATTAATCATCATGAATAAATATATATTCTCTTTATGTACTTAAAATTTTTAGTATACACAAAACACAAAAATAAAGAGGTTAATAATAACTAATAAATATTTGTATTGGGAAAATGGACATGATATCCTTACAATGATCATAAAATCAAAGTGATAATTAATTCATGAACAGATTATGTGACAAGAATTTAAATAAAATGGTATTTTATAAAACAGAAAAAAAATAATTAGAGGTCTTTCTAAACACATTAATGGTGTAACATAGATAGTTTAATAGAAATACAACCTAATAAATGGAAATTGATTTAAGATATCCCTTACCAGTTCATTGCATTAAATTCAAATTCACTAGGAATAAATAATTTGAATTGAAACAAAAAATAGGATTAATTATGAATGATTCATGGAAGAACCTGAAAAAGTGTTTTATATACCCCTCATAAACATATATAGTTGTGTAACAGTAATAGTAGCTCAATGAAACAATATTTAGATGACAAACCCTTACATCACGTATGGAATCCTTAATTTATGATATATACTCCTGTATAATAATTAATAATTTATAATACATTTATTAAAAAACTATAAACATATATAGCATACCATATATTATTTACTTATACCTTTTATCACTCATTTATTAATAATTATTTATTAATATGACTCTTCTTAATGAGAATAACATCATTTTTCATATATGTTTTGGTTCAGAAGTTTTAGTCCTTATAAATTGATCAGGGTTACATAAAGTATATAATTGAAAATATTAAATGAATATCATATATAATAATTAAATATATCATTATTACCACCCATGCAATGTTTATATAAAAAACAAAACCATTGTTTTGTGGAAGTGATAGTCCACATATATGCATCTGCGAAATTGTTGTCTTCTGAGGGATTAGAAGTTAATAAGGAATATATAAAAATATAACTATAAATGTTTTTCATATATATCATTTTCACTCATTTTTATATCTTTATAAATACTGTCATAAATTGATGATGAAAAAAATTACAACACTGCGTGGAGCCGTTAAGCCATACTTATGCACGAGCGATGATTTCATTTATCCTATAATTGAAAAGATATGGAAAATGGTTGCACTATAATAATAATAATATATTATTGTATTTAGGATATTGTATATATATATTTTGGGTTGTTAAAACACACTAATATGATCAATATAATTAAATAAGCTTGAAATAGTCTGTAAAGATGAGTACCTCTACTTCTATAGAATTTCTTCAAATCTCCTCTAATCAGACATAAGGGTGTAATTTATAGAATAATAGAACCAATATAACATGTATAATGATTTTTAAAACATAAATTGGTAGGGTTTGGTCAATATAAGGGGATCATGGTGGTGTTTAAAAATTATAGGTGAGGTGGTGCCTTTTTATAGTGAATGAAAGGACACCGATGGAATTAATGAAATTATTTAATTATACAAAATTCATTGCTAAGTAAATGTGAAAATAGTGACCATAATTTATATTATAATATAGAATAATGCTAATATATATTCAAAAATAACATTTTGTGCTGCCTTGAGTGGTTTTCTAAACATTAACTTTTTGTTTGACCTCTTTGTCCACCTATTATATCTTTAACGATGGTAAAGACTTGTTCACTCTTAAAGGATTATTATATTAATAATTAATTAATAATTAGTAGATAAATGGACATGTGATGGAATTTTTTACAATACCATATCCTCCTTTCCTAATTTCAATATTATTATAATTTTTAATTTATTCAATAAGATATAAGTTTCACAAAATACCATTAATACCATTAATAAAAATATTCATTTAATTATAACATAAAGATGTTGGAAAAAATATTTAATTTGAATAATTAATTTAAAAAAATATCTAAAATGTCAAATATATCTATAAAATATTTTTGTATGTGTACTTCACTCATAAAAAATTACTATTATAATTTTTAAAATATTTTTTGAATTTTAAATTAATTGAAGAATTACTCTTTTATTATTGCGTATGAATTTATGGAAATTATTGCATCCCTAAAAATTAAAAATCTATTATTATGGTGAAAAAAATTTATCAACATTTAAAATAATATTTTTTATGTAATCATATATTTTTTTACCCAAAACAATATTAAAAATATTAAAGGAAAAAATTACATTTCCACGACTATCATTAACTTAAATATTATAAATGTTAAAATGATTGAAATTTTGAACCAATATTGCCTATTTTAAAAAATTAGATGGAAATTTTTATACTCTGCACATCAATTAATATAATGAAACTTTTACTGTAATTTTTATTCCTTATCATGTTATATTTAAACATAATTTCCAGGTTTAACATTAAAGTGAGGAAAACAATTTACTATGGTTACTACTCCTAATGAAAAAATAAATGTGAAATATTTAACAAATTTGAACCTTCAGATTTGATATATGGATTCATATTTTAATGATTCAATTTTAATATGTAACAAAAATAAATATATGATTAAAATGAAAAATGAAATGAAAATAAGTTTTTATAAAATTCTTTTTTATGTATTTAAATATTTTAAAAATTTATTATTATATAAAATTAATTTCAATGAACTTAATTGGATTAATTATAATATAAGATAATTGATTGGTCTTTGAAAATTTTTTAAAATTAAATGGCTGTATATATATTCTTGAAATAAAAATATAGTTTTTAATAAAAATCATTTTTTATTACAATTCAATTCAAAATCAAATATTTTATAAAAATACCATAATTTAAACCTGTTAATTTTGATATCATGAATTCAAAAATTATATTCATTTTATAAAAAATAATTTCTAAAATTAGATGGTATTATTAATAATTCTAACACCCAAAAATGAAAAATGTAAACATTTGAAAGGAAAAAATTTATTTGATGTATAAAATGATGTTATACAAAGTAATGTTATTTTTAAATTTTATTAAATATATTATATAAATCCATTATACATATTTATATAAGTTCCCAATCCCTATTTATTCCATCCAATTCAATGGTTGGGTTGTAAATATTATATTTAAATAACAGTATTTAATTTTTCATTTGAGGTAAATGTTTCATGTTCTATACAATATCAAACATAGTATTCCCTAAAAATATCATGTTTTAAATTATTCCCAAATTCAATATGTTATATCATTTCAATTTGAACTAGTTATAGTTTTACCTTTTAAATATTCTTTTCTAGAAATCCTAAATCATAAAAATAGTCAATAAAATATTCAAATAAAAATTGAGAAAATGAATAACCAAGGACATATTTTATAAAGAATTACTAAGTTTTCAATGAGAATATAATCGGTGGGAAGTGAAAATATTAAAATGGAGGATAAATATAATTCTAAATAACTAAAAGATAGTGATGGATAATAGAGTTTGGATAAATTTAACAACTAAAAAACCTTAACTTTGTGAGGGTGAAAAGATTATTTTTTGGAAGAAAAATCCATCAAGGCATCCTCTAATTTTTTTTTCATAGATTTTGTATTTTTATAAAATATAGATGACTAAGAATGATTATTTTTGTTGTTTCAGAAGCAGTTTTTTAAGGTGGAAAATTTTCACCGGATTTTCCATAAATATTGGGCCTCAAAATCGGGAGTTTATTTTTTGAAAAGGAAGGATTTCTATATATTAATTAATAGTAGGAGGACCACAAATCATAGTCCTTAGGAAACACAATAGGTACAAGGAATGGATACCAAAATCAAAAAAATTTAATTCTTCCATAGAGTAACACTATAAACACTATAAGGGCACCACACAGACCCTGAATGAAAAATAGTTTGCAGATGAAAAGTATTTCTCATGTGGATTTTTGTTCATGCAATGGTCCTTAGTTATAGTTGATAGGTGATGTATCATTTACATGATTTCTAGCCTTTTGAGTGAGATAATGAGATTTAATGTGGCATAATGGGTTTTTGTTTGAAGAATAGATAGGCACCCTTAGAGGAACAAAGTGATATACGAACCGTATAATAGTACGTGGTGAAGAATATACCACATAATTTTTTGGGGAAATAATATTATTGAATTTTTATATATATTTTCCATTATAATTACTGATAATCTCATCATAAAAATATATATATTTTCATTAGAAAACATTTTCATTACGGAATAAATTTGGAAAATATGAATGGTTTATTATTGTGGATTTCATGAAGTGGAGTGGTTCATGAGAGAGAATTTCATGAATGGTGAAGTAGTGTATATGAACATTCTATGATGTTTTTTATAGGGATTTATATCTCTCAAAGGTAAAGGGTCCACAGAAGATGAATCGGTTCGTAGAAAGATACATCCCACAGATGTAGTGGAATTCTGTTGATGAAGAGGTGGTCCGCAAAGCAATCAGACCACGTGGTGCAGCACAGTTCACGAATAATTCAAGGCAGTCCATAGAGTTATCACAGATGTTTGTAGAGGAAAATTTAGTGATTGTAATTTCTACAAAATAATAGTATGCATAGAAGTGGATTTCATCTCTCTGTGAAAATAGGGCTTCAATAAAGAATCTATCTATAGTTGAGGATGTGTGCTTTCATGTAAATGATTGTACCTAAAAGTCAATATACTGTGATTGGATTATTTTTATGATATGTCAAAAAATTAAGAGGAAGACTGTGATCCTTTTCACCAAAAACGTTCCAAGGAAAGAGACATTAGGAGTAAACATTGGGACTGTAGTGAAAAGACCCTAATTCTTGTAAAGTTAGTAAGCCTAGGTATAACAGTTATATATCCCAAAAAATGTAAATTTTAAGTGATCCTTACTAAATTTGGCACATCGGCACATTCTCTTTGTATACTCCCTAGACTTATCCCAATGAGGGTGAACCAAGTAATAATATTTGGGTCTCATGTAAGATTTCATTTCTATTCATTAATTGATATGGTAAGAAGAGACAAAGGTGTTCTGTTTGACAATGAAACAAAATACGAAGAGGTAGATGTTTTAATATTTCATACCTTGATTCAACTCCCCATCTCACTTATTTAACCTAATTTGGATTATAATGTCAATTCATCAAAAATGGTCACAATCCGATAATAATTTTTTTTCAAAATCATTTTCCTAGATTTGTGATATTATATTAAAATATAGATTATGAAAATAAGTAAATATAATTACATTAAATGTATAATTTCATCCGTTAATAAATTTAAATGCTAGGATCATCCTTAAATGATGAGTATTCAGGATGAATATTTTTTCCAATAATAAATAAAATAAAATTATATATGATCACATAACCTGTAAGGGGATTGCAATGTAATCCTAATTTCTCTAAATAGAAACAAAAACTAAAATAGATACTAAAATGTAAGATAATATCAAAAATATGGAAAATCATTCTTAAAAAATAATATTTTTTTCATCAAAATTTCAACAATAATACCAATGGTTCAACTCATATTATTCTACAAATAAATAATCCTAAATCATAATTAAATTTAAACCCTAAATAATAAATAATTTATTAAACTCAAATTTGATTTCAACCAATTAAAATTAAATCCCTAAAAATCAAATTTCATGATCGTTAAATAATCCTATTGGTTAAATCTAAATATTATATACACGTCAAAAAAATAAAACGTCTCCAATAATTGTCACTAATTGGATCAAAATCCAATAAATTCAAAATTTATTTATCATGTAAAATAATTCATGAAATAATCATCAACGTTACCTAAAAATCAGTTAATTAAAATAAATATATGAATGACCAGGACATCAATTTGGATAGTTTTTGGAACCACACACTTGACTCCCTTTAGTTATGGGTTTATTACCCAAGGCCTTATAGAAATATATGGGTTGTCACCCTTTATGTACGTAATTTTTTTTATAAAAATATATTAATATAATAACTCTAATGTCTCCCAATTTATGATGAAGATACATAAAAATAACTTTAATCAACAACTCACATATTAACACCTATATCTTATTATCAGAAACTAAAATAATCCTAATTGACTATTATTACCTTAATAACAATTATCATATTAACCTTAATGATTATCAAGAAAATTAACTAATATCAAAAAAATATGAAATAATTATTCCACAAAAAACCTTGTAAATAATACATATACTAAACCAAGGACTTTTATTCTTTTAAATGTCTCCCAAAATATCCTTAAAAATGTTAAAATCCTATCACATAAATCCTTAAAAGGGGTTTCTATGCCTTTGATTTAATGATAGAACTTTGACTTATAACCTTGTTAACATTAGGTTCTCTTATATTACTATGGAATATCCTAGTGTTTTATAGGTTCTTCTCTCCCATTCATTATAATCATTCTTAATA
This sequence comes from Viscum album, assembly GCA_963277665.1. Lineage (NCBI taxonomy): Eukaryota > Viridiplantae > Streptophyta > Magnoliopsida > Santalales > Viscaceae > Viscum > Viscum album. The sequence goes on from OY728126.1 coordinate 278,419,160, forward strand.
AAAATGTGAATTCACAAAATACAATCCTATGGGTGTGTAAACCCTAGTGAGGCGTAAGGTAACATTCACTATTATCTAGAATTATGGAAAAAATATACTTGACTAACTCTTTTCATTGTTATTAACCCCAGATACATTACTATAAAAGACCACATCCACTTGTAGTATCTAGAATGCCTTTTATTTCAAGGAATACATTACAATCTCTACCTTACCAAAAAATTTACGATATTTTTATTCTCCTAGACATACAATTTATGTTTTTTATTTTTTTATGTTCCTTAATCATTCTTTTTTCAAAATATAGTTTTCAAGATTTCTATTAAACATCATATAATACCAACTGTAAAAAATGCAGCTCTAGTAGCCTAGAGCTCCTAGTCGCATTATTAAAAGGGAACTAGTTATAAGGAATCGCTTTCCTAATTAACCAATAGTTTAGTATTCTTAGAAAAGTAGATACATCCTTTATTTTCACATTAATTTTTAAATAAAAAATTAAAAACATATTGAATGTAAATATTTTACATCCTTGATCTCATTTGATTCTTCCTACATCATATATTGGAAAACAAATAAGGATGAGTTCATATGCTCAGTAAGGGATATTTACTATATAATATATCATGTCAAAATATGTAATAATAAATATATAATGAAAAATAAAAGAAAACACATTCAGTTTAAAAAATAATTTGATTATAATGAATAATATGGATAGATTAAATGAAGATCTAATTATTCTATATTTATAATAATATGGGATGGAAACTTATCTATAGATATATTCATAATAATCACATAGAAATTAATAAATGATTTCAAAATTATAGAAAAGTTAATGATGGAAATCAACAACTTAACTTTGCAGCTTAATTCCAAGATAGTTTGAAATATGGGTATGTATACACGAAAAACAATTTAACAAGGCTAGCACACTGGTATATCTCCTCGGAACCTTCGATGTGTTGAGGATCTATACAATTTGGCCCCAAGAGTCAATTCGTATCCAATACATTCCTCATTTTTTAAAGGATCAATTAAATATATAAATAGTTTGTCTTACTAAAAAATTTATGTATTGAGTAAATAGTATGGAAAATCAATATTTCTCTAGTCAATCAAATAACATTGAAATTACAACAAGGTATATAGAAAGGGTATACGGTTTCGGAAAAAATCATAACCAATAAATAATATTAAATATTTAAGGGAAATTGAATATCTATTGATCATATGAAAGTGAATGTTTCAATATAATGCTAATGACCACAATATTACTATGTTTTTTGGGATGAATATTAATCCATGAAAAATATATTTATTGTAATAAAATCATGTACACTAGAAAAATTTAAAAAGTGGCAGTGAAATATATAATAAAAATGTATCTAATATTCTTCCTGATAAAACCATTTAAAACATGTTGAATAATCATATAGCCTAAAATGGTTATGGTAGTGTGAAATTCGTTTAACTCCATATACATTAAAATAATTCCTTTAGATTTTTTTGTAAAAAAACTTTTAAAAAATATTTTAAAGCATTCATTTTAAACCTTATAAATATTCATTTATAATATAAAATTTTCTTTGAGTAAATATAATTTACATCTATAAAATAAATTTTAAAAATATGTACTTGGAATAAAAATTTATAGGATCATCCATATAAATATGTTATCCTTTTCTATTAAAATTGTCCATTGATTGATTTAACATCCAATGATATTAAAATTTGGATGAAAATATGGAAAATAATTAAATATAAAGAGGATTATAAAATATATGGAGGTCAAAATGGATATATTATATTATTTATTCAATTTAAATGAGTTGGATCCAAAAAAATAATATTTTAAAATAAATATTTTTCCATATGGAAACAATAAAATTTTACAACATAATAGTAAGCATGAAATAATAATTTTATAGTCCTTAATAAATATATATTCACATTAAATAAAATAAATGGTTGTTATATAAACCAAATAAAAATATAACAATCAATAATACCAAATATATCTTAATGGAGTGGAAATTGAGATGAAATCCTTTACAATTAATAAAAGGAGGATGTGAGAATTAATCAATAATGTGGTTATGTATAGAAAATATTCAAAAACAAAATGTGAAAAAACATGATAATAAAATATGTTTTAATTTCACACATAATCCTATAATAACATAGTCAATGAAGTGAAATTATAAACCAATGAATAGAAATTGAGTTAAGAAACCCCATAACACATAGTTACATTATAGTCAAGAACAGTTAGAATAAATAAGTATAATTTAAACATAAAATACTATCAAATTTTTAGGATTAATTACATGAAATTTTGTTGTATATTAACATCATAAAAATAAATTGGTGTATAACATTAAACATGTCTCAATGAACAAATATATAGACTATTAACCCTTGGCTCAGGTCTAGCTTCATTAGTATGAATTCATACCTATTGAATAATGATTATATATTTATTATAAATATATTATAGATCCATAATATATATATATATATATATCTGTGTGTGTGTGTGTGTGAACATATATGATTCACATTAAACCACTTATCACCCATTTATTAATAATTATAAATTAAAATCAATGTTTCGGATGATAAATGCTTCGATCAAAAATATTATTTTTTCAGTAGTTTTGGTCCTTTTACTTTGATCTTTGTTAGATGATATCTATAATTTTAATAAGGATATAAATATCATAAATATTCATTAAATATATCATTATTACTATCCATGAAAGTATTAAAGGAAATATTAGTCACATCGCTTCCTGGAGGTGATATCCCACACATATGCATGAGTGACGTTATTGATTTCCAATGGACTAGATTGTAAGAGAGTATATACGAAATTATAATGAAAAAAGAATATATAGACCATAAATATTAAAAAAAATTCATATTTTCATATCTATAACAATCCAATAAAAATGGTGATGAAAAATTAATTACACCTCTATACAGAGATTGTAAACCATATATATGAAAAAAAATGTTTATACTTTGCATATAATGGAAAAGTGATGTAAAATGGTTGTACGAGAATCACTATAAAAATGTATATTTATGATAAATAATTTATTATTTTATGATAGGAAAAATAAATGAATTATAATTATAAGAATATATAATCTGGAAAAAATGTCTAAATACGATTATATCTTATTCTGTAGACAACCTTTAGATTTCATCTTCTAGGACATATGAATTGCCTTTTGGGACGATATTAACCTATAGATGTTTTTTAATGATTTTAAAATATAAATTATCAGTATTTGGTTGAGAAAATATTATTTATTTTGTTTATATATGATATGAGAGGTGGTAATATTTTATAGTGAATAAAAGGAGACACATGGATTTAATAAAAATAATTTAATATTACAAATTTATTATCATGTGAAACTAGAAAAACGTGGCCATAATTAAAAATATATTATATTATATGGTTTACATCATTTCATCCAATAAAATATTTACATATTTATGTTTTATTTTAAACCTTATCTTTTGTTATAACCCCATTGTTAGAATATTTTAACCTAAACTAATATAAGGTTTTTCCTCAAATAAAGGGTTATAATTTCAACTATAATGTTCCAATTTACCCATAAATGGACATTGGAAAATATTTTATACTTTTTATTATCACTCATGCCCCCTTTAATTATTTAATTTTTTTATTAATTATTAAAATATTATTTCAATAAAATATCATTAATGTAATTTCTGACACTAGTAAATTAATTTGACATAATCAACATAAACACAAATATGTGATTAAAATATATAATTTAACACACTTGTAATATGTCATATATATCTTAAAAACACTTTTATCATAGTAACTCACTCAGAAAATATTATATTTAATATTTTTTTAAATAATTTAATTTATTTTTCTATTAATTGAGTAATTAGTATGTTAATGTTGTGTAAACATATAATGTAATTATTTCATAACTAAATCATAGAAAACCATTAAAAAATTAAATAATGCTTAAAATAATCTTTTATAATAAAACATAAGTTTTTTTTATTCCTATAAAAAAATATTATATTTATTAAAAAAAGAAAGTGACATTTTTCTTCTTTATATTTTACTTATATATAATGAATGACAAAATAAAAGATATATGGTATAAATTTTCAAAAATTTGAAAAAATGAATGAGATGGCCCTATTATTCATTTATAATAGGATAAATTAATTATTTTGTGTTGTTTTTATTCCTTGTGATATTATTGTTCAGCTTAATTACCTGATTTAAACATTCCATCAGGACAGTATCACTACTACAAATTGGCCCTTTATGAGTGCTAAAAAATGGCATTAATAGCACTAGAAAAGCGATGTAAATGCCAGGGACAATAAAGGGGATGGGTCCCCTTTATCATCGCTCTGAAAAGCCCTGATAAAGGCCTCTGTTTATCAGGGATTTTTTTAGCGCTGATAAATGTCGCCTTTATCAGTGCTTTTTGGAGCACTGATAAAGGGGACCCCCCTTTATCTTTACCATTATTTACAGCGCTTTTATAGCGCTAACAAAGGGTCCTTTTTTAAGCTCTCCAGATAGCACTGATAAAGGGCCCTATTATCAACAGTCAAGATAGCACTGATAATGGTGTCCTTTATCAGTGATCAATATAGAGCTGATAAAGGCTCCTTCATCTTCACCTGCAGAACCAGCACCTGCAGAAACCAGTACTTAAACCTATACAAAACAGTAGCTACACACCTGTACAAAACAGCACCCACACAAAATATTTTGACAAAAAATCCTATATACATTTACATAACATCATAAAAAAAACTGCTACATACATTTCAAACAATGTTTTACATGGTTACAATTATGATTATCCAGAAACAGTTATAAAAATTAATGTTTCATCCTTTGATATCCGTGATCCTCTCTAAAAAATTTTCGTCCATGGTATTTGTTGCCGAACAAAGCATCCGAACTCAAGAAAACAATACACCTATATAAGAAAACAAATATTATGTTAGGAATACAATAATGAAATTAATTAAAACCTTTATATGAAAGAATACATTAATATGGAAATTTGAAACTAAAATATAGAAATAATAAACTCAAATGTTTTCATTCTACTAATAATGAAAGTGAATAATGTAAAATCAATATGGTTTTGGATCATTAATCTCATTTAATAAATACTAATTCTTTATCTAATGAAAGACATTACCAGTCACACTGTTTGTCAGATTGAGGTGTGGCCAATTCATACACCTCAAAAATGACTCATAGATTGTTGTCCTAAAGTATCAAAACAATCTGAATGCATTTTATCCAGTTTCTGTATGTCAGTAATGTTGGTTTCTAAAGTTAATGTAAATTTAAAACTGATATCAAACACTTTTAGTCATACTAATCACACCATGCGTTGGATTGAGGTGTGGCCAATTTGTACACCTCAAAAATGACTCATGGATTGTAACACCCCAAGACATTATGAAAAATATTATTTTTAATTTTATTGATGTCTTGTTTTGTAAGCTACACCAAAAGAAGCGTTCACTACACACATCTCTTACTTGGATTGCATCACTCCCAATCGTGACCTTCCACGATAGCGTGTGTTGTACGCAATACTGAGTTTCACTAAACAACGATATGTTATATAAAATAGCCGTTATGAATACTAATACCCACTTTTTAAATTTTTATAAATTTTATCTTTCGAAACGGACTTCATTTTTGGATTCAGAATATCGAAATTATCCTAGGGCGATGTTTTGGTATTTTTCTGAAAACTTTCAATTTTTGATGAATAGTGAAAACACTAGGTTACTATTTAAATACTGCCTTTTTATTTAAATACTTATTTATTTTATTTAAATTTATTTTAGGTCAAAACTGATACATAATACATATATAAGTTCAATTTAATTCATTGGATTCATTTTATAATAATTATATATATATAAAAATTTTATTGAACTTTTCATCGTCTTTTACCCAACTGCTAGGAGAATTTGTAAATTCACATAAAACATAATTTTACCACTCCTGTGAGTGGAATTTTGAAGATCCGAGAGACATGGCTAATATCGAGGACTAAAATATGGTTCAATGAGATGAAAATAATTTTTGGCGAGTAGTAACTTTTTACTTTTTTTACGCCGGTTAAAAGTAAATAGGGTAATTAAGGGTAAAAATGAGATTATTATTACCCTAACACATGTCCTAATTCTATTGGATAAGTGTAATTCGACCAAAAACAAACTTAGGAATAAAATATGACCATTTAGGCCCACATGGATTAGATTAGGACATTTAATATTATTTTATTTAAAGAATAGTTAAAATGGTTAATGTCAAAGTTTAATAACTAAAACATTTTTAATATAGGGTTATACATAAAATAAATTCGACTATAAATATTCATTAGAAATATAAAATGATTTCCTACATAATTATATTATATTTATAATTTTTATACATTATATAATTTAATTTATTTATGAAACAATGATGATGTAGTAATTATCTCATTAATGAAATATTGACATAATTAATGTTATAAATACTCAAATAAATGTAATTCGAGACTTTTTATGAATTAAAATAATTTTATAATTTAATATTACATATTATTAATGATTTAATTAACTTATTTCTGACTAATCTTTCTGTTATGATTTTCACAAAAATCAATTACCAAATAGTGTCAAAATTGACATAAAATAGTTTTTAAAACAAATATTATATTATTAATTGTTATTTTATTCCTAAAAATCTATGGTTCTAAAAAATTACGTAGATAAGGTTATAAATTTTAATAATAAAAAACTTAGGGTTCTTTTGTCTTGTTATAGTAATTTTATTAACCTTATAGTGTAAGAAAACAAGAAGACATGATAAAAGTTAAATTATCTAAATTAAAGTTAAATCAAAATGATAAGGTTAAAATAGAAACATAAACTTGTCTAAATTCTATTGGATAAGAGTATTTAGACCCATCCCCACCTTATCTTCTAAATAAATTAATTTGGAGCTATTAAAAAGCGAATATGATTTTATAATAAAATAATATTTTTAATTTTTCGTAAGGTGCCCCTCTCATTCCTTATAAAAGGGCACCTCCTCCCTCTCTTCCACACACAACTTTGAGCCTTAAATCGAGGCCAAACCCTGCCAAATTATCTTCTCCACTTCCCTAGAAACATCCTAGTAGTCCTGGTATTCTTCAAAGACCAATTTTAGTGCCCTAAAAGGAGGTCTCAAAGAGGCGCATCAAAGAAGAGGTAATGTTCGTTACCGATTCTTTCAACATTATTTCTTATTCTACTCCTTTTTTTGTTGTTTCATTATGAAGTAATAACATTAGTATCACTAATATACTGAAATGTTATTATAAGTATGAAACAAACCTATTTCACCATCTATCCATCCTACGTAAAACAAAATCACCGCGCGTGCGTACGTACGGAATACCGTCTCCACGCCGTGGTGTATTCTATTTTCCACCACCACCTTACATAGATGGGTATAATGGTGTAAATAATAACTATATATGATTATTGTAAAGTGATATTGATTATGAAATAGTATACATACACTCCAATACAATTCCACGATCATGGGAATGATATCATCGCTTGTGCGTACGTACGGAATACCGTCTCCACGATGTGATGCGACTCGTTCTACATGATCTACATTGAATAATGATTATATAAATGAATTGAATGAATGAATATGATATATATTACACTAATACTATTCTATAAATGAGTTATCTATAACCTAAAAATAATAATAAGAATTTATTCGACAAAACACGCATAAGAACAAAAAGAAATAAACACCCGAATAACAAGTAGCAATGAAATATTACTAATAAGAAGCTAAGAATATGACCATATACGATAAAATAACAATGATTATGATTCTGGAATAAGTCAATGAAAATATTTAAATCATTATAAAGGAGGTTCGAACACTTATGAAGCAAATCAGACCTAAGGTAAGGGAAAATCTCGCAATCTCATTTTTATCCGAGATTGTTTATAATTCAGAATTTACTGGGGAATATTTATTATCCAAATACATGTCTCCTAAATATGTAACATTATTTCCATACAACTACAATTTTTTAAAATCAATTTTACCCTTCGGTTCATTTTTAGTAAAAGATATGAATGGAATCTTTTTTCGTTTTTCCTATGAGGTACTTTTTGACTTTTCCATCCAAAGTACAGGGAGAATGTTTTTTTAAAATTCTACTGCATGAATTGATTTATATAACATTATTTCCATGAAGATTCATTTACAAGTTTTCAAGTTTATTTTTAATCAAATTATTTTTGGTCAAAATTATATGACATGTTAAGAAAGGAAAATGTTTTTGAAGTAGAAAGGAAATTTTCTTCAAGAATGGAGTTCAAGTGTTTTATCAAAATTATTTTCCATCTAAGATAATATAGGGTTATATTTATATACCTATTTTTACATTTATTTGATTATGTTATGATAGAATTATTTTTATGATATCCTTTTATGGATTATGTTACGATGACGAGATGTTTAAGAATCCCATTTTTATTACATGGGTTGTGATATGATGTATGGTTTATGATTTTTTAGCGCACATAAGAATGGTATCATTATGGGATGGGTGGGACCTATATCTCCCTCCAATGCATTGGGTAAAGATTTAGATATCATGAGATAGACATGGATGGAGCGGCAGGTTAATCCGGTTCAGTGAAACAGGACAAAAATGAGGAGTGAACTCGATTCAGAAATGGACTTTGTCCGCTAAGATAGTCTTGGCTATGAGTCTTGACTACTAAGAAATTATTATCTATGATTATGTGTGTATGACACAAAGTTTCTTGTTTTATGTTATGATTATTAGTATTACATTTCACTACTATGATTTATCCCATGTTATGAAATTATGATATCTTTTGCAGGTTATGATTTCCAAAATAATATGTTCTTATGAATATGATGTCATTGATATTTCTTTTGTTTACCCTTACTAAGCATTTGAGCTCACCCTTTTTATGTTTAATTTTACCCAGGATATAAAGAAAGGTTTTAGGTTAGAAAAAAAAGGGGAAGATCTTTACGGGTGAAGTTTAATATCTTTCACCATGATTAAAAGATTAAATTCTGAGTTTCCAAAGACACTAAACTATTACGGTCCTTGTGTGTCTATGTTTGTTATATATTTAGTATTACGGAAAAGTAATGTAATGAACATGTATATAAAGCTTTGGGTATCTACATGGATCGGTGTACTGAACTATTAAAACAATATGAATTGGTTTTCTTGATATTCCGTATGTCAGTACTGTTGTTTTCAAAAGTTAATGTCAATTGAAAACTGATATCAGATACTTTTATCCATACCAGTCACATTGTGTGTCAGATTGAGGTGTGGTCTATTCGTACACATCACAAATGAATCATGTATCATTTTCCTAAAGTATCAAAATAATCTGAACACGTTTTCTTAGTTTTCCATATGAAATTTGTGTTGTTTTCTAAAGTTAATGTCAATTTGAAACTGGTATCATACACTTTTAGCCATACCAGTCACACCATGCATTGGATTGAGGTGCGGTCAATTAATACACCTCAAAAATGACTCATGGATCATTTTACAAAAGTATAAAAATAATATAAATGAATTTTCTTGGTATTCCATATGTCATTTTTTTTCTAAAATTAATGTCAATTTAAAACTGGTATTAGACAATTTTAGCCATACCAGTCACACCATGCGTCAGATTGAGGTGTGGTTGATTCATAAACCTCAAAAATGACTCATGGATCATTGTACTAAAGTATCAAAATAATCCAAATTCGTTTTCGTGGTTTTCCTTATGTCACTTTTGTTGTTTTCTAAAGTTAATGTCAATTTGAAACTAGTATCAGACACTTTTAGCCATATTGGTCACACTGTGATTTGGATTGATGATAGGTTTATTCGTGCACATCAAAAACAACTAATGGATCATTTTCCTAAAGTATCAAAACATTCCAAATTTTTTTCTCAGTTTTCCATATGTTACTTGTGTTTTTTTAAAGTTAATGTCAATTTGAAACTGGTATCAGACACTTTTATCCATACCAGTCACACCGTGCATCGGATTGAGGTGAGGTTCATTCGTACATGTCCAAAATGACTCATGGATCATTTTCTGAAAGTATCAAAACAATCAGAATGCGTTTTCTTAGTTTTCCGTATGTCAGTAGTGTTGTTTTCTAAAGTTAATGTCAATTTGAAAATGTTATCAGACACTTTTAGCCATACCGGTCACACTGTGCATCAGGTAGAGGTGCGGTCGATTATTACACATAAAAAATGGCTCATGGATCATTTTTCTAAAGTATCACAACAATCTAGATATTTTTTCTTGGATTTCTGTATGTCAGTAGTTTTGTTTTGTAAAGTTAATGTCAATTTGAAGCTGTTATCAGACACTTTTAGCCATACCGGTCACACAGTGAGTTAGATTGTGGTGCGGTTGATTTGTGCACCTCAAAAATGACTCATGGATTGTTGTACTCAATAATCAAAACAATCAAAACATGTTTTCTCAGTTTTTCATTTGTCAGTAGTGTTGTTTTCTAAATTTATTGTCAAATTGAAACTGTTATCAGACACGTTTAGCCATACCGGTCACACCGTGCATCAGATTGATGTGAGGTCAATTTTTACATCTCAAAAATGACACATGGATCATTTTCCTAAAGTATCAAAACAATCCAAATGCGTTTTCTCAGTTTTCCGTATGTCAGTAGTGTTGTTTTTTAATGTTAATGTCATTTTGAAACTATTATCAGATACTTTTTTCCATACCAGTCACACCGTGTGTCAGATTGAGGTGAGGTTGATTCGTACACCTAAAAAATGACCCATGGATCATTTTCCTAAAGTATCAAAACAATATGAACATGTTTGCTCGGTTTTCTATATTTCAGTAGTGTTGTTTTTTATTGTTAATGTCAATTTGAAACTGGTATTGGACAATTTTATCCATACCAGTCACACCGTGCATTTGATTGATGTGTAGTCAATTATTACACCTCAAAAATTACTCATGTGTAATTTTACTAAAGTATCAAAACAATAAAAACACATTTTCTCAATTTTCCATATGTTTGTAGTGTTGTTTTCTAATGTTAATGTCAATTGAAAACTGATATCAGACACATTTAGCCATACTGATCACATTGTATGTCGGATTGAGGTGCGGTTGATTCTTACACCTCACAAATGACTCATGGATTGTTGTACTAAAGTATCAAAACAATACGAACACCTTTGCTCGGTATTCTGTTTGTCAGTATTGTTGTTTTCTAAAGTTAATATCAATTTAAAACTATTATCAGACATTTTTAACCATACCAGTCACACCATGCGTCAGATTGAGGTGCAGTTGATTTGTACGCCTCACAAATGACTCATGGATCATTTTCCTAAAGTATCAAAACAATACGAAAGCATTTTCTTAGTTTTCCATATGCCACTCGTGTTTTTTTCTAAAGTTTATGTCAATTTGAAACTGATATCAGACACTTTTAGCCATACCAGTCACATCGTGCATCAGATTGAGGTGTGATCAATTTGTACACGTCACATCTGGACACCCCCTCCCTCTTGGACACACCCCCTCCTAGACCCCCCCCCCCAACTCTTGAATCCCCCCTCCCTCCTGAACACCCCCACCCACATATAAGTAAAGTGAAATTAGAAAATTGAAAATCCACGATATTGGTTCCCATTAAGATTTTAAGATGCTCGTGAGTGGACCGAATGACTATACATCGGTCAAATTCCACACTATCTACCAGTGTAGTCTATTGAGTCATGCTTTACTAGAAAGAAAAATCATATCTAAAACCATTCTTCATAACCTAAGGATATATAACATAATAAAGGGTGATCATATATTCTCATTAAGTGTAAACAAGGGAGATATCAATGATCATATATGGATAGCATTAGTAATAATTCACCTTCATCATATTTGCGTACAATCTTCCATCTGGTATGTTACCCATTCGTTTCTAATAAAATCTATATCATCTTATGAATATGAGTTTTTTGTGACATTCATGGTAGTACTGGAAAAATATATATACACAAATTATTAATAAATATTTTAAATCAACTCGTAATTATTTTTGAAAATACCATGTCAGTGATGATAGTTTGTTGATGAAATACAATATCTTTCAAAAATTTACAAACATAATAACCATATTTTTTTCTGTTTGTTTGTTTTGGACACTGCAAAAACATCGACAAAAATAAGTAATTTGTTTTGATATGTGTTTTTATAGTGCAATGTTATTATATATACTCGAATACTTTTCTAGTTGTAGATCTTATAGGCTTGCTCATACTTATGCCCTGGATTCATTCCAGGCATTAGAGGATATTGATACACCTCCCTATCATAACAAAATCCTCATTAAAAGATAAAATAAATTATTTAACTATATGATTAGTTTTAAAATGTTGGATATAGTGTATTACAAATTAACAAACTACATCATGTGTGGTCGGTTTGTTGGATATCTTGCGTTGAATCCAGAAAATAAATATTTAGAGTACCCAAATTTATTGCAATTAGCATCCAATGTTCCCTAAAAATACAAAAAATAGTAAGTTATTAAAGAAATGAAAATATAGTTGATATGATTAAATTCTAGAGTTTTACCCCTACATCGTTGGTATTAAAAAGAGTCTATCATCCGTAATTTTGTTTTCAAATGATTTTAGTTTGGATGACATTATTTCAGCCTCTTTATCAGAATCTATTTCTTCTTTTGAAGAGGTGGTGTGAGGACTAATGAGTCCAAATTTTTGTTCATGGGGAAATCCCTTCAATTGTTTTTCATATTTACACTGGGGAAAAATATAAAATGTATTTAGTCATTATTATCAGAGTATATAAGATTTTGTAAAATCAAATCATGAAAACATACCTCATGTATACATTTACAACTGAGGTGCCTAGCCATTCATACTTGAGGATTTCATTTATATTTTTAGCACTAATGAAATCTGATGTTTCTTCTCTGTATATAGTTTTTTCAAAAACAACTATGTGGGCATTGTTGTCTATCAGCTTTGTATCCACATGAGCCTACATGATATTAATTGTGGATATGGAACGTGTAGGGTGAAGGTGCTCTCAGTAGACCGTTTAAATCGGTTTGTTGATCCTTGAGATAGTTTTGAGATGATATTTCATTTCACCCCCCTCTCATTGTCATTCTGTAATAACATTCATCAGTTAAGACCTTTTTTAATTAATCGTTAAAGGTCCAGCTTGAAAAATAACTTGGAAATGGATACCTCCTTGTCGACATGTTTTTTTACAAGAACTGATGTCCATGTGAAGAATGTTCCAACCGCTTGTTCAACCGTATGAATATCGTCATCATCATTTGGAATTGGTATCTCAGCACTCGACTCATTAGCTACATTAATTGAAACTCTGAAATGATCTGTTGGAATCTTTCTATTGTGTAGCATGTCGTTCTACATATTGAACACCATAGCCCTCGCTACAAGGCGATAGGTGGGAGTTGCTAGATATAAACCACAGTCATTTTCACCATGTAGAATATTAGTAAAGGAAATGTATCAGTGTTAATGTGAATCACATTTCATAAAAAAATATATCAAAATATTGATTACCTTAGCTATGATAGATTTTTTAGGGGAATGGCTTGCCTCAAAGCTATTGGGGCGGTGGGGAAGGATCGTCACACTTGGGTTGTTGTTGAGTTATTTATTCTCTTCGTCTCTCCCCCATCAATGTTTCTATCATCTATCTCTGGTATTTTAATTTTTCTTGAAAAATAGATAAATTTTCTTACAAATTTTCTATTTTTTCATTATCATCATCTGCTTATTTTTTTTGAAAATCTATTCGGGGTGTCACCCCAAAACCCACACCTCTAACGCGGCCATACTGATCTGGACGCTTCAATGCTGCTGAAAGTATGTTTGCATCTGGTGCGGGTGTTTTTGATTCCTATGACTATATCAGATAGAAAATATAGAAGAATAAGTAGTCATTGTAATGTAATAGAAATTTAAAATAAAATAAGTTTATATTATGTCATACTTACACATGTTTCCCACAGTTTTTGTGTGTTTTCATCTATCAGTATCCCCTCTTTATTTACAAGAGCCTCCTTCCATAGAACATGGTGTGGTATGGATTTGGATTTCTATTTCGATTCATAAATCTGTATATAAACAGAGAAATATGGTTATGGTTTTGTTTTATGTCACATATAAGTAGTACAATATATACAAAAAACGTACCGATTTTTTCTCAGGTGAAGCATACCCAACCTTGCTTTACAGTAAGGGTACGCTGGTTCTGCTACGCGTTTTTTTATTTTCATCATTCAGTTGATGTTTAATAAATAAAAAACTATCAACAAAGTGATGAATACAAGAAAAGTCAAACAATGTATTACCCCACACAATGTACCTGAAAAGTCTACTCCTAATGACGTTTGATAAACGCGTCCCATGCTTTGTGGGATATCAAGAGTGCATAAAGAGGAGATGGGTGCAGCTTGATTTTCCATTAGCATCTTTAAGATGATATTTCATTAAAATTGTGCAGAAACCTCTATGAATCCTTCCTATAACTCTTAATCTATATTCCTTGGGTGAGGAATGTACTATAAATTAACTCTCCAATGGATGATGAAGAGTAAGTTAATGTTTTGGTGTTTTATTTTAATAAATTAAAAAACAATATCATAATGTCATCATAATCTCTTCCCACATTATTGTCTTAAGACCGGTGACAACATGGTACCAGGAATTTACATCAATTGGCACACATTTCTGAGTGAAAATTTCAATGTTTATACAAAAGATGGAAATGTTGGGGTTAACATGTTGGCCTTGCTTATTCCATCCCACCTCAAATTCGATTCATTTTTCTGTTGCCTTAAGGATTTTGGCTAACATTGTCAAACTACGGAGCTCTTGTTTTTTTTGCTTTTAGGGATTCATTTCTTACCATTTCCTCATAAGTATCATCAATAACATTCTCCAGAGAAATAACATCAGAATTGGGACCAGTAGCAATATGTTGAGAAACTTGTTGTTTCTCTACACTGGGACCAGCAACAACAGGTTGAGAAATTGTTGTTTCTCTGCACTGGGACCACCAGTAGCTGGTTGAGAAACCGGTTGTTGCTCTGCATTAGGACAACCAGCAGGTGGTTGAGAGACCTTTTGTGCCTTGAGATTGAGCGCATCAGCAGGCGCAGAAGTCATTATCTGCAAAAGTGGTTTAACATTTAATTTATATTACATAAAAGTAGTAGCGGATAGATAATAACATAACGTAAAAAAATGTATATTAAAATAAACATATAACTTGATTATTGCACTCTACTTTTTTTCTTTAAAGGATGAATATATTTGAATCCTCTATTGACTATGAAAATCCCTTCATTATGGTCTCCTATGACATACAAAATGCATTCTAAATTGGGACCACTGCAAAATGATTGTGGAGTCCCTATAACAGGGTCACCCTCCATTGAACATTCATCTGACTATTCAGTTGTTTTGGTTGATAACAGAAAAATTGACCAATTTCGATTTTCAGGGTATAGAACATAAAATACTTGTACTACTAGTGATGCCATTATAAATAGTTTGTCTTTCTCCCCTTACTTACCGAAATCAACTTTCACGAATCCTAATTCATCTATTTTAACATCACTCCTATTATCTACCAACTTTAATTGAAAAATCATCACTTTTAATTTCATGAAATCCAACTCCCATATTCATTTGATGATGCCAAAGTATGACATATTCGCATAAATTTGATTTTTTTTCCTTAGAACTAGAAACATGCATCGCCTCAGCCACAAGTGTAACCCCACTATTCTGCATGGTACTATCTTCATCATGTTCATTAGTATAGAATGTATATCCATTAACTGTATAATCATTTTAACATAATACATACACACTTGCTCCTCCATCTAGCCATTGAGGTCGTTCTAAAATTGAGTCTGGATTTTCATCTAACTACTTCAAAATATGGTCCTGAATCCATCATATAAATTGTCGATTATGTGTATCTGATATCCATTTTTCATCCCTAGATGGATTCAATTGCCTAATAATTTCTTTGTGGGTCTGAACATATGGGTCAACATCGAAACTGTTATGCAAAACATAAAGGTGATCCTGCTCCCAATCTGTAATATTGATTGTGACAACCTCTCTTCTAGAAATTCCTTCACCCCCAAGTAGCTCAGTGTGACGAGATTTTTGTTGGCCAACGTTTTCCACACCAGATAGGTATTCAATACAAAATTCAACGGCATCCTTAACAATATATTGCTCCACAATACAACCCTCTGTCCAACTTCGATTTTTGATATACCCTTTCAAAATCATCATATACCGTTCAATGGGGTACATCCATCTATAATGTACAGGACCACATAGTTGAATCTCTCTCACCAAATGAACCATCAAATGAACCATCATATCAAAAAATGTTGGTGGTAAGAACATTTAAAATTGACATAATATGATGTAAATTTCTATTTCCATAGTTGGAAATTGCATCGGGTCTATAACATTGCTGCATATAGCTTTAATGAAGAAATAGAGCTTTGTTAATGTATGGAAGACATTCTTGGAAAAAATACTAGGTAAAGATATAGGAATTAGATCTTGTATCAAAACATGGCATTCATGTGATTTCAGACCCTTTAATTTTAATTCATTAATTGACACGATGTTCTTGATATTTGATAAATACCCCTCTGGAACCTTTATGTCATTCAAGATGTTGCAAAACTGATATATCTCCTGCCTCGAAAGAGTGTAAGTAGCCGGAGGAAGAAATGTTCGGTTTTTACCCTTCACTGGTGCCAACTCTTCACATATTCCCATCTCAACCATGTCTAATCTAGCCTTAATTCCATTCTTCATTTTTCTGGTTGCATTTAGAAATGTGTCAATGACACGATCACATACATTTTTTTCAATATGCATAATATCAAGAAAATTTCTGACATACAGAAAATTCTATTATGGTAATTCAAAAAAATGATCTCTTTTTCCAACCAGTTTTCGTAAGGTTTTTCAAAAATGGTTTACCAAAAGTAGTTTTCAAATATTTGATCTTCTCAAACAATTGATCACCTACTAGTGGAGTCGGTGTTGTACGTTCTTCTGAACTTCTGTCGAATTATGTTATCTAAGATCGATACTTATGCCGTCGGGGTAGAAATATGGGATGTCCTAAAAACACAGTTTTCAATGAATGTTTCAACCTAATTGACTATGTACCTTGTTCCCAAACAGGACACCATTGAGTTCCTTTGATGCTATATCCTGACAAATTTACGTAAGCTGGAAAGTCATTTATCGGCCTGTACAACTTGGATTTCAAAGTGAAATCTTCTTTTTTGTAAGAATCAGACAATTTAACTCTTGAATCCCATAATATTTTCAAATCCTCAATCAATGGAGCCAAATAAACATCAATATCATTACCCTGTTGTTTTGGTCCTGATATAAGAATAAACAACAAGATGTATTTTTGTTTCATGCATAACCACAGTGGTAAGTTATTATTTACCAACATAACCAGACATGTACAGTGACTTCTGCTTTGAAAACCAAAAGGATTCAACCCATCTGTAGATAATTCCAGTCGAAGGTTTCTCAGCTCATTTCCAAATTCATGATACTCATGATCAATTCTCTTCCACTGAGGAGAGTCTGCCAGGTGACGTAGTTTCCCATCTTTAGATATTGTATCTATATGCCATGTCAATTTTCCTACAGTCTTCTCACGTCCATATAGGTTCCTAAACCTTATAATGATTGGAATGTACCTTACAAATTTTTCGGACATGAATCATCTTTTTTGTATCGAGAAGCACCACCCTTTGGGAATTCTTTATGTAATTTCTATAAAGCACCAGCCTTAACAATTACTTAATCATGAAGTAAATGAATAATTCACATAGAGGATCTTTTCAGGTTTAGAGTTTTATAGAATTAGGTCATAACTATTACATCTCAAAAGAATACATAGTAGACACTTCTACTAAGTTTTCTTAAAAAAACACTTTAAAAGAAAACATGCCTAGTTCCATGTTTTAGATAGAATGTCTTTCCTTGATCCCATCATTGACCCTATTCATCTTTAAGTCATGTGGAAAACATTTCAAAAACTTTGGATGAGCATAAAAATCCATGTAAAGGATACACAAAGAAGGAAAATTGTTAGTTATTCAAAACAACAAGTAAACCATGAGTACTTTACCAAAGTAATACTTTTCACCTTTATGAAGTAGTAAAAACTATTCACTGAATAAAAGACCATTACTTACCCTTTTGTAACCAAAATATTACCATAAAACCCATATAAATAACACATAACATATAAAGGTAACTTGGGACATAAACATAATTAAATGGAATAACCATACGGTCGACTTCCACACATACTTAATGGAATAGCCATACGTCCGAATTCCATACCCAATGCATTGGAGGTTATAACGTAACCAACCCTCCTGGTATTCACAGCACAACCCGTCATATGGTTTATCACGTAACCACCCATCAAATGTCCATGTACCATTATAAAATCATAACACATAAAAAAATTATAATGGAAAGAAAAAATTTCCACATTTCAAGCACAATATATCACATAAATATATTGACATAACAAATCCATTATCAAAACCATTTTCAATACCAAAAAAGAGTATATGGTATTTATTATCTTTTAAAAATATAACGGCTTGTTGAGGACGCCAAAGATCAAATAATACTCACAGCGGCGGAAAGGTCATTGTCACCGTGTAGGTTAAAAAGAAACATACTTTTTGTCATTTAGTAAATGATTTGTATAGAAAATCTTCTTTTTGAATAAAAGTATAAGTCCACGGGGTTTATAAACTGTATAAAATAAAGCCTTGTATTAGAACAAAAATATGCCTTAATGAAAGGAGATCGAGATGAAGTCTCTTACAAAGACGGTATCCTGGGATTAAGGATAAATCAATTATATAATTATGTGCGAAAAATGAATACACCAAATATAAGTGGATATTATGTGTAAAACAATCAGAGGATATTAACACATATTCATATAACTACATATTCAAGGAGTATAAGTTTATCCCAAAGAATCAAAATTGGGTTAATAAGTTCCCTTCCAAAAATTTGACAGCCTAACGGTGTCACTTCAAAATTCATAAAATGAGTTGATGAGAGATAAAAAGGGTATATAATCACTTAGACATAAAATTTACATCAATAAGGATATATAAGAACAAATCCCCACATTACAATATGTAAATTAAAAGACCAAACAAAATAAGTCTTTTAAAAAGAGGAGGGTGAAAGGTTCCCTTACCGACTTGGGTATCTTTCGAAACTTACACCCCATGAAAGAAGGACAATACAACGTTGATGTAAATTCTCATAAACTAAAGTATATTACACAAAGAGTTTAATAATGGGAAGTACATATACCACTAAAAGGAAATTATGGAAAATGTAGCATAAATCTCACGGTAATAAAAGTTAGATGAAAAATCTGTTATGAAAACTCAGCAGCCTAACGGCACCACTTAAAACATCCAAAAAAGGATTGATGATATCAAATAGGGTCTCTCATCATATTAACATATAATTTACAGAAAGAGTAATATAAAAGAACATCCCCTAACATAATAAAGAGGAGCATAAAATAAGTGACATAAAGGAGAGTATATAAAAAGAAAGAGAGAGGTTGGATCCCTTACGAAAATTCGGCAGCCTAACGGCGCCACTCAAAACTTTCAAAATGGATTGATGAGAGAAAATAGGGTCTCTCATAATATGAAGATAAAAAATTACAGTTATATTAATATAAAAGAACATCCCAATCATAAGAAAGATGAGATTAAAAAGAATGACATAAAAGAGTTTACTTAAAAAGAAAGAGAGGGGTAGGATCCCTTACCTCAAGTCTGACATGTCTTGTTCGTTTCTTTATATTACTGAATAATAAACATTGTTCAATTTATAATTGCTTAAGGACCTCTTTTAAATATTATTATTCAGTTCATATCACATATTATAATGTTATAATAATCGGTTAATAATGTGAGTTCATATTGGACGTTTTTGTCGATGTTTGGTACATGAGTCAATAATGAACTTGTTTGAAAATGATTGTCCATGTAGTTATAAGTAAATCATCTCCACAATAGTACTAATGATTTAAATATCATATATATCCAGTACATATTCATTTAATACTACTCCATAACATTTGTAGATAAAAAGAAATGAAATTCACCGTTCATGGAGACGGTAGGCCGTACGTATGCATGAACGCTACTTTCATTTCTTTGTCATATTAATGTAATTAAAAATAATTGAGAGATATATATATTATAATTCCAGTATAAAATATATGTTATATAGGTCACATATGTTCATTAATTTCATTCTTTATACATTCTATGCATTGCATGAACGAGTTATATCACTTGAGGGGGCAGTAGTCCACACTTCCTCGTATGAAATTATCACATTTGTAAAACATGAAAAACATAAAGGCATGTTTTAAATATAAAATTCAGAATCATATAGAAAACATAAATACCATATATATCATATAAAAAATATAGTGACATCATAATGGCCACCATGAAAGGTGTTAAGAGAAGATTGAACAATCATCGTTTCGTGAGGCAGAAATTCGCCATCCACAGAAACAGTTTGTTCATTAACCATTAGACAAAGGTGTGTGTAAGTTTAGCTAGAATCCATCACATAAAAACATCCTAGTATATTTATTATACTACTTTTGTTACAAAATAATGGAATAAAAATAGTTTAGAGGGTTGGAGAAGCAAAATAAAACAAAAGAACACAAGGGAAGACATTACCTTTAAATCGGGTAACTCTTTTTGATTTGAGCTCAAAGGATTCCATGGAAAGGATTCTGCCCAAAGGTGAGGCATCAATGATGAATAGATGGATGTGTAGAGATGAAATGGGCAGGGTTTTTCTGATCCAAAGGCTTGAACGGTGTGGGTAAGTTGGTAGAGGTGGGGGACTTTTATAAGAGGAGAGGAGGGGCAATCTCGGAAAGTCTTGAAAAGTAACATTATTATAAAATGCTTTTCAGATTTTAAAGGTCCAAAAATTATATATTTAGAGGATAGGGTGATAATATTTTCAAATAAACACATCCAATAGGTTTTTGAAAAGTTTAGATCTTATATTTTACAGTATCTTTTCATTTTATTTAAATCGTTAAATAATGATGTAATCGCTGCATCATCATGGTGTCATGAATAATTTAATTTATTTAATGTCTAAAAATTATAAAAAAATATCACGATGTAGGAAATATTTTTATCTTTCAAATGAATATTTTTAGTCAAAAATATTACTTGTATAACCCCATGTAAAATTTTTTTTTATAAAACAACACATGTTTGTGACATTTTAATTTTAACTTTAAATAAAAAGTTATTAATGTCATTTTCCAACCAATGTGGCTCCATGGGGTCACCAATTTGACCCATGGATTTTCATGGTCGGCCATGACACATCCAATAAGGGTAGGACATGTGTCAGGGTCCTTTCATATTATTATAACATTATCTTTACTTTAAATTACACTAATTACCTTTAATCGCGATTAACAAAACTTAAAAGATACTATTCACAAAAAAAATTATTTTAATCATATTGAACCACATTTTACATCATAATGACAACCATTTTTGTTGGATTTTTGAAATTCAAATCACCGAAGTCGTAAAGTTTCATTTAAATGAAAAATAACTTTTTAAACTACCAGTTAGTGGTTTCACTATTCATCAAAAATTGATGTTTTTCAGAAAAATACAAAAAATACACGCTATGTCATATTTAATATTCCGAATTAAAAAATGATGTCTATTTTACGAAATTAATAACATATATGTTGCATTAATTAATTTAATAATTAATTCCCGCTGTCAAAACAAATAGCGTGTTTTTAAGAAACAATATCTATTAAAAGATTGACACTAGTTTAAGTCCAATATCAAATTGAAAATAATTCCAATGACCAAAATTGGATTAAATGGTAAAAAGATATTATAATTTCACTTTGAAACCAATTAAAAAGATGATCTAATCATATAAATAAATTATATTAATACGATTTTTTGAATAAAAATACAACATTTTTCATATATTCATTAAAAATGAACTTTATCGTAAAAATACCAAAAATGTACACAAAGTAAATTCTGATGTCCCAATTTTAAAGAAGAATATTATTTTGTCAAATATAACACCTAAAATTGTCAAAAAGTGTATTTAAAAGAGGTTCTCCATCAAAAGGTGGTTAATCGACCTTTTAAAGAATATTAGAATGTTTACGCTTAAAATTGGATTCATTCACATTTTTTATCCTCTAACATTTATTGTAAAAAGTAAAAATATTTGAAAAACATATATAATCATTTCTTAGTTTGTTCTGTTCATTCCTGTCATTACAATGGCTAGGTGTTAACTACCATTTAAAATAAAATTATTTTATTATTAGAGTGCAACGTAGGATTTCAAAGGAACTCGTTGTTGCGTATTGGGTAAGCCATCGAGCATAACATTCCCATTAAATTAATATTAAAATTTTATTCAAAAAATAGGGATAGATATAAAAATGTCATATTCTTTATTTACCTGGGATGTTACATCCTTAACCCCTTCTGGGAATTGCATCCTCACAATTTTCAAATTGGGCTCAGAAACATCATTGAAAGTCCCACATCAGAACAAGAGTTGGTAAAAAAATCACTTTAAAAGAAAGAAAGAGAAGTACAGAGGTCACCTGAGTTAACCCATACAAAGATTCCATGTAGGAAAACATGGATATGGAAGAAAAATAAAAGGTTCATGTTCTAAGGGAGAGTGATAGAAAACATGTTTAGGAGAAAGTTAACCACAAGAAAATCACAAACTTGTGGTGGGTTAAACGGTATTCGATTCCCCAGTTAGAAAAGTTAATAGACAACATTTTTTTAAGTTACTTTTCATTGAGGAATTTATTTTTGATCTTAGGGAAACTTAATTACTTGTCATATTGTCTTCCAACTTTTACTATATTTCTTACACAAACTCATACTTTCCCCAAATGATGAGTATTTAGGAAGACTTTTTCACATTAAGAGTACTATAATTAAATTCTAGAGAATCACCTAATACACAAAAGAAAACTATATACTTCCCTTGTCTTTGGACCCTTACCAACACCAAAATTATTAGAACAAGATCAGATAATCCAGAAACGGATAACCCTTTATAAAAAGAAAATCTATTCTTAATCTCCAAAATTTTGTCCAACAAAACCCAAAGTTCAACGAGGACCATTCGATAAACAATTTGTCCATAAAATTCTTAAAAGTAATCCAAACAAAGATTGAAACACAAATATTTGAAAAATTTAGTCACATAGTCTTCCAAGGTACAAATTTACACTTATCTCCAAATAACATCAGTTTCTCTAGAAGTCTCATATTGAAAAGTAATTAACCTGATCAAATATCCTCCATGATAGGTTAATAATTTCCATAGATAATCCAAAATCAACTTACTCTTAATTCCTTAAATCTTCTAACTAAAATTCATAAGTCATACTAACCAGGGACTTCACGTAGACTAGTGGTAGGTGATAAATACCGGTCACACTTTGGTTGTGGGTTTGATTCCCGTAGCTTTGTCCGACGCGACAGGTTTGCACGTGGTTTGCGTGTTTTCATTTTTATAAAACTCGAAAAATAACCCTAAAAATTTTAACCTAAATAGTTTCCTTATACCACTCATTTTTATCCAAATTCATTACGATCTCAACATCTTAATTCTTGAAGTCTTTTTTCACCACCATAAGATAAAATAAAACGATTCCCAAAATGAATAACACCATACCTTGATCATGGCGTCCACTTGGTTTCATCGTCATCTTTTTCACATAGGTAGAAGTCCCATTCATTACAACAATGGTTTAGAGATCCTTCAAAATACTTTTTTTCCTCCATCCAAATACACCTTGTACAACATGGGTCATATGTGTGTTCACAGAAATAGAGTTTTGGAAAATAATCATGTACGACATATAATTCCAAAACATCTAATAAAACATGATTTCTATAAAATAGTCGGAAAGAATTTGAGTTGAAACTTTCTATTATTGGTACTTTTAAAATACCATAATTATGTGATGAGAGACTATATTATAAAAGAAAATATAAATAGGTTGTGCCAGGGTCTCGTTCCTCATCACCATTTTTAAATTCATAATATGCTTCAAATTCTTGTGATAAGGTAAAATATTTGAAAATTCCTTGATAATATTTACCTTTCTTTAAAATATGAGAATATTGTGAAACTAATATTTGTCTAAATACAACCCATGATCCACGATGATAACGTGGTATAATGGAGGTGTTTTATATCTCAAACAACTTATTTCAATTGAGTTTTATGCTAGAAAAAGTTATACAATCATCCGAACATGACTTTGCAATAATTATTGCAAGCATGTCATCAGGAAAAGATAGGAATGTCGTTTGAGATCCTCCTCCTTCCATTCGTAACTGACTTTACATGACCTGAAAAAATTTATAAAACAAGGATTTAACTGAATTAATAGATATAGGTACTAACCATGTGTCTAACAAAAACTCCTAATCCCTAATGTTGTCTAAATCGACCTTTGATACCAACTATATGGCCCCGAACTTAAACATTACTTAATCAAGAATTAAACGAATAATTCACATAGAGGATCTTTCCAAGTTTAGAGTTTTAGAAATTAGGTCATAACTATTACATCTCAAAAGATTAAAGAGTCGACACTTCTACTAAGTTTTCATAAAATAAAAAAAAACACTTTAAAAGAAACATGTCTAGTTCCATGTTTTAGATAAAATGTCTTTCCTTGATCCCATACTTGACCATATTCATCTTTAAGTCCTGTGGAAAACATTTCAAAAACTTGGGATGAGCATAAGAAGCCCAGTAAAGGATACACAAAGAAGGAAAACTGTTAGTTTTTGAAAACAATAAGTAAACCATGTGTACTTTACCAAAGTAATACTTTTCTCCTTTATGAAGTAGTAAAAACTCTTCACTGAATAAAAGATCATTACTTACCCTTTTTTAACCAAAATATTACCATAAAACCCATATAAAGAACACATAACATATAAAGGTAACGTGGGACATAAACATACATAAATGGAATAACTATACGGTCGACTTCCACACATACTTAATGGAATAGCCATACGACCGACTTCCATAAGAAATGCATTGGAGGTTATAATGTAACCACTCGTCCTGGTATTCACGGAACCACCCGTCATATAGTTTATCATGTAACCACCCATCAAATGTCCATGTACCATTATAAAATCATAACACATAAAACAATTATAAAGGAAAGAAAACATTTCCACATTTTAAGCATAATATATCACTTAAATATATTGATATAAAAAATCCATTATCAAAACCATTTTCAATACCAAAAAATAGTATATGGTATTTATTTACTTTTAAAAATATAATGGCTTGTTGAGGAAGCCAAAGATCAAATAGTACTCACAGCGATGGAAAAGTCATTATCCACGCGTAGGTTAAAAAGAAACATACTTTTTGTCATTTAGTAAAACAATTCGTATAGAAAAGATTCCTTTCAAATAAAAGTATAAGTCCAAGGGGTTTATATAACATATAAAAGAAAGCCTTGTATTAGAACAAAAATATTCCTTAATGAAAGGAGATCGAGACTAAGTCCCTTACAAAGACGGTGTCCTTGGATTAAGGATAAATCAATTACATAATTATGTGTGACAAATGAATACACCAAATATAAGTGGATATTAAGTGTAAAAAAATCAGAATTTATTCAAACATATTCATAGAACGAAATATTCAAGGATTAAAAGTTTATCCCAAAGAATCAAAATTGGGTTAAGAAGTTCCCTTGAAAAAATTTGACAGCCTAACGGTATCACTTCAAAATTCAGAAAATGAGTTGATGAGAGATAAAAAGGGTATCTCATCACTTGGAAATAAAATTTACATCAATAAGGATATATAAGAAAATATACCAACATTACTATATGTAAATTAAAATACCCAACAAATGAAGTCTTTTAAAAAGTGGAGGGTAAAATGTTCCCTTATCGACTTGGGTATCTTTCGAAACATACACCCCAAGAAAGAATGAAAATACAACATTGATGTAAATACCCATAAACGAAAGTATATTAAAAAAAGAGTAGAATAATGGGTAGTACATATACTACTCAAATGAAATGGTGGAAAATGTATCATAAATCTCACGGGAATAAAAGTGAGATGAAAAATCCGTTACGAAAACTCGATAGCCTAACGACGCCACTTAAAACTTCCAAAAAAGGATTGATGAGATCAAATAGGGTATCTCATCATATTAACATAAAATTTACAGAAATATTAATATAAAATAACATCCCACAACATAAGAAATAGGAGCTTAAAATAAGTGACATAAATGAGAGTAATTAAAAAGAAAGAGAGAGGTTGGATCTCTTACGAAAATTCGGCAGCCTAACCGCGCCACTCAAAACTTCCAAAATGGATTGATGAGAGAAAATAGGGTCTCTCATCATATGAACATAAAAATGTACAGTTATATTAATATAAAAGATCATCCCAATAATAAGAAATATGAGCTTAAAAGGAATGACATAAAAGACTGTACTTAAAAAGAAAGAGAGGGGTATGATCCCTTAGCTCAAGTCCGACTTGTCTTGTTCGTTTCATTATATTCCTAAATAACAAAATTTGGTCAATTTATAATTACTTAAGGACCTATTTTAAATATTATTATTATGTTAATATCAAATACTATAATGTCATAATAATTGGTTAATAATGTGAGTTCATATCAGACGTTTTTGTCGATGTTTGGTACATGAGTCAAAAATGAACTTGTTCAAAAATGATTGTCCATGTAGTTATAAGTAAATAATCTCAAGAATATTATTAATTATTTAAATATCATATATATCCAGTACATATTCATTTTATAATACTCCATAACATTTGGAGATAAAATTAAATGAAATGCACCGTTCATGGAGACGGTAGGCTGTACGTACGCATGAACACTACTTTCATTTCTTTGTCATATTAATGGAATTAAAAAAAATTTAGATATATATATATTACAATTCCAGTATAATATATTTGTTATATAGGTCACATATGTTCATTCTTTTAATTCTTTATACATTCCATGTATTGCATGAATGAGTCACATCACTTGAGGGGGTGATAGTCCATACTTCCTCGTATGAAATTATCACATTTGCACAACATGAAAATCATAAAGGAATGTTTTAAATATAAAAGTCATAAGCATATAGAAAACATAAATAACATATATATCATATATCAAATATAGTGACATCATAATGGCCACCATGAAAGTTGTTAAGAGAAGATTGAACAATCATCGTTTCGTGAGGCAGAAATTCGCCATCCACAGAAACAGTATGTTCTTTAACCAATAGACGAAGGTGTGTGTAAGTGTATCTCAAATAATTCCCATAACAACAGCCTAGTATATTGAAGATACTTGTGTTGTTTATAAATAAAGGAATAAAAATAGTTTATATGGTTGTAGAAGAAAAATTAAAACAAAAGAACACAAGGGAATACATTACCTTTAAACCGTGTAACTCTTTTTTATTTGAGCTCAAAGGCTTCCTTGGAAACGATTTTGCACAAAGTTGAGGCTTCAATGATGAAGATAGGGATGTGGAGAGATGAAATGGGCATGGGTTTTTCGATACAAAGGCTTGATATGTGTGGGTAATGTGGTAGAGGTGGGGGACTTTTATAAGAAGAGAGGAGGGGAACTCTTGGAAAGTCTTGAAATGTAACATTATTATAAAATGATTTTAGGATTATAAAGGTCCCACAATTATATATTTCGAAGATAAGGTGATAATAGTTTTAAATACACACATACAATAGGTTATTGAAATGTTTAGGTCTTATATTTGACAATATCTTTTCAGTTTATTTAAATCGTTAAATAATGAGGTAATCGCTGCATCATCACAGTGTCATAAATAATTTAATTTATTTAATGCCTAAAAATTATAAAAAAACTATCATGATGTAGGAAATATTTTTAGATTTCTATTATATATTTATAGTCAAAAATATGATTTGTATAACCCCATTTAAATGTTTTTTAGTGAAATAATACTTGTTTGTGACGTTTTAATTTTAACTTTAAATAAAAAGTTATTAATGTCATTTTCCTTCCAATGTGGCTCCATGGGGTCACCAAGTTGACCCATGGATTGTCCTAGTAGGAAATGAATCATCTAATAATGGTCGGACATGTGTCAAGGTCATTTAATTTTATTATAACATTATCTTTACTTTAAATTACATTAATTACCTTTAATCGTGATTAATAAAACTTAAAAGTTACGATTCACCAAAAAAATATTTTAATCCCATTGAACCACATTTTTCATCCTAATGACAACCATGTTTGTCAAATTTTTGAAATTCAAATCACAGAAGTGGTAGAGTTTCATTTAAACGAAAAATCAATTTTTAACTACCACTTAGTAGTTTTACTATTCATCAAAAATTGATGTTTTTCAGAAAAATACCAAAAATCCACCCTAATCCATATTTGATATTCCGAATTCAAAATTGATGTCTATTTTACAAAATTCAAAACATATAAGTTGAATTAACTAATTTAATAAATAATTTCCACTGTTAAAACAAATAGTGTGTTTTTAAGAAACAATATCTATTAAAAGATTGACACTAGTTTAAGTCCAATTAAAAATTGAAATTAATTCCAATGACCACCATTGGATTAAATGGTAAAAATATATTCTAATTTCACTTTAAACCCAATTCAAAATATGATCTAATCATATAAATAAATTATATTAAAAAGAGGTTTTGAATAAAAATACATCATTTTCACATATTCATTAAAAAGGAACTATATCGTAAAAATACCAATAATTTACACAAAATAAATTTTGATGTCCCAATTTGGAAGAAGAATTTTATTTTGTCAAATGTAACACATAAAATTGTCAAAAAGTGGATTTAAAAGAGGTTCTCCATCAAAAGCCGGTTAATCGACCTTTTAAAGAATATTAGAATGTTTACGCATAAAATTATATTCATTCACATTTTTAATCCTCTAACATTTATTGTAAAAAGTAAAAATATTTGACAAACATATATAATCATTTTATAGTTAGTTCTGTTCATTCCCATCATTACAACGTCTAGGTGTTAACTACCAATTAAAATAAAATTATTTTATTATTAGAGTGCAATGTATGATTTCAAAAGAACTCGTTGTTTTGTATTGGGTAAGCCATCGAGCATACCATTCCCTTTAAATTAATTTTAACATTTTATTCACAAAATAGGGATAGATATAAAAATTTCATATTCTTTATTTACCTGAGGTGTTACATCCTTCCCCCCTTTTGGGAATTGCGTCCTCGCAGTTTTAAAATTGGGCTCGGAAACATCATTGAATGTCCCACATCAGAACAAGAGTTGGTAAAACAATCACATTAAAAGAAAGAAAGAGAAGTACAAATGTCACCCGAGTTAACCCAGACTAGGATTCCATGTAGGAAAACATGGATATGGAAGAAAAAGCAAGGGGTCATGTTCTTAGGGAGAGTGATAGAAAACATTTTTAGGAGAAAGTTAACCACAAGAAAATCACAAACTTGTGGCGGGTTAAAAGGTATTCGATTACCCAGTAAGAAAATTTAATAGAAAACATTTTTTTAAGATACTTATCATTAAGGAATTTATTTTTGATCTTAAGGAAACATACTTACTTGTCATATTGACTTTCAACTTTTATTAGATTTATTACACAAACTCATACTTTCCCCAAATGATGAGTATTTAGGAAGACTTGTTCACATTAAGAGTACTATAATCAACATCTATAGAATCACCTAATACACAAAGAGAACTATATATTTCCCATGTCTTTAGACCCCAACCAAAACCAAAATTGTTAGAACAAGATCAGATAATCCAGGAAAGAATAACCCTTTAAAAAAATATATTCTTAATATCCAAAATTTTGTCCATCAAAACCCAAAGTTCAACGAGGACCATTCGGTAAACAATTTGTCCATAAAATTCTTCAAAGTAAACCAAACTAAGATTTAAACCCAAATATTTGAAGGATTTAGTCACATATTCTTCCAAGGTAGAAATTAACACTTATCTCCAAATAACATTAGTTTCTCTAGAAGTCTCATATTGAAAAGTAATTAACCTAATCACATATCCTCCATGATAGGTTAATAATTTCCATAGATAACCCAAAATAAACATACTATTAATTTATAAAATCATATAACTAAAACGAATAAGTCATAATAACTTGGGACTTCACGTAGTCCAATGGTAGGTGATAAATAACAGTCACACTTTGGTTGTGGGTTTGATGCCTATAGCTTTTTACGACGCGACGGGTTTTCACACGGTCTGTGTTTTGTCCTTTTTATAAAACTCCAAAAATAACCCTAAAATGTTTTCACCTCAACAGTTTCCTTATACCTCTCATTTTCATCCAAATTCATTACGATCTCAACATCTTAATACTTGAAGTCTTATTTTACCACCATAAGATAAAATAAAATGATTCCCAAAATGAATAACAACATACCTTGATCATGGCATCCACTCATTTTCATCATCATCTTGTTAACATAGGTAGAAGTCCCGTGCATTACAAAAATGATTTAGAGATCCTTAAAAATCCTTTTCTTCCTCCATCCAAATACACCTTGTACAATATGGGTCATATGTGTGTTCACAGAAAAACAGTTTTGGAAAATAATCATGTATGACATATAATTCCAAAACATCTGATAAAACATGATTTCTAAAAAATAGTCGGACAGAATTTGAGTCGAAACTTTCTATTATTGGTCCTCTTAAAATACCATAAGTATGTGCTGAGAGACTATATTTTAAAAGAAAATATAACTTGGTTGTGTAAGGGTCTCCTTCCACATCACCATTTTTAAAATCATAATATGCTTCAAATTCTTGTGATAATGTAAAATATTTGAAAATACCTTGATAATATTTACCTTTCTTGAAAATATGAGATTATTGTTAAAATAGTATTTGTCTAAATACAACCCATGATCAATGATGATAACGAGGTATAGTGGAGGTGTTTGATATCTCAAAAAACTGATTTCAAGTGAGTTGTATGCTAGAAAAAGTTTCACAATCATCCGAACATGACTTTGCAATAATTATTGCAAACATGCCATCAGGAAGAGATATGAATGTCGTTTGAGATCCTCCTCCTTCCATTCGTAACTAACATTACTTGACCTGAAAAAAGTCATAAAACAAGGAATTAACTGAAATAATAGATAAAGGGACTAACCATGTGTCTAACAAATACTCCTAAACCCTAAAGTTTTCTAAACCGACATTTGATACCTACTATAAGGCCCCGACCGTGAACATTACTTAATCATGAATTAAATGAATAATTCACATATAGGCTCTTTTCAGGATTAGAGTTTTAGAGAATTAGGTCATAATTATTACATCTCAAAAGATTATATAGTAGACACTTCTACTAAGTTTTCATAAAATAAGAAAAAACACTTTAAAAGAAACATGTCTAGTTCTATATTATAGATAGAATGTCTTTCCTTGATCCCATCCTTGACCCTATTCAACTTTAAGTCCAGTGAAAAACATTTCAAAAACATGGGATGAGCATAAAAAGCCAAGTAAAGGATACACAAATAAGGGAAACTGTTAGTTTTTCAAAACAACATGTACACCATGATTACTTTACCAAAGTAATACTTTTCACCTTTATGAAGTAGTAAAAACTCTTCACTGAATAAAAGACCATTAATTACCCATTTGTAACCAAAATATTACTATAAAACCCATATAAAGAACACATAACATATAAAGGTAACTTGGGACATAAACATACTTAAATGGAATAACCATACGGTTGACTTACACACATACTTAATGGAATAGCCATATGGCCGACTTCCATACCCAATGCATTGGAGGTTATAATGTAACCACCCATCCTGGTATTCATGGAACCACCCGTCATATGGTTTATCATGTAACCACCCGTCAAATGTCCAAGTACCATTATAAAATCATAACACATAAAACAATTATAAAGGAAAGAAAAAATTTCCACATTTCAAGCACAATATATCACTTAAATATATTGACATAACAAATCCATTATCAAAACCATTTTAAATACCTAAAAAGAGTATATGGTATTTATTTACTTTTAAAAATATAATGGCTTGTTGAGGAAGCCAATGATCAAATAATACTCGCGGCGGCGGAAAGGTCATTGTCACAGTGTAGGTTAAAAAGAAACATACATTTTGTCATTTAGTAAAATGCTTCGTATAGAAAAGATTCTTTTCAAATAAAAGTATAGGTAAAATCGGTTTATACACCGTATAAAAGAAATCCTTGTATTTGAACAAAAATATGCCTTAATTAAAGGAGATCGAGACGAAGTCCCTTATAAAGACTGTATCCTTGGATTAAGGATAAATCAATTACATAATTATGTGTGACAAATGAATACACCAAATATAAGTGGATATTATGTTTAAAATAATCAGAGGTTATTCACACATATTCATAGAACGACATATTCAAGGAGTACAAGTTTATCCCAAAGAATGAAAATTGGTTTAAGAAGTTCCCTTGCAAAAATTTGACAGCCTAACAGCGTCACTTCAAAATTTAGAACATTAGTTGATTAGTGATAAAAAGGGTATCTCATCACTTGGACATAAAATTTACATCAATAAGGATATTTAAGAATATATCCCAACATTAAAATATGTAAATTAAAAGACCCAACAAAAGAAGACTTTTAAAAAGAGGAGGGTGAAAGGTTCCCTTACCGACTTGGGTATCTTTCGAAACATACACCCCATGAAAGAAGGACAATACAACATTGATGTAAATAATGATAAACGAAATTATATTACACAAAGATTAGAATAATGGGATGTACATATACCACTCAAAGGAAATGGTGGAAAATGTAGCATAAATCTCACGGGAATAAAAGTGAGATGAAAAATCCGTTATGAAAACTCGGAAGCCTAACGACGCCACTTAAAACTTCCAAAAATGGATTGATGAGATCAAATAAGATCTCTCATCATATTATCATAAAATTTATAGCAATATGATTATAAAAGATCATCCCCCAACATAAGAAAGAGGATCTTAAAAGAATTTACATAAAAGTGAGTACTTAAAAAGAAAGAGAGAGGTTGGATCTCTTACGAAAATTCGGCAGCCTAACGGCACCACTCAAAACTACCAAAACGGATTGATGAGAGAAAATAGGGTCTCTCATCATATGAAATAAAAATAACAGTGATTGTAATATGAAATAACATCCCAATCATATGAATGATGAGCATAAAAGGAATGACAAAAAAGAGTGTACTTAAAATGAAAGAGAGGGGTAGGATCCCTTTATCTCAAGTCTGACTTGTCTTGTTCGTTTCATTATATTCCTGAATAATAAACTTTGGTCAATTTATAATTTATTAAGGAACTATTTTAAATATTATTATTCAGTTCATATCACATATTATAATGTTATAATAATTGGTTTATAATGTGAGTTCATATCAGACGTTTTTGTCGATGTTTGGTATATGAGTCAAAAATGAACTTGTCTGAAAATGATTGTCCATGTAGTTATAAGTAAATCATATCCATAGTAGTATTAATGATTTAAATATCATATATATCCAGTACATATTCATTTTATACTACTCCATAACATTTGGAGATAAAAAGAAATGAAATGCACCGTTCATTGAGACGGTAGGCCATAAGTACGCATGAACACTAATTTCATTTCTTTGTCATATTAATGGAATTAAAAAAAAATTGAGAGAGATATATATATAATAATTCCAATATAATATATATGTTATATAGGTAACATATTTTCATTAATTTCATTCTTTATACATTCCATGTATTGCATGAACGAGTCACATCACTTGAGGGGGCGGTAGTTCACACTTCCTCGTATGAAATTATTGCATTTGTACAATATGAAAAGCATAAAATAATGTTTTAAATATAAAATTTAGAAGAATATAGAAAACATAAATACCATATATATCATATATAAAATATAGTTACATCATAATGGACACCATTAGAGGTGTTAAGAGAAGATTGAACAATTATCGTTTCGTGAGGCAGCAATTCACCATCCACAGAAACAATATGTTCTTTAACCATTAGACGAATGAGTGTGTATGTGTAGATCGAATCCTTCTCATAAAAACATTCTAGTATATTTAATATACTTGTATTGTTAAAAATAATTGAATAAAAATATTTTAGAGGGTTGGAGAAGAAAAATAAAGCAAAAGAACACAAGGGAAGACATTACCTTTAAATCAGGTAAATCTTTTTGATTTGAGCTCAAAGGCTTCCTTGGAAGGGATTCTGACCAAAGGTGAGGCTTCAATGATGAATATAGGGATGTGTAGAGTTGAAATGGTCAGTGGTTGGCCGAAAAAAAGGCTTTATAGGTGTGGGTAAGGTGGTAGAGGTGGGTGCCTTTTATAAGAGGAGAGGAGGGGTACTCTTGGAAATTCTTGAAAAGTAACATTATTATAAAATGATTTTCAGATTTTAAAGGTCCCATAATTATATATTTCTAGGATAAGGTGATAATATTTCTAAATACCCACATACAATAGGTTTTTGAAAAGTTTAGTTCTTACATTTAACATTATCTTTTCATTTTATTTAAATCGTTAAATAATGAGGTAATCGCTGCATCATCATGATGTCATAAATAATTTAATTTATTTAATTTATAAAAACTATAAAACAAATATCATTATGTATGAAATAGTTTTAGCTTTCTAATGAATATTTATAGTCTAATATACGACTTGTATAACCCCATGTGAATTTTTTTTTAGTAAAACAACACATGTTTGTGACATTTTAATTTTATCTTTAAATAAAAAGTTATTAACGTCATTTTCCTACCAATGTGGCTCCATGGGGACCCCAAGTTGACCCATGGATTGTCTTGGTCGGCCATGACTCATCCAACAAGGGTAATACATGTGTCAAGGTCATTTCATATTATTATAACATTATCTTTACTTTAAATTACACTAATTACCTTTAATCGTGAGTAATAAAACATAAAAGTTATTATTCACCAAAAAATTATTTTAATCCCATTGAACCACATTTTACATCGTAATGAAAACCATGCATGTCAGATTTTTGAAATTAAAATCACATAAGTGGTAAAGTTTAATTTAAATGAAAAATCAGTTTTTAATCTACCACTTAGTGGTTTCACTATTCATCAAAAATTGATGTTTTTCTGAAAAATACCAAAAAATCCACCCTAACCTATATTTGATATTAAAAATTATAAAATGAACTATATTTTAAAAAATTAAAAACATATAAGTTGAATTAATTAATTTAATAATTAATTCCCTCAGTCAAAACAAATAGCGTGTTTTTAAGAAACAATATCTATTAAAAGACTGACTCTAGTTTAAGCCCAATTTCAAATTGAAATTAATTCCAATAACCACCATTGGATTAAATGGTAAAAATATATTCTAATTACAATTTAAAACCAATTCAAATGATGATATAATCATATAAATAAATTATATTAAAAAGAGGTTTTGAATAAAAATAAAACATTTTTCACTAATTCATTAAAAATGATCTTTATCGTAAAAATACCAAATATTTACACAAATTAAATTTTGATGCCCCAATTTTAAAGACGAATTTTATTTTTTCAAATATAACACATAAAATTGTCAAAAAGTGGATTTAAAAGAGGTTCTCCATCAAAAGGCGGTTAATCGACCTTTTAAAGAATATTAGAATGTTTACGCTTAAAATTGGATTCATTCACATTTTTAATCCTCTAACATTTATTGTAAAAAGTAAAAATATTTGACAAACATATATAATCATTTTTGAGTTAGTTCTGTTCATTCCCGTCATTACAATGGCAAGGTGTTAACTACCATTTAAAATAAAATTATTTTATTATTAGAGTGCAACATAAGATTTCAAGTAACTCGTTGTTGCGTATTGGGTAAGCCATTGAGCATAGAGTTACCTTTAAATTAATATTAACATTTTATTCACAAAATAGGGATAGATATAAAAATTTCATATTCTTTATTTACTTGGGGTGTTACAATTTGTGGTCCTTGCGAAACAATATACAATCATTCAGGTAGGCGTGTATTCTTTCAGAGATCATACCCATCGATCATAGAATCCGTTTGGCATCGTATGTTCGACATGGAATTTAGTTATCTTCTAGGAGAATGTCATTCAAGAGAGAAAGTATTTCCATAACACTATCATCACTCCACCCATTTTCTGCTTTCAAATTATACAGCTTCAGTACAACTGACAATGATGTATATTTAGTTCAACTAGTATACAATGACATTTTTGCAAAAATGTTTAAGTCTTCAAACAATTTTTGGAAACCATGAAGTTCATCTTCAACTATCATTGTTATTTCCTCAATACGATCTTCATCATCATTCAAATCTTTAATCAGACCCTCCATATGATTGTCTTCATTGTTCACGCTTGTAATCATATAAGATCTTCCATAAAATGTCATGTTATCCGATCCACTACATACATTTATTTTTTCCCCATGTTTATTCCAAAATGTATAACTTTAATCTATTCTGTGACAAATCAGGTGTTCTTCCAACTCCTCTGGACTAATTTGTCTTGAATAACAACATGTAAACAAGGAAAGAGGATTTGAGAAGGGTCACATGCATGATCTCTTGCAAACTTGATAAAGTATTTCATGCCATCTTTATACTCTTTTGTCAACCGATTGTCATTAATCCATTCTCTATTAATATTCATTATCTTTATGGGTTCGATCTCGAAGTTTCCTAATATTACGTTTTATTTAATCAGGTAGCATTGTTTGGGTTTTATAAAAAAAATCATGGTACAAATTCCTCTACAATGAAATAGGGGAACCTACCCCAAAACTTGTGGAAGTACATGAACTCTATCTATATATGGGGGATTGTGCCCAGTATTTTCTATATCTCCATGGAGTACCTAAAACCTATACATGGAGGACTCCTCACGAAAACATGAGGGAGTACCATATTCCATATTTTCTCCAAACATATCACTTTTCACATGTCAACAATCAAGAAGAGTGAAGATAATTAAAATATCCAAACCACATCGTGTGCAATTTCTAATGAATGAAGAAATCATAATATTGTGATCTACATGAGAAGATTTTTATAATGGGCTACTCAAACCTGAAATATTATCATCTAAGTGAAAATAAATAATTATAATGAAATTAACATAGCACATAATTTGTTCAATGGATACACAATGTGTAGGGTTCTCAGTCAAAGTTGGTTGTATACTACCATTTCTAAACTCATGTGACATCCATATACATGGTGTGTCTAGTAGGGTGAAAATTGTATATGGATAAGATAACTGATTTAATCGGACATATATCCAATTAATTACATGTCAGTCTTACAAATACTGCATGATGCCTTTGAAAACACATGACATATAGAACAAATGGAGCAAAATACATGTAATTTAAATACAAAATGAGTCACTTCACTAGCTATGCATCAATTTTTTTTGGAATACATGGTTTATAGTCCTTACATGACCACTTGTGGTGTATAGTCTATACACATCATGTTTCTATTATATCTATACATGGTGTGAGTGAAGTAGAACACATATCATATGGTTCTACAATTATTTCATGGCATGTACATGGTTTCATGATGAAGTATATGTCTTTGAGATAAATTGTGTGTGACCTATGTTCACATGACATGTAACATTTAAAATAAAACTTATTCCAAGTTTGAGTTAGAATATGAGTCATGTGGTGTAAATTTTGGAGATAAATTTTGTCTGGCATTAAAATCTATAAGAAATCCATGTATGGTGAAGCATGTTCCATTTAACAAGACTACATACCATGTATTTTAAAAATATATAGAATCAGAAAAAACACAATAGTGCTCACATTCACAACACCATAAAAAACACAATCGTGCTCACAGTTGCAACACCATACAAACCAAACAATCACAATTTTAGATTTTAAAAAGCATCACTTAATCAATTTTGATTGTTAATTCATGGGTTATCACATAAGTTTTATCATCCTGGGGCATTAATTCAAAAGTAAAGTATACTTAAATTACCAATTTTTATATTAAAATGTTCAACAAGAAACAAAAACATGCAATTAATTTAGTTCTCAAACAAGGACCACCAACAACCACGATTTTCAGCGAGGCGTTTCACCCATAAATTTCACATTATAACCATCAATATCAAATAGTAATAACATGAAAACAAGAGGAAACCAATGATTAATAAGAGAAAACTCACCGAGAACGTGTCGTTAAGAACAGGACATAGGCGCGTTCATGGTAGAGGTGAGGTACACATAAAAAGGGATTTCAAACTGAAAAGAAAACATAAAATATTGGAATCTCATGAGAATAAAATAATCTAAAACCGAGTAAACCATTTACCAAATCACACAAACCCCAAGAACCAACTAAACCCGAAATCAACCCACACTATGGCTGAACACACCTTATGATAATAAGAAATTATAGAACCCACCTTTGATAGAACGAGTTCAATAGTCTTTTTAAAATATAAAATATGAACATACAATGTGTAAGCCCAGACCAATAGTTCCACCTTACTAGGTATAATCCCCAAGTTTATTATAGATGGCATATCCCAAATTGGTAAGACCTGATCAATCCTCTGTTATCACACTATTCACGACACATACATCCTAATCGCATGACTTTAAACTTCATGGTACAATCTTTTCCACAAAACACGTGGTATCTGGTGAGTAAGATCATATCCCTATTCAAACTCAATGACCCTAAAAATACATCTTGACAAAAATTAGGGGGAACACACATATTTCCAATGGGACACCCCTGGTACTCTTTTCCTATCATAACATCACACCATGACAAAACTCACCACACGATCACCAGTTACCCAAAATTATTCCAAAACCAAAAGAATATACCCATGATTCATTACCCTAAACCCATCCAGCTAGGTTCAATAGTGATTGTTACATTAAAACTATTATATAAATCAATAAGGTTAGGAATCCAAATGATCATGTCCCTCAACCCAGTCATAACACCAAAGCTCATGAATAGAGAGTTCTTCCCTTATACAAATCCACGGCATGATCATTCCTTCGCTATAAACTTGATAACACCTAATATGCATCAATACCTCATGTCAAAGAATATACCCTAGATTTATGTATATAAGTTTTTTATAACACCAATATAACCCCACTCATTAGTCTCCCCAACAACCAAAACTCACTAACTCACTACCATCATGAGTCACATGCTAATGACCATTGGGATCTCACACAAACCCCTGACATCAATTTTTACACAATCCTTATCCCATGGGTGCCACTCTTATCCCCACATTATATCACACATCATATAGTGAACCAAACCAACCACTTACTATGGGTTCTCACACACCCGCTATCTAAAACAACCTACAATAGAAGGGTCTCACCACCTGGGCTCTCACGCTTGCCCCAACTATCCATAAATAGGTTCAACTAACTTATAAAAAAATATAAGTCATCATAATCATTCAAGGATCATAATTTCTCATTTATATTAAACCAAGAGAAGGAAAAAAACTCTTACACTGACCAAAGGCGGTGGAGGCAGCAGCAGCGGAGGCTGCGGAGGTAGAGGCAGC
Source organism: Viscum album (assembly GCA_963277665.1). Classification (NCBI taxonomy): domain Eukaryota; kingdom Viridiplantae; phylum Streptophyta; class Magnoliopsida; order Santalales; family Viscaceae; genus Viscum; species Viscum album. The sequence goes on from OY728126.1 coordinate 278,459,227, forward strand.
GGCGGTCACGGCGGCCGAGAGTGCGACAGTCGCAGTAGAGGAGAAAACCCAATGGCGCGGAGGCAGCTGTGGAGGAGAAAAACCCAACGGCGATGGAAGAGGAGGATAAGGAGGAGGAGGAGGAGGAGGAAGATGAGGAATAGGATAACGAGGATGCGGTGCGGACGAGGAGGAGAAGTCGCGATGGAAGAGGTTGCTGGTTCAGCTTCTGCAAAAGCATTACCGCGTGCGAGAGAGGAGGGCATGTTAGGGTTATTAAATTGAAACTGATGAACCTTTCTCTGATCTCATTAAAAGCACTAATAAAGGTGTGTTTTATCAGCGATAAAATAAAAGCGCTGATAAAACATATATTTATCAGCGCTTTTTAGCGCACATAAATATAGGTTTTATCAGTGCTTTCATTATAGAACTTATAAATATTATAATTTTATATAAATTAAGAATAAAAACATTTATCAATACTGAAATAAGCACGGATAAATGTTCCCTTTTTCACCACTAAAAAATGAGCTGATAAAGGGTGTACCTTTATCACCACTTATTTTAGCACTGATAATGGTTATATTTATCAGTTCTTTTAACTAGCGCTGAAAAAGTGATACACCTTTATCAGCGCTTTCTGTTCAGTGCTGATAAAGGGTTGCGCTTCCCTTGTCCCGTTTTGTGGTAGTGTATTCATAGTGGGTAATATTCCTAATGACTAAACCTAAAAAATAAATATTTTAAAAAAATTGGACGACATTATTCCAAATAAGGAATCCATTTATCATTTTTTAGTTGGAATTGTTTTTAGAAATTAATTTATAATTAAACACAAAAATTCAATGACAAATGTTTTTTTAGAAGTGATGTTTTAATTATAAAAATGTACTTATTCTAATTACAGCCATAAAATTGATTATATTGAACCTAATTGGATTATTAATAATATTAGTGAATTAATATAAATGATTACCATTTAAAAAATATTGATATTTTAAAATTCTTGAATGAAGAATATAATTTCCAATGAAAAACAGTATTTTCTAATATTCAGAAGAAGAATATTATTAGTAATGTATGAATAATGTACCCTGAGTTATTTTTTTACAGTTTTCAAAAAGTATTTTTATTTTATAAATTAAATTTTAATAATTTGGTATAAGTTATATATAATTACATTACAGAAGAATCAATGTTTGTTAAAAATGTATTTTTGAAGTATAAAATGATTTGACTAAAAATTAGGTAAATATAAATTATTAATAAATACATTATATAGAACCTTTATACATATATTAATTAATATTTATAAACTTTTTAAAGACTCCAATTCTATGGATAGGTTTAAGAGGAATATATATATATATATTAATATATCATTGATCCTTTAAAATTTGTGTTTCGTGTTGTATATGGCATCAAACATATTGTTCATCTGAAGTCTCATAGTGTTACAAAAAACATCAATTAATAAAATCAAGGTTATGTTTGGATAATTTAATACATCTCAAATAAAGATACTTGGATCATAACATTGCCAATTTCATCTTTTATAAATTACAATATAATGGGAAACTCATTATTTACAACACCAAACAAACTAAATATGGTATATCCTGACTAGAAAATTAGTTTTAAATACATGTATCTTCATGCATATATTTCATAATTTAAATCCTAAAATACTTTACAATTCTATTTTCATTAATATTTAGATATTTTAAATATAATTTTCTATTAAGTGTCTACTATAATTTTTACTAGTCTACTAATTTTTTTTCATTATGACCTACAATTGAAAAAGCTTCATTTTTCATATTTTAATTTGACTTGTACTTTGGTGGGCTTCCAAGTTAATTGTTGATAATACAATAACTTCTTCCATATTCAAATTTATTTGATTCTTTATACTAGTACAATAAGCTTAAATCAAAATGAACTAATTTCAATATTATCTTTCTATATGATTCCTTTTACTTAATACATCACTTGAATTTATAATTTAGGAATTGATATTTTATATAATGAGTCATTGATTTATTTACAATTAAACAATTACTAAAATTATTTTTAAAACATAGCATATAATGATTCAAGACAGGGTAAATTAATTAAAACAGTATCCCTATTTAATGGATTTCTGGTTCTTAATCAATATAATAAATTGAAATATATAATTTTTTAATTCAAAAAATACTATAAATTTATAATATTAAATTTCAGAGAAATAACACTGATATATAGAAATACATTTACATAAAATTTCACTATTATGAATTTAACGAAAAATTCATTTAGTTATTGATTTGAAATCAATTTTATAAATAATAACACAATTTAGAAATATTTCATTCATTAAAAATAATGTTAAAAAATATACCAAAAATTTAATGAAAATCATCCTAATAACAATCTTTAGTTTACCAAAAAAACATTATTCAAAGAATCTATAAACAAGTAATTAATAATTTTTTTACTCAAAAAGGAATCATTCCTAAAAAAATCATTTCCAAAACATTTTGACTACTTAATAATTTCAAAACATCATCGTGATTTTATATAGGAAAACCATATTGTTGTTTTTACATATAATGAAGAAAATATTTATTAGTTTAAATAATAATGAATATATAATTTAACATTTAAATTTATTTTGAATATAAAAATTATAATTTATATATAATGATTAATAAAATTTTAGGATTATCATTAATAAAAACCATACAAAACAATTATATGTATCAAATAAGAAACATTTTATTATACACGAATACTATATAATGTTTTCAAATGTGATCATTTAAATTTAAAGATAAATACTACAACTCATAATCTCAATTAAAAATATCAATTTCATTAGAATATATATAATCTAAACAAATTAATAATTTAAAAAATAAAAAATTAACAAATATAAAAACATAGATGGATCGAAATTTAAAAAAATTAATTAATCAATACTTAAATAATTAATGTGTAAATAGGGAAAAAATCCATATTATATGTTAAAAATTTATTTTCAAAAAATAATTAAATTAATTGAATATATATTCTAATATTGAAATAAACATTAAAAAGGAATACTATGTGTCATTATTTAAAGGGGTTGTGGTCGGTGCACTCATATGAATGTATAAGGTCTGTATTGGGTGGGTATAAATAAGAGTATTTTCATGGAGGGGTGAATCATGAGGGTCACTATTTTGGGGATGGGAGAGGGGGTTTCTATCACAATGATAGGAGTATGGGGTATCTTTAATGAAAAGAAGAATGGGGACCGCTAATTGGTAGATATTTTTTTTGTGCTCAAAGTGAAAGGAGGATACAAATAAGATAAAGTGATTGATGTTGGGTTAGAAATTCTTTAAATTGTTTTTATATTTTGGAAAAATATCACTATATATTTTTATTTATCTTCCATTTTAGTTATGCAACAACTAAAAAATATTTCCTTTAATTAAAATATTGATATGGTTTTATAAATCAGAGGTTATATTTAAATTAAAAAATATTTATTCTTTAGTTGTTGTTTTAAAAACAACAAATAAAAAACCATTATATTTTAAATATTTTATCTTGATGTTATTTATTAATATATGCATATTCAACAATATTTTATACTATATAAAATTATGAGTGTACCATTAGGAATAATATTATTTTTTAGTTATTTTTTAGATTTCTAATATTGAATGATTTGGATAGAGAACCATAAATGATGAATATTTAGCACAATAGAACTAGCTAATTCTTACTAGTATGGGAATATATAGTAAACTTTTAACCACTATAAAAGCATAGTCATAATATGAATTAAATTTTCAAATGTAGGTGACATATTCATAGGAATAAGGAACATTTCTCAGTGTTTTTTTGTGGGAAGGATGCAATTTTACGATGTTGAAGAGAATGAAGCATCCCATATTTTTTATATGTATTTATATATTTTCTATCATAGTATATATATTAAAATTATTAAAAAAAACCTTTCTTTATTGTTTGAAACAATATTACTCAAGAATTTATGTTTATATTTATCATTCAACTGTTTTTCATTCAATGATTGAAGAAATATTTTTTACAAAATCAGATTTCACTTAACAAAGTTATATCATAAATGAATAATATTTAATATTATATTTAATTATCATGTAATAATTAATTCAAAATATAAAATTTTGAATAAGTAAAAAATGTATTCCATAATATTTAAAGAATTAAAATTATATAATAATCAAGTGTGAATAATTTAATTTAAATTTTTGAATATGACTACACATATTATCATAGAAATAACACTATTTTGAGCATCATAGTACAATGATATTAAAATACTCAAAATTAAATATATATTTTCTTGAATAAATATATGGAATTTACGAGGAGACTTAGTGATTGAATTTATACTGTATTAAGTGGTATATTTTTTAATTATAAGCACTATATTGAAATTATTTAAGTGTAATTTAACATTAGAAAAAATAAATTTTGGAATAACATCATGATCAATATAATAATGACCTAGGAATTGGAAGAGTAAAAACATATGTAAATTTTTTTGGTACAGTAAATTATAAGTATATAACATTAATAAACAAATTAAATATCTCACGACCAAACCATAATAGTTTGTCTCCTTGGTTGATGGTGATGAGATGTAGTGATCCCCAAAACCCACCTTTAATAGGCCACAAGATAGAGACTAAAACTAAAGTTATACACAATCATATGGTAAAAATTACCTTAAAATAGTATTAGAGAAAAGAGATAAGATTAAATTGATCAACTAACACCATAACATAAAGAAAATATAAATGTACAATACATGGTTAAATAAACCCAATAATTAAATCACATGTAATATTGATAAAAGTAAAAAAGATTGAAATAATAGTGTAAATACTCAACAGTGACCATACAAAATTAGAAGCTTATGAATAACCTGTCAAACTAGTAATTACGACTCAGTCTCCAAAACTATTTAGTTTATAAGATTTTTTTATATATATATGTATGGTTAACATAAAATTTATATTCAGTGGGGCCCTCCTGAAAATATCTAACATCTCAAAGAATTTCATGTACATTATTCCTTATATTGAATACTTGTTTATGTTTTCTTGAGTTATGCCTCTCTTGGGTGGGGTCTGGGTTATCAATTGGTCAGATTGGGTGGATTTTAGGGCAATGGGGATGAAAATTGTCTCATATATAGGGGAGACATTGCAGTTCTACTCAAGAAACTGAGAGACTATTTTATAGTTGGATAGTTGTAAATTAAAATTTTCTTCATGGTATGAGTTCACAATGATATTTTTTATAGAAAAACATTTTTATCTAGATATTGGAGAAACATTGGCTATAACTTATACGAATAAGGGTTTATTATGAGTTACATATCCTTTTAATTTTAGTTTAATCCCATACTTTTTCTAGATGGAAGTTCCTAAGAGAGTTATAAGTCCTTACAGATAATTTTACCATATTTTAGATCATAGAGTTCTCATTTTTTGAGGAACTAACTAAGGTTAATGGTTGGTGTATGGTTTTTACTAAAAAATAAATTAATCAATGCATCATATTAATTGAGTTTCAAATTTTGAGAAAATATGGATTAGGTGTTCCATGAATGATTGAAACTTGTAAAAATTTTAAAGGTAACCCACATAGTTTGTGGATGTGTTTTTTTAATAAATTTCATGAACTATAGAAGAGTGGGTTCCTTTGCATAGTAGGGATACACGAAATATACATAGTTTTTAAAACCATGTTACTTGACCATTTTATGTGTGGTCATCCATGCATAAGATACTGCATGGCCCATGAAAGGATTTGAAAACTGTGTATCCAAATCATGTGCCCCTTTAAAAAGGTTGATTTTAGTATTTTCCCTCTATTTTAACCCATGTCCAAATCTCCCATACTAATTATAACATAGATGTGCAATGTAATAAATATCCTCTTACTATCCCACATATATACTTATGTATCTCCTTTATTTTTCTTCCAATTCTATTTTCATTCATTATTCTTGATGACCCTCATTATGTATATGATAATGTTACCTTGGTTTCAATGTTTCTCCCATAATCATCAATGCTAATTTCATGTGACCACATACACCCTATATTCCTGGAGTTTTTCTAGACTACCATTTTCTCCCTTTCTAGATCAAATATGATGACGATACCATATGAAGAATATTATAATAGTATAATATTGGTTGTCTAGTATGTTTCCTTAAATTTCATGACTTCAATATCATGTTCCATTGTGTCAGGCATTAAACCTTTCATGATTCACATATTAAATGTGAAAATGATAAAATGAAATGTTAACACCGTGAATTAGTTTGTCTTTATACTCTAAATTGAATCATTAGATGTTTTTTACCTCAACTCTAACCACCCCATATGGTATGTGGCTAATATATATATCGGTGTTTACACAATGTTTTCAAGGATCAAACACTCCCCTATTTAGGCTATCAAATTTCCTTACAGTTAAGTATGATGTGTCAAGGGAGATACCTCTGTTATGATTCTAAATTCTTTAGATAATATCATCATAAATACTGAAATGATTGAGATATAAAGGGAATCATACCATTTTATGGGAGATACCTAAATTCATAAAAATAATTCCCTAGATGGGATCATGGGATAAATGGAATTATATCATTTCTTAGGTGATACTCTAATTTCTATAAAGAATTTTTTTGATTGACTCATAGGGAAAAAGGAATTATTTTTTACCATGATAGATACTCATATATTTGTATGGAATTTATTAAAAGGGCTCATAATAAAAGTGAAATTGTTATGTACCATGAGTGATAGATGGATTAATATAGAATCTTGTGGATAAGGCCATATTATTCGTTGAATTATGTTGAACATTGAGTGATACTTGGTTTATGATATGAAATTCCTTGGACCAACTCATAGAAAGATGTAATTATGTTCTACCCTGAGTAGCGCTTGGAATTTGATACAAAATACAGTGGAAGGGCTTATAGAAAAAATTTAATTTTATAATAAAATAAGTGACACTTTTATTTTGATATGTAAATAATTATATATCTTCATATGAAAAAATGAATTATATTATGCCTTGATTAATACTTATATACCATCTCTAAATGACTTTGATGGGATCATATGATATATAGAATTATATTATTCATGATTATAATTATAAATGGTTGCCTTAGTTATATACACTGAGTATTCAGTTAATTATATAAAATGTAAAAGGCATAGAAACATTCCAGATTAGACCAAATCTAGTATGGTTAGACAGGTATACCATGAGGAACATTAGTTTGATATGGGTTATATTTAAATTACCTCTTTACAAATATTTTATAGTCATACTATTCAGTTTAGGTCTTCAGACTACATAGTATTAGAAAATGTAGGTGGTGGACTAATAATATTCACCCGCACCATGCTTGGGAAACTAATAAGTACCTGGAATGATGTCCTGATATATTTTGGGACAATGGGAAGCTCTTAACTATTAACACTTGATTTTCATTTCCAGGATGGATTGTGCGTGTAGAGGAATGTCAACTAATCATGATGATTTTAGAGTTTATCCTTTGGTATATTTTCATTTTTTTTGTACAACATGTATTTTTATTTTCCTACTATGATGTTTTCCATAAAACAATTTTTTAGAGAAAAACATCTTTTACTATAAGAAAAAGGCCATTATTTTCATCTACATGTTTTCATCTGGATGATTTGGTTCAACTATTATTATTTTCAGTGTTTCTATTTTTATTAATTATTCATTACTACACCACATTGACTAATAGGTTATTGTCTCTCCCCGAACCACTATTGATCCTTACTGGTAGTCTATATCCTCTAGAATATAGGGAGGCATGATTAATTACATTTGGATAACATGGTTTTATTAATATGAGTGACCTGGGTATGGTATATAACAAATCAAATGGTTTTATTTTCCTTTATCATACCATTTTGGGTCGGTATGTAGGATATTACGAAATTTTATAATTTGTTAATGAGCATGTACCTGGGTTTAGCTAATCTAAAAACAAGGAAAAAAACCCAAGTTGGTGGTATGTGACATGTTTTTATATTATTTCCTGTTATAGTTATATTATATCAACATTGGTTGTTGCACATGATTTCTGATGTTGTATTGATTATTAATTTCTACCCATGGAATTGTATCAAAAGAAATAATAGTTGAGGAACCATTAGAGGAATATAAAGATTAATATTTCATTCATATTACATGTCATGTTTATATAATGGCATGAATTTCATGATTCTTGTAGTCTGTTCTTTGAAAACTATACTAGTAGAATTTGGAAAAAAAATTCTGGAAAATTAATAAAATTAATTTTGGTACCAAATTTTTCTAAATATACATGTATTATTTTTTTCCATGTATCTTGATATTTTTGGACCAAACAAACCAAATAATATATTTTTGTTTAATTAGACATTAGTTATTGGGATAAAATCATATTCGGTTGCAGTTAAATGGATTCCAATTTTAGTTTAATTTTTTTACCACTATAAATTAGGAATTGCGATCCAAATAATTTACCCTATGTATGATGACTTGTTACAAAATAATATTTAATGTAATTTTCATGTTTAGGTACTTGATTCACCAATTGTACCTTAAAAAGTTATTAGTTTATAATATAAGTATGGTAATTCATCAAACAATGTAATTTTATAGATATAAATTTTATTAAATTTTGGCTTATAAATGAAATGTTTTTTATTAACTGGGGGCTCAAAGTGAAACATAATTTTTATTTTTATCTATAACATTAAAATTAAAATTCAAAAAGTAGATACTTGATGATTGAAACATGGATCTTGATAATACCCAAACCTGACATTTCGGTAGCTGGATTAGAATATATAGGGTAGTGATCCCTAAAGATTTTATTTTATCAATTTTATTTCTCTTAAATACTATTGTAGATTATTTTCATGAGGGGTTCTTGGAGTTATAATTAAATGAAACCATACAATCATGGAGTGAAATTATAATAAAGTGGCAATGGCCATCCACCAGAATTGTTGGGAATTGACCCAACTATAATGCCAATTTTGATACTTTCATTGGTTCTTCAGCTTATTGATGGAATTTGAAATGAAAATCAGATCATATATGGTTTTATATGGCTAGATATATTGAACTAGGGAGCTCAATGTTCCGCAACATCTATGATAAAGTTTGCATGATAGTTCATATAGTAGTGTTAGCCTACATTCTATAGGTATAGAGTAACCTCGACTATTGATTCATTTCTGCATTCTATTCACTTAATGTTAAAAAATAACGATATTCCGCTTAAAAGGATATTAAAATTTATTGATTATAATAATTTATGATCTTACAAATTCTAGTGGTATGCTCTAAATCAAGAGGATGAACATCAATAAATGATCTGGTGGGGTGTCCAGTCTAGCATCCATGATTAAATACTTCTGTAAATGCTATGAGATAAATGATATGGGTATTTTATTCACATTAAGTAAGGTTATATGTATGTTATGGACTACTAATCTCACATTATTGGGTGCCAATATTTTCCAACAAATCTTGATAGTGATTAATAATCATGAATGAGATAATTTAAGTATGGGATTATGCATTCTATCTAATCACGTGTGATCATTTTTAGAGTGAAAAAATTGTTATAGTGAAAAAGGACCTCATTTTTATGCAAAACATAAGGTAATGTGGATGTCTGGAGAATAATGGTTCAGTACCAGGGTGGGATGTAATTCAACTAGAGGAAAAAATATTTGACTAAGACTGAATGAGAGGGGATTTTTAGTTTCTAATTATTCCCTGGTAGTAATGTTGTATTACATTACTGTGGCATACATGGTAATTTAATTCAATAATGTAGTATAAATCAAGCTAAGTGTGAGACATGTTTCTTCATGGGCCACCACAAAATATTTTGTAGGGCATTTACTATAACTCTTAGTGAGTGAGCATCTGCACTAACACCATGTTCTAGAGTGGGAACAATAGATCTATGACTGGATGGATACTAGAGTAATATGGGTCATTTATACTGAGGAAGTGGAAAAGGTCATGGAATCAAAACATATTATATGAAGAACCAATATAGCGGGCCATCTCTGGGAGATAAAATGGTCACATGGGTCTACACAATGAGGCCCTTACATATAGTATATCAAATGCCTAATGAGTAGAGAGTCAAGACATCTGCATTGTGTGTTACAGTTTTTGTGGCACCTACATTACTATATTACTTATTTGAAAATGGATTTTCAGACTTATTTTTATCTACGATTATTTTGGAATTTCATGGGCATGAAATTAGGAACATTTGTAGAGTAATGAAACTTTATAAACAATTTGATGTATGATCATACTGTGTACACAAAAACAATGAGTTTCCCCTTGATATTTGATGTTGAAATTTTTTATGGAACAATTTCATCCTTAAGACGATAGGCTATAACATCATTCTAAAAATAGATAGGTCATTTACTAATCATGACCATATTGAGTTTTATCAACACATGAAGACATTAATGATACCATATAAGGGTAGTTGTATTTATAATGTATAATTTGATGTCTATGAAACTTAATATGGATAAGAGAATCATGGGTTGGGTAGCATGTTGGCCATGATTTTTTTTCTTTTTCATTATGATAGAAGAGTATGGCAATTTATTTTATCTCTAGTATTGGAGTGATACATAAAAGTTTTTAGCGATGAATTTTTAAGACCACCACCAAAGATTGAGGTAGAGTCTACTATTGAGATTGTTCTAAGAGAAAACCAGTGTATATTCCCCTATATAGGATGACTAATACAGAGCATTAGGAACTGAAAAGGTTGATAGAAGACTTGGAATCCAATTGATTTATCTTATCAATTAAATTTCCTTGGTTCTCACCAATACTTTTCAAAATGATGTTTGAAAGTAAAATCATGATATGTGGCGATGAAAAGTGGATGAATCATATTGATATTATGAAACGATACACACATCCATGAATATATGGCCTATTTGGGAATCTCTAAGGAGACAGGGTCTACTAAAATATTGATTTTATATAAGAATGTGATCAAGACATGGTTTGGCCATTTTATTTACCATGTATAAATTTTCAAAATAGATATGGACTAAAAGAATATATACTAGAGTTTTTCATTGTGAAATACAAGGAAGTGGTATTTTTGAACATGATATACCAGGTTTTTCACCAATACCTAAATACTTTTGCGAAAGTTTTCATGGATTTTATCTCATTGTACTCTCAAATTGGTCCTAATCATTCGTAACACCAGTAAATTTAATTTAATAAACTATGATATAATGATTTATATGTTACGTTCAAAAAATTTGATATTTTGATTAATAATTTTCATTTATTGGGTCACATTATATGGGAATTAGGGGTATCTATGGAACCAAAGAAGCTGTGATCTGTGGTTTCTTGAGAACCACCCAAAAATGTTTTTTACATTCATAGTTTCATTGCTAAATCCAATTACTTTATCTATTTCATTTATAAATCTATATTAATTATAGGTTGGATTTCAAGATTTATGAAGAAAGGTGTAATTATTTTAGGGTATTGACATTGTGAGAGAAACAATAAAAAATTTTATGGGATGAATAACATCAAAACTATTACCGATTTTTGTAGATTTGAATAGAATATAAATAATTTAATATAATCTATCATGTATCAGGATGTGATCCATTTTGGTTTAAGAGGAATAAGTCATAGCATATTGGTCCCCTTAGTTCATACCACATGAGTCTAATTACAAGATACAAGATATAGTGTTTGTATCCATGGTTCATAACATATGTAGTATGAGAAAATGTTTTATTTTGTATAGGCTCATTATCTACACATATCTTAAAATCCTCAAACACCTTTTCACTTAGTGCATCCTAATCTGTTGATAAATAATATGGGTTTAATTCCTTTATTCATTCAACATTGAACATTATTATATACTATAGAAGGGAAATCCAGTTGCTAATTCCCTGATACATATGTCTTAGAAGTAAAATATTTAAGAGGCATATAGTAAATAAAATTTGATTTCTTATTATTTTTTGATGATTCAAGAGGAACATGTGTGTCATGTGAATCCTTTATTTACAGCCTCATAAGTGAACTAATTATATATTGTATGAGTGTAGATAAGATAACTATCAGTTATTGAAATCCTCAACCTAATAAAATGTCCTATAATTGAGGACTCACTATCAGTTTAGGTCCTTAATGGGGATGTGGTCGTCAATATTTATAGATGTTTCTTTGTTCCTGTATGTGTTTGAGTATAATTAATTAGATATTATCATACATTAAAATGGGTGTTAAATCCTATACTTAATAATATGTATCATGACTAATATAACAAGTATTTATGACTTGGGATGAAGAGGTAGATATCATGTTTTTATCCAAGTGTGCATCCTATCTACAGGTGATGATAGAACACCAATAATCTACTAAGATTTTATATCCTATACTGATTTCAGAGTTAAAATGGGATGACATCACTATGTATTTCATAAGGGGGTTACAGAAATCACCCTATGGTAGTGATGTTTTATGGGTCATCATGGAATGGATGATGAAGGTCATCCACTTACTACTAATCGAGGAGTTCTTCATAGTGGATAAATTTGGGAGGCCTTATGAAAAATAGGTTATACATAATCAAAATGATCCACAAACCATAATTTATTATAGATATTCTTAATTAAATCTATGATTATGGAATGGTTACAAATGGATCATGGTTCATACGTACTTTTGACTGAAATATTTTATTATCTAATGTTTTTAAATATACTATTTTCTAGGTAAATTATATATATTCATGTTTAGTGAATGAGAAATTTTTTATATTGGAATTGGAACATAATTTTTTATTTTTTGTTGAAAAAATAACATTTTAGATTGTTTTTATGTCATAAAAAATGCATCATGGATTTGAATTGGTTTCAGATTTTTCATGTCCTGAAAACAAAAATTTTAAAATGGTGTAGCTAGAGTTATGTAGTTTTAAAAACCATATGGAAACCATTAGGTAGCTATATGAACCTCCAGATGCATTGATATTGGTTTGTTAAACCATACAGGTTGAGGAATGTGGTCATGAAAACCCTATTAAATTTTAATTAGAGTTTATTTTCAGGGTCTTTCCATAATTTCTCAAACTATGCGCCCTAAAAATGAAAGTTTCATTATTAGGAAGAGGAATACATATGTTTAGAGCATTGTAATCCAAACAATGTGGGTCACATAAATATGTTATATTACAAAATAACCACATCCCTTATTTTTTTTCATTTTACATCATTCTCCCTAATTTCTTGTGTAAAACATATGGGGTTCTCCCATTTGGCCTTACCTTGTATTTAAAATTATCCTTCCATCAATGCTCAAATCCTATATTTGATGGGGAATATATATCCATCTCTATAATAACTATAATTTTAAATCCTATTTTTCTCTGTATTTTCATCATACTGTGTAATTAATCTATACATTTTTAACCCTATTTTTGGGGGTTCAATAAAATGATGATTTCTTCCAAATACCCTTGAGTAAGAGGATCATATCAAGAAACTGAATGTTTATTGATATATGGATGGTGCTTATTAGCTTTATCAAATATTACATGAGTGTTTTGTGGTCATTCTCCACACATGTTGTATCGGTAAACCTCGCAAGACCCTTGATGATTAAATTATTGTTATTAAATTGATGAATTTAAGTTGAGGGGTACTGTTTGTTATCATTAACCTAATAGTAATTGTTGATCATAGTTATGGTTTTTTAGAATGATTGGGGATGCTTATTTAGGCAGCTTATTTAGATTAAAAGAAAATGTTTATATTAAATTTACAAGATCCCTCAGAATGTTCTAGGATTTTGTGAAGGATTGAGGTGATACTAATCACATGCACTGAGGTGATGTGATTCATCATGTTGGGATTGTCACATGATATATGGGTTACGTTGATCACTAGCTGGATGACATGGTTTTTGTATTGAAGAAACATGATTATCTGAATAAGAGAAGAGCCAATATGATTTGAGTTTATGTGTACCATTAGGATGAGAGACACGGTTGTATGGGAACAACCTGAAAGGATGATGTGTATTGGGTATTTCTTTGGTGATGTAGACTTTCTGTTTATTGGCGGATGCACTATTGGATTCATGTACACACATATAAATTTCCGATGATAATGTGGTTTTGACAGGTTATGTAGGTAGAGGCCTATATCAGTTACATCTTAAGATGAACTTGACCTTTAGTGAGTTTGGAGGTTCATTTCATAGAAAGTCACAAGGGTGGTGATAAAAATGTTATTGATGGAGAAAACACCATCAATTTGGTGATGAGGCTTGTTGTATTATTTAAGGTTGTTGGGAATGAATTTGGCATGATGGATATTGTCATTCCATGGTATTTCTGGTTTCAAGATGGCGGGGATTATTATTTGGTGGATAGACATTAATGTGTCGTGGAATATTCTACTTTGAACTGATAGTGACTTTAGGAGCAGTTTTCATAGTGACCAAGTACATGTGGGGTGTGTGATTTTAGAAACCGATGAAATGATTGGTGTCTCATGGTGTTGAAGATAATTTTATAGGGGGTTTATGAGGTATCTATAGTTTTTTTACTCATATTGGGATTCCATGTGAATTATTATATCTATCTTCACAACATGTATTATATATATGTACAAATGATAAGTATTTCCAATTTATAATTGCACAAACTTGGTATATTGGTGTTGGCTGAAGAAGGTGCTTGTTTCCTTATGGGTGTTGAACATAAGGGAAGAAATAATTTTATAAATCATGACCATGAAACCATTTTCATTATATTAAGTACAACTTCATCATTATAGATGTGAGATTAGAACACTTTAGCTTTGGAAAACTGAGATTAATTTTAACACCCTACAAAGGGACCCTTAGGATGCATGTAAAACTTATGTCTCAATTATTAGGTAAGGGAAGAAGATTAGGAGTTGGACCCTAGTGATCTTCTGCTACCATTTTTCATGGAATAGATAGAAGTGGACTTTAGAGGATCTTTCATCAGGTGGTGTTTTCTTTTTAGTTTCATTCTATATCAGTATGGTATATATATATATATATCTATAAGTTCTTCCTTGATTGACCCTTCTTACATACAGTTTTTATGACTTGAATTTTATTCATTCTTCTAAAAACAATATAATATTTTGAATGTTTCTACAAATTATGTTATTGGGAATGTGGTTTATTAATTTTGTTGTCTATTTATTATTCCCCTATTGAATGTAATTTTTTCCACTATGTTATTGTAATTCATAGGTTATTTTATATACATAGATTATTATTATTATTATTATTATTATTATTATTATCACCACAATAGGGTTTAGTGTCTCCACTATGGTGTATATACACACTTAATACCATTCAGAAGCTAGTAGAATATAAGGAGGTGCTTCTATGGCCCAGTGGTCATCCATTCTGGAGAATCATTTAATGTGGCATCTATGAATGTGAACTAAAAATTGTATCTAAGAAGTTGGTGAATTTCAATCGGTAAAAATATTTGGCTGGATACAAATAGTATAAATTTATTTCCTTTTAATAAATTGGAATTACTATTTGGGTTATGATAGACCGAAAAATTATGATGTTGTGAAAACTAGATATAGACTTCATGAATTTTTTTCTGATGCCCCATACAATGGGGACATACCAAGTTTCCAGTGGTGTGAAATTTATTTTCTTATTTTCAATTTTTTTGTTAATTTAAATTTTACATGGAGTGGCACATTTAAGTGTGGTAGTTTCTTATTATAGGGCTATATATCGATTGCTCAGTATGGCATGGGATGTTTTATTTTTATGAATGGTAGTAACATTGTATTTTAGATATATTTAGATCCTAAAATTTATTTTCATTGAGATCTTTGATTTCAATAAGAGGGGTGGGATTGTTTAATGTGTAAGAAAATGAATCTAAATAATTTTTTCCTACATATGATCTTTTTTTATATTCTATTCATCTATCCCAAGAATGTGGATAAAATGAAATATGAATGGGATGTTATGTGATGTGATATTCATGTGATATATGTATGGTTCTGACCTAGATAGAAGTATGAATGGATGATTAAAGTGGAAAATGTATATATAGTTTAAAAATGAATTTGACAGTTTTTTCTTATATAGACAATCGTGTGTAATTCTACTCAGATACCTAGGATTATATCTAATATCTGAAACTATTATGGAATGTAGAGGGAACATGAGGTCGGGGTGATACAAAATTATCTAATATAATGTGGGTAATAAGGGGGGGGTCATGTGACTAGAATATATATGATACATAAACCTGATATCAGTATGTAAGGTAACTTTGGGCCAGATGTCTTTATTCATTGATTAGTATGGAAGGGTGAGGGTTTTGAGATGTGTTGCCTCTTAAATCTATCCATGTATGTGATATTTATATATACTATCATGGATATTTGACCATTGTATTTGTATTCAATAGGATTCAACCTAGACGGACTCCAGTGGTGTATCAGGAGGTTGGTGGCTTAGTGTCATAAGAGAATTCATAGTATGAGGCCCATGGGTGTTGTGATGAGGCCCTAAAGGGTCAGGATGATCATTGGACATAGGTACATGTATAGGTACAAGCTCATGTGCAGGCGTGTCAACCATAGGATATGGAAACCTTTTGGCCATGGATTGATGAGTAGATCAGTTTGAGTATCATTTGGGTTATCCATAAAATTGACATGTGGTCTTAAAGATCCGATACATCGATGGAATACCTGAAAAGTTTATTTCTGCCATAGAACCAACCACTATTTTTGGGTGAGGCAGGACCATGGTAGGAAGAGAACTAGATCGAGTTAGTATATGCCATTTTCAACCAGATCAAGACACCTTCATGTTGGAGGGTTAATTTGGAAATGTACATACTTAGGGGACCAACAAAGCACATGTGGTATGTACATGTTCAGTCGGGAAGACATGAGGGGTTTTTTCTAGAAGGTCATTAAAAATAGTTACTTCAAGCACTTTTTCCAGATTTGTTAAGGGTGGAACGATATAATGAGTTCTTGAACCTTCATAAATGAGACATACCTTTTATGGACTAGGTAGCCATTTTCATCGACCTATCATGGTTTTCACATGGTATAGTGAGAAATGACATTTTTTTAGTGTTAATTTTATAGTATGGTTTATGGATCAGCATTAGGTTGTAGATAAATATCTATAGGTTATCCGCATGATTAGAAGAGTTTAAATAGTCATCAATAGCTAAGGGGAATCTTCTATATTGTACTAATATGGACCAATTGATGGAATAAGGTGTATTAGGTAGTAATGATTTGGTTACAAGGCTATGGACTAAGATGATTCTTAGTAGGTTATTCAGGCCAGAGATGTAAGCATACCAAAAAGGAGTGGGTCTTCAGTTTTTTTCATCCAATGAAGTTAGGCGGGACATTTCAAGAATTAGTATGAGTGGCCTCCAAAGGAGTTTTGAGTACATGGAAATATGGGACATCTCAAGAGGTTCTGAAGAAATTATTTTTGAACACCTTAAAGATAAGGACCGTTTAAGAATCAGGTATATGAGGTAGTACTGGGAGCGGTAGTGGGACTCGGTTGTCGGGAGTCACTTGTATGTAGGGGTCATAGAGGAGAAATTGGGACCCATCAGTGAGGTAGTGGATGATGGTTGAAATCACTCCATAGTGATGCTAAGTCTTAGTTAGTGGGTTTCTGTCTAGGTGAATGTAGTGGATCTTCTAGGTGGAGATAAGGACAGGGATAAAATTATTTTTTGAGGTATTTCATGATGATGAGAAATACTGGGAATCATATATTATTGAGCTCTAGGAGGTTCTACTGGACAAGGTGTTTATGCATTGGTTTTGGAGTATCCTACAGTCGGGTAATAGAGTTGAATTGATTATTATTCGTGATATATTCATATTTGAGATACATGTAACCCAAATAATCTATTTCCATTGATGATTAATGTGTTATATTTTAGTTTTTTTCATCTAGGCATCAAATTGATGTGATTTTTATATGAGGTTTGGAGCACCATGATGGAATTTGAATCTATTGACATGAAAAAAATTATGGGTTTTATATTTGAATAACACATGATTTGAGCATATGATGTGGTGTAGGTATCATGAGACATCATGGTAAGAATTTTTATTCTATATATGGTTTTTTGACCCTTTTATTATTTGAGTTTTGGGATAGGAACCGATCAGGGTAGGTAACACTTAATGTTGGTATTTCCTTGATGGTAGTTGAATTATGACATGATAATGAGGGTATATCATGATATTTTAAATGATATGTTTTCTCATAGTACAATATTTAGGAAATTATTGGTAGCTCTACGATAAAATATGGTAAGGTGGGGATAATTTAATGTCAAAGGTTTTTGAATGGATGATTTTCTAGGTAAATTTCATCTTTTTAGGTTAAGTGAGCAGGAAACTATTTTTCACAAGTATGGTACAAAATTATAGTTGTATGATTTACCCAAGGCCTTATATTTATTTTCATTTTAATGATCATATTGTTCCTATGAATTTTCACTAGATGTCATGTGCGTTAGTGCCTGGACACTAAAAATTTCATAATACATGAACATTGAAACACAATTTGGACAATCTATGCAGCCTCCCAGGGATGTGTTTGTGGCCCTAATAATGCCCTGAGCATTGTTTTTAAAACAATGTAGGGTGTTGTGGATTGACATTAATGACGTCTATAATTTATAAATGATAAAATTTCCATGGTCCAAACATGGTGTGGAATGTCATACACTTTGACCATGTGGGTGTTTAGTTCTCAGGAAAAGTGGGCCTCACAGTTGGCACATGGTTAGCCAAGATATGCAGCCAAACCACACAATTCACATTAATAAGTAATATAACAATATACCCCTTCCACTATTTTTTTAAAACATCTCATCCTTTATCCTACATTTCACATTCATATTCGAGGGGTTTCTATGATTTGGTATCTCCTATGCTTTGAGCATATCCTTCTATCTGAGCTCTAATATAAAATCTGATGATGGATATAGATTAATCTTGATAAGACCATTAATATGATATATTTTTTTCTGTTTTTATCTCACCATATTATGTTCTAATATCAGTAATTTTTTTTACCAAATATTTAGGATGTTCATCTAAAACACTGATTTCATTTGAATCAGATCATGTTTGTGGATGACATCATCTATGAGACCTTATACTAGAATGAGAGTGGTGGTTATAAAATTTATCCTTTGTTTTAAATGTATTTTGTTGTGTTCTTCTTACATTCGGTGTATGTAGACCAAGTGATACCCCTCACAATTAATTGAATATTATAAATTTGATGAATTAAGGTTGAGGGATTACATTTGTTCTACCCTATTAAATTTATAATTATTTTTCCTAGTGAGCGGGCTTGAGATAACATGGGAAGTCATGGAAAAGTGGGTTATAAAAATTAAATTAATTTTTTAATAACATATTGCTTGGATCCAGGGAAACATGTTGGTCTTAGAATAAGTATTGAGGTTACATTGACACCTAGAATGAGGTGATGTGATTCAATGGGTTGGTCTTAGCTAGGGATATACATTTGATGTTGATCATAGGTTGGATGAAATGTTCATCAGAGTCAGGTGTCATGATTTTCAGGATGAGGATGGTGTTTGTGTGATTTGATTTGGTGTTTACCATCATGATGAGAAACATAGTCACAGGGGCACAAGGGGATGTCATAATGTGGCCTATTTAATTTTTTTTATATCCACTTATTTTATACTATTAAATTTTCCATTGGAGTCATGTTCACACAAATATGATTGAAATGATGAGGTGGTTTGGATCAATCTTGTGGTTATAGGCCTCCATTAGTTTTGTAATAGGATGTTATTGACCATCAGGGAGGTTAGAGTTTTCTATAATAGAAATACACATGGATGGTTATGGTGCATCTGTTTAATGTGATAAGACAATAGAATGGGTATGAGTCTCAAATTATTATTTGAGTCCATTAAGAAAGGATATTAGAAGGATATATAATGTCATGCCCTGGTACGCAAAGATTCTTGCCTAAAATGATTATTATAATGATGAAGGATATTATTGTGCCTCATAATCATAGTATTTCAACTAATAGGGACATTAAGAGCTAAAGACTAAGGAAATATGTACTAGTTGGGTGGGATGTTTTGGATTCTAGTTACATGATTGGTGTCATGAGGTACTATTGATACTTTTTCAGTCAGTTCCTAAGGGCTCTCCAGCTTGTTACTAGTAAGGAAATTCCTTAGAATGTGTACTAGGGATCCTCAACACTTTATTTATACATATTAATTCACATGTTTTATAGAATACATATAATTGGTGGGACATGGTCTACCAGAATTGGATAAAGAATGTTAGCAATTCCAATTGGTTGTTGATGACAAGTGTATCAAAAATTTTATTATGTGATCATGTGATACCCTTTTATTTATATTTAGTAAAACTGTATAATTTTGTATTCTTTGTAGGAACACACTGGTGGTGTCCTACTGATATATATTCTTTCAAACTATAAGGGCCACATAAGACATGTGTTGAAATTATGTTTCTGTGATCATGTAAGAGATATGGCTCAAGGGATTTACCCTATTGATTGAGTGGTAATTTTTTCCCTAGGATGGATAGAAATGGACCTTGGGGTTATTACATCAGTTGGATTTTTATTTTTTGTTTCTTTCTCTATCAACATTTTTATTATATGTATGTTCTATGGTTGGATATAGATAAACCATATTAACTACTATTTCTTTTGACATGACTTGTATGAATGATTATATAAATAATATAATTCAATTTATGTGTCTAAAAAATGTACTCTTAGCCTCATGTTTATTACTATTGTTCACAGTTTAAGCTTCATTTATTGCTTATTATTTATTCCACTGTGTTATGGTCATTATTACACTATTTTATATTCATATACAATTATCATTATCAATATATGATGGTATAGTGTCCCCATAATTTCCTTTTTTCATCCTCGATCCTATTTAGAATCCTTTTGTATATCTGGAGTGATACCTAAGGCCCAGTGGTCAACCCACCCATAACATAGTTTAATGTGGAATTCATGGTGGTTTGCTATTTTTATAACACCCTCAAACTAATTTTTGGTACAATAATACAATATAGGTATGGGAATATATTCAATGATCATGTTTCCTTGATTATGGTGTTTAATTGAGAAATTAATTACCACTTACTAAGTTACCTTCCTAAAATAATTTTGAAGAGACTATAGACATGCTTAAAATAAACACCCATAAGGTAGGTATTTCTGATAACTTCAATTTATGTTAGATTCATGGGAGGAAAATTATTATAGAAACACCTCATTCAAGGGACATTAGAGAAAGTGGGTATGATCAGCATGAATATGTATACCGATCCACCTAGGAAGAATGTTTATGATGAAATTTTTTTTCAAACTCTATAGCTTGATGGGGGATAGTTGTAATCCATCTATGTTTTTTCCATGGTGGTTCATTGAAGAATATATAGACAAGGGATGTTGGTAAAAAGATTTTTTGGGCCTCTCGAAATATTATAGAGATTGTGGTCGGTAGACTATTAATTAGAGCTACCTCATAGGTAACTAATCATGCATGGAATTTTCCATGTTTCTTATATTTTCTATTATCATCCCAATATTACTCATGTTTTTTTATTCTAATGATGTAAAGTTATAGGAATATTCATCTTTTTAGGAGTATCTATTTTTTATCATTGATTGTATCATTAATCATATTCGTGGTATTTCAATTCCACTAGTTTGGGTTCAATGAAAGCACAAACATCTATAGGATGGGACATAGGATCAAGAGTTTGATATACTTTCTCAGTAGTGGGAAAAATACACAGATCTATGTCAAAAATATTGAAGGAAACAAATGGATGTGTTTTTTAATGAGGTTTGGTTATATGTTCTTTGCAATTCATTTAGGAATGACTATTGTTATTTTTAGTATAAATCATTGGATTATATAAATTTTTGTTTATAAGAGAGTTATGAAGTTCATGGATGTATTAAGGCTTATTTTAGAACTTGATGTTCCAATTTTTTGTTGAATAGATTGAGGTTCATGGTTTTCACATGGTTAGTACTCACCGAGGGGGATAACCATGAGACCGAGTAAGTGAGGAGAACAATTAACAAAATCCAGAACTAAGGATCACAAGCCCATGATCAAACTTTAAATTAATTGAGTGGAAACTCAAATAGATTTTATAACCATGTTCATAAGCCATGCATGAGGCGGTAAATTTAGAAAGTGTGCATGCATAGACTATGCATAGTTTTTCTAACCTTGCACATTGGAAATGCAATGCTTGGCCTCTCACGTTGAGGATACAATTAATTTAGTTCACTATTTGTCCAACCATGTAATCAATATTTCCACACCTTTAGTCATATTTATTTAACTAATTTTATTTCCTTAATTTAATCCCTTATTTAACCTATAAATTCTTTATTCTTGTATATAAGCAAATAGTGGGATCTGTAATCATCTTCTCGAAACTAGGGTTTGAAGTATCTCTACCATTTTTCCTTTTATTTGACCTTTATTTATTAGTTCGAATCACCCTCATAAATTCCATAACTCAATTACTTTCATTTATCCATTTTATTTTCTAAATTTATCATTCTTTCGATGATAATTCATATATCATATCATTATGGTATTTTTATGTTATTCAATATTCTTCTATTTTAGCTCAATCCTAAAGCTGATACATCACAAGGAGTCTTCTACCCACCAAAGGTAGGTGGTTTATTACCCTTACCTAAATGTATTCATTTCTTTATCATGCATAATTATGGAACATTTTTATCCTTCCAAGCATTACTACATAAATTTGAATCTTATTAAATAAATTGCTGACAACTTGCATTATTTTGTCCTTGATCTCCAAATTCTATCACAAGAAGTTGTCTACAAAGAATTTAACCAACCCATAATATGTGTGGATTATATTACTTGACCATTAAAACTTTTTTATAATGTAAAATAAAACCCTTGGTTAGGTTAATAAAATTCAATGATGATTTAGTATGATAATCCATGGGTGATTATTGGGTTGTGATTTAGAAATCCAGGTATATGATCATCATAAATATTGAATTTATCGATTTATATGTGTAATTATACAATTATTTTGGAGATAAATGTATTAATATGGTGAATTATTGGATGTGATCAGTGAATAAATGGATTTATATTGGGCCTTGAGAGGTATAAAAATTTCAATATGAAATTATGAGGATATAATTATAAGAAAATTGGAATTATGTTGTACCATTGGTGATACTCATATTTTGATATAGAGTTCAATGGATTGGATCATTGGAAGAATGGAATTATGTTGTACCTTGAGTGATACATTAATTATTATATGAAACTCCATTGACGGGATTATACAAAAAATAGAATTATGTTATACCTTGACTAGTACAATGAATTTTATACACAATTCCTATTATGTCCTCAAAACAAAAATTTAATTATGTTGTACCTTGAGTGATTTATGTATTTTCAAATAGAATTCCTTGTATTAGAACATATGAAAAATAATATTGTGTTTTACCAAGTGTGATACATTTATTTTTTATGTGAAATTTCAGGTCCAATATCATAGGATAATTGGAATTGTACTTTGCCTTTAGGGATACATGGGATCTGACTCGAAAAAAGAATGTATGTTCAAATATAATAAAACATATTATTTTATTATTGAGTAATATTATAAATGTAAACCATGTATATATACCATCAGTAGAAGTTTTATTATAAAAAATGTAATATTATTAGAGACATAATAGATTTTGATGAATTAGGATTGTCTGTCTAGGTGTACCCTGAAGAACCCAAGCTTTAAATGCGTTACATATACATTTTTGGTTTAAATTTATTTTACCTAAAAATATTAATTTCAAATCCACATAATCAATATTTTTGGAGACCTTTGGTGGTGGCATGCAGTGATTTACGCATTCTATATATAAGATTCTGTTTGATTCCTGGATAGAATTCATAAATATAGGTAGAGATAAGGGGAAGAACTTAGCCATGATTGATTGAATTTATGTATTAAGATAGTTTTTGGGAGAAGTGAATGTGAATAATTCTCATTATTCAATAGTAATTTATCTTTTGATATATTTGTAAATTTTTTTATATCAAGTATTGTTATATGTATGATGCCTAGTTCTACCTACACTTAATTTTTTGATACGTGAGGTCTTTTTGTATATAACATTTGTAATTATTTATGCCGGATTATTGACCTTTGGATGATTATCTTCCATTGTTTTTCATGAATTTTTTTCCACTACTTATTTTTTCTTCATAATTATGAATCATTGATTAAGTGTGTATAGTCTCCCCACTATAAAACCATATACCTACACTAATAGGTTGTTGCCTTAAGCTTATAGGGAGGTGCACTTGATGATTTTTCTGTACCTATGATCTATTAATTTTGAGTAAACCTATTCATCTATATTGAAATAAATAGTTTGGAAAATCATATTACCAAATGTGCATGGTATTTTTATTACTTAAAAAATTGGATTTATGGTGAAACCCTCTAAAAAACTTGCATTATCCCTTCTACACATAGGTCTCTAATTCATATGGTCACATTTAGTGATTTTTAGAATTTCCACTCCATCTGTAATATAAATCCAATTGATCTAGATCTTTTTCCAGTATGTATTAATGTTATGAAGTTGATTCTTCCTCCAGTACTTATGTCTATCATATATCACATTTTTAAAGCTTGAGATGATTCATATATCATAGAAATATTGTATAAATATATGGATTGTATCTAAATATAAATGGTGAATATAGTTTTTTTGTTGGATAGATTCAATATCTAGATATGGTATATCTCTTACTTAAGGAGATCTAGATGTTTAATACATGATGTGGATTTTACCATTACTATGTGGGATTGGGTTTTGTTCAACTTATGGTTAGAATACAAGGGTGATATATATATCGACCCTATGATGATCCTGGATATGAAAAACAGTGAATTAAAGGTAGAAAGTCATTACCATCATTGAATTTTGCATGGATGTGTTGGAATGCTTAGCCTGTGTGTATGTCTATAGTGTAGAGACCCTAGCATGATATGATCATTTAAATGTGTGGCGTGGCCAATAATTGTTTTCTGGTGATCAATTTTGTGTCCCATTATAGGACATACCTTATATGTGGTAATTTTATAACTACTAGAATGGATGGTGTGGAATGTTGTTCCTTGTTATGTCATGTGTTACTTGTGAAATATTTTAAATATTATGGAATAAATATTCTGACATATTTTCATATTATCAAATACAATATTTTTTATGTGGAAAATTTATACTAGGAAAAGAAAACATATTTTTATATATTATTTCTTTTTATGATACGTATTACATGGGAATTTTTATATATCTATTAGAGTCACTATTCAGTGTTTATGTTTATAGGTGCACCTGAAAGACTTTGTTGGATCTGTAAAGATGGATAGTGGATGACATGACTCATTTGGTTTTCTCAACATATAATGGTTCATACCCTAGTTTATATAGTGTTCATAACATTGGGGAAATTCTTATGCCATTAGAATATGGTAAATAATCATATATGATCATCTTATAGAGAACTACTCTATATGGATACATTTCCATACATTTTAGCATTCCAAGCCTGCATATTATCAATGTAGAATAGGAAACAGTGACTCACAACTATGAAATTCCCTTATAGGATAGAGTGAAGATTCTCCTTAATAATGAAATATTTATAGTCCTCACTGTATGATGATGTTTCGAAGGATGATGTTACTATTTTGAAGCCTCAGGTATATTGGTAGCAGTGCATGTTGATATGTGGAACATATGTTTAGTCCCAGCGATTCAGGTCTTAGTGTCACAAAATTTAATCAAATTTCAATGGTTTTTATTATATTATTTTTGGGTTATGGTATAATAGAGATAGGTTGTATAAAACTCAGGTATGGGAGTTGACAGGTTCTAGGACAAACCATGTGTAATTGATATTTTAGTAATCATTTATGGGATTGATATTATAATATTTGCGATTTAGGTGTGTTCATGCATCATGAGTAGGATTTCTGAGTCACATGTCATATAGACACTTATTTTTGGGACATTTTATTTTTTAAAATATTTTTTTTGGAATCCTATTTTGTTATACATCTATATTCATTTTTTATTGAATATTTATTAATAAATTATGTATTTGAATAGTTTCATGTCGTTATATTTTGTATATATATCATTATGGATAACATGTTGCTATGATGG
Source organism: Viscum album (assembly GCA_963277665.1). Lineage (NCBI taxonomy): Eukaryota > Viridiplantae > Streptophyta > Magnoliopsida > Santalales > Viscaceae > Viscum > Viscum album. Next base: position 278,485,711 of record OY728126.1, read on the forward strand.
TTAGGGATTTATCATTGTGTAAAACAAAGAGGATTATACATCAATTATTGTTATCGCATTTGATAGACCTTTCTATTTAAATATTGTATGTGTGCCTTATGAATACATGAGTGTTAATCATAATAAAGTTTCTATTGGTGCTATAATCATTCGATAAGTACTTAAAAAAATACTCCTACATATACATGATAGGATTCCTAAAGAAGAAATATAAAATTTTCTCACTATGTGGGATGTTTTGTTTCCACCATAAGATATACTAGATGATAGAACTAACCATGCACCCAAATATTATTAGTTGGTTTATTTGGTAAACCAACCCCATCCCAGATAATTATAGACTATTCCTACTAAGGAAATAAGGGCATATAAGATAGTGGATGATTGTGTTTGAGATTTCTATCTCCATCTTATACTGGCCTTCTAAGACATTGATGGTCCTACTGATATAGAGGACTAGGTTGGACTAACTTATGGAAGCATTGATTTTTAAGAGAATCCAAAATATATTTTGTTTAATTTTGTTTCCATTATGGATTATAGACCCTTTGTAAGGTGGTGGGTCATGATAGGATAGGTAGAAAATCATTAAGGTCTTATTTGTGAGGAATTTATGAATATATTCATCAATTCAATTTTTTAGTACATATAATTTCTATATAGAGTGCAGAAGTTTGGGGATACTCAATAAGGGATGATGTCAGTTTTTATGTAGACATCTATTTTATTTGAGTATCAACAATTTATAGCAAATTTGGTTTGTAATGAGGCACAAAATAAAATAAATATTGAGAGTGTCGTTTTTTAGGTCTTGGAGATCATGTTATGGTATTTTACATTAAATTTTTTTTTGTTGCATTGAAAGGAAATTTACCACGAAAATGGAATTGAAAATGATAAGTTAACATGTTTCCCTCTAGTATAAGGGGTGCTGAAAACTGGACATCCTAGTTCTATAATTAGTTCCTCTACTATTTGAAGGAAATGAAATGCTATAGTGGTTCATCAAGGTGGAAGATATGTTGGATAGAGTAGCTATTCTTCGAATATCTTTGTGGAAGGATTATATATAAGTAGTTTTAACTATAGAAGAAAATGAAATTTTTATACTTTTTAAGAAAATCCACATAGGAAATTTCACTAATATGGATTGGTTGGCCATCTATTGTTCTTTTTTTCTAATATTCCACATCCATATTTGAGGTTCATTTGATAAGATGAAGGTATATGTCTATAGAAAAATAAACGTGAATCACATACATCAATGAGAGTGATTAGTTATTTTCTGAAATTCAAATTTTATTCATCTAGGAATGTATAATTTATGTGATGGAGTTTGTTCCTTCAGTCATTGGAAATGTAACATTAATAGTAATAGGTATGGTTTTTATTACCAATATTATATCTTCTGATTCTATAGATATAAAATCGTCCCATTTTATTATATCTTTTCATGTTATTTTTTGCCATGATTTAAAGTTCATTATATATTCTGTGATATGAATTAATGTAATGCTCTTATAATATAGTGTCCCGATTTCTTCAGGAGTGTTATATAGTTTCTATGGGATAAATGTTTTTGGGACTTCATGATAATAGAGGTGACATGATTGGATGTTCTATTCAGAATGGATTGGTTGAATCATTATCCTGATCATATAGACATCCACCAATGATATATTTCTTTCACTATACATATAGTTGAGAGGATTATGTTTATCTGTGAGTGGTGAGTAGGATTTTAGAGTAAAAAATATGGGATTATAACTGATCAAGATTTGAGTTATCAGGGTTCAAGTTCTATGATTTTATCTTATAGTAAAATTAGCAATACCCCCCTTTATCTTTTTTCTATTGGTGGATCTTTTTCATGAGGTATTCCTATAGGAATTATAAAATTATTCCTCTAGATAGAGTAATTAAATTTTATATTTTGAATATACATGGGTTGAAATAGATATTAATTCATCATTATTTCATGAAACTATCTATGTTGTGGCAGTTAATGGGTCAGGTATAGAATTAGAAGGTGAAGGGATTTATCAAATCCAACATATGTCCTTAGGGTTACCTAGTGTTTTTTTCTAATATGGATGATGATAGAGTACATATCACTATTGGGAAAAAGAAAATAAATTAGGTAAAAATAATGTAAAGGTGCTCATTACCATATATTTTTTTATCTTTTTGATCTGTGACAACGATCCATGTGGTTCTTAATATTGATCATTATTTTTAGAAACCATCATTTGGGATTCTGAGAGTAGGATATTCCTAATAAAATTTTTATATGTATATATAAACAATATGATTATCTCAACTTGAATTTTAGGTTGGAAACATTTCTTCTGCTTGTTAGGAATATCAAGAATGTATTTCTTCATCCATATATTTACTCATTCTGTATTTTATTCATTAATGATATCATCATTTATCCTATAAAATTAAAAATAAAAACATGGAACATTGATATTATATTGAAAACACGTTTACAAAATAAAATTTATGTAAAGTTTTTGGACCATAACATCTGGATTCTTCTAAAGTGTTTTATTAAGAATTTCATTAAAATATCATTGATTCTAGTTGACCTGGATAAGGTAAAAGTGGTGATTCCATATGAATATCTTATAAATTTGATTTAAATTAGTAATTTACTTGATATTATAGGGTAATATTGTAATTTCATCCATTAAATATCCAAATTAAAATTTCATATTATAGATATTACAAAAAAAGGTGGTGATGTTTTAGTGGCCAGATCAGTGGGAAGGTAAAACCATAGAGATGAAGTTCTGATTCATGAAAACTCAAATTTTAATCCATCTAGAGATTGGGAATGGATTCATGTGTACTATGATGCCTCATGAGTTGGGTTTAGAGTTTTATTGATGTATAGAGAGTATGTAATCAATAATTGTACACATCATTTATGAACTCATAAGGAAAACTACCAAATTCATAACATAGATCTGGCATCTGGGGTCCACACATTGATGTGTTAGTGAAATTAACCCTTCTTATAAAATTTATCACCAACAAGCACCACAAGAGCGTGAGATACATCTTCTCTCCATGATATCTGAATCTAATGTTTTGTAATTTGGTTTAGTATATATATATATATTCAAATTTGATTTGGAAAATTATTCATGTAATTATAATTACTTTTAACATACACTCATTAGGAAAATGAATGAGACATAAGATCTTAGATATCAACCTTCTCATGAGAAATTGAATCCTTTTAGTTTGGTGGTTGAGTGGATATTTGATCTATATGAGAATCATGGAATTTTGAAAAATTTATCTTTTGTTATCACATCTTCTTTATTGAACCTATTAAAGGCTTGATATGTGTTGATTTCTATGTGTATAATGTTGTTGGAACACTTGGTGGGTGAAAATTCAATCCCATGGTTGTTCTTAAATGATGATAATGTGATCTATGTTCAAGGGAGGTTATTAGTCCCACTTTCTTGAGGGTGGAGTTTATGAGAGACTCTCATGTTTCAAAATAGGCTATGTAACCAAGATCAGTGATGGTGTACTATGATATATACTGTCATTTTTAGGGCCCATGAATAAAGTGATACATTGTTGATTATTTTTCTAAATAGCTTACACAAAATTGAGTAATGATTGAGTATTTGTATCCTAGAGTATTGATTCAGTCAGAACTGGTGCCAATCAAGAATTGGGTTGTTGTGAAGATGGGATTTGTGAGGGGGTGCCCTTAGACCCCATGGAGTCATGATTCTATTTGGTTGATAATTTTTCAGCTGAAGAACATGGATCATTATATGTAGATTCAATATACTTTTAGGGTTGAGTTGGGATGAGATATCATCATGATATTTGGAGGCATCATAGGTATCCTTTGAGAAACATATGATGCATATATTAACATTTCACTTTTTATTTTTGTCATTTCTTATAGAAGTATTTGGGTACAAAGCTAAATGAAAGTGTATAATATTACCCACACGATGATGGACAATCATATATAACAATCCCAATTAGAGAGGAAATGTTACTGGTATACATTGTATTCTTCAGTGTATCTTGGGATGATCACGTTCAATTTTTTGAGTTTCATACAAAAATAGCTTTTAGGAATCAATTTCAATAGAATACAATGAGGGTCTTTATTGTAATCCATGCCACTCACTGTTATGAAAAAATGAGGTTGGTGAGATAATATTTGTGGGACTACTCTTTATACAAGATAAATCTATGATATTTTAGGTGATCTAAAAGGGGATAGTTATTATTTATATCACACAAAAATTTTATTATGACTATTGTCTATTTCCATTACAGTTAATTGGGTGATACTGAGTTTTCATATTTGTATTTGCAAGGTTAGGGTAACAATTATTATAGAATCATGGAAAGATAGATTTTATATTTTTCATCCATTCATGAATAATAAGCTTCTTGGGATATTTTCCAAACAATTTTTTCTTCCTCTATGACATTTAGTTATGAATGATGTGTTTTATTTGTCTCCAATCTAAAGGTACATTCCTGATCTTGTGTATGTGATCAACTATGTGAATGTTAAGGTTGATCACAAAAATCAATTTGTGGATCACCCTGGGTGGATCATCGAACTGAGTGAGAATTTATTATGATGAAAAATAGGTCCATTTTCAAATTCTTATGGTATCATAGACATATCCCAAAATACAATTTGGAGAATGAATCTATTTTATGTCCCAAATGGACTGATTTATTTGATTAGGAACTTTAGAGACAAATCTTAAGGATGAAAATTCTATATAAGGGGAAATATTAACGAATCATTCTCCTCAAAAAATTGAGTGTTTTGTTTAGATAAAAAGCCTTAAATTTATTATATTTTTCATATTGTTAGATATAACCATGATAATTTCCATGAAAACCATGTGTCTCGAAAAAGAGTTTAAAAACATTATTCCACATATTTTGATAATCCTTGTGACAAAACTATGAAAAAGATATTAATTATTAGACTATTTATATTTTAATCTTGAATACACTCTAAAACCTATAAATTATCCACAAATTATAAGATATCTCAATCCTAGGGAGTCAAAGGGTGTTTATGGGAACCTCATCACCCTTTATAATACAAATATAATGTTTTTATAAATCTGGATCTTTTGGATTAAAGATAAGATGTTTTTCCATTAATCATTATCCTTACCCATCATAGATATCCTTTTACATTATTTAGATTAATCTAGATCTGTGATATATTGGCTTGATTTATGTATTATATCATTGTATATGGTAGAAATCATGGCTGATTGTGGGATAGATTCTAAATCTAGATATTTTCATCACATTATTGTGAAGATATAGATATACATTTCATCTAAATTCCATTTTTCTATGTTGATGTGGATTCCACCCCAATGTCATGAATACATTGTTGAATTTCAATTATATGGACACTTTGATGGTGAAATGGGTTTTCTTATAGTAAATTTTAGGGTTCAAGAATGTTCATGTAGTTATCCCTCAACAAATCATGGAAATTAGAATAAATTCTTTATGTATGAAATATATTACTATCATGGACCTCTGTAGGTAATTATTTGCATGTTTATGTTGTGTGAGTGTTAATAGTGAAATCAACCTCAAATAATAGGTACATTGAAGAGAATATGGGGGCTCAATAGTCATTGTTTTGGTATATATTTTTTCCATTATACGTCTTACCTTATATATTGTTACTTTATAGCCCATGAAAATGTGTATATGCCATGATTTTTCTTTTTATGTTGTGTATAACTTTTGTAATATTTTTTAGCATTTGTAACACTAATTATGATATATTTCAATGCATTTCCTTTTGATATTGTCTATTAATTATGTAATATTTTTTATAAATTATATATTTAATTTGATATATTTTTCATTTATGTGTAATTCATTAAATTTGGATTTATACATTGATTGTGGAATCTCTATAAAATGATTAATTTGACAGGAGACCATGATGGACATGTTCTTCCCCATTAAGTGAGTGTATTGAAGAAATGTAAATTGTGATATGGATCTACATTGGATTGTTATAACTTTATCTTGTCATATTTTTATCATATATAGTACATCATACACCATTATAAATGGGTTCATATAGTGGTATAATACTACCAAGAGGGTCATCCATGAGTATGTGTAGAGTTACATTAAATATGGTATACTAGGTGTGTATACTATCAAAGGAGAGTAAGTAACCATGATTCATGGTTGTGACGTTCTCTTATCAGTGGACCTGAATTTGTTCCTTAAAAGAGTAACATGTATTGTATTTAGTGGTTTATAGAGTTTTAAAGCCTGATGAAATTTATGTGATGACTACTAATGATGTTTTTATGAAAAAGCATTAAAGGAGGTATGAAAGGTGTTAGTGCTAGGTTTTTAATTATAAAAGTGACCTTAGAGGCCCTTATATTAAAATAAGAAAGCATTACAAAACACGAAAAAAGGGATTTTACATTTTTCATAAATAAGAATATGAATCATTTAATTTAAAAAAATTTCCTTATCATTATAAAATAAACCTCTTTATACATGACCATTTTTGTAAAGGATTCATTGGTGCTGTCATACTGGGTTTTTAATCTCACCATGTATTGGAATAACAATGTTATTTTATACATAATTTTCTTTGACATGGGGATGAGAAGGGCCCAATCAGATGTTTCTAAAGAGAATGTATTTTGAGAAATCTATGGTACTAGGATGGACTCTTGACAGATGACATAACACCATTTATTTATCTTTTAATGTTTCTATTCTTATTCTTATTGAATTTCAACACAAGGGTCCATTTTTTATTATTGTATAACCTAACATGAAATTTTTTTAGACTTTATTCTTGAAATAATTCATTATTTTTTTTAGTAATATTAGGTTTATATTGTCATTATAATGTATATTTCTATGATTAATAGTGATATAGTCTCCCTAAATCACCTTATTCACTCACCTCAATCTGAAAACCACTTTTATATGTGGAGATTCACATGGGGATTGGAGGAACGTTGGCTGAGATGTAGCTTTTCGGGACATAGTGTTATAAAGAATCTTATGGAAAATATAATAGAAGAATACTATATTAGAGTAAGAAAATAAATCAAACCAACTCATTATAAAATTTGTTCAACAAATTTACTTAAATAACTATGACCCACTAACCAAATAAATCATAAAATATGGAACCATAATATTAAAAATATATATTAAATGGATAATATGTTACAATATTCAAACAGATCTTGTAACCATAGACCCCAATGACTCATGTCCCAGTGCTCTAATATCCTCTTAAGTCATCCTCCACAATCAAGAAATCACATCATCATCATCATGTCCTTCATCCCAGATAAAGCATCATATTCACATCAAAATCATCATCTATATACACACCATGAATCTTTTAATCATATCTACTAACCTTGTGGTAATCCATGAAGATTCCATAGCCCACATACCCTCATCTATAAAACAAGTCATTACAGCTAGTGAAAGAAAATATTTATAATCTCCATAACCATTACAACCATATAAATTCTTAATATTTAAACTCAAGATATCATATATCACAAATACACGTATAGTGTAATTAAGAGACATCACAATGAGAACATATACATACCATATAATTGTAATACAACACAACATAGAAACATATTCTTAAATATGCATCCCTGAAAAAAGATTAGTGTATGGGGAGTAGTCATTTATTTTTTCCCTTGAAAATCTATATGTTGGAAGACACCAAGAATATAACACACATATTTTTTAAAATATTTTTTCTTGAAATATTATTTTGTTTCAAAGCTTGAATCACATGCAACACAAAACCAAGACCAATAATTTAATATTATAAAACAATTAATATATATACATTTAATTGGTGGGTGAAAATAGAGGTAATCACTTTATGAAATACATGTAAAAAATAATAGAAGCAAACTTTAATATTATTGTAATGATTCAATTAATATGTCTAAATAAATAAAAAGTTCATTTCAATCATTAAATCATTGATATATGTTACGAATGTTTAATAACACTAAATGGAAAAAATATCATTTAACTACACAAACAAATATATATATGTTATATGTATCAATATAAAATTAAATTTTATCCTATTTATACATTTAATTGGATTAAATAGTGGTCAAATATAATTATATCATTCAACAACCCTCCATATTCAAACATAAACATTACATAACGTTTTTGAAATACTTAAACATTATATATACACATATCCAAGGACTGTAATTGGTCTTGTGAATTTAGAATGATGGAAGCATAAACAGTAGTACCTAAATGAGCTAGAAAATCTCCCACTAGGTTCTTATTTAAGAGAGACATTTTTAGAAATTTATAACATAATACATATCATCATAACTTTGGGGAAAGAAAAAATAAAAAAGGTGAGCTTAGAAGCTCAGTATCGGTAAATAAGGGTGTCATGTAAGCATAAATAAGAGCATAAGGGCTTGAGAATGTGATCATGAAAATAAAATATCATAAAAATTATATAGAATATTGTAATTGGAATCATAGAATAAATATTATGTGTTGCTAATACAAGAGTCAAAATGAAATATATACCATAATCCAAGCAATTATAACATAGTAATATAACAAGAAATTTTTCATAACACAAAGAATATAATATGATTTCCATATTATCCAATGCATCACTTATAATACCATCTTGGTAGTATATTTTCACCCCCATACTATCTTGGTAGACATGGATCACTCCCATGGCCATCGTGGCGACATGATTTCACTATAATGGCCATCATAGTAACCAAGGTTCATTCCAAATACCATCATAGTCTATCTCATGAGATACAAATCTTTACCAGATACATTGGAAGGAGATATAGGTCTCACCCATATCATAATGAAATCATACATACTTACTCCACAAGATAATATATAGTCATATCAGAACCCTTGAATTGAAATTTTTATTATAAACATGTAATCATATAACAACATGTGGAAAGAGATAGGTTTCATAATTATTTTATCATAAATATAACCTATGAAAATAAGTGTCGTTCAAATGCGTATATCCTATAAATGATAAATGAGTTTCATAAACAAAATTCCCTCAAAACATAATCCCCTAAAAAAATAATATGTATGAAAAAATGTAATGATTTATCTATAAAGGCATGAGTAACACAAATGGATTTTATCTTAGATAGTAAATAATTATGAAAGGTATTGTCAATACTTTTTTTGAGGAAAATCTCATCTATTCTTTGAAAAAAGACTTCTTATAAGATAAAACATTTTAAAAAATAATTTTAAATTAGCTTTCAAATCTTATAATGTAACATTTAAAAATTATAAAATATTTTAAAAATGATTTTCCCGTGAAAAATACTTTCAATTACCTTTTGAAATCATTTTTGATTTTTTTTTGAAAACATGTTTTTTTGAGCATAATATAATTCTGACCGAAGAGTGAGATGGTCTGAGATTACAAAAACACATAATAATAAGTACCAAATAGTGTAAAAATTTATAAAAATATATGAGGATAACTTTAATAAACATGGGATAAGGAAACTAAGGTGTATTATTGAGATATGGATCAAAATATTTCATCACAGGAAGAATAAATGTAAAAATCTTGACAAGCGAGGATATTGTCTCTATAAACTCTTATAACATGGTAACACGGAATCATACTCTACACATAGAAAAAGAAATTAAATTATGATAAAATATCATAAAAAATAAGTGGAATTATGATATTACATTGAAAATGGATGTAAATAAACTGCGAAAAAGAGTTTAGGTGCATAACAAAACATGAGTCTCAATGATGGAATATTGAGAAAAAACATTTTTATCAATTTGGTAACTTTCAAGACTTAAAACACATGAATGAAATTTCATTAAATTTATATGTTAATACCCATATATTTATTAATAAGATAAATATAATAAATTCATTGGACATGAATACACCACAAAAAAGGAATGAGTGGTGAACATAGCACTTATCTCACTGGAATAAAAAGTGATATAAAATCCCCTTATATTGTTTCTTCACTCTATTCATACTCGTACAATATTTATTTATAAGGATTATAATTATTCTATACCTATTTAAAAGAATAATATTATTTACATAATATCCTATATTATTTTATTATGACTTTATATTAATTTTTTGTTAACAATAAAATGTTGTGGTTTCACATCAGTTAATATTCACTTTGTTCTTTGCATGTGTCTTAATTTTTATATTATTTTCATTATACATTTATAATTATTCATGAAATTATTTCATGAAAAAAATTTCATTTATATCCTTTACATTTAAATTATAATAATTTATATAATTATGATGTTCAAAATGCAATACACCATTCAAGGATAAGGTATGTTGTACGTACTCATGGATGTTGTTTCTACTTTAATTATCATATTGGTAAAAATGAAATAAAATAAAATTAAAGCATATATGTATATAATATAATTATATAAGGATTATAATTTTATATATATGATATAATTACACCAAACTAGTCCATAATACAATCCATGTAGGGTGGGAATGAATCACTTCACTTTGAGGGGGAGGTAGTCCACAGTTTCCCAAATCAAATTGTCATAATTACAGAAAATAGAAAGGAAAAAAATATGTTTTATTAAATAAATTACGAATATTATAGAAATAATAATGATAATATATGAAATATATAATAAAATTGCTCATTTTAATGTCCACTATGTTAGGTGGTAATGGAAAATGAACAATCACCATTTCGTGTGGTAATAGTTCTCCACGTAGAGAAACAGTATGTCCGTTAACCACTATATGGTGGTGGTTGAATGTTTAAGTTGAACCCTTAGCATAAAAGCATCATAGAATATTTTGAATACTATTAATATCATTAAATAATGTAATAAATAAATTTTATGGGGTGAGAAATATTAAAAATGGAAAGTATCTTCAGAGAATATGTAACCTCCTAATCGGGTAACTCCTTTGGGTTTGAGCCAAAACGGAATCAATGAGGTAGATTTATGATGAAGGTAAGGATTATATAAGGATTTTAGGGAATTTGGGATCTTAATTAAGCATAGGATTCGTGATCCAAGGGGGTTGATATGAGTGATGATTTGGGTAAATGTGGTGGCCTTTTATAGATAAGGAAAATGACAGACATGACATTTTTGAAAACAAGTTAGGTGTACCCGAGTTTTTACCAAACAAAAGCTCATAAAAAATCATAAAAACTCATTAATTTAGGGTTAATTTATGAATTACGTCCATAAAATGGGGGTTGGACAAGTTTTTATGTCTTTTTGTGTCTTATAATTAATATTTAGCAATTTATTAATGGTTTTTTCTCTTAACTGACGTAAATAATTTTAATCAGCTTCAGTAATATTTTTTGTAAAACATAATTTTTACCATGTAGAAATTATAAATTATTCATATTCCAAATATATAATACATTTTTATAAATTATAATCACATAAGTGGATGAAATAAATTCTAAATTAATCTCATCATCGTTTCAACAATGCATGTTTTCATTGTAAAAATGATTAATAGTTTGCTATGTTTTCATATCCGATTTGAATGTGAAATTTCTTCCAATGACCAAAATTTGAATAATAATTTAAAATATAATATAATTAAACTTTTAAACTAATTAAAAATAATATATAACCTTATAAATAGGTTAAATAAAAAATAGAATTGAATTAAAAATCCGTATTTTTCATTATTCAACCAAATACGATGTTTGATGGAAAAATACCAAATATTTCCCCTATGTTAATTTAAAAATTATAAATTTAAAAAATCATTTTTGTTTTAAAAAATCAAATTACTATATTTTTCTAAATTTTGGTTTATTATTTTTCATATATAGACATCAAAAGTTGTTGTTTCAAGAAAACAATGTTGTTAAACCTAGAAAGACTTGACAAAAAATAATATCTTTTTTTATAGATATTTTTTATATAAATGAAAAAAATTAGAAAATATATTTGAAAAGTAGTTATTACTATTATTATAACTATGTTTAGAGTCTTGTTTATAATTTCCTGATTAAAATAATTATAAAAATGGGATGTTCCATAGAGACTCGGTATTGCATGTATGGTACGCAAAATCAGTGTTGCATATATCGACACCATGTCAGTATTATGGGTAACATAAGTAAATTTAGGTCTATGTGAAAGAAAATTTTCAATTAGTTTATTTTTATATATAAGAGAATATTTTATTTAATTGAATGAAATATTCCATAAAAATTCTGGGTGTTACATTCTACTCCATTTAAAATGAATTTCTCCCACTAAATTCATCACTCGAGTAAAAAATAAGGATTATTATGCTTCATCACATCCTCACATTCCCATTTAGCTTCCTCTAACTATTGATTTCTCAAAAAAACATTGGCCAGGTGAATGGTGTTGTTTCGTTGACCATTCTCTAATCGGTCCATATTTTTAACAGGTTGTTATTGGTAAGAATGATCTTTCTTTATGAGTACGACTATTGATTTTAGTAAATGTGAAGGTTCATGTATGTAATTATTCATGAGAAATATATAGAACACATCATGGACTTGATAATGATTTTTAAGAAGTTCCATAAGATATACTATTGTCCATATACGACAAAGAATATCAAGGGCACCAATATACATAGGGCTTAGTTTCCATTTATTCCCAAATCAGCAAACTTTTTTATAGGATGAGTTTTTTAGAAAAACCTTTTATACAATTTCAAATTCTATATAAATCTGATGGTTATCATTGTAAATTTTCTACCAACATTGATATTTCTTGATATAATATGGAATAGTTTCAACCATCATAGAAATTTCTTCAGTGATATGATGTCCCAATAGCATTATTTCTCCTACCTCATCCAAAAACAATGGATCATTACATTTATTTTTATATAGGGATTCACATGATTCCATTTTAATGATTGAGTGAAAGATATTGTTGTAAAAAAACCCAAATAGAGGAAGGTTTTGATATAAACAACCTTTGAGATCATGGGAAGAAGATCTCAACATATCATCTAGGGTTTTAAATGATCATTCAAACTGACCATCTTTCTTAGCATGAAAGGTCATGTTGATACATAATTATATATTATGTGATAGATGAAGACTTATCCCAAAGATTTAAGTAATCCTCAGATCCACACATGTTTTAATAGAATTTGGTACTCCCTGAAACCTTGCCACTTCCTTAATGTATATCCCAGATAGATGATCCAGAGAGAAATATTCTCTCATAGAAATGAAGTGTGATGATATATTAAGATGACATAATATCACCCATATAATATTATATCCTTTATAGGTTTTGGGTATTCCAATGAAAAAATCCATAGTGATGTTCTCCCATTTCCATTATGGTATGGGTAATGGATTCAACATCCCTTTAGGATTATGTCTTTCTACCTCAGCTTGTTGAAATACTAACCCATTAGATAAAAACATTGTGATACCACACATCATTTTATCCCACAAGATGTATTCCATAAAGTCCATATACATCTTAATACTTCCAAGATGAATAAATAATGAAGAACTATTAGCTTCCTCTAACATCTGCTTCTTCAAATATGGTATGGAAGGAAACCATAAACTTTTCCTAAACCATATCATCCCTTCTAGATTAAGGTTAAAATCATGATCATTTCTGACATTATTTTTCATCTCTTCATATTCATTTTTCACCTCCTTAATCATTACATGGACATAGGGCTTAAAATTCATTTTATAAATATATGATTTTCACCATACATACGGAATTCTCGATCCTTTCATTACAAGTACATAAATATTAGATATTTTTTTATCCTTATCATGTACAATGTACCATGATCCTTACAACTCAAAGTATTGGCATCCTTGTTCACTTTCCAAGGGTGTTAATGTATTGAGAATTCACAATTCATTCTCAACTCTAACCATTTTCATTCGAAGACGTCCTACTCCTTCTTTAGGATTATATATTTAAATATTTTTTATCATTATTTATATCTCACATTATTCCATAATGATAATGCCTCCATATCATTAATGAAAATATTACTGATGGTAAATCCAAATCATGAGTTGGGTATCTTTTCTCAAGAATCTTCAACTGCCATGGAGCCTAGGAAATAACCACTTTCATCTTCTTTAAACACATCCTAATCTCTTGGATTCATATATATATATTTTTTACAGACTCTCCTCCATATAGGGTAATGTATTCATAGGTGTATGAAATATCCCTTTCTTTAGTTCCTTGAAATTTTTATCACATTCATTTCTTCAGAGGATCTTGACACCCAACCATGTTAACTTTGTTAGAGGAGTAGATAGTCATGAGAAATTATCCACAAGTCCTCGATAATATACTGCTAAAATATGAAATCTATGGATCAGAATCAACATGGATAATCTGTGCCAACATTTAAAAGACTCTTACTATGATGGATATACTACTATAACATCTCTTTAGATAATGTAACCCAAAAATGAATCTTTTTTTAGCCAAAATTCACACTTTTTAATAATTTCATATATCTTATCCACCAATAGGGTCCTCAGTGTAATTCTCAATTGACATTTATGGTCTTCCTTTCTCATTGAGAAGATATGAATATCATCTATAAAGACTAACATAAACATATTGAGGTAGTCTTTAAAAGCTATATGTATGTTTTAGGCATAACAAAAGCACATTGGTGGGTTTTCCCAACATTAATTTTATCATTAAACAATGTTCAATCTGAGATCCATCAAAATAAAAAAATGCCTGATCTTTGGAATAGAATTAATAGTGAAATTAAAGAGAGGTGTCCTGGAACCATCGAGAGGATCATCATAAACTGGTTATAATTAATTTAATTAATTGACAAGAATTATCTTGATGGAATTCCCTCTTCATTGATGTCTCCAGTCACGATCTGATGTGATCTATCATTACATCATAGAATCCATGTGTAGTATTCCACTAGAAGTGATCAAAACATGCCCCACGTACCTCTAGACGTCACCTAAGGGAAATCCGGGTTCTAGTGCTGATGAACCTTCGCTTGTGATGTTCTCCTTCGACCGCCTTGATCCAGTGGTGGTGGATCTCTTTTGGTCTTGAGAGAATTCTTAGAGGAAGGAGTTCTCTCATCCTTGAGAAAATTTTCTCGAATTGTTGTTCACAATGATTCATCGAAAAGTTTTGGGGTTGTGAGGATATTTATAATCGGGTTTGAGGTTATTGAGTTATGACAATATAGAAACACATTACATGTTTTATTTATTTCATTAACTCTTATTTAAAACCCCCATGTGGAATCATTTATTCCTTAACATGCACCCATGCTGATTATAATAAATATCATTTAATAAAACAATATATTTTCCTCAAAATATAGACTAAAAACTACACAGTGTATAATCATTAATACATGGCGTGTACTTGTTTTTATTTCCTTTATTTCATCCACCACATTTATTAGACCTTGAATAATTGATATTTATTTCTGAAATAAATGTAACTGAATTACTTGCTAATAAATATATTTTTTCACAGACAATATATATTCATGAAAAACTAGTGCCTACATAAATGCGATCAGTCATCCTTGAATAATTATTAAACCACAGGTAAGAATAATATTTATTCAACTTGTTAAATTAATATTTTAATATGATATATGGACACCCTTAGTGTGTGACCCTCTAGGACTCTTTCTCAGTGGCATTAGGCGGAGCCTGCCTAAAGTCCATGGTTAGCATCTAACAACACACCATGGAACCCATAGGTAATGAAGTTAATGCCAAAATGATGTTCACCTCCTATGAAGGTTTACCATAAAATGTAATCCCTTTATCTTGATATCTCTAATCAAGAGGGTTTCATGCCAGTGCCATCAACCTGTGTGCTCGATTATTCTTTCTTTGACTTCTCAAAATTGAAATCACACATACCTTAACATGGACATGGATTTATTTAGGATATATCAATTACATCAAAGGGCCTGATATATCTACTTCCATTATGGAACAAAAGGGACAAATCCTTTCTCTCATTATCTATTAATGCAACATTACTCGTGAAACACCCAACATATCATTCCTAGCTGCGTATAGTGTGTCATCATAGTTTTTGACAATTCATCTAAATACACGAGTTGTAATACCCATTAATAATAATCTTAATGTATAAGGACCAATACAGAAATCCATAGAAAGGAACATCCAATGACACTATGAAATGTTGATTTCCTATTGGTGGGACTCATTCTCATAATATCCTCATGGATATAACCATAGGTGCACACCATGAGAAAGTGCCTCAATGTTTTATGAGTGCTCACCCCTAATGGCATGTATTATTTGTGTCCCTCAAATAAATTCATCCATTGATAGAAAATATATTCAATAAGAGTGTTCTGTCAATTTTGGGTTCTCATTATAGTAGGGATCCTCTATGACCCTTTAATGAAACAGATGTACATAGGGCATTATCACATTCATTATCACACAGAAGAAAAATCAAGATGTTATAAGGATTCTTTTAATGAATAAAGTACAAAGTAGTTGGTTATAGGCCACCAAATCCAACAAACTCCCACATGGACTGGAGCCAACTACTAACAACCTTTAACCTGCTAGCTGTCACTTGATATTCATGCTTTTGCTGGGATATGCCTTCAGTCATGGGGTCCACCACATTCTCTTATATGGAAACTATGCTCACTGTAACTTCATCCCATTGATATAAATCCCTCAAGAGGTGATACATCTGGAGTATGTTCATTGTCTGTTGATGTGACATTGGTTCTTTCGCAGGATCCACCACTGCAGTATTATCACAATACAACCTGATAGGATATTTACTTTTAGGCACCACATCATGCTCTTGGAAAAATTTCCAAATCCAAATGGATTCCTTGGTTGCATCAAAAGCCGCTATGTATTTTGATTACGCTATAGAATCGACAGCAACTTGCTGCTTTGTACGCTTCTAGCTCACTAATCTACATTGAGACAAAAAACATGTCCAGATTGTGACTTTAGATCGTTCTGATCTATCTAAAAACTAGCATCAGCATACCCTCACATGACAAGCTCCTCATCTCCTTCATGCACCATGAACATATCCTTAGTACTTATCAGATACTTAATGATTGTATTAACAATAGTTTAATGATGTTCTCCTAGATCCGGTTGATATATTCCTACCATGCTCAGTGCATAGGCCACATCATGGTTGGTATATTACATGCCATACATGATGGATGGTATAGTTGAAGATTATGGGATCTTACTCATTCTATATTTCACCTATTTTGTCTGGGGACACATTTTCGTAGAAATATGTAAGCCATGTGATACTAGAACCAATCCCTTCTTGGATTGTTTCATAATAAATCTATTTAGTATCGGGTTAATGTATGTACCCTGATTTAGTCCAAGCTACCTCTTGGATCTATGACAAATGATCTTGATCCCTAGAATGTAGGCTACTTCCTCCAAGTCCTTCATGGAGAAACACATGTTCAACCAGCCCAAAACTGACTGTAAGACTGGTACATCATTTCCAATATGCAATATGTCATCAACATATACTACTAGGATAATGATCACATTTCCATTTAACTTCTTATAAACACATGTCTAACATTCATTCTTAATGAAATCAAATTCATTTATGGATTTATCAAATCAATTGTCCCATGAACTAGATGGATTCCTTGATCCATAAATGAATTTCGGAAATGTGCAGACCCGTTTGGCTTCACCTGGTGCCACAAACCTTTCTGGTTGTGTCATATAGACATCTTTCTAATGGTTTCCATTATGGAAGGCTATTTTGAAATCCATTTTCCAAATCCCATAGTCATGGTAATCTACAATGGAAAGTATGATTATTATGGATTGAAACATGGAAACTATGGAGAAGTATTCATCATAGTCAATTCCATGACACTTTCTGAATCCTTTAGCCACTCGCATTTCTTTATAGGTGCTTACTTGACCTTCCATGTCTATTTTTCTATTGAATACCCATTTGCATCCAATAGGATTTACATCAACTGGCTCATCTACCAGAACCAAGACTTGGTTCCGATACATGAAATCCATCTCATAATTCATAGCTTCTATCCATCTTGAATCTTGTGATCTTTCTACTACTTCCTTGTAGGAGATAGGTTCATCATTTTCCAATAATAATGATTCACCATCCTTTGTGACTAGGAATGAAAATATCTCTAGTTCCCATACATCTCTTGAGCTCCTACAAAGTACTTGTGTTTCTGGAACCTCTTCCATAGGGACTGGTGGAACTTTTTCCTATACCAACGACTATGTATCTTGAGCATCAACTTCGTCGAAGTCAATATTTCTATAACTATTCCTTTTGAAAATGTGATACCTCTCAAGAAAGATGGATTGTCTGGCGACAATCATATTCTTGTCTTGAGGGTTATATATGTGATATCCTTTTGTTTCATTGGGATATCCTATGAAGATACACCTCATGCCCCGGGGTGCTAGTTTGTTGCCTGAGAAGGCCTTAAAAAATTCCTCACATCCCCATACACATGTATGCGACAAAATGGGTTTCGTTCCATTTCATAAATCTGAGGGAATTCAATTTTCCGCCGTTGTTGGTACCTGGTTTAACGTGTATGATTAAGTTTTTAATTCATATCCCCAAAAGGGTAATTGAAGATCTACCCGATTCATCATAGACCTCACCATTTCCAATAAGGCTTGGTTCCTACTTTCACTAACACGATTCCACTACTGTGTATAAAGAGGAGTGAGATGAGATAAAATCTCAAACTCCCATAGAAGATTGATGAATTATTGGATTAGATATTCTCCACCTTGAACTAATCGAAGCTTCTTTATCATCTTACAAATCTGATTCTCCACTTCATTATTGAACTCCTTAAATTTATCTAAGGACTATGAATTATACCTCATTAAGTAAACATAGCCATATATACTAAATCGCCAGTAAAAGTAATGAAGTAAGAATATCCACCTCTTCCTTCTACTAGAAATGGTCCAAATACATCTATGTGCACCAATCATAGAAGCTCTCTGGCCATTTCACCCTTTCCACCAAAAATAGGCTTGGTCATTTTACCTCGTAACCGAGCATGACATCTATCTAGTGGGTTTAGCTCATTAGAGTCTAAATTTCCATCTTAGTAGAGCTTTGTCATGTACTTCTCATTTACATGACCGAGATGGGGATGCCAAAACTTGGTGATGTATGAGTTATGTGAGTTTGTTTCGTTATCGATTTCCAACACTTGGTTTTCATAATTTAATACATAAAATAATTTATTTAAATGTGCCATACTATAACATACATTGTTCTCAAAAAAAAATAAAACCCTTATTTACAAACATGTAAATAAATCCATCCACATCCAAAAAAGATACATAAATTATGTTCCTGGAAACACTAAGCACATAATAACAGTTATGAAAAACCAAAATCATCCTAGTTGGGAATGAGAGGTGGTAATCACCAATGGACAATGGATCCAACCATGAGCCATTGGCAGCTAAAAGATCAACCTCTCATATGGAAATATTTATAAATATACTTGGTTCCTATATTTGTATACAGATGTAAGCCCCACAAGCTGTATCTGATACCCAATGTTTAGAAATAGAAAAATTACACATGATAATGAACACACCTTTAGTGCCCCACACTTCAGGGTGCAGTTCCTCTTCCAGTGGCCTTACATGCAACATGAAAAACACACCGCCTCTCATACCTTTACCTGCCTTTGGATCATCTGCTTCTTTGAGGGATAGTGCTTGGGGGCTTTAGACTATTTATATGTATTTTTCCACATTTCCTTGAGCATCATTTTCTTATTCAGCATAAGGACTGTGGGTTTTTCATACTTCATGTCCTTATCTACCTGGTGAATCAAGGTCAGAAGATCTGATAGACTCTTCTCATTATTTCTCATGTTGTAGTTGACAATAATTCTTGATAAGGGCTTGTACGGTGATGATATGATGAGATCTGTATGCAACTCATCCGAGAATTTAATCCATAAGATGTCAAGGCATTAAATATAGCCAATAAGCTTGACTACATGAGGCCCAGCTGACACATACTCTCCAAGAATAGTTTAAAACAACGCTTTTGATATCTCATATCTCTCTTGTATCACCTTCTGTTGGTAGAGAACCCTAAGGCGAGACATCATTCTATACACGTCGATGTTTTCATGTCGCTTCAGAAGCTCATTAGTCATGGCCGATAGCATGAAAATTGGACATCTGTGGCATCATCCATATGTTTCTCATAGAGAGATATTTCCTCATCACTAGCCTCTTTCCCATGCACAACTGGAACAGGCTCTTCCAGCACATATGATTTTTTATTGTGGCCAAGGATGACGTGTAAATGCCTCTACCAGTCTTGAAAATTGGTGCTGGTGAGAAGGTTTTCCTTCTCGAGTACGGTTTTCAATGATATGTAGGAAGTCATATTTCATGTCATTTCTACAAATTATGATGATCAAAGGTTTTAGTACATTATAAAAAAACTGAGACAAATAAATAAATCAATACTTATTAGTCTCCAAATATTTTATCGAAATCCAACAACCCTCACCATTGACTTTGGAAAATTCTGTTTCATGAATATTGTAGTGTCAAGGATTCATATTAACCTTCACATTACCCCAACTAGGGTTGGTCAATAAACATTAATGGTTCATGGTAGGAATTCCTAATTCCAAATGCATTAACTCGCAGACCCTTGATCCATTGAATGGACTCCCCAATCATGAGATCCTTTTATTTTGGATATCTTGAACCATTTCTTCTTGTCCACACCACGTCATATTGTGGAAGTCAACTCTTGATGCGAACTAATTCATGTAAACCCAAAACATTGAATTAGAATTTCCCGATAATTGAAAGCACCCCAACTAGGGTTGGTCATGCACTATGAACTAGGGATCGATTCTAACCAATGATTATTGAAGGATATACCAACATAAGAATTCTTTGAGGGATTTTATCCTTATACATAAATTGATATTTTATTATCTTTGATTACATAGATGGTAATATTAACTGGGATATACTTAAGTGATTAACCATGTCTAAGATAATATTTATGTATAAGTTGTTCTTATTTTAGTTCAATCTTTCATAGATGTTAAATACATTAATTGTGTGACCATGACAACACAACCACAATAAATAAATGATGAAACTAACATAAATAAAATAAATGGTATGATCATGAGCTTGTTTTTTTGTTTATATTATCTAGATGTTGATAAACTAACACAAGACCTAGGGGAGAAAACACCTTGATCCTTTTGGGTTCGTGTTTACAGCTTTCCACATGTACACCTTTGTATCTCTTTGGATTGGTTTCACCTTGTCTCCTGACTTGAGCAACCTCCACTAGCTAGGGAGCTCCATTCATTACATATGCATTGATCTCACATGAAGGTGAGGGGTTAAAAGGGGTTTTTACATAAAAGAATCATTGGGAGTGCAGGACATATATATTAATGAGGAGAAGGATCACCGGCCAAAAAATTTAATTTAAATAAATAAATTAAAAGAAACTAGTCACTTAGAAAGGTCTTGGTCTGGCTCATGATCATCCATACATGAATCAATATTTACACATAAATAAAACTTGCATTCAATTAATTAATCATTATTGTTTAAGATAAATACCGATCAAATATATTAATTATAGTTAATTAATCCATCCTTTTATCTTAAACCCTTTTCTGAATTTACATGATATTCTCATACATTATAATTTTAATCAAATAAATTCATTTAAAATTATCATTGTACATAACTTTTACCATTGTGGCAACTTGGTGAATTCCCATTCATTACACAAATGTTAAATTAAACACACACATATAAGACAACTATCACATGTTGTGCCTCAACTTTTCTCCTACACTATTGTACAAATCTCAAGGGTTTGTATAATATAATAATATATTTTAATAAATATGCATAATTTGGATGAGTACACGACATGTATATCCAACTACACGGTGTGTACTTTTGGTCACCGTCCATTTGAAGTACATGCTTGGGGACATGGGTTGTTCATGTACTTCAAAAATTTTTCAGAGTACACGACGACTTCAGTGGGACACATGCCGTGTAGTTACCACGTTACACAGTTTTCAGTAGGGAAAGATGTGTTTGGGGCACACGGTCTAACCCTAATCCGAAGGGACTACACACACTGTTCTGTTAGACCACATGGCATGTAAACCGGATACCATGTACCATCTGTTCCTGGTCAACAAAAGTTGTCATAAATGATTTAGATAGGATCCAATACACAACCTGATTTGGCCGAACAATTCAAGCATTGAACTTAGACTACATGGTGTGTACTTCCAAATACATGTCGTGTATTCTGGTGTTGTAGTTTCAAGAGCATTCAGCACCTCCAGATGAGATCCTCTATTTTATTTTAATAAAAATTAATAGAAAATATTATTTCTTTATGGTGAACGAGAAATGAGATGGGAGGAATAGATCTTGAGATTCAGTTTTTAAAGAACCATTAACTTGAATTGAAACAACTATGTTATTAAATGTGTAAATCACCAACAAAAAAAATAATTATAATCAATGATGTGACCCCTCGGATCCACTTCAAAGTTCTGGGTGCAACGGAAGTGCATTGTTGGGGTTGCCCAAAATTTATTTTAGCATTAAACAACATTCAATCCATGAACTGTCAAGATAATAAAAGGTTATATCTTCAGAATATAACGAAGAACGAAAATAAAGAGAAGGGTCTCAGAACCATCGATATGATCATCATAAGCTGGTTATAATTAATTTAATTAATTGACAAGAATTACATTGATGGAATTCTTTCTTTGTTGATGTGTCTGGTCACGATCTGATATGATCCGTAATTGCATCGTAGAAACCATGTATAGAATTTATCTACTAGGGATCCACATGTGCTCCACCTATCTCTGGATGTCGCCAAAGGGATATCTAGGTGCTATCATGAAAGAACCATCACCTGTGATGTCCTCCTTCGATCGCCTTAATCTTGTGGTGGTGGATCTCTCTCATTCATGAGATCATTCTTGGAGGAAGGAGTTCTCTTGGCCTTGAGGAAATTTTCCAAAATTCTAGTACAAAACGATTCATCCAAAAGTGTTGGGGTTGTGAGGATATTTATAATCGTGTTTGAGTGTATAGAGATATGACAATAAATAAATGTGTTACACATTTTATTTATTTCATTAACACTTACTGAAAACGCACATGTCGAATCCTTAATTCCTTGACATGAACCCATGTTGAATATAATAAATATCCTTTAATAAAACAATATTATTTCTCAAAATCCTGACTAAAAACTACAAAATGTGTAATCATTAATAAACGATATGTACATGTTTTTATTTCCTTTATTTCCTCCACCAAATTTATTACACCTTGAATAATTGATATTTAATTACAAAATAAATGTACCTACATTACTTACTAATAAATATATTATATCGCCCACAATATATTCTCTGAAATAACTAGTGTCAAAATAAATGTGATCAGGCATCCAAGAATAATTATTAAACTAGAGCTGGGAATAATATTTATTCATTAATTAAATTAATATTTAACTATGATACATGGAAAAACATAGTGTGTGACCCCTTAGGCCTCTTTCATAGTGGAATTAGGAAGAGCCTACCTAAAGTCCAAGGTTAGCATCTAGCAACATGCTAAGGCACCCATAGAGATAGAAGTTAATGCCGAAATGACGTGTCACCTCCTATGAACACATACCATGTAATGTAATCCCTTTTTCTTGATATCTCTAATCTAGCGGGTTTCATGCTAGTGTCATCAACCCATGTGCTTGATTATAATTTCATTGACTTCCCGAATTTGAAATTACCCATACCTTACCATGACCATGGATTTATTTAGGCTATATAAATTCCATCAAATGGCATGAGATATTTATTTCTGTTATGGAACAGAAGGGAAAAATACTTTCTTGCATTATCTATTAATGCATTATTACTCGTGATGTAGCCAATATATAATACCTCACTACGAACCATGTTTCATCACAGTTTTTAATCAATACATCTAAGTGCATGAGTTCTAATACCCCTTAATAATAATCTTAATGTCTAAGGACCAATACACACGTCTGTAGATAGGAACATCCAACGACACTAAGAAATGTTTATTTCCCACTGGTGGGTCTCCTTCTCATAATATCCTCGACGATATCACCAAGGGTGCACACCATGAGAAGGTGCCTTAATGTTTTATGAGTACTCACCCCTAATGACCTATATTATTTTTGTTCATAAAATTACATCATCCACCAATAGAACATATATTCAAGAACAATGTTATGGAAATTCAGGGTTCTCATCATATCAGGAATCCACTATAACCCTTTAAGGCATAATCTATCCTTAGGACATTATCACATGCATTGTCACATAGAAGAACAATCAAGATGTGATAAGGCTTTTATTAATGAATAATGTACAATATACATGGCTCTAGGCCACCAATTCCAACACTATATTCATTAAATCCTTGAAGATATTAGGGGAATTAGTAAGACCAAAAGGCATCATTGCATATTAATAGTGATCATACTTTGTATGAAATTTAATATTGGGTATATCCTTCATATTGACCCTCATTTAATGATATTTAAAATGAAGTTCAATCTATGAAATGTTTTGTGCCCTTTGTAGTTGAATAAACAAGTCATCAATATGCTGAAGATGATTTTTTTTCTTGATTGTAATCTTGTTAAAATCACAATAATCAATGCATAGTCACATTGATCTATATTTTTTTTCGTAATAAAATCTTTTCCACTAAAAGGAGACACAATTCATAGAATGAATCCTTTATCTGGGTTCTCTGGGAGTTAATTCTTCAATTCCTCAAACCCAATCGGGTCCATTCTGTAAGGATTCATTGAAATTGGTGTATATCCTGGTATGAGTTATTTTGAGAACATCAGGTTTTGGTGTAAGGAAAGACAAAACTTCTAAAATTACATCCATAAAATCTGGAACAATAGTCATATCTTCGATTTCAATCTTCTCCCCAAATGTTTTTGATAAAAAACATTTTTTAAAAGGGAATTATGACCCATACACATGATGTAATATCTATAGGAAGTTCATGCTTATCATCACATTGGTGAATGATCCTCTAAGTGTTTGAAATATAAAAATTAACTTCCCTTCCATGACCATTAATGTTGTATTTATGAAGAGAAATCCATTCCATGTCTGAGATGACGTCAAATTCAACCAAAGGAATAATGAAAACATTAACAGGAAGCCCATTCCCACAAGCTTCAACAGGATATGAATAATAGACATGAGATAAAATCGTCTTTCCATTAAGGGATTATACAAATAGTTTCAAATCTAATTGTTTTGGAGGAATCAT
This sequence comes from Viscum album, assembly GCA_963277665.1. Classification (NCBI taxonomy): domain Eukaryota; kingdom Viridiplantae; phylum Streptophyta; class Magnoliopsida; order Santalales; family Viscaceae; genus Viscum; species Viscum album. The sequence goes on from OY728126.1 coordinate 278,511,240, forward strand.
AACACCATTAAAAAATTCACTAGATATGAAAGAGTGATTGGATCCATAATCAAATGTGACATTAACATTTTTAGATTGGATGGGGAGTATACCTTTCATTGTGAAATTATCATAACCCTCATCATAAATAGAGATTGAATGAGATTTACCACTTTCCATCATCTAAGCAGGTTTTTGACTTCGAACATCCTCACTAGTACAAGGGTTTTGGATGTGGATTTTTAATGGCCATTCTCCGTACACTTGTAGAATTAAATCATGGGAGGATCATTATATGTGGATTTTCCCCATTCACAATTTTATCCTACCCATTCCATTCAATTACCCAATCATATTCCCGATGGCCTTCCCTTGCACACTAAAGGAATTTATTATACCCCTTATATAATTATTATCCATGACCCTTTCCCAGACATAGTGAATAAATGTGATCTCATATTAATTCCTTCATGGGTTTTTTATTTTTCTTTGGACTTCATATTCCTCTTCTTGTAAAAATTATGACATGAATACATGAATCCAACCTCCTCTTCGACATTTTTTTTCACAATGCGCAATCTATATGTATATACTAAAGTTTCTTATGGACAACTCCCATCTAAGACAAGGATTTAAGACATTGAAGGTCCAATTAACATTACTTTTAGGTGGGTTGATAATTCTTGAATCTTACCTCACAAGTCTTGTGAAATTATCCTCATAGGTACCAACAGATTCATAATCCCTTTGCTTCTACTCAAGGAAAAAGTTCTCCATTATAGTAAGAATAATTCAAGAAAAGTACTTATTTAGTAATATTATCATTAACTCATTCCAATCTATGCATTCAATCTCATCTTACTACCTCATATTCTTTATTAGAATCCACCACTTATCTTCTTAGACTTTAAACTGGAAAATAGCTTTAATGACTTTCTTAAACAACAAACATTAAAGAACAAAGAACTCATTTTTTGTAGTATTTTTTCATTGTTTATAAATAATTGGATCTGAAGACCCTATGAAAGAAGGTAGACATTTCCTCATGAAAGACTCAATGGACTGTTGTTCTCACATTTCCTCATATGGATGTCCACCATGATTCATATATTGAGATAGCTATGTTAGTATAGCAGTTTTTTTTTCCTTCTATTTTCCATAAAATTTGATTGGAAATGGGGATAGTATTTTAATTGTACATAGAAATCACCATTAACATGGATCCATTGGGTTCAATCCATTGACTAAAAACAATATCATAGAATAATAAATAATTATCATAATGGGGAAGCATATAATAATAAAAAACAACTTATAGGATATCTATATTATGAAACCTTCCTTAATCTATGACACATTATTTTTATACTAGGTTATTTGTATCTAAATTATATTTATTTCATTCATAATGGTTCATGATGTGTTTGTTAATTCCCAAAGCATATCCCTCAAGAGTCTCAAACTAGGAATGTATCAAGGCTCGTTTTCATGTATCAGATTACCCTGATTCAGGCCTGAAAAAACATGTATGGGTTGTTACCCCTAGGTATATATTTTCCAGATCCACATCCACTTGTATTATCTATAAATTTATGTTTTTCATGGAAACCACTCACTCTATCCTTCACCAATATTCAAAAACATTTTACTATTTTCCTTAACCTTAAAATTACCCTTAGACATGTCCTTAGAGTTCTCACTAATGTTTTCTCATCATAGATCACATGAGAAAAATAAACCATTTAATTTACACGAAATTTTGAAAAACTCTATTTTTAAACCTAAAAATTATATAAAATTTTAAAAATACTTAAAAATTATACAAACAGACACCCTAAGACTATAATTGTTCTAGTGCCTTCAAAAACATATAAACATTGTACATAAATGAGCTACAACATATCCAATAGTTTCTCTTGTTATTGAACCCTTATTAGTAACTACAAACATAATATTATAATCATTGCATATGGGAAATGACACATAAAAAGGGGTGAGAACAGATGCTCAATAAGGGTAAACATAAAATATTTGTAATCATAAAAGTGAAAATAATTTTGTGATAATGTTATCATGATCATATAATATCATACCACACATATCAAAGATCATAATAATAATCACTGAATGAATACTAATAGTTCATAAGACAAGATTCTTAATGAAATAAAGAGCATAATCCATGAAAAAATAACATATAAATAACACATGGAATTGTGGAAGACACATAATCATATAATATGATTACCATAGTACCCAAAGCATCACTTCCATGACCATTTTGGTAGTATTTTTTGACTCCCCATATGATCATGGTAGTCATGGATCACTCTAATGGCCATCTTAAAATCATGCGTTCACTCCTCATACCATCATGGTAGTCTTGGTTCAATCCAATATCCATATTAGTAGTAATGTTTATTTACAAGACCATCTTAGTATATATCATGAGATAATAATCATACCCCAATAGATTTGCGGGAGATTTAGGTCCCACCCATATCATAATAGAATTATACATACATGTTCCACATGTTCATAAATAGTCATATTGTAACCCATGAAATGAAATGGGTATTATAAAGTGGTAATCATATCATAACCTATGGAAAGATAAAACTGTAATAATAATTTCATAAAAAACATAACCCATGAAAAGAACAGGGTATCAGAAACATATAACCCATGAAAGATAAATGAGTTTTATAAAAACCATTTCATAAAAACACAATCCATTCATTGAATGAATATCAATGAAAATATTGAATTATTTAACCATAAATGCATGAGTAAAACTGTAGAGACCCGAAGCCTGACGTACATGGACCTTACATTACTTTTGCAGAATACTTAGTACATAACAAAAACACACACACACAAGGATCGTAATAGTTTAGTGTCTTTGGAAACTCGGAATGTAATCTTCTAATCGTGGTGAAAGATCTTCAACATCTCCCATAAAGATCTTCTTTTTTTTACCTAAAACCTTTCTTTATCTCCTGGGGAAAAGAAAACATAAAAGGGTGAGCTCAAATGCTCAGTAAGGGTAAACAAAAGAAAAATCAATCACATCATATACATAAGAACATAGCTTTTGGAAATCTTAACATGCAAAAGAGCTCATAATATCATAACATGAGATAAATCATAGAAGTGAAATGTAATCCCAACAATCATAACTTAAAACATGAAACTTTGTGGCATACACACATAATCATAGAAAATCATTTCTTGTTAGTCAAGACTCATTTCCAAGACTATCTTAGTGGACAAAGTCCCTTTCTGAATCGAGTAACCCTCGTTTCAGTCCTGTTTCACTGAACCGGTATAACCTACCATTTCAGCCATGTCTATATCATGAGATATAAAATCTTTACCCAGTGCATTGGAGGGAGATATAGGTCCCACCCATCTGATAATGATACCATTCTTATGTGTGCCACAAAATCATAAATCCTACATCATTTCATAACCCATGTAAAAAAATGGGATTCTTAAACAACATGACATCATAAAACCATTCATATAAGATAAAGGAATTCATAAACATAATTCCATCACAACATAGTCAAATCAATGTAAAAATATGGATAGAAACAGAACCCTTTATTATCTTAGATGGAAAATAATTTTGATAAAACACTTGAATTGAATTCTTGAGGAAAATATCCTTTCTTCTTCAAAATCAATTTCTTTTCATAAAACATCATGCAATTTTAAAAGAAAGAGATTTTATTGAAAATAGTCATGAAATATTTTAGAGGAAGCTTCATGAAAATAAGGCTCTATAAAACAGTAAAAATCCGTTCGTGCCGTATAAGTTAAAAAAACATTCTTCGTACTTTTGTCGGAAAAGTCAAAAAGTACCTCATACGAAAAAAACGATAAAAGGTTCCTTTCATATTCTTTACTAAAAACTCACCGAAGGGTAAAATTGGATTTAAACTATTGTAAGTGGATGGAAACAATATTACATATTGAGGGAACATGGATGTGGATGATAAAATACACCCCAGTAAATACTTACGAATAAACAATCTCGGATAAAAATGAGATTGTGATATTTCCCTTACCTTAGGTCCAATTTGCCTTGTATGTGTCCGAAGCTCCTGTATAATGGTTTAAATAATGTTATTGACTTATTCCAGAATCATACATATTGATATGATATCATATATGGTCATATTCTTAGCTTCTTGTTAGTAATATTTCATTGTTACTTGTTACTCGGGTCTGTATAACTTTTTGTTCTTATACGTGTTTTGTCGAATAAATTCTTATTCTTATCTTTAAGTTATAGATACTTCATTTCCAGAATGGTATTAGTGTAGTATATACCATATTAATTCATTCAATTCATTTATATAATCATTATGAAATGAAGATCATGTAGAACGAGTCGCATCACATCGTGGAGACGGTATTCCGTACGTACGCACGAGTGATGATATCGTTCCTATGATCATGGAATTGTATTGGAGTATATATATATATTATTTCAGTATCCATATTACTTCATAATAATCATATATAGTTACTCATTACACCATTATACCCATCCTTGTAAGGTGATGGTGGAAAATAGATTACACCACGGCGTGGAGACGGTATTCCGTACGTACGCACGCGTGGTGATTTCATTTTTCCGTAGGATGGATAGAAGGTGAATTAGGGTTGTTTCATATTTATAATAACATATCAGTATGTAAGTAATACTGATGTTATTACTTTGTCATGAAACAACTAAAGAAGAAGAAGTTGAAGATGAAAGAAATTGAAAAGATCGGTAATGGATATTACCTCTTCTTTGGAACGCCTCTTTAAATACTCCACTTAGGGAACTAAGATTGGTCTTTGAAGAAGACCAGGACCTCTAGGATTATTCTAGGGAAGTGGGGAGGAGAAAATGGCAGGGGTTGGCCGAGCTTGAGTGCTCAATTTGGTGTGAGGAGGAGGGGGAGGAGGTGCCCTTTTATAAGGGAGGAGAGGGGCACCTTAGGAATATCTCAAAATATTATTTTATATTAAAGTCAAAATCGGTTTATAATGGTTCCAAAGTGTCTTATTTCGAAGCTAAAGTGGGGATGGGTCGAAATCCTATCAACCAATAGGATTTAGACAAGTTTAGGGTATTATTTTAACCTTATCAATTAGATTTAACTCTAAGTTAATTAATTTAACTTTTACCGTGTCTTTTTGTTTTCTTTCACTATATGGTTAATACACTTACTATAACATGCCAAACGAACCCCAAATTGTTTATTATTAATATATATATCCTTATCTAAGTCATTTGGCCGAACCTTAGATTTTTAGGAATAAAATAACAATTAGTAATATAATATTTGATTTAAAAACTATTTTGTGTCAATTTTGACACTATTTGATATATGATTTTTGTGAAAGTCATAACAGAATTAAAAGTTCGAACCAAGTTGATTAAATCAACATTAATATATCATAGTAACCTATAAAATTAGTGGAATTCATAAAAAGTCTCAAATTACATTTATTTTGGTGTTTATAACATCAATTATGTCAATATTTCGTTAACAAGATAATTACTGCATCATCTTTTTGTCATAAATAAATTAAATTATTTGATGTCTAGAAATTACAAATAAAATACCATCATGTAGGAAATCTTTTTATCTTTCTAATGAATATTTACAATCGAATTTATCTTATGTATAACCCCATATTAAAAATGTCTTAGTAAATACACTTTGATTTTAACTCTTTTAACCCTTCTTTAAATAAATTAATAATAAATGTCCTAATCTAACCCAAGTGGGCCTAAATGGTCATATGTTATTCCTAAGTTTGTTTTTGGTCGAAATACACTTGTCCAATAGGATTAGGACACGTTTTAGGGTAATAGTAATATCATATTTACCCTTAGTTACCCTATTTACTATTAATCGTGGTAAAAAAAAGTAAAAAGTTACTATTCACCAAAAATTATTTTCATCTCATTGAACCACATTTTAGTCCTTGATATTAACCGTGTCTGTCGGATTTTTGAAATTCCATTCACAGAAGCGGTAAAATTAAGTTTTATGCAAAATTTAGTTTTTAACCTACCACTTAGTGGTTTCACTATTCATCAAAAATTGAAAGTTTTCAGAAAAATACCAAAATTTCACCCTAGGCTAATTTCGATATTCTGAGTCCAAAAATGAAGTCCATTTTGAAAAATAAAATTTATAAAATTTCAAAAAGTGGTTATTACTATTCATAACGGCTAGTTTTAATAGCATATTGTTATTTAGTGAAACTCGGTTTTGCGTACGACGAAAGCTATCGAGGAAGGTCGCGATTGCGTGTAAAGCAAGCCAAGCAAGTGTTGTGTAGAAAAGATTCCTTTGATGATTTATATAACATAAAATTCTCGGGTGTTACATTCTACCCCCCTTAAAAAGAATTTCGCCCTCGAAATTCGTCACTTTGCAACAAACAGATGAGGATACTTCTCCCTCATCATGTCCTCAAGCTCCCATGTAGCTTCTTCAAGTTGGTGGTTCCTCCATAAAACTTTCACCAAGCAAGTGGTCTTGTTTCGTAGGAATTTTTCGCTACGATCCAGAATCTCTATCGGTTGTTCTTCATAAGAAAGATCTTGCTCCAGCGGTACAACTTCTGAGCTGAGTACATGTGAAGGATCTGGTATGTACTTTCTCAGGAGAGATACATGGAACACATCGTGAACTTGAGAGAGATTCGGTGGAAGCGCCAATCGGTAAGCTACCTTCCCAACACGATCAAGTATTTCGAAAGGACCGATATATCTAGGGCTCAACTTCCCCTTCTTTCCAAATTTCATAACCCTCTTCCAGGGAGATATTCGTAAGAACACTTTATCACCCACTTCAAACTCTAGGTCTTTTCTTCGGTTTTCGGCATAACTTTTCTGTCGACTCTGAGCTGCTCTTATGTATTGTTGAATAGATCTGACTTTTTCTGCCATTTCATCAACGAGATCAGGTCCTAAGAGCTTTCTTTCCCCAACTTCATTCCAGCAAGTTGGAGTCCTGCATTTCTTTCCATAGAGAGCTTCATAAGGAGCCATCTGAATACTGGATTGAAAGCTATTATTATAAGAAAATTCCACCAAAGGTAGGTGTTGATCCCAACCTCCTTTGAAGTCAATAGAGCAAGCTCTCAACATATCTTCTAGGGTTTGAATTGTTCTCTCAGACTGACCGTCTTTCTGGGGATGATAAGCAGTGCTGAAACTCAACTCTGTATCCAGAGTATGCTGAAGACTTCGCCAGAACTTCGAGGTAAATCTCGGATCCCGATCAGATATAATAGAAAGTGGTACTCCATGCAATCTTACCACTTCCTTTACATATATCCTGGCAAGCTGATCTAGAGAGAAATCCTCTCTAATAGCAATGAAGTGTGCAGACTTTGTAAGACGATCAACTATGACCCAAATAGCATTATTGCCTTTGGATGTTTTAGGAAGTCCGGTGACAAAGTCCATAGTGATGTTTTCCCATTTCCATTCGGGTATGGGTAATGGTTGTAACATCCCCTTAGACTTCTGTCTCTCAGCTTTAACTTGTTGACAAACCAAGCATCGAGAGACATATTCAGCAACATCTCTTTTCATGCCATCCCACCAGAAGTACTCTTTCAGGTCCCTATACATCTTCATGCTTCCAGGATGAATAGAGAATGATGAACTATGAGCCTCATCCAGCAACTCCTTCTTTAATTCAGGGATGGGAGGAACGCAAACCCGATTCCTGAACTTTATTATACCATCACAATCAAGGTTGAATTCAGGAACATTTCTCACCTTCTTTTGTAACTCGACATCTTCTTTCTGTGCATCTTTAATCTTCACATGTATAGATGGTTGAACATTCATTTGATAAAGATAAGATTTTTCTCCTTCCATTATAATTCCAAGATCCATCCTTTGTAAATCCATAAATATTGGATCTTTTTTGATCCTCATCATGGATAAACTAGCATGGTCTTGTCGACTTAATGCATCTGCCACCTTGTTTGCTTTCCCAGGGTGGTAATGGATTGAGCAGTCGTAATCCTTAATCAGCTCCAACCATCTTCTTTGACGCATATTCAGCTCCTTTTGTGTGAAAATATACTTTAAACTTTTATGATCAGTATAAATATCACACCTTTCACCATAAAGGTAATGCCTCCAAATCTTTAATGCAAAGATTACCGCAGCCAACTCCAAATCATGTGTTGGGTAATTTTGCTCATGGATTTTCAACTTTCGTGAGGCATAAGCTATCACCATATCATTTTGCATAAGAACACACCCCAATCCCTTCTTGGATGCATCACTGTAGATCACAAACCTTTCTCCACTACAAGGCGGTGTGAGCACAGGTGCACTGGACAACCTTCTTTTCAACTCCTTGAAATTCTCTTCACATTCCTCTGTCCAGACAAACTTAACTCCTTTCCGAGTCAACTTTGTGAGTGGATTAGATAATCGTGAAAAATCTTTTACAAAACGTCGATAATATCCAGCCAAACCAAGAAAACTTAGAATCTCAGTTACCGTTGTTGGTCTCGACCATCTTTCGATAACCTCTGTTTTTGCTGGATCCACAGATATCCCCTCTTTTGAGATTATGTGACCCAAAAATGCAACTTTTTGAAGCCAAAATTCACACTTGGTAAATTTTGCATAAAGCTTATCTTTTCTCAGGGTCTTCAATATAATTCTCAAGTGATCTTCATGCTCTTCCTTGCTCTTTGAATAGACAAGAATATCGTCTATAAAGACTACCACAAATTGATCAAGATAGTCTCTAAAGACTCTATTCATTATATCCATGAAGATAGTAGGGGCATTAGTAAGACCAAATGGCATCACTATAAATTCATAGTGTCCATACCTTGTACGGAAAGCCGTCTTTGGTATATCCTCCCTTTTGACCCTTAATTGATGATACCCTGAACGAAGATCAATCTTGGAAAAGTATTGAGCTCCGCGTAGTTGGTCAAATAAGTCATCAATGCGTTGGAGAAGATATTTGTTCTTGATAGTGATCTTGTTAAGTTCTCGATAATCAATGCAGAGTCTCATTGATCCATCTTTCTTCTTAACAAATAGAACAGGTGCTCCCCAAGGTGACGCACTAGGGCGTATGAATCCCTTATCAAGATTCTCTTGGAGTTGCTTCTTCAATTCCTGCAACTCAATTGGGGCCATTCTATAAGGTGTCTTTGAAATAGGCAAAGCACCCGGTACGAGTTCTATTGAAAACTCAACTTCACGATTTGGTGGAAGACCCGGCAATTCCTCCGGAAAGACATCATCAAACTCCCGTACAATGGGAATATTCTTAATCGTGAGTTTCTCACCAACCATTTGAGATAAATAACCTTCATTTAGTGGAATCAATACCCATAAGATGGATGAAATTTCCACTGGAAGGTTATGTTCATCTTGCATTGATAGACGATCGTAGAATGATCTGGAATATGAAATGTGACTTCCCTTCTTTGGAAATTGATATGAGCTCCATGTAGAGAAAGCCAATCCATGCCAACAATCATATCAAATTCCACTAAAGGAAGGATCACAAGATTTGCAGGAAGCACTTTCCCACAAACTTCGATCGGAGAAGAATTATAAACTTTTGATGCGACTGTTGTGCCATTAGGTGTTGTCACAGCTAACTCAACATCTAATTGTTGAGGTAATACGGTGACACCCTTAGAAAAGTCTTCAGAAATAAAATAGTGGGTGGATCCAGAATCAAATAAAACATTTTCTACTTTAGAGTGGACGGTAAGTGTACCTTTCACCACATCGTTATCGTACTCCACATCGCTGATAGAAATTGCATGTGACTTTCCTTTGTCTGTCGCCTTAAGATTTTGTTGACGTCGACCATCATCATCAACCCTTGGATTTGGGCATTGATTAGCATAATGCCCCATCTCCTTGCACTTGAAACATTGAAGTGTAGTAGGATCATTCTGTGTATCCCTTCCTTTGTTTGCATCATTAGACATCTTCTTCCCATTATCGCGGCATTCAAATGCCTGATGACCTTCCTTTCCACATTTGAAACATTTACTTGTCCCTTTAAGACAACTCCCTCCATGTTTCTTTCCACACTTTGAGCATAAGGGAAAGTTCATCTTCTTTTCAGTGTGCTCTTTAGATTTTTCTTTGAATTCCATCTTCCTCTTCTTATCAAACCCATGTGACTGATGGGTTACTCCAATCTCCATCTCGACTTTGAGAGCACATCGAACGATTTCCTCGTAGCTATTGAAGTCCCTTATGGCTAACGCCCTTCGAAGACTTGGTTTTAAGCCACTAAAGAATCGATCGATCACACTCTCAGGTTGGATAATAATACCAGAAGCGTACCTTGCAAGTCTTGTAAAATTTGCTTCATAGGTACTAACAGATTCATCATCCCTTTGCTTCAGTTCAAGGAACTCTTTCTCCATCTTTGTTCGGAGAATACGAGGGAAGTACTTATTGAAAAATAAGTTCTTGAACTCGTCCCATTCCATAGACTCAATTTCATCCCTTTGCCTCGTATTCTTAACAAGATTCCACCATTGATCAGCGCCTCCTTCCAAACGATACACTGCTAGGATGACTTTATCATGTTCCAAACATTGAAGAACTGAAAATATCTTTTCAGTAGTACTAATACATTGTTCAGCAACTAATGGATCAGTAGACCCGCTGAAAGAAGGTGGACGCTGCCTCATGAAGGATTCAACAGAATGTTGCTCCCTCCTTTGTTCGTTTGGAAATCCTGCATGATTCATAGCTTGAGAAAGTTGTGTGAGCATGGCTACAAGATTTTGCATTCCAGCTCCCATATCGTTTGGTTGCTCAGGGGGACAATCATTGCATTGCCCATCGCATTCCGCATTAACACGGTTCCTTCGGGTTCCAGCCATTGACTAAAACCAAGAAGAATAGTGTGAGCAACACTAATTATAATAGGAAACCACATAATTCAAGAATAAAATTTTCATGCTTAGGGTCTTATCCTAGGTTATTCATGGCCATTTCTAAAACACTAATATTGTGTTCTATGCTTAGACTTATCCTTAGGGTTCTTACTAAGGCTTTCACATCCTAGTTTCCAAAGGTTGACTATACCTTTCCTCTGATACCAACTGTAGAGACCCGAAGCCTGACGTACATGGACCTTACATTACTTTTGCGGAATACTTAGTACATAACAAAAACACACACACACAAGGATCGTAATAGTTTAGTGTCTTTGGAAACTCGGAATGTAATCTTCTAATCGCGGTGAAAGATCTTCAACATCTCCCATAAAGATCTTCTTTTTTTTACCTAAAACCTTTCTTTATCTCCTGGGGAAAAGAAAACATAAAAGGGTGAGCTCAAATGCTCAGTAAGGGTAAACAAAAGAAAAATCAATCACATCATATACATAAGAACATAGCTTTTGGAAATCTTAACCTACAATAGAGCTCATAATATCATAACATGGGATAAATCATAGAAGTGAAATGTAATCCCAACAATCATAACTTAAAACATGAAACTTTGTGGCATACACACATAATCATAGAAAATCATTTCTTGTTAGTCAAGACTCATTGCCAAGACTATCTTAGTGGACAAAGTCCCTTTCTGAATCGAGTAACCCTCGTTTCAGTCCTGTTTCACTGAACCGGTATAACCTACCATTTCAGCCATGCCTATCTCATGAGATATAAAATCTTTACCCAATGCATTGGAGGGAGATATAGGTCCCACCCATCTCATAATGATACCATTCTTATGTGTGCCACAAAATCATAAATCATACATCATTTCATAACCCATGTAAAAAAATGGGATTCTTAAACAACATGACATTATAAAACCATTCATATAAGATAAAGGAATTCATAAACATAATTCCATCACAACATAGTCAAATCAATGTAAAAATATGGATAGAAACAGAACCCTTTATTATCTTAGATGGAAAATAATTTTGATAAAACACTTGAATTGAATTCTTGAGGAAAATATCATTTCTTCTTCAAAATCAATTTCTTTTCATAAAACATCATGCAATTTTAAAAGAAAGAGATTTTATTGAAAATAGTCATGAAATATTTTAGAGGAAGCTTCATGAAAATAAGGCTCTATAAAACAGTAAAAATCCGTTCGTGCCGTATAAGTTAAAAAAAACATTCGTCGTACTTTTGTCGGAAAAGTCAAAAAGTACCTCGTACGAAAAAAAACGATAAAAGGTTCCTTTCATATTCTTTACTAAAAACTCACCGAAGGGTAAAATTGGATTTAAACTATTGTAAGTGGATGGAAACAATATTATATATTGAGGGAACATGGATGTGGATGATAAAATACACCCCAGTAAATACTTACGAATAAACAATCTCGGATAAAAATGAGATTGTGATATTTCCCTTACCTTAGGTCCAATTTGCCTTGTATGTGTCCGAAGCTCCTGTATAATGGTTTAAATAATGTTATTGACTTATTCCAGAATCATACATATTGATATGATATCATATATGGTCATATTCTTAGCTTCTTGTTAGTAATATTTCATTGTTACTTGTTACTCGGGTCTTTATAACTTTTTGTTCTTATACGTGTTTTGTCGAATAAATTCTTATTCTTATCTTTAAGTTATAGATACTTCATTTCCAGAATGGTATTAGTGTAGTATATACCATATTAATTCATTTAATTCATTTATATAATCATTATGAAATGAAGATCATGTAGAACGAGTCGCATCACATCGTGGAGACGGTATTCCGTACGTACGCACGAGTGATGATATCGTTCCTATGATCGTGGAATTGTATTGGAGTATATATATATATTATTTCAGTATCCATATTACTTCATAATAATCATATATAGTTACTCATTACACCATTATACCCATCCTTGTAAGGTGATGGTGGAAAATAGATTACACCACGGCGTGGAGACGGTATTCCGTACGTACGCACGCGCGGTGATTTCATTTTTCCGTAGGATGGATAGAAGTTGAATTAGGGTTGTTTCATATTTATAATAACATTTCATTATGTAAGTAATACTGATGTTATTACTTTGTCATGAAACAACTAAAGAAGAAGAAGTTGAAGACGAAAGAAATTGAAAAGATCGGTAATGGATATTACCTCTTCTTTGGAACGCCTCTTTAAATCCTCCACTTAGGGAACTAAGATTGGTCTTTGAAGAAGACCAGGACCTCTAGGATTATTCTAGGGAAGTGGGGAGGAGAAAATGGCAGGGGTTGGCCGAGCTTGAGTGCTCAATTTGGTGTGAGGAGGAGGGGGAGGAGGTGCCCTTTTATAAGGGAGGAGAGGGGCACCGTAGGAATATCTCAAAATATTATTTTATATTAAAGTCAAAATCGGTTTATAATGGTTCCAAAGTGTCTTATTTCGAAGATAAAGTGGGGATGGGTCGAAATCCTATCAACCAATAGGATTTAGACAAGTTTAGGGTATTATTTTAACCTTATCAATTAGATTTAACTCTAAGTTAATTAATTTAACTTTTACCGTGTCTTTTTGTTTTCTTTCACTATATGGTTAATACACTTACTATAACATGCCAAACGAACCCCAAATTGTTTATTATTAATATATATATCCTTATCTAAGTCATTTGGCCGAACCTTAGATTTTTAGGAATAAAATAACAATTAGTAATATAATATTTGATTTAAAAACTATTTTTTGTCAATTTTGACACTATTTGATATATGATTTTTGTGAAAGTCATAACAGAATTAAATGTTCGAACCAAGTTGATTAAATCAACATTAATATATCATAGTAACCTATAAAATTAGTGGAATTCATAAAAAGTCTCAAATTACATTTATTTTTGTGTTTATAACATCAATTATGTCAATATTTCGTTAACAAGATAATTACTGCATCATCTTTTTGTCATAAATAAATTAAATTATTTGATTTCTAGAAATTACAAATAAAATACCATCATGTAGGAAATCTTTTTAGCTTTATAATGAATATTTACAATCGAATTTATCTTATGTATAACCCCATATTAAAAATGTCTTAGTAAATAAACATTGATTTTAACTCTTTTAACCCTTCTTTAAATAAATTAATAATAAATGTCCTAATCTAACCCAAGTGGGCCTAAATGGTCATATGTTATTTCTAAGTATGTTTTTGGTCGAAATACACTTGTCCAATAGGATTAGGACACGTTTTAGGGTAATAGTAATATAATATTTACCCTTAGTTACCCTATTTACTATTAACCGTGGTAAAAAAAAGTAAAAAGTTACTATTCACCAAAAATTATTTTCATCTCATTGAACCACATTTTAGTCCTTGATATTAACCGTGTCTGTCGGATTTTTGAAATTCCATTCACAGAAGCGGTAAAATTAAGTTTTATGCAAAATTTAGTTTTTAACCTACCACTTAGTGGTTTCACTATTCATCAAAAATTGAAAGTTTTCAGAAAAATACCAAAATTTCACCCTAGGCTAATTTCGATATTCTGAGTCCAAAAGTGAAGTCCATTTTGAAAAATAAAATTTATAAAATTTCAAAAAGTGGTTATTACTATTCATAACGGCTAGTTTTAATAGCATATTGTTATTTAGTGAAACTCGGTTTTGCGTACGACGAAAGCTATCGAGGAAGGTCGCGATTGCGTGTAAAGCAAGCCAAGCAAGTGTTGTGTAGAAAAGATTCCTTTGATGATTTATATGACATAAAATTCTCGGGTGTTACAAAAACCAATGAATTTTTTCTTAGATGGGAAATAATTTTTGACAGTATTTTAACAACATTTTTTGATGAAAATATCCTTTCAACATTGAAAAATAAACTTTTTATAACATAAAAAATTCTAAAAACATTTTTCATTAAAAATATCTTTGAAATCATATAAGAGATGCTTTTAAAATAGTTAAACATTTTTAAAATGACTTTCTCTAAAAATTAACATCATGGATATTTTTAAAACATTTTGGAAAACCATTTCAAAAAATGGGGTTTTTAACGTAATAGAATTCTAAAAAAAGTGAGAGAGAGACAATCATACATTACTTAAAACATTATCATAAGAAACAAAGAGTGGAATTATTTTCACTAATAAATGAGGATGTTCTGAATAAATAAGATAAAGAAACTCATGTGTATTCTTGAGACATGGATCAAAATATTTCATCCAAGGAAGCATAAATGTAAACAATCTCAAGATGTGTTGAGATTACCCCAATAATAATTTATGACATGGTAAATTTGGATCATAAACTCCGTGTATGATAAAAAATTACTTAAAAAAAATGTCTTGAAAATAATGATATTTTTGATAAATCATATAAAATAGATGTATATACACATTAGAGAATAGTTTAGGTTCATAAAAAAACATTAGTCTCAAGGTTGGAAAATTAAGACAAAACATTTTTACTGATTTGGTATCTTTTGGAACTAAAACCCTAGGAATTAATGTTCATAATGTGGATACGTTAATACCAATTATTTTTTTATAAGATAAACAGAATAAAATCATTGTTATTATATACACCACAAAAAAGTAAAGAGTTCCAAAAATAGCATATAACTCATGGGAATAAAAAGTTAATTGAATCCCTCTTACTTTATATCTTGAATCTCTTTGTATTCATACAATATTCTTGTATAATAAATATAATTTTATTATTTTTAAGAGTATTTATATACATAATACCATATATGGTTTGATTGTAACCTTATATGACATATTTTTAATCAATCTTGTGTTATTTAGTTTTACTTTAGGTAATATTTGTTGTGTTCATTGTATTTGTCTTAATTTATTATATCATTGGTCCTTATACTTGTATCATTATAGAAAGTAATTATGAAATAAATATACATAGAAGACCTCCCCAAAATACCAATATATTTCTTAAAACTATTTTTCTCCATTAGTTATATTACAAAAACATTCACCACTGAAAGAATCAAATTAATTTCAGAAGATTAATTCATGTTTTTATTTAACCCTGTTAAAAGATGCACAGACCGGTGAGAATATATATTAACATTATCATTTCATCATTTATGTCCTGAATCATCCATTATATCATAAATCCATTTATTTAAAAATAATCATTAATATTCCCTGAATTTTAAACATTTAGTTCCCATGATTTTAATTGAAAAATAAAGCTCATTTCACCTTAAAATAGTAAATCAATGTTTCTATTGAGTTTGTAAATTTTAGTAATATAGATTTTAACTCGATATTATATTCCACTCAATAAAATTTCAAGATAAATCTATATATTACTTTATTGAAACAACATCCTCTTGAGATAAAAATATATTTATTTAATATATCAATTTAATAATGTGTTCTAACTATATATTAATTTTATAAATCATAGTTATCTAGAGTTTATAATCTAGATTACTTTCATATCTCAACCCTATATGGTGTTCTAACTCTATATTACATTCATTTTTAAACACAATTTGGATTTATTACTCTAGATTAAATTTATCTCGTAACATAATATAAGGTTTTATCTTTACATTATGTTCTTAGCATTACATTATCTTGAGATACAACTCTGGATTATTTTCTTTACTAATCATAATCTATATTTTGTAATCTATATTAGTTTTTTTTGTAAAATGTAATATAATGTAACTATCAAAAATATTTAATGGCAGTTTTAAATCAAATGAAATATCTTTCAATTACCCAGAAATTAAATTTTTATTTAGTATTCATATAAAATTGATTTACATTAATATGATCCTTAATAAACAAGAAAATTACCAAAATGGAACCTAAAATCCTAAAATACCCATGATATAAAAATGGGGGGACATTAGATAAATCTGATCTATTATATAAAACACCTATAAAAGAATTCCCATCCTTTAAAATTTATAAATAAACCTAGAGAAAATGTTTGTGTAGAAGGATACTCCATCACATTAGATTCCTCTCTCGAATCTTGCTTCTAAGAAATAAATTTTATCCTGTGAGTATTATTGAACATCAATACACAAGTAATCTCATATCATAAAAAGTGTTCTTAAGGATAACATCCTCATTTTAAGTCATTCATTTCTAAAAAAACTTCATTACTAATCCAACAACCATTTGATCAATACATTAATCTCTTACTCTATCATATATAACTTAATTTGGTTAACCACCCACCATTATAAATAAAAAAATAAAAAATTTCTTATTAAACTAATTGATAATCATAATAAATTTAACAATTTGTTTTATGATACCTGCCTTTCTATATATAATATCCATCCCATAATAAATAACATATTTAGAAAAGCTACATTTTTTTATCACATTAAAATTATTTAAATGATGCATCACTTCCATACACTTTATATAGTTAATAACAACCCACTTATATTAAAAATACAAAAAAAATAACACATAACCTATAACTTCCCAAGAAGATGAGGCAACCCATTTATTTATGCAATTTGATATATTAAAAATTCAATCTGCTGTTATTTTTTCATCTAATGATTGGAACAATGTGTAAATATGAGATCATATGGTAAAGAATAGGACAATGATAATGATATTTTATTAAAAAGAATACATTACATATATATATATTCATGTTATTATATTAAAAAAATAAAATATTGTAATAGGTATTGATTTGGAAGGGCATTATGGTTTTTAGTTTTCTTATGTTTATTTCATTTATATTATATAGGTAAATATATATTACTAATGTATATGAATATATAAAAAAATATTCTTAAAATATGTTTATATAATAATTTCTTTTAAAAAAATTAATAACATATATTTTAGGTGGTTAATAATTTACCCATTTAAACCTCTATCAATAGGATCCCCAAATATAAGAAATTGTTTTACATAAAAATATTTAAATGAATTATATCATTCTATCATGATACAACGGCTTCATTCCCTAATTTCCCCTTAACTCCCACATTTTAATATTTTTTGGGAGTATATATATATTATATATATTATTTTAGAATATTTATATTTTTTATTGACTCTATTATTGGATTTTGGAACATTAAAATATGTTAAAAAATATTTTTGAAGCCAAAAACATAGAAAAAATGATATTCCGAGTCCACGTGAGTAGAAAAATAAATTTATAAAAATATGAATTATATTTTATATCACAGATGTGATGTATTTTAGAAATAATTGATTTTATCTTGAATGGATTTTTTGTCAAAAATTTGAGTCGTTGGTTGAATCCAGAATGTGGGGTTTACCCTAGGTGGGACCAAAAGTTAGTATGTTCCATATTTCTGGATAAGGAAGCCATTATTGAGTAATATTAGTGTATTTTATTAATTAATATTTAAAAATAATTAATTTAATTCCCAAAAATAAATTTCATCTATATAATTGATTTTACAGAAATTTTCTAGAGTTATCTTCCTAACTTCAATTGCATTGAGAGAATATTTAGAGAATTATTCGTAGCTGGATCAGATTCAGAAGATGGGTGATGAACATATCAAAGTTGATAAATAGATAGAAATATAATCGATTTTACCCCATCAATGGGGAACACATTCTTTTAAAATTGTTGATCAGTAAATGAGGTAGGGATATTCATTTTTGGTTCATCCATTAATTAATTTTTTTCATGTTTTAATCTTATATTCATTCATATGTTATTAATTAATCCTTCACATGAGCCTCAATTGTATTTCATTATAATCAACGTTTTTAAAATTTTTCACATATATCTCTCTATTTTTCCTATTTATATGATCATTGTCTGCGAATGTTAATCCAATGGACGATTCACTTAGTTAATGTTTTCCATACCCCCTATGTTATTCATGTTTCCCCCTTATGCTTTATAGGGTAATTGTTTGTCATTGTCAATGTGATCTCAAGCATGATTGAATCCCCAGATTCAAAACAGTTGCATGTGCGATTAATGGATTGGAGACATGAGGATTTATTTGGATGAATTATGGGTTTCTTTTAATTATTCTTGGATCCAAAATCCATAGTGGTGATGGGATTTAGTGGTATGTGATGTGAGGTGAATTATGGTTTCATGTAGACCAACATTATCCCAATATTTAGAAATCGAAGTCCCAAGATTGACCGTTGGTGACCTAGACTCATATTTTGGTGGATTTAGGTGGTTAAATTACATTTTTAATGGTAGAAATTCTGGATCTCTAGAATTTTTTGAAGATCCATTAATTCTATAAAAATCTAGATTACATAGCATGTAGTGTATAATAAAACATTCAATGTAGTACCCTGGTTGTTGTAGCCAATGTTTCTGGGTGGAGATGAGTATCACATGACATGTGATACCCCCAAATTTGTTGTGACCTGATGAATAAGGCCTAGAATGTACTCTTGGAGTACATGGGCATTGAAACAGAAAGACACTCAGACACTGCCAGGTAAACATTCATGGACATGGCCACCAACCCTGCTAGGCATGTGAACTAGTACATGACCATCTCTATGGGCATATGTAGTTATATACTATACTCTCTAGGGGCACATAAGAAGGCCCTTGATTGTAGAGACACATAGTTTGAGACCCATACACCTCATGTATGGTGACATGGCTTCAAATACTTTTCTTTATGTGACACAACCATTATTTAAGGAGAGGTCACACACTGTGGAATCCCGTGTACACTCCTTATACATTAATCACTAACTTACTTACCTCATTTATCATCTATTTGGGTTTGGTTTTTTCTTATTATAAGCATATCCGTAGTTATTTTACATAAAACATTATGTTACACCTAGTAGTTGAATTTGTGATATTATGAGAGATAGTTCAAGTGAGACGCTTCTTTAAAAAATGGTCAATGATAGAGGCGGTGCTGAAGGATCATCAGATAGTTCATATAGAGATGATAATCCCCTACCACATCAGGTCGTAGGTCCTATAAATGCATTTCATAGTTAGAGGCAGAACTCCCTTTTAATACCCTGGTGCAGGTCCTCTGTCCATGGGGATGGTAATCCCTTATCACACAAGAGTGCGGTGACCATAGAATCATTATACATATAGCGGTGTTACTCCCCAATTGAGGGTTTAAGTCCTATATCCACATTGATAGTACTCCGATGATGCCCCAAATAATGGGTCCCCTATAATAATTATTTTAGATAAGATACGTTAATATTCTATTAAGGGTACGCGTCCTCTATCCATGGGAAAAGTACTATCCTATCTGACTAGGGCATGGGTGCTCTATACCAATTAGTCGAGGTAGAAAAAACACTCCCATATAATACCAGGTTGGGTGTCCTATATCTACAGGATAGTACCACCCATCTGCATCAGGGAACATGTCTGCCATATTTTGTACAATGGTATTGAGATGGAAATATCCTACATGGGTGCAGGTCCTCTCTCCACTGAGTGGATTCCCTCCTCCCACTTTGTTATATGGCTCAATTATTCTATCATTTTTAGATTATGATCCATTAGGATTAGGTGTAGTGGAATAGTGAAATCCCTTGTCCCGAATTCATCAGATTGACACACAATATATTGGTAAATAATGATGGTCCTTTGTGGTTACAAGAAGACTCATCTTCCATGGTTAGGATATGAGATATATACCCTATATCACCCTTTTATGTATTTCATATATGATCATATATATATATGATATTGGTTTTTATTTCCCCCTTTATTTTAGTTGACTAGAAGACTTCTATCGTAAATTCTATTTCTCCCTCTCAGGCTTTTGAGGCATCCAAATTATTATTTATATATTAATTGCATAATTTCTCTATCCCACATGGGATGTTTTTATGTAGTTTTTGGATATATCGGTAGTGATTTTAGTAGATTATAGGTTTTCTCTGGTACATAGAACATGTATGGTAGGTGGTTCTCGGAGATCAGAATCCAGTTTCAATAATCATTTTTTAATGCTAGTAGTATTTAAGTTGGGACCTACTGTATGGATGAAAATTTTTTCCCTTAAAATTTGGGATTTCACTATCAATGTTCTTTTTAATTCCCTTTAGGTTATTGCAAGGATGGTTTTTACATTTTTTGTCAAATTAATTTATTATTATTCATCATTACATATTCATGATGATAGTTGGGTACGTGAGAACAAGTACTCTAGAAAAATCCATCTGATATTAGTTATTCCATAATTGAAATTTTCATTGGGGCCTATCCTATAGAGGTGGGAATGGGGTTGTGGTGTAACAGTATTCAACCGGCAAGGTCAGATCTAGTGGTTTAGTTCATTATATAGTAGTATAAATATTTTATGGAACTTGATTTGGTATTTGTTGTTTTTTCCAGTATGTGGTATGGTTTTACATTTAGGGAAATAATGTTAAAGTGTATTGACTATAAATTTCAGGCTAAGGAACCCAATGTTGGTGTGGTGGAAAAAATATCCATACACCATGACTCTAATTATCTTCTTTTTCACTCTCTAAATAGATTCATGTATTGAGGGACCATTGGTTAGTTGATTCATATATGATTGAATCCATTGACTATCCTTCTTAATTCATCTCCACATGTATATATGCTCATCTTCTGATGTTACTTCATTACTACTTATAGGTTGCCTGATAAATATAGAAAACTTTGTTTATAATTATCGATCTTGATGGGGATTTAGTGGGTCATAAGGCCCCATTTTAAGGTCCATCTCATGAGATCATTTATCGAAGGGGGAATCTAGAAGCACCCCTCCTACTAATTAGCTGATTATACCAACAAAAAACATTTATAATGAATTCATACTTACAAAACTATGTGATTCTTAATTCCATAGTTCACTTATGTTTTACGGATATCCAAATCCCTAAGAAGTGGAAGGGTTAAATTAGTTGGTGATATGAGTTTTTAGATTTTTGTAGACACTGAAAAATCGTATGATTTCACAAGAATCCCTTTTTTCTATATAGTACCTGGATAGAAGTAGATTAATGTCAGAAAAATTCAATGTGAGTTGGCACACTCATAGTTTAACTTCCAGAAACTATTTCACGAGGAGTAATACACCTCATTCTTATACTCAACTTAGATTCAAGAGATATTGGAGATACATCATTATGGTACAACGGTTTTTGAGCATTAAATGATGTTTACTGGCCATACGAGGTAATTAGTTTACATGATTTGATATGGTTAGTTCTAGTAATTTCATTTTTATCATTTTCCCTATTTGGAAAATTTTTATACTACCATACCCATATGTATTCAGATATATGTTGGTGTTTTAGAATGGGTGCTCGTGATGATGATTTTATTTGAGTGGAACCATAATGCAAGAGTTTTGTATAGGAATCCAATGTATGATTCATTTTTAATAACTAGATTATGATGGTTGTTGAGGAACATGACACATCCCATACTCATACATAAGCACGTGGTCTTGTGTCTTAAGGACTGTGTAGAGGATTTGGGAATCATGGGTTGAAGAAACTCTATTTGTGAGATGGTTGTGGTCATATGTAATGTGATTTCCTAATGCATAATTATATGTATGTGAAAAATACAATGGGTAAATTACCATGGTGTAAGTAGTTCCATGATCAAGGTTCTCCCAATAATGGAAAGTGTGTCCCTTAGGAAGGTAGTGCAAGAATAGAAGTATGAATAGCTCTATCAAAAGTAGTTAATGGTAGTGGAAGATGTTATTAGATACATACACCAAATCCAACAGGCATCCCACCTTAGGCATAGGGAGTGGGTAATCAATATGTGGGTAGATACAATCTTTGGTGACTTCAAACCATGCTGCTCACAAGAACATTTTATGTAGATTTTTGATTATTCAAAATTTTCTTCAATACAAGTATATATAAGTTCAAGTCATTACTAAATCCCCTTGTTCATATTGTCATTGATGGACATCACAGTTGATATATTATGCCGTAATCATTGGCTAGAGGTTCCTACAAGGAACAATTATTCTATATCACATTATCTGCTAGTAGTGTGAGATATAACATGTTAGAGATGGTTTCTCATAGCACCTCATAGTTTTCATGATAAATCATTATGGTGTCATATTGGTTATGGAATATTATTCCATATTATAATCTAATATTGACTAGAATAATAGATAACATAGAATCCTTCTAATGGATGGGGTGATATTCTCTATTATGAGAAAGATAGATCTCATGGTAGAGTTAATTTGTCACATGACATAGAAGATGAAACCCTTTAAGAATCACCTAGTGACTTTACCCCTTACTATAGAAGGATAACTTGGAATCTAGCATCCTTCAATAATGTAGGTTTATGTAGAAATCTTCTAAGAAGATGTTTTTGGACATCCTCTAAGGTGGGAGAAGAATATTTCAATTTATTTTCACTCCAAGACTGCACATATATCTTCTAATGAAAATCTTATGGACGATATAAATATTTGTAAGATGACGGTGTAGTTGGAGTAACATCAAGAGAAGGTTTTAATCACACCTAGTATATTCCCCTAGAACCCTCTAATTCTATTTGAAAAAATAGTTGAAAAGAGATTTCTGATTTTTTTATCATCATCTGATCCATGCCATAATAAGAAAAAGTACCCATATCTGGGGATTGAATAAATATTTGATATTTTGATAGTTACATGATAGTAATCCAATATCGATATTAGGTATGGCTACCACCAGATGAGGGTTTGTGAGGCCGATATTCCAAATATGAAATTTTGTTTTTTCTATTGACAATTGGATTTCCTATTAACATCGTTTAGTATGATGAATTTTCTCACTATGTATTCAATAATGTTGAACTATATCTTCTAGACCTACATGGACCATTTATTTATTGTCTTTATTATTGATATAATCATTTACTGTTCATCAGAGGATTCACATGAAGATCACTTGATGATGTTTCTATATTTTTATGTGATAGCACTATCATTGTGGTAATTTCTTGAAGTGTCAGTTCTGGATTCATGGAATTACATTCAGGGGAATTTCATTTCTATTCATAGATTTGATGTGGACTCAGTGAAGAATTATTCAATGATTTCTTGGGATATACCCATGATCATGATGGTGGTGTATAATTTTATAGGATGTGGAGGGTACTGTAATAGTCCCACAATGTAATTTTCCAATATTTCTACCCCTATGAAAAAATTGACTTAGAATGGGAATATTTTTACAAGGATGGAGAATTTTCAGAGATACATTGAGGAGTTCAGGAAAAGAATGAATATTTTTCCTGTTTTGAGACTACTAGAGGCGGGCATGAGGTCTGTAGTGTATTTAGATTCTTTTGGAGTCGGGATAGACTTCATGGTGTTGTAGAGGTAGGCATTGATTTCATGTGGGAAAATGTATTTGATGCTTAACGAGTATAAAAATGCTACTCATGACCGGATGTTGGGATAAGTATTCTTCACTCGGAGGATGTGGATGCACTATCTTATGGGAGAGTTCTTTACTCGGACTATTAGAGTCTCTGTTTTTTCTTCTCAGAGAGAGATCTAAACTGAAGGTAGAGTTTTTAGTTGGATTTCTCATAGACCTATGACATAGATATAGTATTTCTCCACAGAAGGGAAACATGGTAAAATCATCCATTATATGTAAAGCTCATTCTATCATGGTGTATGAGGCATATATATTTATATATTTTGTAGCTGACCTTAGTGGAAGAGAGGGGTGATTCTTATATTTAATATATGATGTTGGATTCATCCACCTATCTATCATAAGATAGAGGCTCTGTTTAGATACAACAACATTTAAGTACTATTTGACTATGCACCCACAGTAGATTCAATAGATAGATTCACTAAAGAAGGTAATCATGTCATTCATTTATAAGGAGGAAATGTGGTTTTAGTGATGTTGTGAGAGGAGGTGATGGGATAGTTTCATGATTCAACTTTAGTTATATACCATATTGTGTGAATACTATACATAGACTAACAACATCTGCTTTTGGGGTGATGGTATGAGGCCGAGAATTACTGATTTTATCTCTTGATGGATCCCATTTCAGTATGTGGAGACCAATCACTAGGTTGATATATGTTTATTATGACCCCATGGGATCCCAAAGTTCAAATAGATAATATATCTATATATTATTACAAAGGTTTTCAGTAGATAATTGGAGTTCATAATTCTAAACAAGTGATAGTTGAATGACTAACTAAGTTGGAACACTGCCTTTCTATCTGGGATCAATGTTTAGTGGAGATTTTTGGTGCATTTGTAAATGTAGGAGTTCATCTAACATTATATTTTTCCCTAAAATATTGTCTCTGAAACTGAAATGCGGTTAACATCACTATTGTAGAGATCACTGTAAGAAACATTTGGGACCCATTTTAGGATGATTACAGATTTAAAACCCCATACAGATGTGAAGACTAATTAAAATAACATAGTGATGGTTAATTTTATTTTCTAATGTGTTTCGTAATTCAATTGGATTATGGATGGTCACTTTACATTGATAGAGTTTCATTATAATAATATCTATTACTCTACTATCAACATGACACCTTTTGAGACCCAATACATGAGACCATTGATGTTACCCATATTCTAGAATGATATTTGTTAGGCATATTTTGTTGGGACAAATTTGGTGTATGAAATTATAGAGAAGGTTGAGGTGATCTACGATTAATTGAGAATATCCTAAATCTAATAGAAATATTATACTAATAAATTTTTGTATTCCCTTAGGGATCAAGTATGGAGACCAGAATTTCTTGAGATTCTCACATGATGAGGATTGCAGAGAACCATATTGGGAGGCATGTAATCTCTTCAGTTTATTGGGACATTTAATATCCTTCATAGGGTTGGCGATGATTCTTACCACCCGACATTACCCCTACAGCTAGGGTAGGTTCATGATGTATTTAATGTGTCACAGCTAAAGAGATATGTACATGATCTTATTCACATTTTTGACTTGGGTGATCTTGAAATCAAGGATAGATCCACCTTCATGGAGTACCTAGTGTACATGGATGATTCAAATGATAGGGTCTTGTAAGGATATACCATTCAACTTTTTTGGATATTGTGGTAGTATGGGAGCATGTAAAAGACATCCTAGTAATGCGACAATCAAATATAGGATCAATAACACTAAATTTTTGTTTATTTGTGAATTTTATGGATGAAATTATTTGACGGAGTGAATTATATAGAGGCTCTATTTTTTTATTTTACATATTTGGAATATATTAAGAACTATTTATAGATCCAAGTGTTGAGAGGATTTTATATTCCATTTCCCCATGAAGATATAATTATTTTTGTAAAAAAAATATATATTTTATATCACATGTTTTCAATATTTCAGAAATAATTTAATTATTATTGAATGAAGGCTTAGATGAAAAATATGATATAATAGTTGAATATGGAATGCAGTTTTTACCCAAGGAACAACTTGATATTGTACATGATCTAATTCTAGGATAAAGAAACTATTAGATGGTACGTTATATAGATTGATTAAATAATTTATGAAATTAAATCAATTAAAACATAGACAATGTTTTCCACTATATAATTGCTATAATATAAATTATCTAGTTTCAAATAAATAACCCTAGGAGCATAGAGAATTAATTCATCGCATTATAAATTGGTGAATCAGAATCAGATGATGAATTATGAAAAAGTAATGATAGATAGTTATAATATTAATATATAATATATTCATTATCATTGGAGAATGAATTCATTACCAACAATATATCCATAATTATGATGGGATCATCATTTTCTATTTCCCCCCCTTGATTAAAAGTTTGAGAATATTTTTATATTATATTATTTGATCTCAAGTTAATTAATCCTTCAATTTTTCCCCAAAAAATTATTTTGTTATAGTAATCAATTAATATTGCTTGTTTCAACTCATTTTCACCACTTCTTCCCCTTACATGTGATTGGTGACCAAGAATGCTTAGAAAATGATACTTTTAATTTCTTTTATATGCCTTGTTCTCCCATATGTTCTTCTCATTCTTTCTCATTTGTGTACTGGGTCATGGTTTGACATTTTTGGTGTTGTGTTGATCACAATCGAACACCCTAATTCCAAGAAGGTATATCTGTAATAGAGAAATTTGATATGTGTGAATGGATTGGATAAATTTATAGGTTTTCGGTGATTCTATGTGGATATAGTATCTGAAGTTCTGATAGGATCGAGAGGTGGGAGAGGAGAGGTGTGTTCGATAATTTTGAGGATATTTGGTTTTGAGACCTATATCCATCAGAGGCCAGATATCGATGGTCATAGACCATACCATTTATTTTTGAAGATTCGGGTTGTCAAAATGTGATTTTTGAGGTGGACATAGAGGATCTTGAGAACTATGCTAAGATTAGATATTTCAGAAAAAAAAACTCGACTACATAGAATGTATTATGGAAGAAAACACTCTATGTTGTACCCTGGATGTAGTGTCTAGGGTTTTGGGGTAGAGATAAGCATCACATTACATGTGGATGCCCACACACCATATAACCCAGTGTTGTCATCCTGACAAGTACTCCAGGAGTACATGCGAACATGCACAACTAAACCAATGTACATGGAAGGGTACATGGTCTTGGACATGTATAGGTACATAGGAAGGGTGTCCATGTACATGGCCAAGTGAACATACATGGGTTGATGACCATGGACATGGGCCATGGAACATGGGTATGACCAATGTGGCTCAGACACACTAGTTTGGCCCCAAAAAAACTATGTATAGATATATGACTTCAAAGGCATGTCCATAAGATAAAAACCAAGAGACAAGGTGTGGAAACACACTATGTTGACCCCCACATAGGCCGTATACATTTATAAAAGAGAAATAATCACGTATCTCCTTCGTATGGACTCAAATTTTGGCCAGTGAGTTGCCTATCCAAATATTCATTCTGCATATAACAAAATATTATATTTTTAAGTGGATAATGAGATATTATGTTAGATGTTCAATGTGTGAAGAGTAATTAATCTATTCTTGATGATGATGATTATCAGAAATGATCATCTTTGAGATTAGATGGAGATAGTACTCCCCTGTCCCACTATGGTGAAGGTCCTCTATACCGTTTTTGTATAGGTAGAGGCAGAACTCACCTTTCATACCTAGGTGTGGATCATTTATCCATGGGGATGGAACTCCCTTATCTCATCATGTAATGGATCCCTCATATGGTTTTTACAGGAAAAGGAAGTACTCCCCTATTTAGGGCACATTTCCTCTATTAATGGATACAGTACCCCCCCCCCCCTTATTGAACTATGGTCCAAGTCCTCCATAGTCACTATTTAATATATAGATATGGTACTCCCGTATTGATGTTGTCAGTCCTATATCCTTGGAAACAGTACTCTTATATAATGTAGGGTGTGGGTCCATAATAATCATTATTCCATGTAGAGCCGTCATACTAGGGAGTGGGTCCCCAATTACCTATACATGATATGAATATGGTACTCCCCTACAAGGATGTATGTCCTCTATCTACTGACTAGAATCCCCCCCCCCCACTCTTTTACTCAGGCATGTATCCACTATCATTTTGAGTGTTCACTTCCCTGAACTGTGGAGCTGTGGTGTGATGTGATCCATCCTCACAATTTCATCAGATAAACACAAAAGATTTTGGGCATCAATGATGGGACTTTGTAGCTTCCTGTAGACTCATCATCTGAACCTATGATGTGAGATGTAGATCCCCTTTCTCTCTCATCTAGATTTATTATATGAGAATATATATATATAATATTCAGTTTCATATCCCTATTCCATTGGGTTGTTCTCAAAACCTCTATCATGTTTTATATTTCTCAGTCTATAGTTTTTATAGCATTCAATTGGCCATTTATATTGTAACACCCAAGCTTCCATAGTACATTACTCTTTGAATAATGTAATAGCTTGGATTGTACGCAACTTCGAGATTCTAACAAACCGCGACAAATCAAAGTAGTAGTTATGAATAGTAATACCCACCTTTTGAAATTCTATAAATTTTAACATTCATAATGGACTTCATTTTTGGATTCACAATATCAAAATTAGTTTAGGGTGAATTTTTGGTATTTTTCTGCAAACATTCACTTTTTTATGAATAGTTAAAAACACAGTCATAGTTTAAACCCATATTTTTCTTTAAAAAAGTGTTTATTGTATTTAAATTTATTTTAGGTTTAAATAGATATATAATTCATATATAAGATCAATGTAATTAATTAGAGTCATTTTATAATAATTTTAGATATATAAAAATCTTATTGATCTTTTCACCGTCTTTTACCCACCTCCTAGGAGAATTTTTAAATTCACATAAAACAAAATTTTACTACTTCTGTGAGTTGAATTTAAAAAATCTATGAGACACGGTTGATATCCGTAAGTAAAATGCTGTTTAATAAGATGAAAATAATTTTCTATGAATAGTAACTTTTTACGTTTTTTACAACAGTTAAAAGTAAATAGGTTAATTATGTGTAAAAATGGTATTATTATTACCCTAACACATGTCTTAATTCTATCAGATGTGTATAATTAGACCAAAAACAAACAATGGAATAAAATATGATCCTTTAGGTCCACTTGGATTAGATTAGGACACTTATTGTTATTTTATATAAAGAAGAGTTAAAAGAGTTAATATCAATGTTTAATAACTAAAACATTTTTAATATAGGGTTATACATCTGAAAAGTTCGACTATAAATATTAATTAGAAATATAAAAATATTTCCTACATAATTGTATTTTATTTATGTTTTTTTGTTATTAAATAATTTAATTTATTTATGACATAATGATGAAGGAATAATTACCTAATTAATAAAATATTAAAATTATTTATATTATAAATTTCCAAATAAATGTAATTTGATATTTTTTATGAATTCCAATAATTTTATAGGTTAATATAACATGATAGGGTTAGTTAGATTTTTTTGAAGTAATAATTCTGTTAATAATTTAGAAAAAACAAAATACCAAATAGCGTTAAAATTGACATAAAATAGTTTTTAAAACAAATATTATGTCATTATTTGATAATCTATTCCTAATAATCTATGTTTCAGAAAAAATACTTATATAATGATATTTGTATCATTAATTAACAACTTAACATCTGATTGGAAGTATATAGTATGTTTATTAACCATATAATATAAAAATACAAAGAGACAAGATAAATGTCAAACAAATTAACTAAGAGTTAAATATAATAGATAAAGTTAATATATTGAACCAATCCTATATAAAACCCATTGGATGAGTTGTTTTAGACCCATACCCACCTTATCCTTCACATAATATATTTTCGTTCCATTTCAAACTAAAAATGATGTTTTTATAGAATAATATTTTAAACTTTTCCTAAGGTGCCCCTCACCCCTCTTATAAAAGGGCACCAACCTTCTCTCAAATTCAAAAAGTCAAATCCATTTGGATCACTAATCCCTACCAAAATACCCTCTCAAATATCCTCCCAACATCCTATAGGCCTACATTTAGTCAGAAATCCAACATATGGAGCCCTTTTGATTAAATAAAAAGGAAGAACTCGAACAAGAGGTAATTATTTCATCACCTATTTCAAGTTCTTCTCGTCTTCCCCTTCCATTTTCTTTGTTGATTCCATTATGAAATAATAACTCTAGTAACTTATATATAATATTATGTAATTATAAATATGGTATAACCATATTTATTATTATATCCATTATTTGAATGAAATGTCACCAAACGTGCATACGCAGAACTTACCGTCTCCACGTCATGGTGTAATTGTTATTCAATACATTACTATTTGGATGGGTATAATAAGGATGTGTAATTGATTTAAATAATAAGTAAATCATGATAATGATTATTTATATATGATATTCCATCCAATTATATTTTATTTTTCTATCAAAAGAATTATATTGTCGCTCGTGCGTATGTATGGATTACCGTCACCATAAACGTGATTAGATTCATTCCGCATCATATCCATTCAAGACTAATTTTTATTAGATGATGGAAAATAATGTTTAAAGTCTTGATATCATTATGGATATGAATATTATAGATTCCATCCATAAAAAATATGACTCACATAACGAAGAATTTAAAGGAAACCAAATCCATTAACACCCAAAACAATGATAATACTATGATATTATTAACAAAGCAATGTTAAAAGATCATTTGTGATATCTTATTAATGTATATGATTTTTTTATAATTTGATAAAAATTATTTCACCATTATACAAGAGGTTAACATACCCTCTACCAAGGACAAGTTCAAGGTAACAAGATTTCATCTAACTTTTATTCCCATGTGATTCAAACTATACTTGACACTATTACCTTTTGTGTGGTGTATGTACAGCCCAT
The DNA here is from genome assembly GCA_963277665.1 of Viscum album. NCBI lineage: Eukaryota > Viridiplantae > Streptophyta > Magnoliopsida > Santalales > Viscaceae > Viscum > Viscum album. The sequence goes on from OY728126.1 coordinate 278,542,610, forward strand.
GATTGTATAATTTTAGTAATGTAAGAAACTGATTCTTATTCTTGAGGTATGTTTTTTTCTTTTCACTTTTCCTTAAGTGTTTTTGAGAAGGTAAGGAAAATGGGAGAAAAACCTAAATTTTGTGACTATATGCCGTGTATTTTTCATCACGCCGTGTACTTTGGCCGTGAGGAATGGGTACATAGGGCGTGTAGGCTAGTCGATAATGATGGGTGTAAAAACTGACTACAGACTATGTAGTGGGTATTTACACGCTGTGTAGTTAGTCAGTAGGCAAATAGTAAGGTGGTGACTAGTTTGGCGACAATACACGCCATGTACTCAGAAAGACATGCTGTGTAGTATGTTTTTTCGCTTAAAATGTCCAATAGCCTCCCCTGTTCACAGGGAAGGCTTAGAATCAGAGAAGTTGGGAGAGAGGGCCAACACATCGAGAAGATCCTGATCGCACACCAGGAATCTGTTTCCTCCTTGGATGATCTCGTTGGAGTTGTACGGGTAAGCCTCTACTTCTCCTTAAGCCGTTCCTACCAATTCTTTCCCGAGGGAAAGTTATTTACATTTGAATGAGTTTTTCTTTCACCTCAGATCTTCATCGTTCATGGTCATTTCTTGAAGCTCCTTTCGCATATACTGATCAGTGGAGATCAAGTAATGTGGTCTATTGTTTATTTAAAACTGATGTGGTGAATTTGTGTACTGTTATGATACGTGCCCATGAATGGGGTGTCGTACGGCTGAGGCATTGAATAATTAAATACCTAGAATTGCTTAGGTAGTTTAATGAATATGTATAAATGTTGTTTGGGATCACTACTTGGATCTAGGACCACCCCAGGGGTGCGTTCTTCTATTTGTCCATTTGGCCAGGTTAACCGAGGGTATACCATAATATTTAGCATGCATAAAATTGCCTTGAGAGAAATTTTATATAATTTCTTGATTATCTGTTGGGCTCAGCCTGGTTATATAGTATGAGGGCAGTGTTTAATTTAGCCTGAGGGAAATGTTCTATTTCACATAAGGGAAACACTTCTTATGCCTGAGGTCAATGAATTCTGTGTCTGAGGGAGACACTTCATATGCCTGAGGGCAATATCTGTTATGCTCGTTGGAAGATTCCTGTAGGTTTAGATTCTCTTTACCTGAAGGTAAGGGTTTAAGTGCCTGATGACAGTGACTGTTCACTTATAAATACACTGTGGTATTTTAATGTTATTGAATGATTAAATTAATATTATAATTGAAATATAACTGGTAAGTTAGTTGCTTTTGAGTACTGCTTAGTTTATTGCATTCACTACAGCACACTGCTATTGCACATTTACACTAACAGTTGGGCACAGATCTGTGGTGGGTGCTTACTGGGATTCATTTCTCACACCTTGTTTGGTGTCATTTCATCAGCCCCAAATAGATTACATTTCTAAAGGTATGGATAAGGTCAAGGGTCCCTATACAGGTATTTGATTGTTGCTGAGGAGTAGGGGAGCATGGGACTGAACATAGGCTCACGAGGCTGCCAGCTATTCTGTTTTGTTCTATTGTACCTGTAGTTTCTATTTTATTTTATTGTATTGTAATGTTGTGTAACATTTTTTGGCTGTTTTCATAGAACTAGAGACTTGTTTCATAATTATCTACATAACAATTTGTTATCTTTTACTGCATTTGTTCATTTTAAATGTGTGTGGTTTATTGCATTCACTTTTATTGTATGATTTATCTTGTATTCCACTGTGCTACACTTTGAAAAATGTGGGCATAGATTCCCCACTATCAGACCTGGGCCCTCGCTGCTAGTCGACAGCCTCTGGTGTTTGGGGAAATGCATCTGAGGTAATGTGGCGAACTGGGTTTGGGCCACCTGTGGAGTGGTACTCGGATCTGGGACATTACAAAGTGGTATCAAAGGAGTTCTCTTTGAATTACTATTTTTATCCTCAGTCAGTATAGGACAAAAATGGTAGTTGGTAATAAGATATGTCTGGGAGTAGCTAACCCATGTATAGAGAAAATCCAATGTACCACGTATTGAAATTTTATTGATTTTTCAATTTACAGTTAATCTGATTTTCACTTTTGGGTGACACAATTGTGGTGTGTTGTTATATTTTTATACTGGGTTCTAATTAGTTGCAACCCAATTAGATGAGGGTGTTTCATCTCATGCATCATTTATGCACATGCTAGAAATCACATGCCATGCATAGTTCCTTTCCATGTAAGTGCATTAGAAATTGTATGCTGTTGTGATAGTCCCTGTGCTAGAAAAGCATGTTATTGTGATAGCTGTTGTGATAAATACCTGCTATGTGGTAGGGTAGTTTTGTGTGAGTCTGTTAATAAAATGGATGCCAAAATTTGGTTTTTGGGGACTATGGGACATCATTGACTGAAATTTGGTGGATCATGGACTTATTTACCTTGTTATAACACATATAAGATGCCAAGCTTTGATATGCGGGGAGTATGGGCCCTCACATGTTGGAATTTGGCACTTAGGTGTTGTTTTTAGTGTTTTATCTGGGCTCCATAGTAGTTTTTGAGACATAATATTAGGAAAAACTAGCATACACGCTGTCTAGTTCTTTGGACTCACACCATGTGTTCTACTGTTCTAGAAGAAAATAAATTTTTTTGAGTACACGCTGTGTTCCCTCGGTACATGCCGTGTAGTCTCTTCCCATGTCATGGACCATGTGGGCGGGGACACAGGGTAGGGTAAAGGCTTGGGAAAAAAATTCCATGTACCAAATGTAAATTCCGTGTAGTGTTGACCCGGAGTCTGACCGTGTAACTAACAACACGGATGGAGGAGACCTTGAGACATACACGTCGTGTCCACCTTGGAACACACCGTGCAGTCTGGCCTGGGGACCTAGTCGTGTATCTAACAAACACAGGTCAATGTTACCTCTTCTTGAACACGCCGTGCACCCGAGGGACACACTGTGTAGTACTTACCGATGGGAGACCATGTGGACTTAGCTGTGTGGCTGGGAAACGAGGTAGTGTACACACCGTGTGCGGTTGTCACACGCCGTGTAGTGTTGGCCGAGTAGCTGGTTGTGTCACGAATGACACGGGCAGATGGAAATTAAACCATACACACCGTGTAGATGCCATACATGCCGTGTATTATTTCTCAAAGTGATCCATGTGTCTTAGTCATGTAGAAGGACTCAAGAAGGGAAGAAGGATTCAAGTACACGCCATGTATTTAGAAGCCACACAGTGTGTTTGGGGTGTTACACGACCAGTTTTAGCTGGGGTACATGACCATGTGAATGGCACGTGGGAACACGCTATATAGTTTTATACACGTCGTGTAGTCAAGTTTTTTCAATTTTGAAAACTTTCCTTCTCCAATTTCTTATTTTTTGTCCTTGATAATCTTGATCAAAAGAGTGGGATTTACCGTGTAGAGTCATGCCGCTGAGACGACCACTAGTTGTTTGCCAGGAGAGCGGTGATGATTATACTCCTAAAATGGTACGCTATGGGCTACCAATGGATCATCCAGTAGTGCTAGATGCAGTGCCATCCATAATACCGAACATAGGTGTGGAACCTCAGTTCCGTGAAGGCTTTATACAGTTCATGCAGACCTTTTAGGGAGCACCGCCAGCTGCCACATCTATGGCTGAACTAACTCATATATTCCAACAGTAGAATCCAGCTATGTTTTTAGGGGATGGCGCCCCATAGGCTATGGATTCATGTCTAGGGTCTATGAAGACTATTTTCGAGCATCTTGAGATGCCTCCAGGGTAGAGGGTCAAGCTCGTGACGTATATGCTGCGTGATTCTGCCAAGAGGTGGTGGGATGTAGCCACATAGTCAAGGTATCATAGAGACATGGTGTGTGGAGACTTTCAGACACCATTCAATGAATTCTTATTCCCAGAGACACTGAGGGAAGATAGAGCTCTAGAGTTCATGAATCTGCTGCAGGGCGCTATGTCGGTGATGGATTATTCTACTCGTTTCACCGAGCTTCTGCGTTTTGCACCCGTTCTGGTGGGTGATGAGACGTTGTGGGATAAACTCTTTGAGGATGGTCTTCGATATGACATCCATGCACTGGTGAATGTTTTTAGGTTGCCCAATATACATGATATTGTGAACCTGGCATAGATTACTGAGCGGAATCTGCGAGAAGCTAGTGGGGTGGGCTAGGGAGGTTCATCACCAGTTTCGGGTACTATTTATACTAGTGAGAGGAAGAGATAGATGGACTTCTCTCACAGTGGCAGTACCAGCCAGAAGAATGCTTTAGGTGGACAGGTTATGTGCTACCAATGTGTTAAGGAGGGTCACAAGAGACTGCAGTGTCCCCATGACCCAGTGGAATGCCGAGCTTGCGGCAGGATGGGGCATCTACAGGGCTTTTGCAGGGCATTTCTACTAGTGACTAGTGAGAGGGGTTCTGTGCAGACTCTTCATGTAGGATCTAGACCAACAGCTTCATACCAGTCGGTAAATTGGAATATGTCTGGGCGTGCAGGTAGGGATGGTGGTTGTGGTCATGGTAGCCAGACACCAGGATCTTAGAGGTAGCCGGTCAGGATAGCTCAGGGTATCTAGGTTGTGTCGCAGGGCTGCGACAATGGGTAGACATATGTAGTGCAACAGACCCAACAGGAGTAGGATCCCAGACCATCTACTATTAGAGGTACTATTCTAGTAGCTTCTGTTTTATCTTCAATACTTTATGATATGGGTACTACACATAGCTCCATATATGTACCCATTGTGGAGAGCCTTGGGATCTGTGTTTCTTTTTGATATAATTTTATGATGCTAGACACTCCGTTGGGGACTAGAACGGCTGGTGTTCATCTGTTCAAGGAGTACCCCTCGAGGTTTGTGGGTGTCATTTTCTATGGGACCTCTATTTCATGGAGATTACGAGGTAGGATGTCATTATCAGGATAGACGGGTTGGTTCCCTTTCGAGCCTTTATAGAATTCTATTGTCGCATGGTGTGTTTTATGTCACTAGAGGGAAGAGAGTTTCAATACAAGTGAAAATGGAATGTTTTTGGTGAGTTGAGCTGGACTAGAGCATTTTGGGTGAGGTGGAGTACAACCCAGATTGCAAGATTATATCTGGATGATCAGGGAACTTGTCAGAAGGATTTTTTTCCAATCATTGATCTTTTTAGGGATGTTTCCCCAGATGACTTTTCGGGTCTACCTCAGGAGCATGAGGTGGACTTCTCTTTTGATCTTGTTCCAGGAGTAGCGTTGTTGTCCATTCCTTCTTATAGGATGGCTACACCTGAGTTGCAGGAGCTCAAGAGGTAGTTAGAGGAGTTATAGAGAAAGGGTTTTATCCGACCCAATACTTCTCCTTGGGGTTTTCCAGTCATGTTTTCTAAGATGGTAGACGGTACCCTCAGAATCTGTGTGGATTATCGGAAGTTGAACCAGTTAATAGTTAAGAACCAATTTCCCTTACCGAGGATTGATGTTCGTTTTGATCAACTTTGAGGTGCACGAGTGTTCTCGAAGATTGACTTGAGATCTGGATATCATCAGTTATGCTTTAGACCATCATATATACTACTTAAAGCTTTTTGGAGTAGATATGGTCTATATTAATACTTTGTTATGCCGTTCAGACTCATGAAGGATCCAGTAGTTTTCATGGCTCTAATGAATCGTGTGTTCCATCCTTATCTGGATTCCTTTGTGGTAGTATTCGTGGACGACATCTTGGTGTACTCTCACACTCGACGCGACCATTCCACCCATCTTGAGATCCTTTTGAGTACACTAAGAGAGAATAAGCTATATGCTAAGATCTCAAAGTGCCACTTTTGGATGGATCAGATTCACATCTTAGGTCATATCATCTCAAAGGAAGGAGTTGCAGTAGACCCAGAGAAGGTGAGAGTAGTAGTTTCTTGGGAGCAGCCTAAGAATGTGTTTGAGATATAATGTTTTATAGGGCTGGATGGTTACTACAGATGCTTCATATAGGACTTCTCTCACTTAGCAGCACCGTTGATGGGTTTGACCAAGAAGGGTGTCAAGTTCATTTGGTCAGAAGCTTGTGAGATGACCTTTGAGGACCTAAAAGAAAGGTTGACATCAACACCAGTCCTAATGCTTCCATAGCTAGGGAAGAATTATACAGATTACTATGATGCATCAGGTATTGGGATGGGAGCTGTGTTGATGCCGGGAGACCGAGTTGTTGTGTATGGGTCTCAGTATTTGAGGCCACATGAGAGGAATTACCTGACGCATGACCTCTAGTTGGCTGAAGTTGTTCATGCATTACACTGTTGGAGACACTATCTCTTGGGAGAGCATTTTGTGGGTTTCAACGACCAAAAAAGTATCAAGTATATCTTTACATAGCATGACGTGAATCTGAGGCATCGAAGGTGGGTCGAATACCTTCAGTCCTTTGATTTTGAGCTTGCTTATACACCTGGTAAGGGTAATGCAGTAGCTGATGCACTGAGCAGCAAGACTCATACATAGGCGGTTCATGAAGCCAGTGGTGAATATCAGCTTATGGATTTGTTCTCTAAGATTCATTTGGAGGGGAATGAATGTAAATATAAAACCTATCATTCATCATTAGCTGTGACTTCTACCCTCATGGATAGAGTGAGGATGAGATAGCTATCTGATTTAGAAGGCCTAGTTCTATGGGAGTCAGTGGCAAATGAGGACCCTCCTCCTAGGTTGACGGTAAGAGATGATGAGGTACTACATTTCTATGTACGAGTATGGGTTCTAGGGGATATATGTGAGGAGATGATGTGGGAGGTTCATGCTTCATATTGGGAAGTTCATCTTGGAGTTACCAAGATGTATCCTGACTTCAGACGCTAGTACTGGTGGTCGTGTATGAAGAGGGATGTAGCTGGTTTTGTTATGAGATGTTCCACCTATCAACAGGTGAAGGTAGTGCATCAGAGACCAGCTAGAATGTTACATCAGTTACCCATCCCAGAGTTGAAATGGGATGATGTTGCGATGGACTTCATGATTGGGTTTATGAGGTCACCTCGAGTCAATGATGCTATGTGGGTTGTTGTGGAAAAACTCACAAAGGTAGCTCACTTTTTTCCGATCAAGGAGACCTTTGGTGTTGAGGAGATCAGAAAGTTTTATATCTGAGATGATCTATTTATTAATGGGGTTCCTCATTCTCTCATTTCTGATTGGGACTCCTGTTTTATGTCTAGTTTCTGGAAGAGTTTTCAAAGGGCACTTGGTACAAAGGTGCTTATAAGCACAACTTACCACCCTCAGACTGATGGCTAGTCAGAGCGTACAATAAATGTGCTTGAGGACATGTTGTGTGCATGTGTCCTAGATTATGGTGGGTCTTGGGAGAAGCATATACCCCTAGTCGATTTTTCCTATAATAATTTTTTTTCAGGAAACTATTGAGATGGGACCTTATGATGATTTATATGGTAGCTCATGCTGGTCAACTTTGTGCTAGATAGAGGCAGGTGAGGTAGCTTTACTGGGACCACAGCTGGTGTAGGATTCTTCTAAGTAGGCCCAGTTTATTCAGAAGTAGATGGATACAGAAAATTCTCATCAGAAATCTTACGTTGATCGCCGCAGATGGCCCTTAGAGTTCGTGGTTAGGGATCAGGTTTTCTTGCGTGTTTCATCGAGGTTGGGACACATGCGGATTAGGAGACAGGGTAAACCTTCACCGAGGTATTTGGGGACATTTTAGATTCTGGAGAGAGTTGGTATGGTTTCCTATCGATTGCAGTTACCACATCTGTACCGGCCCATGAACGCCATCTTCCATATTTCTTAGTTGTGTCATAATCATTAAGACATGTATCACGTCTTTTAGCCCAAGGAGGTTGAGCATCAGATCAATTCATCCTTTGAGGAGCGTCTGATTCATATCGTGGATAGGTTCATGATAGTTCTCCGAGGCCGATCAGTTCCTCTTGTACGGGTGCTATGTTAGCATGGTCGAGTGCAAGATGAAACCTGGGAGCGCGAGACCGATGTACGTGCTATGGGTCCAGAGTTATTCTGAGCATTATCTTCACCACCCATTGAAGGGAAATTTAGGGAAGAATTGCTTTAGGGGGGGGGGAGTTATTTAGAACATGGTTCTTATTCTTGAGGTATGAGTTTCTTCTTTTATCTTTTCCTTACGTTTTTTTGAGAAGATAAGGAAAATGGGAGAAAAACATAAATTTTGTGACTACACGCCGTGTACTTTTCCACACACCGTGTACTTTGGCCGTGTAGAAGGGGTACACAGGCCGTGTAGGCCGGTCGATGATGATTGGTGTAAAAACTGAATACATGCTGTGTAGTGGGTATTTACACGCCGTGTAGTCAGTCAGCAGGAAAACAGTATGGTAGTGGATAGCTAGGTGATAGTACATGTCATGTACTCAGGAAGACACACCTTGTAGTATGTTTGTTTTTCTTAAAATGAGAAGTATCATCTCCTGTTCACAGAAAAGGATTAGAACTGGAGGAGGAGTCGGGAGAGAGGGCTGATTATTCGAGGATCTCAGGATCACATGCTGGGAATCTATTTCCGCCTCAAAAGATCTTGTTGGAATCGTATGGGTAAGTCTCTCATTCTCCATAAGCTGTTCTTACTAATTCTTTCTCATGGGCAAGATATTTATGTTTAAATGAGTTTTTCTTTCACCTCTGATCTTCGTCCTTTGTGGTCGTTTTGTGAGGTGCCTTTCGTGTATACTAATCAGTGGAGATCAAGGTAGGTGGTTTAGTGTTTATTTCCAACTATTGTGGTGAATTTGTGTACCATTTTGATACATGCCCATGAATGGGTTGTCATATGACTAATGCCTTGCATAATTAAATACCTAGAATAGCTTTGGTAGTTTAATGAATACGTATAACTGTTGTTTGGGATCACTGCTTGGATCCAGGACCACCCCGTGGGTGCATTCCCCGGTTTAGCCATTTGGCCAGGTTACCTGAGGGTATACCGTAAAATTTAGCATGCTTTAAATTTCCTTGATAGGAATTTTATATAATTACTTGCATATCTGTTGGGCTCGGCCCGATTACTTTTCCTGAGTGCAGTGTTTAATTTAGCGTGAGGGAAATGTTCTATTTCTCCTGAAGGAAACACTTCATAGGACTGAGCACAATGAATTCTATGCCTGAGGGAGACAGTCTATACACTTGAGGGTAATATCTGTTATGCCCATGGGCCGATTCTTGTGGGTTTAGATTCTCTTTACCTAAGGGTAAGGGATTACGTTCCTGAGGACACTGACTATTTTTTTAGAAATACACTATGTTGTTTTCCTGCTATTTAATGTTGAAATGAATATTAAAATGGAAATATAACTGTTAATTTAGTTATTTTGATTACTGCATAGTTTATTGCATTTAATACTGCACACAGCTATTTCACATTTACACTAAGAATTGGGAACAGATCATTGGTGGGTGCCTACTGGGATTCACTTCTCTCACCCAGTTTTCAGTCATGTGTTTGGCCCCAAAAAGAATACATTTATATAGGTATGGATAAGGGAAAGGGTTCCTATATAGGTACTTGATTGTTGGTGAGGAGTAGGGGAGCTTGGGACCGAGCATAGGCTCATGATCCTACCAGTTGTTCTATTTTGTTCTGTTGTACCTGTGCTTTCTACTGTATTGTATTGTACTGTTTTGTAACATGTTCTGGCTGTTTTTTAGAACTAGAGACTTGTTGAATCATTATCTATATAATTGTTGGTTATATTTTACTACAGTTGTTCATTTTAATTGTGTATGGTTTATCGCATTCGATGTTTTTGTATGATTTATCTTGTATTCCGCTGCACGACACATTGAAAAATTAGGGCATAGTTTACCCACTATCTGACCTGGGCCCTCACTACTAGTCAGCAGCCTCTGGAGTTTGGGTAAATGTGCTTGAGGTCATGTGGCGAACCGGGTTTGGGGCCCCCACGGAGTGGTACCCAGATCTAGGACGTTACAAGTAATATAATTTAATTTATGGGTATTTATATTATCATTGGATGATCTTTCTTTCATGGGGTGTATGTTTTGTATATTACCAAATCATTAAGGGAATTTCACATTTCAATTTCCAGTCATTTGGATTTATGCAAAATTCATTGATTTCTTTTTCTCCAAGATTATGTGTGAAATCACTATTTATTTACTTATGTTGTAATTTCCACTCCCCTTTATGTGGATATACATTTGATACACATAATAATCCATTTATATATTCTCAATTCATCAATATGAACTTGATATGAGTAATTTTAACTCAATATCCATTTATTGAGTTAAACGTCCAATTCATTGCAGTTGTTTTTACAAGAATATGTGTGAATGTACTCTAATTGATTTACACCGAATATCGAGTAATATTGAGCGTATTAATATTTTTCAAATATAATTGTGTCATTGATTTATCTTGAACCTAAGGATATGGTCTTTATTAGAGATTTCATCTTAATTTACATTCCATTGAGTCTTCTTTGTTGTTATACACCAATTCACTTTTATATAGTGTATATAATGTACTTTGACATAGTGTATCATGAATCCATTTTTTTCATGTTATTGTAATGTTTTTATTACCTCAATTATTTGTATTCAAGTGTCTCTCTTTTGGTTAGGAAATATAACTAAAATTTCATTTAAAATGTTTTAAAGATTTATTATTCTAAATCATTCTCATTAATCTCAATGTTTTAAAAATGGTTTTAAGGATTTATTTATATGGACATTAATGTTTTAAAATTTAAATTCATTTTAAATGTTTTAAAGTTGTATGGGACAATTTTAATCAGTAATCTATTATAAACGGCTTCTTGATAAATAGTGATACTTTTAAATGTTTTCAAGAAAAAGGGGGATATTTCTATCAAAAAAAATTTATGATAATTTTCATCAATGTCAATATACTTAATTATTACCTATTGAGGTCGAACTATTATATTAAATCCTACCATATTGTATTGAATGTGTTATGTTTGACTTGGGATGTGACATTTTTATACCATTTAGGGTTTGTGGTTAAAATATCAATATTATATATGCTAGTTTTAATACGAATGTTCTTATTATGTTTCATCCTTTTCATATGAGGAATGCATTGGACATAGTAAGTGATAGGTGGGACCCACTATAGATCCTCGATGCATCAATAGGTCTCATGAGAAAAATTAGTGACTTGGCACAAGGTATTTACAAAATATTATTTGTAGTCTTGGAACAAGGCCTTGACTATGTGGTTATGAATGTCTGGAATCATGCATTCCATCATTATGAAAGTGGCTATTGAATTTTCATGTGACTATTCGACAAGTATAATATCCTTGTGAGTAATTAAATGGAATTATTTGATTTTATCATGGCCATATTATTCTTATGTTCATGATTAAAAGGCTTTTGTTTTTGTCTTATGCATTTCCTTAAATGTTTATTCTTAATTATGAAAGTTTCTTCTATATTATTATCCTTACTGAGAATCTGAGCTCACCCCTTTCAATGTGTTATTTTTTCTAGGATACGAAGAAGTATTTTATGACTAACCTATAGGGATAGTCTGAGGATATACGGGTGTGGTCTATGGTAACAATGTTTTCATAGTTTTACATTTTATAATGTAATGTAAACCTTATGAATGTATCTAGTACTTACAAGGCCACTAAACTATTTGGTGCTTTAAGACTTGATCATTTTTTATCATGCCAATGATACGTAATAATTAACCAACTCTCGACATCTAGGGTCGGGGCGTTACAGTTGGTATTAGAGAAAGTTTAATATAAACCTTGGAAACTAGATTTAGATAAACTCTGATTAGAACACATAGCCCTAAGATATAATTTGAGGATTAGTGTAGAATAACTTTTTAAAATTTTGGTATTGTAGTTATTTTTGGATTTTTCCAGGAAATAAATCCCAATCTGGATACGAGCTGGTAGAGGCAACTCTAGCACATATGTTACTAGGGGTAAACCCTGAAAACACCACTTTGATCTAGACACGAACGAGAACTGGTGCACGACAACAGGCCTTGCTGCTCTCTTGGTTACGACACTCCAGGGGTATATTCTTAGGATAATTTATAATATCATTACAAAAATCATTGATGGATTTTATTAAAATATGAGAATAAATAACATTGGTTAACCATAAGTTGTTTCAAATTGAAAATATGGTGTCATTATATTCTATATATGATTTTATGACTACTCTTACTCACATAGTGCTTTCTGGTTTTATTCAATGGATTGATTCCATGGAAGCCATAAAACATTGAGCATGATGTACAAGGTGGGAATGGTTGAGTAAATGAGTAAAAAAATGGAATTCTGATTGGCATAATAGATATCGTGTTATTTCCAAACCATTTTACCAAAAATATGATCAACAACATATATATTAACCAACACCCATACTGAAAAATGAAGATAATGGTGATGAATGATAAGAGCTCTAGTAGTGGAGACCATGGAGAAAAGAATCAGAAATTTACATCTTGCTAGAAATTTGGAAGGAGACACCCATGAATGTTTATTGATGGAACAAACAAATGCTTTACATGTTGGAAGGAATGACATAAAGTAAAGAATTGCTGAGGAAAAATTAAGAGTACTGTGGAAGAAAATAAAAATGGTCCCAATAATAAAGTTACTATCATTTTCTGTAATTGTAGGGGACCTCGCCATTACCTGATTGAATTCTCTATCCTATAGGACATTTTCTTGGTCAAAGAAGAAGCTATGTGGAAATAAAAGGTTGGAGAAATGTTTAAAAGTATTAGTGATCTTTGTTTATGGGATTACTTTGGAATAATTTTCACTTGTATTTGTAACCCAGAAGTTTGTCATGTGAAAATGATATTTGAGGAAGAATTATCATTTATCTTGTGGATATAGTTATAAATAACCATTTGGTTTTATATGATCATTTATTTTGAGGGAATTACATGTTATTATATTTTGGGATGAAAATGAAAGGTATGAGTAAAATTTGTGGTTAAATAATGATATTATTAGTTTGTGGAATTTATCTCGTCTTTACAATCATATAAATTATTGTATTTGAAAATTTATAACACACAAAACATGTCACAACCCGTCACGCCGGATAAAGCTATGGGAATCGAACCCACAACAAGAGTGTGATTGGTATTTATCGCCTACCACTCGACTACGTGAAGTTATTGGTTAGTGTGACCAATTATTTTTAGTTAAATGATTCTATTGATCAATAATTAGTTGATTTGGGATCTTATGTCTTATCAAATGGATATCCTTAGTAAAGGAAAATGATTTGCGGATTAAGTGATAAATGTTATTTTGGAAGACGTTCACTCTACTGGGAATAATATATTCCTAAAGATAAAAATATAACTATGGGATCTCATTTTTGGACTAATGTTGGATTTTTATCTCTTTTTATTGTATATTTATAGTGATTTTGGTTATTTATGGAAATAATTAACCTATAATAGAGAATATTTGATTAGGTTAATTACTTTTTAGCATGTGACTTTATGAGTAGTCTATGTCATTTAGAGATACAATTTAATGTGGATGACTAAATAATGCAATGTTTCTATGTTTCGGGTTTCAATAATAGTTAGGATTATATTGATGGATTTTAAGTACAATTTTTTATTGAATGTTATTTATTGAACTTTGTGTATTGTTGGATTAATTTTTGAAATTATGATTAGTGTTTCTTTATCTAAAGGAATATATTTTTTGGGGATCATCTAATCTTGTACTAATCATTTTGGTTTTGGTTATTCTATAAAGACAAGGTAAATATATAATTTATCCTTAGTAGATCATGTGATTCTCTAGAAGTTGATTCTACCTCTTTCAGTGTGACAAAGTCATATTGAATACCAATCTTTTAAAAAAACGATTTAGTGGTAAAAATTTATTAATGAATGAAACTCTACATAAAAAGTAAGTATATCTCTATATATTCTTAGTCAATATCATAAATAAATTATTCATCTTTATGAAATGAATCTTAAAACAAAAAAACAATGTCCGTTAACTTTTTTTTGGAAGCTAATGACTCTTTGTCCCATTACAAATTTGTGGTTTTCTTTTTGTTAACATTCTCATGATCATGTTTTATATCCCTCTCCATCAGAACATGACACATAGATTCTTTTACATATCCATGTTTTTCAACATGGTATCCTACTATGGGTTACCTCACGTGACATTTGTACTTCTCTTTCTTACATTTAATTTGATAGTTTTATTGACTTTTTTTTTCAGATGTGGAACTTTCAAATATGTTCCGAAGATAAAAATTAAAAATTGAGATGATGAAATTTTAAAAAGGGGGATGCATGTAACACCCCAATCCTCCATTTTACGTTTCCCTTTGAATAATGTAATAGCTTGCATTTTACGCAACTTCGAGATTCCAACACACCGCAACCAATAAATCTAGCCTTTATGAATAGTAATAGAAACATTTTGAAATATTATAAAGTCTACCTTTCAAAATGGACTTCATTTTCGGATTGGGAATATCTAAATTACATTAGGGTCAATTTTTGGTATTTTTTTTGAAAACATTGAATTTTAAATGAATAGTGAAAAACACTGAGTTATAGTTTAAAACCGAATTTTTATTAAAATATATATTTATTTTATTTAAATTTATTTTAGGTCAAAATAGATACATAATACCTATATACGATCAATGTAATCCATTGGAGTTAGATTATAATAATTTTAGATATATAAAAAGTTTATTGGACTTTTCACCGCCTCTTACCCACCTCTAAGGAGAATTTTCAAATTCACATAATACTTAATTTTACCGCTTTTATGAGTTGAATTTAAATAATTTGAGACACACAGTTGATATTAGTAAGTAAAATGTGGTTCAATAAGATAAAAAAATTTGGTGAATAATAACGTTTTACTTTTACTAAGCACGGTTAAAAGTAAATATGGAAATTAAGGGTAAAAATTATATTATTATTACCATAAAACATGTCCTAATTCTATTTGATAAGTATAATTCAAACAAAAAAACATAGTAATAAATTATTATCCTTTATGTCCACTTGGATTATATTAGGACACTCATTATTATTTTATTTAAAGAAGAGTTAAAAGAGTAAAAATAAAAGTTTAATAAATAAAACATTTTTAATATAAAGTTATACATAAGATAAATTAGACTATAAATATTAATTATAAATATAAAAATATTTTCTACATAAGGGTGTTTTATTAATATTTTTTATGCATTAAATTTTTTAATTTATTTATTACATAATGATGATGCTGCAATTAACTAATTAATAAAACATTAAAATAATTGATATTATGAATATACAAATAAATGTAATTTGAGACTATTTATGAATTAGACAAATTTCCTAGGTTAATATAACATTTTAGGGTTGTTTATATGAATTTTTTTCGAATTAATAATGTTGTTATGATTTTAGAAAAAACAAAATACCAAATAGTGTCAAAATTGACATAAAAGAGTTTTTTAAAACAAATATTATATTAGTAATTGGTATTTTATTCCAAAAAATATATGGATCATCCAAAAGACTAATATAATGATAGGTGTATCACTAATTAACCACTTGGGTTTCTCTGGAATGTATATAGTATTTTTATTAACCATATAATATAAAAATAGAAAGAGACATGGTAAATGTCAAACTATTTAACTAAGAGTTTATCTAAATGATAACATTAATATAGTTACCCAAACCTATATAAAACCTATTGGTTGAGTTGTTTTAGAACCATACCCACCTTATCCATTAAATAATCTATTTTGGAGCCATTATAAAGAAAAAATTATTTTACTATAATATAATATTTCAAGCTTTTCCTAAGGTGACCCTCACCCCTCTTATAAAAGGCCAACTCCCCTTCTCACTAATTCACACCTTTAAAGCCATTTAGATCAGCCAACCCATACAAAAATATCCTCTCAACTATCCCAAATCCATCCTAGAGTCCTTCCATTAGTCAGAATTTGAAAATATGTACCCTATTTGATCAAATCAAAAGGAAGAACCTGAAGAAGAGGAAAATATTTCATCACCTCTTCCAAGTAAATTTCTTCATCCACTTCCTTTTTCTTTGTTGTATCTATTATAAAATAATAAATCTAGTATCTTCTATATACTGTGATTTATTATAAATATGGTACAACCATCTTCATTATTTTATCCATCCTTTGAACGAAATGTCACCACACGTGTGTACATACGTCTTTCCATGTCGACGCCATGGTGTAATTGTTATTCAATACATTATTATTTTGATGGGTTTAATAATGATATGTAATTCATGTAAATAATAAATAAAACACGATAATTATTCTTTATATAATATATAACATCCAATTATATATTATTTTAATATCAAAATAATGATATTGTCGCTCATGCGTACGTACGGACTACCATCTCCTCGAACGCGATGAGATTCATTCCCCATCATATCCATTCAAGACTAATTTTCATTATATGATTAAAAATAATGATTAAAGACATGATATAATTCTGTATATGAATAATATACATTCCATCCATAACAAATATGACTCACAAGACAAAGAATTTAAAGGAAAATGAATCTGTTAACACCTGAAACAATGATAATAATACGATATTATTAACAAATCAATGTTAAAATATGATATATGATATCATATTAATGTATATGATTCTTGTATAATTTAAAAACAATTATTTCACCATTATAAAAAATATTAACCTACCCCCGACCATGGAAAAGTACAAGGTAAGGGGTTTTCATCTCACTTTTAATCTCATGAGATTTATGCTATATTTTCCACCATTACTTTTTGTGCGGTGTATGTACTGCCCATGATTGTATGGTTTTCAGAATATACATTAATTAATGGGTATTTATATCATCATTTTATGATCCTTCATTCAAGGGGTTTATGTTTTGTATGTTACTAAATCGATAAGGGAATTTCAAATTTTAATTTCCACTCATTCGATTTTATGCAAACTTCATTGATTACTTTACTTCAAGATTATCTGTGAAATTACTGTTTATTTACTTATGTTGTAATTTCCACTCCCCTTTATGTGGATATACTTTTCATTCACATAATAAATCCATTGATAAATTCTTAAGTCATTGATATGAACTTAATAAGACTAATTTTAACTCAATCTCTATTTATTGAGTTAAACATCCAATTCATTGGTGTTTTTTACAAGAATATGTGTGAAAGTACTCTGATTGATTTACACTGAATATCCAATAATATTGAGTGTATTTATATTTTTCCCACATAATTGTGTCTTTTATTTATCATAATCCTAAGTATATGGTCTTTATAGGATATTTATTCTCAATTTATATTCTACTGAGTCTTCTTTGTTGTTATATGCCAATTCACTTTTATTTGGTGTATATAAGGTACTTTGACATAGTATATCATTGTAGACGTCGGAAAAGTCCGTTGTTCCCAAATGAAGCTCCGGATGCAGGAAGCGAGGTCATATTTGGAGTCAGAAGCGCGTTTCAGAAGGACCAGAAGGCTTGCGCGGAATTTCGGAGGCCCGCGCGCAATGTTTGAGTGCCGCGCGCAAACCTCCCGGGATGCGCGCAATGCGCTGGGCCGGCGCGCAATTTTGCGCACCCATGGCCCGCGCGACTCCTTTACGCGCCGGGCCCGATTCCGCGCCCGCGATGGAATTTGCGTGCCCCCCGATCCGGATTCTGCGCCCGGGGTTGCCTATAAATATAAGGCGACCCCCGACGTTTTGAAGGTTGCCAGAATTCGAAAGGTCTCCCGTGCGCGCAATCCAACCCCTTCCGCGCGCAATGCAGATCTTCAGGTAACCTCTTTTCTTTCGCGCAAGAAAGCCCAGGGGTTTGCCTTCGCGCGCAATCCCTTTGGCTCCTGTCCTTTGAATAAATTTTCACCCTAAGGCCTTCGCGCGCAAAAGAAGCCTCTTGCGCGCAATTTCCCCCCGGGGTGTGCGCAATCCAGCCCGATTGCGCGCACCCCACCCCTTTTCAAGTGGCCATTCATTAAAAGAATGAGCTGTTGCCCCCGCGCGCTATCTGAAGCCCGGTGTGCGCAATCCCTATCTTCCGCGCGCAAAGCTCTGGCCCATTTGCGCGCCAGCCCACCTCATTTGCGCGCCGACCCGCGGTTTTGCACGCCAAGCTCTTCTTTTGCGCGCAAACCGCCAGGGTCGCTCCCTTTGACCCCTTGAGGGTACCCATCTGCGTGGCACCCGATGATCTTCATCGCAGGTGCCCGCACCGTACGTTGTCTTCCCGTGAGGCCTTCCAGGCTTGCGCGAAGTGACACAGACCCATTAGACGGCAACATACGTCCCGCACGACGTTAAACTGCACACGTCCAAGATGCAAGACGTTAAACTGCCTAGCATATCGTCCGAGCTACAAGACGTTAAACTGTTCAGCGTTCGTCCCGCATGACGTTAAACTGCACACTCGTCCCACATGACGTTAAACTGCATCCGTCCAACATGACGTTAAACTGTACTACGTCCAAGCTGCACGGCGCTAAACTGCCTAGCCCCCATCGTCCGTGCTGCAAGACGTTAAACTGCCAAGCATCTTCGTCTTCAACACACGACGTTAAACTGTACTTCGTCCGGCAAGACGTTAAACCGTCCGCTTCGTCCTCGACACACGACGTTAAACTGTACTTCGTCCGGCAAGACGTTAAACCGACCGCCTCACCCGATCCCGTGCCCCACACGCTGGGTCCCCCCTGGTTTGGATGTGGCCCCCACCCGCTCGTCTCTGCAGGGATGTCGGGATTGCCCTTCTTTAGGGACGATTTAATTGGAGCGGCCTTTCCCCATGGGGGTAGGGTATTACAAACCCCTAATTCCTTGTGGGGGGCTGCACATGTGTATCTCCATTGCGCTTGCCCACTGCCGAAGCCAGTAGAGGGTGTGACTGGGATCGAGGTTCCTCCTACTTTCGGCCCAAGTCCCTCTCCAACTGAGTTTTTCCGCACTCGGGCTGCCTCAGTGCGTAAGTCCTGACAGAATGAACTACGTGGACTTTGATCCCTATCTCCTAAACAGGGTACGTAGGAAGCCTCCCTGAGGTTCAAGCCCACCACCTGGTCGTCCCGGTCGTATTTATGTCGGTTCGTCCATCAGTGGACCCCCCTTGGGTTCACACTTGCGTCGATTCACCTATGAATCCGCCCATGTGGGAGACTGCACGTGTGTATCTCCATTGTGCTTCCCCACTGCCTTTTTCTATTTCTCCTTCCATCGTCCAGCATGACATGAAACTGTGATCCACCCGGCCGTTCCACCCCCCTCTGTGCGAGGTGGTTCGGTTCGATCCTCCGCCTGGCGGCCTCGGCCTCTCCGTGAGTCGGCTTGCCAACGTCTAGCATGACGTTAAACTGTATATCCGAACTACTTTGACTTTGATCCGTGCTAACGCGCGGTACGTAGGAAGCCCCTACGGGGTCCAAGCTCTTCATTCCATCATCCATCCTGATCCTTACCTGGGCTGCCACATCCCGGTGGGGGTCATGCCACTTCACTCCACTCCACATCACATGGGAAGCCGCCCATGTGCTGGCCCCAGCGTCGGAGGTTCCCCGCAAGGGGTTCTGTCATCTGATCCACTCCTCGTGTTGATCGGTCCGATGCCTTCCCCGCTGGACGTTAAACTCGCGGCATACCCCGTGTTAAACATGGGAAGATGAGGAAAACCTCAGGTGACACGGTTCCCCGCACCCAGTGCGGGATGCCTCAGGCCATCATGCCTTCGAGAAGCCCTATTAGGGACGGAAGGTAGACATGCAGAGCCGCAGTGTTACGACACGCCTCCAGCACCCAGAGCCACCCGGTCTCCTCACCGCAGGTTGCTGCCCCGACCAGACTCCTTGGAGCGTCCGGGCAGAAGCAGCGTAATTAACCGGTGTCCATGAAGATATGGCGCCGGGAACGAGATTCACGAGAATGTCTTAAATCTATGAGGCAGACCCGGATTAGGCAACGAGTTCCGAGGAGACGTCCAAGGAAAGAGGAGCTGACATCCCATCATCCCGGTTTCGATCAAGGAGCAGACGCCCCTGAATAAGGGACGGATGCCGCCCGCCTTTGGAAAGCGGGACCGCGGGACCACAAGCCGCGCGTGCCCATCCCCTCGGGTTGACGGGTGCACGCGTGAATGCGTCCTGGCGGAACAGCGTCGGAACAGAAACCCGACGCACATCCGCACCGAAACAGAAAAATGGTGAACCCGACGTGAATCTCTTCTCCTCGATACGAAGACCGATGGCTTTCAGAGGTGTTGGAAGACCGGCATGTTGCCCGGCCAAGCATTCAGTTTTTACCCGCCAGGGGCTGGGGAAGGGAAATCGGGCACTCCTTTTCGCGACGTCGATGGCCTGGGTCCCCCCCACAGAAGGCGTCGTGGCACTAATGGCTGGTTGTCGATTCCTTTTCCTGTCAGTGTTAATGGGTTTTTCTCCCTGCTTTCAGGAATCAAGTCGCCCAATCCAGTGCCCGATCGCCACCCGCCCACTGGCGCAGGGGTAGGGGAAACACCGACGCGACTACTCCGCGCGGTCCCGCCCGTTCCACAGCCGTCCCAGCAGCCGCAATTGCGGGACAACCACGCCCTCTCTCCCCCTCGGAGGTCATCCAGAGAAGGGTGATCAACAACATGGTGCGGAGATATGAGGAAGAGGGAGTCATCCCCACCAGGGACATGGCTCGCTTAGACCTTGAGGAGGCTGCACCTCGCCACCACCGCCGCCCCCGAGGGCCGCGCAGGGAGGCACCGCTGCCTACCTCGACGTCCAACCGCTTCGGGAGCTTATCCCCGGAGTGCTCTGACAGTTCCCTTCCCTATGCGGATGATGTGGAAGATGTCCGGGATCACCCTATCCAGGATTCGCTCCAGGGATCCACGGTAAGGGCTCCCGCCAGGCCACAGCGACACCGCCGCCAGGCCTCTCAAGTCGAAGAGCAGGCTCTCCACCTGCCGGCGCCGCTCATCCCGACTCGTCTGTCTCGACGCCCATGTCGGGCGCGAGCGGAAGAGGATGCCCACCTTGGGGCCCTAGCAACAGCGGCCGCATTGGCCCAAGCCACTGTTGGTTCCAGTCGCCAGGCCCCTGCGCATCCTGAGCAGGGGAACTTCTATGCCCGACCTGGATCGAGGCCCCGACCGCCCCAAAGGCAGGTTGGGTCGACTCTCCCGGTTGTTGGTACAGGCAGTAGCCACCGTGGACCACCTCACGGTAGTGCTATTCACCAGCAGGGTCTACTCCATGTGGCTGATCCAGGAGGCACGGGTCATCCCACCTTCCGATCCCGGCCCGGAGGCCTGCCCAGAATCATCTCTCCCCGCGTCCCCTTTGATATCTGTCCCGGTGCCCCTCGCACCTTGGTTTCCAGTCCTCTTGGCCCCAGCACCAGTGCGGCCGGAGGACGCCAGAACAGAGACCAGCCATGCCCCGAAGAACCACCCAGGGGCAGGAAGGCGAGGCGTCGATGCCGAGGGAAGAATGTTACGGAATTCCGGACAGAGATCTGACTGGTTCGCTTCTCTGATCCATAGGCGGAGTATGATTCGGCGACAGAGCCCTCCCCCCAATCCCGCCAGTCAAGGGCAGGGGTAGGGATGCGGCACGTCAGCCTCGTACTTCCCGAGAGAGAGATCGATACGATCCCCGCTTCTCTCCGAAGGTATATCCGGAGTAGAGAGGGCCTGGTAGACCCCCAAGGATCAAGCTTGCGGTTGGTACCGGCCCCTCCGGAAGCGCCTTCCGCCTCGATCGGAGAAGCCAGAGACTTTTTCTGGGGACCGACGGTTGAGCCACGATCTAGTGCACCCTCGGCGAGCACCGACGCTACGGTAGGATGCTCGCTCGCCGGCCCGTCCTATCGTGATGTGGTATCTGGGGCACCGCCACCCTCAGAGGGCGGCCCGGGATATGGAGGCCAATCGGCCTGTTCGCCGTATTCACCGCCGGCCAGCCCGTCGGCCCGGCGGCCCGCCTCGGCACTACTGCCGGTTCTCCGTCCATTCCCAGCCGTTGAAGAGGACCAAGGAGACCTGGGTCCCGAGTTTGAGTCGTGGAGCTTCTGGACCGTCCTTGTAGAGGTCCACTTCCCTGAGAAGTTTTGGCCAGTCGCAGGACCAGACTTTGATGCACCCGAATCGCTCACCCCGGATGAGTTTGAATGCTTCCGCCGAACTCTCCGGGAGACTCACTCCCGTCTTCACCGCCTACAAATGCCATATCCCGGGAGTCAAGCGCACCTGGAGGATATTGGTGAGTAGTGCCGTCACATTGACCTGGCCACGCTCCCCGCAGTTCGGCACCCCGGGTCATTTTGGCACCACGAGGCCCTCCAACAACGATGCACGAGTGTTTTCAAGTACTCCGCACTGTTATCGAGGAAGCCACCCCCCACGTGTATATCCGTGGATGGGGGCAGTATGCTGCCCTATGCTTCAGTGCGATTCGCCGACAGCCCGATTCACTGGGTGGCCCTGAGGGTACATCCCCAGGGACAGAAACGGTCAATATGGCTGACCTGTCGGGAGAGGGGAACGACTTGGAACTTCTCGACGGAGGCTCTCCCCCCGAAGACAAGCCGTCGTTGGATCCATCGATGAGAGTGACTCGTCACCAGAGGAACCTCCTGGGGCTCCCCGCGCCCACTGAAGCACTGACGTTGAGCCGAAACGTCAGCAAAGGTAAAGAGCATAGCGAGGCTATAAGGCCCGCCGACCCATCTGCCTCCATGAAGAGGGCAGAGGAGGATCCCGAGAAGGCTACGCTACGTCAGCTGCTCGCCGAACAGAAGAAGCTGGTTGACCAGCACCTCGCCGAGCGCGCTGCAGAACGGCGGCCTGACTACGGTGATCCTAGGCCAGGGCAGCAGGGACAGGAACAGCCACTCCTCGATGAGACTCTCCTGGGAAACCGCGATTACGCCGTGTTCGCCGACAGGAGAGAGGCCATTGCCTACGGCAAGAGGGCGCGGTATGTTTCACCACACCCTCCCGAGCGGCGTGACTACCTGAGAGACCCCGCTCGGATTCCTCCCGCTGCCCCAAGGGCCGCTCCGCCCGCCATCCCACGAGCTGCCGAGTTCGACGACCCGGTCGACGACCCGATTGAAGGGCCATGAAATGCGCTTGTGGTTAGAGATCCTCGCCAGGACTGGAACCCATGCCCGGACGATCCGATGGCGGCACTCATTGCCCGCTTGGAAGCCTTGGAGACTCGGCAGGTGGCGATCCCACCGGATGGCAAGCCATACCCAGCATGGGTGT
Organism: Viscum album; assembly: GCA_963277665.1. Classification (NCBI taxonomy): domain Eukaryota; kingdom Viridiplantae; phylum Streptophyta; class Magnoliopsida; order Santalales; family Viscaceae; genus Viscum; species Viscum album. Next base: position 278,565,939 of record OY728126.1, read on the forward strand.
ATGACATGCCGGCACCTCCGGGATTCGGGAATCCCACTTTTTCCCCCTTCAACGGGACTGGAGATCCGCCACAACATTTGGCTTATTTCAACTCGAGGTGCGGGCCTATGTTGGGGACTCCGGCGCAGCAGGAGGCCGCTAAGCTTCGCTGCTTTGTTCAGACACTGGAAGGGCCAGCATTTGTCTGGTACAGCCAGCTCCCCGTCGGGTCGGTGACCAGCTGGGAGGACCTCCGTAGACAGTTCCTCTACCAGTTCAGTTCCACGACCCGGAAGACGAGTATCGCAGACCTCTTCAAGTGCAAGCAGAGGCCTGATGAGCGAGTCGCGGACTTTGTCACCCGATGGAAGGGTCTCACGTATTCCCTTGACATGCCATTGACTCAGGAGCAGTTGCTGACAATGTGCGTTGGGAACGTCAAGACCGAGCTGGTCCCTTCCCTGATCACTCAGAATTACCCCGGAGGGTTCAGGGACTTCTTAGACAAAGCTCAGCGTCTTGAGGAAGACTTGCAACAGGCCAGCCAGGCACACCCGCTGCCTCCTATGATTCCTGCAAGGAGAGTCAGCAGGGCTGAGCCCGCTGCTGTTGCCCAGATAGAGGCCCCCAGGCCGTTGGAGATGCTGCCGGTGAGGCCAGCTCCACAGCCTCACAGGAATCCGCCTCCATGGGCCCAGTTCCCGGCCCAGCAGCGGCAGCCCCAGAACCGGCCGGCCCCTCCGCGTAATGTACCGCCGCAACCCAGGCAAGATAATCAGGGTCCACCTCCTCGGCAGGCCCCTCCAGCCCCTCGTCAAGACCATGCTCCCAGGGGCCCGCGATACCCGACCTACTCATTTCACGAGGATCAGGTCCCCGGTTATTTCCGGAGCGCCCTGGAGCAGAGGATTGTGCGACTGCCTGAGTGTTGGAGGCCGGAGGAGGCACATCTTACGGATAACCCCCGCTATTGCTCTTACCATCGGGCACTGGGGCACACCATTCAGCGGTGCTATGTGTTTAAAGATTTGCTCCAAGACCAGATTAACAACAATGTAATCAGGTTGGGCCCAGCTCTAGCACAAGTGGCAGGCGTGTTCGTGGGATCAGATGACGATAGTGGCAACGAGGACGAATGGCAGCTGGTCTCCGACCGCGGATCCCAGAAGTATAATAACTGGATGGCCCGCAAGACGATCATTCGCGCCCATGGAATCATCCGTGCGCGCTTGAATCAGCCTGAGCCCCCAGAATCTGTGGGTGCTGCTTCGGCATCATCATCCCATCATGCCTCTTCCGAGAAGAGCAAACGGCGGCGGCGCAAGAAGGAAGAGCGCGCCCCTCCAGTTCCGCCACTATCCCGCACTCTCGGCGATTTCATGCCCCCGGAGATGGGGGTCCCTCCTCGGATCTTCCCGGTGATGGATGATTCATCCGATGACGGTGTTGGGTACGCTTCGGTTAATACCGTCGAGCTGGTAAATCCCTTTTCGGTTCCCGACGTTGAAGAACACCAGGTGAACCTCCCTAGTGTCCCCGGTCGTCGCCACCGTCGGAAGAACCGCAGCAGCAGGAGTCACTGGGGCACAGCCGTTGGTACCTCCAACCAGGCCGTGCACGCCACTGAGACTAGGCAGAAGGCTCAAAACCGAGCTCAGCGTGCGCAGCCCCCCCATCCGGGGATGACGGATTCGCCTCCGCCACTGTTTGTGGTGTGGGACCAGGCAGAACCACCTCAGCCACGTCGCGACCAGCTCCGCCCTGCCACGAGTCCATCCCGGCCTCCTGACCCCAGTACGATGACCATTTCCCGGACTGCAACCAGTGAACAGCGAGATGCGCCAAGTACCAGTCGGCCGCCGATCCAACCGGCAAGGCCCGTCATGCCGCCAACCGCAGAGCAACCTCCTGCAACCAGGGGCTCGCGCTTGGCCAAAAAGTATGATGTCCTGAAGCACTTGGCTGACATCCCAGCAAGGCTCTCCATCCTTGAGGCTCTGCGCATGTCATCTGAGATGCGCGAGGCACTCGCTGAAGCCCTGAGGAGCCCCCTCCAGTTTGAGACAGAGGTTGCGGCTGCAGAGGCCTTCCACGCAGAAACGATCGAGGACGCCGAATGTCAGGCAGTTATCTCGTTCTCTGGTAAGGATGAAGACCCTCCTATACAGGGGCACATTCGTCCGCTGTATTTCACTGTCCAGTTCAATGGTCTTGAAGTCCGGCGCTGTCTTGTCGACACGGGGTCCGGGATTAACCTGATTCCAACTCGGACGCTCCGGAGGTTGGGGTTGTCTGAGGATGATTTGATTCCCTCCGACCTCAGGATCCAGGGGTACGACCGCACTGAGAAAACCCCGGTCGGCATGATACGTTTGAAGACCCAGTTCGGTGACTTGGTTTCCAACACCGAATTCATTGTAGTCTCTCAGGACACTGCGTATAACGCATTGATGGGCAGGCCATGGCTCCACCTTCATGCGGCGGTTCCCTCGTCATACCACCAATGCCTTAAATACTCCTTTAATGGTCGAGTAGGTGTGCTTCAAGAAGATGCCTCTCCTTTTGCCTCATGTGAAGCCCGCTATCTGGATGCAGACTATTACAAGAGCAATGATAAGCAGATCCTGGCAGGTGAGGTAGAGCCTGTCGCTGTTGCGAGTGATCCCTGGGCAAGCATGGATGACGCTTATGTCCTCCCGATTCAACGGTTGGACGTAGCCATGGTCTCGACGGCCTGTGAGTCTCCTGATGAGATGACCGCGACCGCCCGTGCCAGCACCAGCGGCCCAGCAGGATCTGGTAGCCCCAATGCAGTTTCCAACGCAGTCTCTCCCGTGGACGATCCCTCCCCAAGTGGAGAGGATGTGGAAGACGCACCCCCAACCTTTGAGGAGGGCGTCCCCGCCACGGTCGATGAGTTAATACAGGTGAACCTTGGAACCGAAGCAGATCCAAGACCCACATTGGTCAGTGCCGCCATGCCCTCTGAGGAGCGGTAGCAATACGTGGACTTTCTCAGGCAGCACCGTGATGTGTTCGCTTGGGGCTATGACGAGATGCCGGGGCTAGATCCTCAGGTAGCCATCCACCGCCTTGGTCTCCCGGCGAACCATCGTGGGTTCAAGCAGCCTCCCAGGAAGATGCACCCATCCCACGGTGCCATGGTTGAGGCCGAATTTGACAAGCTTATCAAAGCCAACTTCGTGAGTGAAGTTCAGTACCCCAAATGGCTGGCCAACATTGTGCCGGTCAGGAAGAAGAACGGGCAGATCAGAGTCTGCATCGACTTCCGCGATCTCAACAGCCACTGTCCGAAGGATGATTTTCCCCTTCCAGTGACGGAGCTGTTGATTGACTCCACGGCAGGGTTCCAAGCCCTCTCCTTCATGGATGGATACTCCGGATACAACCAAATCCGGATGGCCCCTGAGGATGAGGAGTTCACTGCCTTTAGGGCCCCCCAAGGTATCTTTTGTTACCGGGTTATGCCTTTCGGCCTGAAGAATGCAGGTGCCACCTATCAACGGGCGATGCACCGCATATTCAAGCCAATCCTCGGCACACTAGTGGAGTGCTACGTTGACGACTTGGTGGTCAAATCGCGCCAGCGTCAGGACCATCTCAAAGATGTTGAGAAAGTGTTCGGCTTCCTCCGGTCTCGCTGCCTGAAGATGAACCCATTGAAGTGTGCATTTGGGGTCACCTCCGGAAAGTTCCTTGGATTTGTGGTAAGGTACCGGGGTATTGAGATCGACCCAGAGAAGATCAGGGCGATTAGCCAGATGCCTCCCCCGGGTAACATCTGGGAACTGCAAGGGTTCCAAGGCCACTTAGCCTATATACGCCGATTCATCGCGAATCTGGCCGGCAAGTGTAAGCCCTCTTCTCGGCTCATGAAGAAAGGTGCCACCTATGAATGGGATAAAGAGTGTCAGACAGCTTTCGAGGAAATCAAGAAGTACCTGCTTCAACCTCCAGTTCTGATGCCGCCTGTATCCGGGAAGCCGCTGGTCCTCTATGTGACCGCCCTGGAACGGTCCCTTGGTGCCCTTCTCGCCTAGAAGAACAACGAGGGAACAGAGAATAGCCTCTATTACCTCAGTCGCATTCTCCTCGATGCGGAAGTCAGGTATTCCCCCATTGAGAAGAGCTGCTTGGCGCTCGTATTTGCCGTACAGAAATTACGACACTACTTGCAGCACCATGAGGTAGAGTTGGTTTCTCGGGTAGACCCGTTGAAATATATCCTGAGCCGGACTATGTTGACTGGCCGTCTAGCGCGGTGGGCTGTGATTCTCCAGCAGTTCGACATCAGGTATGTGTCTCAGAAGGCCATCAAAGGGCAAGCATTGGCAGACTTTCTGGCAGCTCACCCGACCTCCGCGGATCAGCCGCTGGATCTAGGCTTTCCTGATGAAACCATTCTCTCGGTCGATCATGTCGATCCATGCTGGCAGATGCACATTGACGGTGCCTCCCGGAGCCCCACCGGTAGAAGACTCGATGATCCTAAGCTCAACAGAGTGGGCTTGGGAATCGTCTTCATTACCCCGGAGTGAGCCGTGCTGCCATACTCTTTCCTGTTGTCAGAGGGCTGTACCAACAATGAGGCGGAATACCATGCCCTCATCACTGGCCTCGAGTTAGCTCTCGAGATCGACGTGCCCCATCTGTGCGTGAAAGGGGACTCCGAGCTGGTCGTTAAGCAGATCAATGGCGACTATGTTGTCAGGAATCCGGAACTTGTGCCATTGCTGGAGTGCACCCTCCTTCTGATGGACCAGTTCCCTTCTCGGCCAGAAATTGTCCATATTCCCCGGTCGCAGAACGGTCGAGCAGATGCTTTGGCCAGCCTTGCTGCGTCACTTGCAGAGCCTGAACAGGACAACCTGATCGTCCGCGTGACGTGCCGCAGGCTCATCGCTCCCGTTATTCCGGAAGAAGATCGCGGCCCGTTGGTAAGTAATCTCACCACGATTTCCCCAATGCCCGGAGCCCCGAGTACCCCAGATATGACAGTCAGATCAGCCCCTAATTGGAGGGCGCCTTTGGTTGAGTACCTCCAACATGGCATTCTCCCGTCAGATCGGGCCGAGCGCGAGCGAGTTCGACGCCGCGCATCGCAGTTTGTCCTCCAGAGCAGTCCCGGCCTGGAGCAGATCCTCTATAGACGCGGATTTGATGGTGTTCTCCTCCGTTGCCTTCAGGGAGTTGAGATCCCACGAGTCATGCAAGAGGTTCATGCTGGTTCATGAGGTGCCCATCAGACTGGGCCGAAGCTGTCCCACCAGATTCGGAGGTTGGGATACTTCTGGCCCTCCATGATCCATGACTGCATCAAGTATGCCAGAAGGTGCCATGCGTGCCAGGTTCATGCGAACTTTGTGCTTCGGCCGCCGGAGCCTCTCCATACCACCAGGTATTCTTGGCCCTTTGCAGTCTGGGGGATGGACATTGTGGGACCTTACCCGCCGGCGACGGCTCGCCAGTGCCGGTTCATTCTGACCGCTACGGACTTCTTCTCCAAATGGGCAGAGGCGATTCCGCTCAGAGAGGTCAAATCCTATTCGATCACTGACTTCGTGACCTCCAACATCATCTATCGATTTGGAGTGCCTCACGCTATCCTCACGGATAACGGAACCAATTTCCGAGCAGCCGAGTTGAAGAAGTTGTACGCCAAGTATAACATTCGCTCGAACCATACATCTCGCTATCATGCGCAGGCGAATGGACAGATTGAGGCGTTTGACAAGACCCTCTCTAACATTCTGCAAAAGATGGTTGGTCAGAACAAGAAGAGTTGGCCGGACAAGCTCCCCAACGCCCTCTGGGCTTATCGGACGACGACTCGCAATTCCACCCAGATGACCCCTTATTCCCTGGTGTATGGAGCTGAGGCCGTCCTGCCCATCGAGATCCAATTACCATCCTTGCGCACTGTAGTCTACGACCAGCAAGCACCGGACAGAGTTGCTGAAGCCCGTCTAGTCGAGTTGGAAGCACTGGATGAGAATAGGCTTCGCGCTTTGCACAACTTGGAGAGGCATCAGAGCAGAATGGCTCGAGATTTCAATAAGAAGGTTCGCCTCCGCTCCTTCCTGCAGGGTGATCTAGTACTGGCCCTAAGAGCACCGATGATCCCCGGCAAGAAGCCGCCCAAGTTGGAGCCCAAGTGGGAGGGACCTCTTGTCGTCCACAAGGTCTATCCTAATGGCGTGTACTCCCTAGCGACTATGGATGGTGAGCGTATCACTCCTACCACCAACGCTAGGTTCCTCAAGCAGTACTTTGCCTAAGAGCATACGTCCCGTACAACGTTAAACTGCACACGGCCAAGCTGCACGACGTTAAACTGCCTAGCGTATCGTCCAAGCTACAAGACGTTAAACTGTTCAGCATCTACGTCCAAGATGCACGACGTTAAACTGCCTAGCGTATCGTCCAAGCTACAAGACGTTAAACTGTTCAGCATCTTCGTCCAAGCTACAAGATGTTAAACTCTTCAGCATACGTCCCACACGACGTTAAACTGCACACGTCCGAGCTACGAGACGTTAAATTGTTCAGCATTCGTCCTGCATGACGCTAAACTGCACCTCAAGAACTATGTGCGGCTTGATTCCCATCCTTATGGGATACGTAGGACTGCCTGAACATTCATGTTTCAGGCCCAGCCCCATCCTTTGGGAATTTCCATCCCATCTCGGGCCCTTGGCCCAGTTGCCTCCGGGTATGCGGCATATGGTGTGGACGCGGGGCTATGCCCTCATTCACGTCGGTTTGCTCGTCACGCTGTACGCCCCCCACGTTTGGGGGATGCCTCCTGCTTCCCCCCCTTCTTTCTCTCATCGTCCTGCATGACGTTAAACTGCCTCTCAAGAACTACGTGTGGCTTGATTCCCATCCTTATGGGATACGTAGGAACGCCCGGATGTTTGAAACTTCGGGTCCAGCCCCCACCTCTTAAAGATTCCCCCTTCTCTGGGGAATCCACCACCTTCGGGTCACCCTCAAGGCGTGTACTCCGACCCCGTGTAGTGGTCCACTGGTGTCAAGAGTACTCTGGTTTATTGCCAGGAGCGTCAGGTTCTGCTTGGTCAGGTTCCTTCCACCTTTCAGGCTTCATGCTCCATTTCATTCGGACTCATCACCTACGTCCTGGGTGGAGCCCCCGTGAGCGGTCTGGACACAATGCCTCAGTGCTCTCCCACCGACTCGGGCTAGCACCCCAAGGGCTTTGGGCAACAAATCGATATGAATCCTGCGATTGAGCGGTTTATGCTCGTTTGCTGCCTCATTCCATCAACGGTCAGTGCGATATTGATGCTGCTTTTCCGCCACGGTCGGCAGTACTCCCATATCGTTACGCCGGTGCCCCCAGTCCTCGAGTGAATGGCCGCATGATTCGCATCTTTCCATCTTCCATCCTGACCAGGCAAAATCTCGACACTCTTGACACTATCCCTCAGTGCATCTTTGCATATCCAGGGGATATGACCGCGAAGTGGCGTGCGTTGAGGTTCTTATGGTCCGAGCTCTACGACTTTAAACTAAGATCTCTTTTCCTTTCGTCCAGCATGACGTTAAACTGTGCTTCGTCCCTCATGACATTAAACTGCACTTCAAGAACTACGTGCGGCTTGATTCTCATCCTTATGGGATACGTAGGACCACCTGGAAATTCATGTTTCAGGCCCAGCCCCATTTCTCGGGAATCCCTATCCCGCGTTGGGCCTCTGGCCCCAGTTCCCCTCCTTTTTGTGCGAGGCGTGTGGCGTGAGCGGGGGATTATGTCATCATTCACGTTGGTCTACTGGTCGCGCCGTACGCCTCCCCCGTGTGTGGGACTACCTCTCACCTCTCATCGTCCTGCATGACGTTAAACTGCCTCTCAAGAACTACGTACGGCTTGATTCCCATCTTTATGGGATACGTAGGACCGCCTGGACGCTTGTGTTTCAGGTCCAGCCCCATCCCTTGGTTGATCACGGGGATCTGCCGTCTTTTGGTTGCTCTCAGGCTGAGTCCTCCGACCCTTTCCGGTGATCTGTTAACATGTTTTGGGTACTTCGGTCTATGACTCGTAGTGTCAGATTCAATCCCGACAAGTCCTGTGTTGTTTGTCAGCCCTCGCGCTTCTTCTTGTTCGAGCCTTCACTCAAAGGGATCCTCGTTAGCGGTTTGGGTATGATGCCTCAGTGCTCTCCTACCACTCCGGGTCGATTTACCGGCGGGTCCTGGGCCGCAAATCGATATAAATCCTGCGCTTGAGCGGTTGATGCTCGTTTGCTTGCCCCGTCCTAGGCTGACGCGACCGGATGTTGTGTTGCGAATATGGTCAGCAACGTCCTTGATCATCATGTCGGCTCTTTCAAGCTCTGAACATTGGTTGCACAGTCCTCATCACACTCTGCCTCTATGCGTTGTAGTGGAATCTCGACACTCTCTTCATACTGACCTTCAGTACACCTCTACACGTTAGGCAGACCAACCAGGGTAATGGTGTCGTTCGAGGCTCCCATGATCTGAGCACCAAGGATATATGCGGATGTCCTCCCTAAGGGCCATGTGTAGCTGGACCCTCGTCCCCATAAGGAGGAAGGAGTCGCCCGAACAATCGCGTTTTGGGCCCAGTATATCTAGAGGCTAGCATCTCTGCCCCTCGGGTGATGGACATACGCAGGCCCCTATCCCAAGACTCTTCCCCCGGAATCGTGCGTGACCACAGGGCTAGGTATGTTCCCACCTCCGCCGCATCCGCCGTACCGCAATAAGCGGGTTTCTCCATGGTCCGAACCACACGACCTTAAACTGTGTTGTCTGGTCCTACCACACGACCGTAAACTGTGATCGTCTTGGCCGCCTGACGAGAAACGACACTGCATCGTGATGTCCTCCTCAGGGGGCACTCACGTTGGGCGCTGGTTAATAACCACGCCATTCATCAATGCCTTCCATGGCTTGATTATTGTAGCGACGCCAGGAATTTCTTAATCACAGGTTTTTCACTGCACAAAGAAAAACCATCCATCTTTAAGGACAAACAAGAAATATCAAATGCCGCTTCTTCTATGTGCGAGGGTCAGACCCGCACCCTTCCCCACGCTGGTGCCCGATTGTGTTGTGCCGCGCTTCGAGAACTACGTATGGCTTGATTCCCATCCTTATGGGATACGTAGGAACGCCCGGATGTTTGAAACTTCGGGTCCAGCCCCCCACCTCTTAGAGATTCCCCCTTCTCTGGGGAGTCCGCCGCCTTCGGGTCACCCTCAAGGCGTGTCCCTCGACCCCTTGCAGTGGTCCACCGGTGTCAAGAGTACTCTGGTTTATTGCCAGGAGGGTCAGGTTCAGCTTGGTCAGGTTCCTTCCTCTTTTCAGGCTTCGTGCTCCCTTTCATTCGGACCCATCACCTATGTCCTGGGTGGAGCCCCCGTGAGCGGTCTGGACACAATGCCTCAGTGCTCTCCCACCGACTCGGGCTGGCACCCCCAATGGCCTCGGGCAGCAAATCGATATGAATCCTGTGATTGAGCGGTCGATGCTCGTTTGCTGCCTCATTCCATCAACGGTTAGTGCGATATTGATGCTGTTTTTCCTCCACGGTCGGCAGTACTCCCATATCGTTACTCCGGTGCCCCCAGTCCTTGAGTGAATGGCCGCATGATTCACATTTTCCACCTCCCATTCTGACCAGGCGAAATCTCGACACTCTTGACACTATCACTCAGTGCATCTTCGCATATCCAGGGGATAGGACCACGATGTGGCGTACTTTGAGGTTCTTATGGTCCGAGCTCTAAGACCATAAACTAAGATCTCCCCTTATGGTCCGAGCTCTAAGACCCTAAACTAAGATCTATCCCTATGGTCCGAGCTCTAAGACCTTAAACTAAGATCTCCCCTTATGGTCCGAGCTCTAAGACCCTAAACTAAGATCTATCCCTATGGTCCGAGCTCTAAGACCTTAAACTAAGATATGCCCTTATGGTCCAATCTCTACGACCCTAAACTAAGATCTCCCCTAATCAGGGTTCTACGTCCTGCATGACATTAAACTGCACTTTCAGAACTACGTGTGGCTTGATCTCCAGCCTGATGGAGTACGTAGGAACGCCCGGACATCTCGACTCGGGTCCAGCCTCAGGGATCGCCAAGTCCCGCCCCTCCTCGTTGCCGGCCGTCTGGCCTGGCTTCTGGTAGAGTGTTGCGGTTGTGATATTTTCCCCGATTCAGCTTGGGATGCCCCATTGCAACGATGCGAAGCGACAGTTTCCTCGTCAAAGAGGTTCTGTCTGAGAATTGAGGTGATTCACGGCCAGATTAATGCATCCGCCTAATACGCTTTCCCCACGGTGGCGCAATTTTGAGAGCGTTGGATTCTGTCCGAACAAATCATCACTTCGCCCCACGCTTCGCATGCCCTGCTGATCTGGATTTCCACCCTTGTGCCTGAAGGAACCCCCAAAGCGGCATTGATGATGACATGTGTTCCGCCTCCTGCAGTATGAATGATGACCTTCGGTCCGTCTATCGCAGTAGTATGGTTGATTGATCCATTGTCCGCTTGCCATCTTGGGCATTTCCTGGAAGGCCGACCGTCGTGGATTTCTGAATCCGGGACATGCGATTCACCCTTTCTCATTTCCCTATGTTCGGATAAAATCTCAATGCCCCTAACATTGTCCCGCTCGTGTGTTGGAATGAGTTGGGAGGATGATACATTGATTAGGTCTGAGGTCTCCTTTCCTAGGAATGACCTCCCTCTTTTCTTTAGAAATCCAGCCCCAATTATGGATGCCTGATGCTTGGTTAACGCTCCCGCGAGACAGCGAATTGTGGTTGAGCATGTTAAGCCGAAAGATGCAGATAAATATATCGATTCATACAAATGGATCAAAGTAGCAGAAGCAAAATGTTCTGGGAGTGGCAAAACGAAGCCCCTAGGGATTAGCGTGCTGTATGAGTCTCTCTAACGCCGCTACCCTTTGGCTGGCGGCCTCCAGAGCTGCTTCTCGCTCTCTGCATGCTCTCTCTTCGTCGGCGGTCGCAGCACACAGTTCGTCGATTCTGGCTTGTGCACGCTCCCGCTCGACTTGAAGTGTGACCATCTGTAGGCCCGCCTCCGTCAGCTGTACCTGGGAGTCGATCAGCTGGGCCGTTAGTTGCTCCACAAGCTCGGTACATGCTGTGACGAAGGCCTCCTTCTCTGCCGCCTGCCCTTCGAGTCGCCGGACTTCCTGCTCCGCCAGGAGGAGCACCCGCGTGCTCTCCGACATGTCCCGAATTTGTGCGACATCGGCACGCCGGCGGCTCTCGCGCATCTTTTCGGCCATGAAATCACGGACCGTCAGATGGAGGCGTTGAGCATCAGCTCCCCCGGCACACAAGAAGCGCAGCCAGGTTTGAAGCGATCCCATGCGCCCCAGCCACTCTGATGAGTCTCGCTTGAGGAAGCGCTGGATGCACTTCCACCCCCTGCGGCGCGTTATCCGGCTTTCCTCGACCACCTCCGCGTCCGAGTCGTCCATCTCCTCGGGGTCGGCAGGTCGGTAGGCAGGGAAGGCAGCCAGCAGGTCTGCTGCAGGGTCCGCCCCGGGGAGGTCCTCATGAGGGATAAGTTCCCCAACATCTGGGCGACCTTCTCTCGCCCCAGCGGCACTGACACCCTCGTCAGCCCCCGACCTCTCTCCGATGTCAGCACCGCCGGCGTCCGCAGCCCCCTGATCAGCAGTTGGTGGGGCCGGCTCGGTTTGGGAAGTCTGTTCCGGAGCAGGCGGCATGTCTGCCACCGGTCCACTCCTGGATGGCCCGGGTTCGGCAACCCGACGAGCCTCCAGGGTTGAGATCACTGCGCGGGGCATGCCGTGGTTAGTCACGGATCGTCAATGGCAAGCACCAGCAGTAAAGTTAGGAGACTTACGGGAGTTTAGAGCGTCATCTTCCGCTATCCCGGCCGCCGCAGGAACAGTCGCAGCAGGGGACCCATCCGCGCTTGTCAATTCAATAATGGGTGCCTGGCCCCCGCCTTGTCCTGCTGGCGCCTCTCCTACTCATGCTGAGGACGGCTGACCAACATCCGTGCGCTCCTGAGAAAGGTGGAGAAGTGGGTTAGAAGCTGCATAAGGAAATGGATGAAGCAGATTGAGTAGGGATAGAAGCGGACCTCGAGGAGCTCAGTGACATCAACATTGTCAGAGTCGGCCACCTCGCCGCTCTCCCGCGGACTCCCCTGATGGGATCTTCCCTCGGAGCCTTCATCCTCCCCCATTTCCCCCTCTTCCTCGGAGTCGCTGCTACTTTCATCTTCTCCCGGTGGCATCTGTTCTGGAGCGGGCTCTAGACCGAGCATCACATTCACCAGAAGGGATGGCTCCGCACGCTGACCACGTTGGCGCGCGTACTCGTCCATGGCCGTCAGATACGCATACTGCTGGTTTAAGTCCACTCTGTCGGCAATCTGGAGGCGCCCGACCTCTGGCAGATAGATTCCTTCTCTGAGTATCTTTCGCCAGATGGCGTCGGTCCCCAGTGACTGCCGCAGGGTCATCCAGGCCGACCACAGCGCCGGGAAGACTGCATCGTGGGAGGGTTCGAGCAGACGCCTTACCTGCTTCCCGGGCCGCTCCCCGACCGCCGCATGTGCCCTCTCTCTGGGCGCTAAGGTCGTGGCGGCAGCTTGCGATGTGCCTGCCGCCGAAGTCCCTGCCCGCGCCGGCTCCGCTGCTTGGCGCGCCTCCGTTCTCCCCCGCGTGGCGGCGCCTCGCCTCCCTCCTTGACGCCCAGCCTCCGCACGGGTAACCTCGAGCCGCCGAACTGGCTTCCGTAGAATCCCCTCGGGGTACGCGATGGCCCAGTGTTCGGCGTACTCGGTTGCCAAGCCCGCATCAACCCCGGTAGGAGGGAGAGTGATGAAGTCGCCAGAGCCGAAAGCGGCAAACATCAGCCACATCTAGCGAAGGACGCAAGGGTTCGCCTCCTCCCGGACGGTAGTGAATACCCTCTTCGGCATCCGTTGAAGACACCCGAACTGCCTGGCGAACCGGGTTGGCACGTAGGGATCACAGATCACCTTCCCGTCGATCCGGGCCATGAGCACCCCGCCCCTCATGTTCAGGAAGTATTCATGCTGCTCCAGCGGACCCTGCCCATTGTCGATCATCTGGCCGACGGGAGTGGGGAACGGGCTGAAGTTGAAATTGGCATGATTTCCAATCCGAATCCTCACGCCCTCCTCACTTAGGGTCATCGGAGCGACCCCCGCAATGTTCAGGAGGGAGGGTCGCAGGCCGTTGCCCGGAGGAATGATGGAGTTCGGAAACGTGTACCCACCAAGGTGAGCAGCCACCCAGTTGTGGAAGAATTGGAAGGGCCCACAGATCCTTCGTGGCGACCCCCCTCGTGAGATGCGTCCCAGAATGGCATACAGCTTCGCCAGTACTGGGACCCCGAGGTTGTATCTTTTGTTGGCGGCCATAGCGCCCGCCATCGCTAGTGTCACCGGGCGAACGCCCATTCTCGCGTCCCGCACTGGCAGGAGCCACCCACTCAGAAAGGTGGCCAGGAACGCCGCGTACCGGACATTTGGCTCCCGGGCCTCGATGACGCGGTACCCCCATGAGCGGTAGTCACCCGTCTCCAGGACCCGCCAGTACGACCCGTTCCGGCTCCTCTGAGCCGCGGTCGGGCACCGCTTCCCCCTGCCTGGCATCTTGACCGCTGGGTCATGCTCCAAGAACTGGCCGAACCACTCCTTGTAGGCTATGTCCTTCTAGAAGTCCTTGACCCCGAGCCGCTCTGTGGCCAGGTCCAGCAGATGCCACGTCAGGATGGGAGTCCGTGACCTGTCGCCCCAGGTGTTCCTCGGAGGCAGGAACTCATCATACTGGTAACCCTCCAGCGGGATACCTCCGATGTAGTGGATGTCCCAGAGACCGATTCCGACCTCCCCATGGTGAAGATGGAAGGTGTTGGTATCCGGGGACCAGCAGGTGAACAGCTCCGGCCCGAGCTCGGACTGCTGGTAGAAGTGGAACTGCGACGTCCACACCGCCTCAAACAGGCCGATGTTCCGCAGCTCCTCCGCGAAGTGATCGCAGGTGTGGCGTACCCAGAACGCCCAGGCCCACTCACTGGTGAAATTGCCCCCAGATCGCAAGTCCCAGTCCTTCAGCCAGCCCTTGGTGTCGTCGGTGACACTCTGGCGATATATGCTCGAGTAGAGGGCTGGAGAGTTCTCCGCAGTAGGCTCACCCCCGGCGATGGTTCGCGTCCTCGGGTTCAGGACATAGACATCCAAGTGTCTGGTCTCCCTGGCAGGATGCCCATTGTTGGTGATGTTATAGCGGGGAAGCTCGTCCTCCCGAGTCACCCAGGTTCGTGGTGCATCAACCTCGAACCATGGCACCGAGACCTCATCTAGGATGCCGAAGTTCCAGAGCGGCAGGTTGTCCGACAGCGGATATGTCTTCTGGGCCGGCGTCGGCAAGTCGAACAAGGATTGATTGTTGGAAACAATCTCCTTGGCTCTGTATACCTCCTCGTTCGTCGCCATCTCAGCTCTGCGAGTGGCGGCGTCCCCCTCTTTTCCTTGATGCGCGGCCATCTCAGAAGCTCCGGGAGTTGTGCGGGTTAAGGGATGAAGCGTGCGGAATCTGACGAGGCTGGTAGAGAAGTTTGAGAGTCGGTGCGCAATCCTAGTGGACGGCGGGCAATCGGGAATTCCGTCGCGTAAAACCCCGGGTGTTCGCGCAAAAAAGCAGGCCGAAATCCGGAGAGATTTGCGCGACAAGCGGCTGAATTCCGCGCCGGAAAGGGCAATTTCGCGCACGAGAGCTTGAAATCTTGTCGCGCGGAAGGCCGGTGTACGGTGCGGGGGACCCATGGCCCCTATTTATAGGCAAGTCCGGGAGTCCGCGCTGCGCGGAAAGCGCTTTGCGCGACCGCGACAGCGAATTTCGCGCCCGACGCCCTTTTTTGCGCGCCACAGTCCCGCGCCACCCAGGACTTCGGCATTCCGGCGTCTCCCTCGGAACCCGATCATTGCGACCTCTCGCCGATCAGATTCTGAGGGGGGGCTTTTGTAGACGCCGGAAAAGTCCGTTGTTCCCAAACGAAGCTCCGGATGCAGGAAGCGAGGTCATATTTGGAGTCAGAAGCGCGTTTCAGAAGGACCGGAAGGCTTGTGTGGAATTTCGGAGGCCCGCGCGCAATGTTTGAGTGCCGCGCGCAAACCTCCCGGGATGCGCGCAATGCGCTGGGCCGGCACGCAGTTTTGCGCGCGCATGGCCCGCGCGACTCCTTTGCGCGCCGGGCCCGATTCCGCGCCCGCGATGGAATTTGCGCGCCCCCCGATCCGGATTCCGCGCCCGGGGTTGCCTATAAATATAAGGCGACCCCCGACGTTTTCAAGGTTGCCAGAATTTGAAAGGTCTCCCGTGCGCGCAATCCAACCCCTTCCGTGCGCAATGCAGATCTTCAGGTAACCTCTTTTCTTTCGCGCAAGAAATCCCAGGGGTTCGCCTTTGCGCGCAATCCCTTTGGCTCCTGTCCTTTGAATAAATTTCCACCCTAAGGCCTTCGCGCGCAAAAGAAGCCTCTTGCGCGCAATTGCCCCCCGGGGTGTGCGCAATCCGGCCCGATTGCGCGCACCCCACCCCTTTTCAAGTGGCCATTCATTAAAAGAATGAGACGTTGCCCCCGCACGCTATCCGAAGCCCGGTGTGCGCAATCCCTATCTCCCGCACGCAAAGCGCTGGCCCATTTGCGCGCCAGCCCGCCTCATTTGCGCGCCAACCCGCGGTTTTGCGCGCCAAGCTCTTCTTTTGCGCGCAAACCGCCAGGGTCGCTCCCTTTGACCCCTTGAGGGTACCCGTATGCGTGGCACCCGATGATCTTCATCGCAGGTGCCCGCACCGTACGTTGTCTTCCCGTGCGGCCTTCCAGGCTTGCGCGAAGTGACACGGACCCATTAGACGGCAGCATACGTCTCGCACGACGTTAAACTGCACACGTCCAAGCTGCAAGACGTTAAACTGCCTAGCATATCGTCCGAGCTACAAGACGTTAAACTGTTCAGCGTTCGTCCCGCATGAAGTTAAACTGCACACTCGTCCCGCACGACGTTAAACTGCATCCGTCCAACATGACGTTAAACTGTACTACGTCCAAGCTGCACGGCGCTAAACTGCCTAGCCCCCATCGTCTGTGCTGCAAGACGTTAAACTGCCAAACATCTTCGTCTTCAACACATGACGTTAAACTGTACTTCGTCCGGCAAGACGTTAAACCGTCCACTTCGTCCTCGACACACGACGTTAAACTGTACTTCGTCCGGCAAGACGTTAAACCGACCGCCTCACCCGATCCCGTGCCCCGCATGCTGGGTCCCCCCTGGTTTGGATGTGGCCCCACCCGCTCGTCTCTGCAGGGATGTCGGGATTGCCCCTCTTTAGGGATGATTTAATTGGAGCAGCCTTTCCACATGGGGGTAGGGTATTACAAACCCCTAATTCCTTGTGGGGGGCTGCACATGTGTATCTCCATTGCGCTTCCCCACCGCCGAAGCCAGTAGAGGGTGTCACTGGGATCGAGGTGCCTCCTACTTTCGGCCCAAGTCCCTCTCCAACTGAGTTTTGCAGCACTCGGGCTGCCTCAGTGCGTAAGTCCTGACAGAATGAACTACGTGGACTTTGATCCCTGTCTCCTAAACAGGGTACGTAGGAAGCCTCCCTGAGGTTCAAGCCCACCACCTGGTCGTCCCGGTCGTATTTACGTCGGTTCGTCCATCAGTGGACCCCCCTGGGTTCACACTTGCGTCGATTCACCTATGAATCTGCCTCTGTGGGAGACTGCACATGTGTATCTCCATTGTGCTTCCCCACTGCCTTTTTCTATTTCTCCTTCCATCGTCCAGCATGATGTGAAACTGTGATCCACCCGGCGGTTCCATCCCCCTCTGTGCGAGGTGGTTCGGTTCGATCCTCCGCCTGGCGGCCTCGACCTCTCCGTGAGTCGGCTTGCCAACGTCCAGCATGACGTTAAACTGTATATCCGAACTACGTTGACTTTGATCTGTGCTAACGCGCGGTACGTAGGAAGCCCCTACGGGGTCCAAGCTCTTCATTCCATCATCCATCATGATCCTTACCCAGGCCGCCACATCCCGGTGGGGGTCATGCCACTTCACTCCACTCCACATCACTTGGGAAGCCGCCCATGTGCTGGCCCCATCGTCGGAGGTTCCCCGCAAGGGGTTCTGTCATATGATCCACTCCTCGTGTTGATCGGTCCGATGTCGTCCCCGCTGGACGTTAAACTCGCGGCATACCCCCTGTTAAACATGGGAAGCTGAGGAAAACCTCAGGTGACACGGTTCCCCGCATGCAGTGCGGGATGCCTCAGGCCATCATGCCTTCGAGAAGCCCTATTAGGGACGGAAAGTAGACATGCAGAGCCGCAGTGTTACGACACGCCTCCAGCACCCAGAGCCACCCGGTCTCCTCACCGCAGGTTGCTGCCCCGACCAGACTCCTTGGAGCGTCCGGGCAGAAGCATCGTAATTTACCGGTGTCCATGAAGATATGGCGCCGGGAACGAGATTCACGAGCATGTCTTAAATCTATGAGGGAGACCCGGATTAGGCGACGAGTTTCGAGGAGACGTCCAAGGAAAGAGGAGCTGACATCCCATCATCCCGGTTTCGATCAAGGAGCAGACGCCCCTGAATAAGGGACGGATGCCGCCCGCCTTTGGAAAGCGGGACCGCGGGACCACAAGCCGCGCACGCCCATCCCCTCGGGTTGACGGGTGCACGCGCGAATGCGTCCTGGCGGAACAGCGTCGGAACAGAAACCCGACGCACATCCGCACCGAAACAATCATGAATCCCTTAATTCTCATGATATTATAAATATTTTATTACCTCAATTAATCGTATTCAAGTGTCTCTCATTTGGTAAGGTACTCCAAGTCAAATATTATTTTAAATGGTTTAATGGTTTATTATTCTAAATAATTCTCATTAATGTCCATGTCTTAGAAATGGTTTTAAACATTTATTTCTATCGAAATTAAATTTCAAAAATAAAAATTCATTTTAAATGTTTCAATGTTGTATCGGACACTTTGATTGAAAAAATTATTTTAAATAGCATCTTGATACATAATGAGACTTTTAAATGTCTTCAAGAAAAAGGGGGATATTTCTATCAAATAGTTTTGATAATAATTTTATCAATGTAAATATCATTCATTATTATCTATTTAGGTTGATCTATTATAATAAAATCTTTCATATTGTATTTAATGAGTTATTTTTTACACTGGATGGTATATATTTATACCATTCATGGTATGTGGTAAAAATATTGATATTTCATATACTATTTTTAATATGAATGTTCAGATTATGTTTTAACCTTTTCATATGAGGAATAAATTGGACTTAGTAGGTTATGAGTGGAGCCCCCTATAGGTTCTTGAGGCATTTGTAGGTCTCATGAGACAAATTAGTGTCTTGGTATAAGGCCTTGACAAAATCTTATTTGAAGTTTTGGCACAAGGCCATGACTATGTGGTTATGAATGTATAGAATTATGTATTCCATCATTATGAAAATGGCCATTGATTTTGTATGTGAATATTCGACTAGTATAATATCCAAGTGAGTAAGAAAATGGAATTATTTGATTTTATCTTTACCATATTATGCGGAAGTTCATGTTTAAAATGATTTTATTTTAGTCTTATAAATTTCCATAAATGTTTTTTCTTATTTATGAAAGTTTCCCCTATATTGTTATCCATACTGAGCATCTGAGCTCACCCATTTCAATGTTTTATTTTTCCCAGGATGCGAAGAAGCATTTAATGAATAACCTCCAGGGATGTAATGTAATCTTTACGAATGTATCTAGTACGTCAAAAGCTACTAATCTAATCAGTATTTCAATACATGATCCTTTGTGATCATGCCAATGATATGTTAAAATGCACCATCTATGGGCTTTTGGGGTTAGGGAGTTACATATATACTCACTCAAACATGGGTTTTTCCCTCACGTGTCATGTCTTATAACGAATAAATGCAAATTGATAGTAATTTTAGGGGATCATTGGGATATTAATATGAATAAACCAAAAACAAAATTTGGGGATTGGATATTCATGGTATGGATCTCTAAGTTATTTTTCTATTCAAAAAGTTTAAATTTTGGAAAACTATTCTAGGTGTGCGTTTATTTTTCCACTGTATTTCTGATTTCACTTTTCACTTTTTCTTCTTTTTTTATTCCTTAGAGGTTATCACCTACATGATTGTTGTTATATATATTACTATCATTTATTAATATGCCTATGCATTTCTTTATAAATATGGTTGGGTGTGTGAAAACATGTACAATTATAAAAGGCATCTCATTTAAGTTATTCCTTCTTAGTGCTTGTCGCTAGCCCTTGTCCAATTGAGGTGGTCTTGCGGTTGTGGTGCCATATCTTCTTCCAGCAATATTTACCCAAGTGTGTTGTATCATTATATATATAAACGAAAACATATTTATATATTTTTATCAATATATATATATATATATATTTTAAAATTGAAAAAACCATGTAGACATAATATAATTTTTAATATTTTTTAATGTTTATTTAGTTATCATAAGTGTGGATAGAAAAATAATTTATTAATTTATATTTATTTAATAATATTTAGAAGACATTAACATATATTAACAAGTTTTGTCATCGTAAGAAGTTATTTCTTTATGAATCATTAATTTTTAAACTAACTTGTGTATATTTATATTCATTTTATTATTTTGTGCAATAATTTCTTGATATAAATAGGTAATAATTAATATTTAAATAATTTTATGATCTTTGTATCAACTCTCATTTAAATTTTAAAAGGGATAGAAATGAATGAATAAATTATTAAATGTATATCTCTCTACCAGAATTCCCTTCTCCAATATATGACTATAAATTTTAATGATGAAGATTATCTAATGAGGTGTTTCAAGAGATATATTGAAGTTATTAATGTAATGTATATTAGAGTATTTTGAAACTCAAATCAATCCATATGCAATGATTTTCCACTTATGGTCTTCGTTTGATTATAAAAACTTTATAAACTAACCATTAGTTAAATTTCATGATCATAACATATTGATTTATTTATTTTATCATTTTTTGGAAATTATTTAATTTTATACACTTGGTTTATGATATAATTAAACATCATCAAATAAAATCATTTATAATCATGCTTAAAAATGAAAGGAATGATCCTGAGATTTATTTTATCCTTTATTTATAATTCTTTTTGTGTGTTTCTATGTAAAATAGTTATCAATAATAATGGTTAAAACAATATATCATATGTAACTGAAAAATAAAATAAACCCTCAATGTAAATGTTATTCCATTTTATTATTTTTATTACCCCTATTAGAATATATCACGAGATCAAACTATATATGCAGACCTCGATAAGACACCATTACATATCTAGGAATTATAGTAAATTTTTCCCATTGAGACATCCATATTACATCAGGGGAAGATTGTAATGTGTTCATTATATTATTTTAAGGAAATTGTTTTGAAAACATTAGTAAAATATTTATTGTATTAGGGAACCCACTCAATGGATAATAAATCTTTAGGTAATATATATTATTAAGATTACATCATTTTGAAACATATTAGTTTAATTTTTTTGAACAATAGTAATGTGATTCCAAAATTTTGGAATTTTTATTGAAATTTCAATGATAATTTCCCTATTATTTATCAATTTCATGAGTAATTTTTTTCTTTTATGTTTTTCTTGATTAAGACAACTTCTTAAAACTAGACTTAAATGATGATTTTAACTATTTTATTCAATTTTAGATCACTAATCATCTCTTACAACATTTACCTAGACCTCCTCCTACTAGTTTTATACTGCTTCCTAGTTATAATATCAACATATCTCCCTTATATGGTTCCAATATCATTCTATCTATTTCATTAAAAAAACCCCCAATTTAATTTTC
This sequence comes from Viscum album, assembly GCA_963277665.1. NCBI lineage: Eukaryota > Viridiplantae > Streptophyta > Magnoliopsida > Santalales > Viscaceae > Viscum > Viscum album. The sequence continues at coordinate 278,586,965 of OY728126.1, forward strand.
CACCACTATCATACCATCCCTTTCATTTGGTCCCTTCCTTCTAAAAATAAATTATATTTTTTGTTCTTCTCCTCTTCCACCATCACTTTATACCATGAATTGGATATATAGAATCAAAAAACATTACTCCATTATTCTATATTGATAATGATATAATTATTCCACAACTAAGTCATATAAAACTAATTGAGTCAGAAAATTTTCATGTCAGGATGGACCAAATCCCAGTTTTAGAATAGAATCTTGACCAATGATGATATCCTTGTTTAAGATAAACCCACTATGATGTATGATGATGTGGTAGAAAAAGTATGAAGATTAATATAAGAACAAATATATGATATTATACAATGGAAGATCCATAATGAATCATGGGGATAAATATCTATATTACTAAAAGGATAATGAATCTCGTGAATCCCAGTAGTTGAATCATTTCAAACAAATGTTTAAGAAAATTTATAATACTAGATCTTGAAAAAATGGAAACATTATTTTGATGATAAATAATCAATGAGATGCATCTCCTATTAGATTTTATACTGAGATGCAATTCCCTACTTATTTAAATCATCCTTCAAATTTCCAAAACATCATTGAAGTACAATAGAAGGCCTAATTTATGGCACTATTAAGAAACTAGAATATATGAAATCCTAAAGAAATATTGTTACATTTTAATTCATTTATTTTTTATGGATATTATATTACAATTATGTAGAAAATTGAAGATAGTGAATGAACTTTTTTGATCAAAATCCACCACATGTGGTTATGTAGAACATTTCACACTAATTTCTCAATGAAATTCCTAATCCATGATAGCATCACTAATAAAATCCTATATACCTAAATTTGGTCTTCCCACATACAATAAAATCTCTTCAACTCTTGATAAACATCTAAAAATTTCCAATCAAATCTAGCTCTAAACCACAAATATTCATAGAACTGATATATACAGAATTTAGGAGCTCTAACATAGTGAACATTCATACAATTTAATAACACAATAAATACTAAATTTCCACGAATGATTCTCAAACCCTTAGTGCATGAAACCAAAAAAATTATTCTACTATTATAATTAGACAAACCATGACCTAAATCCATCTATTTAATGGTCCATGAAACTGAAATTTTGTAACTAGAAAATTATGTTTCTCATTGAAATCAATGAAGACACTTGGTGTGCAAAAATCCATCCCACCATCAAAGGAATTCTCAACAGATAATTTTAATAGCATGTGCATCATTCTATTTATATAAGAACAGAAAATATAGAATGATTTCCCACTAGAGATGCATATCACTAAAAAATTCCTACCCACTTCTTCTTAATGGGATTACATAACTCGATCATGGGAGGTAATAATTCCTTATCTTTAAAAATTTGTAAAAACACTATCCAAATAAATAAATTTGACCATCAATATTGGAAATATTTCAATCATACATGGAATATGAAGATGCTAATTTTTATATATAATTTGAAAAAATTCATGGTCTTGACTGAAGAATTTGATCATACATTATTCTACTAACATGGTGATTATAGAAGCATTCCAAGGATGTCTATGAGTTCTTATTTATAATAAACAGTATCCACTACTCTGAAACACACATGATCACTCACATTCAGAGCATGTTTACTAATAGACTCATTAAATCTATTGTTTCATTCTTCCCCAATTTCTTTTTTAATAACTCCAGTGATTGAAGACTATTCCCAAAGTGGTTGAGCTAAGAAGATTATCCATATCACCCAGTTAATTCATTTTTTTGTCATTAAATATATTTTAGTTTTATCTAGGGATTATATATATATGGATTTAAATAAAGATAATTCTAATGACATTATCATTGAACTAATTTTTCCTTTATTTAATTGATTCTACACACATATAACTACCATCATTTCCATTTATTGTGATCATGAGTAGTAAGATAACTTATGGGTAATAAGTGATCTATAACTCATAGGATATGGGATATTAGAAGCTGTAGTGATCTTTGTATCCTTCACATTAATGATAAATTTCAATGTGAGTGAAATAGAATTAGATTTCACTTGGTTATAGAGGAAAAGGAGGGTATAAATTTGAATAATTAATTAATAGGGACGGTAATATGATATCCAATTTTAATCCAATTATTATAAAATTGAATTTAGAAACCAACTTAGTTTTAATTCCATTGATGTTTTCCATAATTTTACTCACAAAATAATATAGAAGCACACCCATTACAATAACCTTTAAAAAGACAACACAGAGTCCCTCTATGACTATATTTTTCATTACATCAATATTTATTTATCTTAGTATCATGAGAAATGTGAAACATCCCAGACCAAGATGGTGAGAATGTAAATATAGATCGTTTCAAATTGTATATGAATGTGACTTGTTTTTATAAATGAAATTTTAAGGGGTTTTGGTTTTTGATAAAATATTAGGAGACTCAAATGATTCATTAATAAAAAATTACATAACTTATAATGAAGATAAAGTAATAATCCACATCATTTATTTTCTATAGGAAAAATAAAGAAATACCATAATTTCACTATATTTGAGATTTATTTTGGAAAAAGGGAATGAAATTACTCATATACAGTTAAGGTATTGGTATAAGGAATTGTGAATCTTGTAATTATAATAAATTTAGTATTATATAAATTAATCTCTGCTACATGATCAACATACTATTGATTATAATTTGGAATAAATAAATTTATACTATATAAATGTATATAATAAATTATATTCATATAACATTATTTTATCATTAATATCAATTGATCTATTAAATTAGAACTAATAAAAAGATGTCCACTCTTGGTTGTTGTATCTATAAGCGTGTTACCCTAAGAGAGCTATATACAAGAGATAAAAAATATATAAAATTCTCCCTTTATGTGAATGTTAGGAGGATGATTTTGGTATAGTCCTTATAAACTCAATATTATAGGTAATATAAATGGGTTTTAGAATTTGTTATTAAATTTCAATAAGTAGTTTTCAATATATTTCATTCTCTCAAATCTACGTTATACTATATAAATTTTTTTTATTTATAATAAAATATTTAATGAAATCCATTAAAGAATGATTAAAAATTAGTTTTCGCATTGATAAAATAAAGAAGTGGAATAGATATTCATTTTTCATGGTGAAAAAATAATAACGTAAATTCCATGAATCCAATGAAAGAAACGATGATAATGTGTAATAATAAAAATTATTCATAGAAACAATAGATCTAAAGGAGGAGAAACAATTTTGAACATATTTTTTTGTAAATAATTTTCATGGGAAGAATAAATACAATATATTAATGAAACATGGGGATGCATTATGTATATTATACTCCAAATAAACTTTTTCAAGCTAAATAATTTGGGTATTTGAAATATTTTTTCACTCATATATATCTATAAATATTTTGGAATGAATTGGATTATAAAGGATTATAATAAATAATGTATATTATTACGATGTTAATATAGAATGGGTCAAGATATTAATTTTATAAGATTATAATTTCTTATTTCTTATTAGAAAAATATTCAATTTTTAACAGAAAATATGGGTTTTCAAGATAGTAACATTATTTGTTTTTTATATTTATAATTAAGTGAATTTAATTTATATTTATAAATAAAATACAATAAGTTGTTATTTTATATCACATTCAAAAAATTTAAAATATATTATAGAGTGAGTAAATACTATGTTCTCAATAAATGATAAATTGAATTCACATGACACTGTGGGAGGAATTAGTATACACTGTTTCGTGACCCTACCTACTAAAACCCTTCCCCAGTCATCACTAAAAATAATGTAGACCTTTATATCTCACTTCCAATTTTCCATGAGTTGGGGAATTGGACTATGTGTATTTATGACTCATATTGGAGGCATTACTTTCAAAATAACAAGGAAAATACAGCTGAACATCCAATAAAATTCATCTATAATCTATAAAGACGAAATTAACCATACTAAAACTATAAATAAATATCAATGAATATAATAAAAAAAAGAAAATTCTAAATTATTTTTTATTAACTCCACTCGAGTTATCCAAAGATCACGAAGCTTAATATCGATCAAACTATTCATAAAAATAACTCAACACCAAAATTAATGGGTGATCACTTGGGAGTACATAATAAGACCACATTGAAAATAAATAATTTGTATCTGTAGCAATTTCATTTGTCATGTTTTTTTGAAAACCATTCATATAATTAAATCAGGGTGATGTTTGTTTTCTTGGGTCATATAAAAATTATGAATAAAAGTCAGTAAAAAAATTTACATCTCTTCCACCATAATAGTATATCTACTAAATAAAATATTTCATTTATACATGTCTTCAAACTATTTTATGATTTCTTGATATATATATAAATAAAGAGGCATTCCCATAACTATATCAAAAGAATAACTAAAAAACAACATCACTACATCCATCCGAACCTTCATAATATTAACGAAACAATCTCAATCGCACAAGATATACATCTATATTTCCATTGTGTCATCCTCACCACCACATCACCAAAATATGACCACATTAAAATAGCCACCACATCACTACATTTTCATATACTTATCTTGTTCTATAACTGAGTGTCATCAAAACCTCAATACATGACATTACACTATGCCATCACACGCCTGAGATATGTGTACTTGTCAAAACATTGAGACATTATAATTGGAAAAAAGTTCATGTCTCATAACATTAATCCATTATAGCCTTCATATGTATACATATATACACTATACAATAATCCATTATATTATTTGTTTATATATAAATATAAATCTCATTCATAAATCATTATACACTATAACTAATATACATGAAATAAACCGCATCCAATATAACCCATTTTTATGTGAACTATTACTTATGAAAATAATTTCTTGTGAAATTACTCAAACAACTAAATTCCATTACTCCCTGTATGTATAGTATCAGAAGATTAGAAACCAATTAATGAAGAGATAACCAACATAAATATAGTCACAAATATAAGGACAAACATTAATAAAATATGAAAAATAATAAGGTATCATAAGAAACAACATTAAAAAATTAATTATAAAATTAACAACAATAATTTATAATCATACAATAAGAAACACATGGTAAATAAACTTAAAACAACAATCACTTCCATATATAGTTCAATAATTGTTTTTAATCGTTTTACCATTGAGAATTAACTCATTTTAGTACTCACGCCATTCATAAAAAACAATTAATATTTCACTCATTCTCATATTAGTGAAGTTATTTAAATCATTCAACTATCTCATTATGAATCATACAATTAGTACACACAGTCATAACATTATAAATTTCCCATTGATGATTTATATAATCTGATAAATCCACATTATTATGAATTACTATGAAATATCCATGACATATATATAAATATTCAAACCCTAGGTTTAGAATTCAATGAATACTAAATTAAAAAAACTACCTAACATGTCAATCCCAAAATAAAAAATACCCATAAACTATTAAGGATCTAATAAAAAATATCATCTCTCTCAACATCAAACCCATAAATCATTTCAACCATCTAAAAAAACTAATTGAGCTACTCTAAGAAAGAATACTAGAACCCTCTTATTAACTCTTTCTTTTCAATATTCTAACAAAAACCCAATGATGTCATCCTAGAGGATGGAAAATAATAGAAATAAAGAAAATAAAATTAAGAAAATAACAACAATACACTTGAACCCATAGTAATATTATAACCCTACCTTAGAAAAACTAACCTTCATAAAAGTAATGGAAGGAACTAGAACTCTATTAATAGAGTCTTCCTAAATTATGTATCTTAATGAAAACCCAAAGAAGTACAATAATCATAATCAACTAATGTAACACTCAAAAACCAACAAGAATCGATGATACACTTATTAAATAATTTTCATTTTCATTAATTTTTAGTTTTATGATCCCTATTTATTATCATTATTTAATCACTTCCAATTTTAAAATATTATTATTCATTGTATTAATAAAAAAACACGATAATATGAGTTCAATACATTGTTAATAATTTCAAATAAAAAAATATGGCCAAACATGTTTATGTTTAGAAATTATTTTTTATCATTTCATATTTCAACTCTAAATTCATTTTCTAAATTATGTCTAATTTTACATAGAAGGCCATATAATATTAATAGTATATATATACCTGATAATCATAATTATATTATAAAATATAAACATTTGAATGTCATTTTATCAAAATTTAAATAACATTATTAAATTTAGTATTCCATTTTCAAGGAAATAATAGATTGAAAATACAATTATAAAAAAGAAATTTTAGAATATAAGCAGAAAACATTAAAAAACATATTAGGATGAAAAAATATAGAATATTAATGGAATAAGGGAGAAAAAACATCCCTTTAACCTATATTTAAAGTCACCACAATAAGCCTAAGAAATAGAAGTAATAAAATATATATAATAATATATAAAATAACTCATAACCCCTGAACGAAAAATAGGCACCAAACCAAACAACATAAATAAATTAGGGATGCACTATATTATGATGTGATAAAGATTTGTCATTAAAAAATGGTACAATACCTATAGACTGTGGTCAAATATATCAACAAGAATCCCTTTCTTCCTCACTGACATATATCATTTATTAAATGAGATTAAATAGGTATATGGAATTGATATGTTTTTCATGCCACAATGAAGAAACCCCTTGAAATATGGCTGATTCATCTCAATGGAATTTCATTACTAGGGATTTGTACCACATGTAATATTTATATATTTTGATTATTGAGGTAATGTAGTGGTAAAGGTATTACTAATACATATCCTAGATTACACATGAGATACATTTATTCATCCCTTTGTATCACAACTAATGTAAAGGTACTTTTTATATATGATTGATAATTTTTTTTGGGTTAATGTAAAAAGAAAAAAATCCCATGAGGTATATTAGATATTATTGTACATACATATATTTTACATTAATATATGTAATATTCTAGATGTTATGTATATAATGTCACTTTTACAATTTCACATCAAAAAAAATATCTTACATACCAGATGAATAGAGTTCTCCTCTGTATTTTTTCATTTATCAATAAAATTATATATATTAATTATTTGAGTAATATTGTGTGAGATATATTGAAATAACTAGGTATCCAAGTATTTTTATATAGAATATGATGATATGTATGCATTAGTATAGACTTTGAGAAAAATGAGTATGATAGACTAACACACCAATGTGTCGAACTACCATCCTCTAACAAACTCTTAAAATTGAATTACATACCAAGATTCATCCCATACTACAAAAATAAAATAATTAAAAACCCTACTATGAAACCCCTCAACAAAAAGTGTACCCCACCTAGAATGTTAAAAACATAATAGATATGGTGACTTCTTGAGTCTTGCCTTTAGTAGGTCCCTAGTTAGAGATTATTATCATTTTTTAGTATACGTATAAATGGAGGAATTTACCTTCAATAGGAAATGTGGAAGAGAGAAATAAGAAAAATACCCCAATAAACACCTACTCCTGATGATAAAATATATACAAAGTTGAAACATGTTATATAATACAAGAATTAAAAAATAGATTTGAAAACTGTAATTACCAAAAAGGTAAACTTGATAACAACCATGAAGCCCAAATTGCTCATGAAAACCAACACACTAATAATATCAATCACAATATCCAACCTTATACTACTAACTTGAAAAAAAAAATTATATATAAATGGGTTGATAAAATAAATATACTTAGTAGGATCATCTTCATTGCCTCTCATAGAAATGAAAATGAATTCATAAATAATCCTAGTGAACAAAAAGTTAAAGTAACTCATCACCTAAACATGTATACTATGTTCCAAGCCTCAACATGAATATATTCCACTATATATTGAATATAAGGAAGATCAAAATTTTAAATAATAAATCAAAAAGGGTACCCCATTATTGTTTTCCCATTAGTTTTATGATCTACCCCAATGTCATATGTCTTGTTCCATCTCTCTTCAAAAGAAATAATCCCATTGAAACATAATATAAGTATCTCAACACACACCTCATGCATTACATCGTCACATAAACCCATTTAAAAACTCTATATAGATTATAAATTGTTTTTGGGACACAACATAACTCATATTCCATGTATCAAACATCATGTATTTTACCTCTATACATCATGACTAATGCACTGTGTAAGGTACCTCAAACCATCACAACCGATAAACATCATACCTATAATAATCCTTTAGATACTATATCAGAAGAAAAAAGTGTGTGAAATAAACATAATCCATTATACACCTCTACAAGAATATAATTGAAACTAACCATCATGTATGCCAACACATAATACTACCAACAGAAGATAGTAGGGAAAGAGGTGGTAGTCAGCCATCCCTCCTCCGACCTATATTATGGTGAAAACACCCTACAATAGTCACTTAAGATTAAGTCTCCCTATGAATATGGCTGAGTTATCATATTAAATATCAAAAAGTGCATGATGTAATATACATCAAAACTATGCTATAGAAATATCCTAATCATAAGATCACTTGAAAGTAATGTTTCTTGAGCTTATGGCTATCACCAGTAACAACTAGATTTATTATAAGCACACATGCAATTAATGTGATACATTAAATTACTTATTTCCTTTTTAGTATTTATTTGTTCATTAATTAAATTATTAAAAATAAATTAAACATCATAATTATTCCTCGTTCAATCCATTGGACAACAAGTCAAACCCATGCCCTCAAGCAATAATTCCAATCGATAAAATATTTTCAAATGAACTTTCATTTACATCCCTTCCACATGAGACTCATTTTTTAGTCATTTTTTTAAATTATGAACATCACCCCATAATTCATGTACTCTATGAAAACAACATAATCTACCATCTTGATATGAAACAAAGAATATCCAACCAACTCAAGTAGTGGGGATTGGAATGTAGATAAAAAACAACTTGGAAAGAAACCATTTTTTAGATTTATATTGTGATAACATCTACATTTATAACATCAATTGGTAATCCCAACATCATCACATTTAATCATCTCAGTGTCATCCATATCAAAAAACTCCCATCACTATGAATCTCACAGTCATTGGTGTCAACCATTTCCAATACCACTGACATTCCCACCCATATCTCAGTATCCATCCTAAGAAAAGCCATTCCAGACTCATATCACCCCATAATTAATATATCTAGAGAACAAATATATTAAAAACAACAACATATTCCACAGGTATATATAGACCCTAAAATAAGTTATTTAGCCTTCCAATCAAGTGAAATCACATACTACCAAACACAAGAAATCTATCCTTTATAATAAAAAATGGACACTCAACACCAACTATTTATCTATATAAAAAATGTTTTTATTGCAACATGAATTATATAATTCATTATATCTTGGTTCAAAATAAGAAAAAATTAAGGGGTTATCTATTATAATATATCAGATTGATTAAACATTATCTCTACCATAAATCTAATTTTAACAAGATATATGTAGAAAAAATTGTCAATTAACATTACTTTTTATTCTTTTCATCAATCAAAGTCATTCCAGATGTATGTTCTTTAATAATTAAATTTACATAATGTATAACGCCATAGGTAACCATTTTTTTTCTTATAATATTTTGGAATATTTCTCTATATATTACTAAAACTAGTTTCTAAGATTTAGTATGATTCTATTGCCTAGTGTTCCCAGAAATAATTTTAGAAAAATATTTCTTATGTTTTATACAATACACTAAGATAAAATGGGATACATATTAAAAAAACTATGATCAGAAATCAGAGGTGATAGATGTGTCCGAAATGTATAGTTTACCATATACAGGTCATAACATTTTTCATCATAAGAATTATGTGAGAAAGTTCCCCTAGGGGAAATTAATAAATAAAATAACTAAACCCAATTTTTTTTATCATGAATTCCAAAACAAATAAAATTTGATCAGAGAAAAAATGGAAATTTGATACCTCCATTGGGTTTGTAATGGGGTTGATAACCTATGTTCATCCAAATGTGAGTGGGTGATGGATGTTCATTTTCAATAGTTGTTTGTATGAATGTTGACATTTTTCGATAAATTGTAGGTTATGTGGATTGATAGAAATTGTTCCCCAAGCACTTCATCAAAATCTATCTCCCAATCCATCTTAATTATTTAGTGGATCAATGATTAACAACCATAATATATTTGGTGGATCACAGAGGAAGCACATTAGATGTGTACATCAATGTTAATCAGAACCAATTCAATGTAGGATCCTTCCATTTTATTTCCATATTGTTGCCTGAAGTTTTTAATTGAAATCCACTTCCCTGGTCATTTTTTCTCATTTTAATATCAATCATATATGGCCAAAAATACAAGACCATCGATCAATTCTTGAGACGTGTTTATTCTATGTGTTCTTCGTGTGTTCTTAATAGAATCGTGGTTTAATTTTTTCTATATAGAAATATCGACAATGAATCTATCAAAACATGATTATATGAGGACGTAAACACAATGATCCCAAATATATTCTTTTTTTTTGTTTTGAGTTGAATAAGATGTGGTATGGTATGAAGAAGGAGGTTGTGGCTTGGCATCGGTGAGGTGGCAGGCTAACAATGATGTGCGGGAGGCAGGCGACAACGGATACCATTGTAGGTGGTGAAGTCACCGTAGATGGAATCAAGGGCCCACGAGAGGAAATTGGTGATAAGTAACTACTCGTATGATGATATGGTGTGTGGAGGTGTCTGTTTCAGATTGGTGGAATAGTAAAGCTATCAGGGTGTTTGGTCGAGGAGTTGAGGATGGTTAGACCCTGCTGGCGACAAGCGACCACCGAACGTGGGGTGTTTAGCATTGTTGACCTAGAATGTAGATGATCTGAGGTACCCAAGGCTAGTAGGGTGTGCATGAATAAATTTTTCCTGGATAGAGGTATGAAAGCCTTGGTTAGTTCGGGTGGGCCCATCGCATGCCGAGCAGACCAATCGTACTTGGCCAGACCTGTTTTGTAGGGCTGAGGTAGCTTCAAACATGCTTTTCTATATATTCGAGAATTTGTTTATTGTGATTTATATGGAAATGTGTTCCCTTTATCAAGATAGATCTTTTAATGAATGTATGGTAACTTTAGGATATGGTTTATCAGTTTGGTATAACGAAACTCATATATTTAATAATAATAATATAATTATTATTATTTTGAATTCTTATATCAGACATATATTCTTAACGGGACATCCAATTTTTGTGTCATCTATGGAAGCATGACCCAAAAATATTAGGTTGTATTTTAAAGAACGATTTCAATTTATTGAACCAAAATCATAGTGTGGTCCCCATGAGTCCTAATTTGGTCATTTATTGTGAAATGAGAAATTTTACTAGGTTTCCATTTTAGATGAATGAATAGTTGACCCAATATGTTTTTTCATGAGGATTGAAATGGTGTGATACATATAATTTATTTTAGGATCTAGGTTTGGGCCCCATGAGATTCCATCTAAGGGTAATTTGGTGACATACTACCTTTTTATCGGATGTCTGATCGAGATGAATGAATAGTTGATCTTTCTAATTTGTTTTGCAAAGATCGCAATGGTGTGATCCATTTTTATATGAAGAGACATATTCACAATAACATTAAATGTGAGTACATGAATGGAGTTTTGGTGGAAAATCCATTTGACAGATTGAATATAATCCATAAAAAAATCAAATAGGTTTACCAGTGTAGTATTGGGCTTACCATTCAGCTAGGCTGGGAAGTTGATTTCCCTGATGGTAGTTATGGGATTACCCTCTAGTAGGACTGGGCATTTGTGATCCCTGATGATCATTCCTTGTTGCCCTCTAGTTTTTTTGGGTAGTGATGTTCCTCAATTTTCTGAACACACCCTCCAACTGGGATGGGAAGTGGTGTTCCCTGATGATTTTACTGGCATAATCCTCCAACAAGGATGGGAAATAGTGTTTTCATGATGACTCACTGGGCTTAAATTCTAGTAGGGCCTAGGTCGTGGTTTTCCTCTATGAATTTCTTAAGTGGTACCATCCAACTAGGCTAGGTTGTGGAATTACATAGTGATTATCAAAGATGGCCCTCATCTATTCAGCACATTGATGAGGTTTGGTTTGATATAAATTTGGATTCACAAGTAATGGGGGCTCTTACACCCACCGATACATGTCCTTATGATGCAACCAAAAATTGTAGAGGCAAGTCAGAGATTTGTGAAGTGGATAGTTTCAAGGTGTGGTGATTAGCCCCTTCTACTTACGTGCTCAAGAAAATCATATAGAATGATGACATCATTGATGGATATGTGTTGAACTTTTGGAGACTCTTCTTATTGGTATGTGATATTAGATTTAGATCCCATTACTCTCTCATCTGGTTTTATATTGGTTGAGTATATTGTTATATCTTCATGGAATGCAAGCGGGCCAACCAGCTGTGGGATTATATCGGACATTTGTTTGGAATTGTGGTTGACACATGCAGGCTGGTTTTGGAGCTGTTTTCCAACATAGCGCATGCTCCATGCAGTGCACATATTCACAATCTACTGTTGGTGGCTGTTGCAGCTGTTATTGTAGGCACATGGGAACCTCGAAACATCTTGCTGTGCGGTGAAGTAGACTCCATGGTACAACAGGGGATGGTTGCTGTACAAAGGGATATTAATGTTGTATCCATGGTCCAGGATGGAGCTATGTATAACACTATTGATGATCTCCAAATTTTTAGAAATATTGGTGTTTCAGGTCGGTCGTGCAGGCCTTGAATGCTGAAGCATATTCGGTGGATTCCACCCATTGTGCCTTGCCCCAAGGTGAATGTTGATGGGGCTGCATCGGGTGCACCAGGTACTTCGGGGTGCGAGGGAGTGATCCGGACAAATTGTGGGTTTGTAAAGGGATGCATCCCCCATACCATTTGGATTGGAAAAACATTCAAATCTAAAATATAGGCCGTGATATATGTTGTCAGGTACGCTGTCTGGTTTAATTGGATGTGTATATGGCTTGAATCTGATTCCCAGTCTATGGTTCATGCATTGGGGACCAAGATATGTATTTTTCCGTGGTGTGTGATACCTCAATGGGTTGATTGTCTCAACCAGGTTGCGTAAATGCACCTCATGGTTTCATATGTCTACCGGGAGGCCAACTAGGTGGTGGATGCTCTAGCAAAGTAGGCAGTTATTGATGTTGGTGGAATGTGGTCTTTCACGGTGCCTGATTATTCTGCCCCTCTTGTGGAGGATGATAGATGCGGGGTGTTTTACACTAGATTATGTAATAACCCCTTGTATGAAAAACACTCATTACTTTTTTTATTTAAATTTTAGGGTATGATTCCACCGGTTCCTGGTCTTTTTTCTAGGAGAAGATGCGTGGGTTATGCCACATTCATTCCATGTATGGATTGTCATTGTTAGACATGTCTACCGTCCTATAATAGTTAGTGAAGACTCAATGAGAATTTCATCTTCACACAGTTTCTATCTACTTGGGTTTGGATGAATTTACATCAATATTTTATTGGTGTAAGCTTAACTCTTTCATTATATGTAGTTCCATATACTATTTTTATTTCCTATGACATCTATTACTGCTAAACGTTATTTTTAGGTGACTTACTGGGTATGTTTATACACACTACTGCATGGTATTTACCTGGAAATTTGGTTCTGTAACGTCTGGGATCTGGGTGCCACGCAACGGGTGCCCTGAGCCCGGTTTGCCACAAGTCATCAAGCGCATTTCCCCAAACGCCAGAGGCTGCCGACTAGCAGCGAGGTCCCAGGTCTAATGGTGGGGAAACTATGCCCTCATTTTTCAATGTGTAGTGCATCGAAATTTAAATAAAACATACAATGACAGCGGAAGCAGAAAACATACACAACTAAAATAACTAGAGGAGTGGATATAACCAACAGTACATAAGTGATGATGGTACATGTTTCAAGTTCTAAGAAAACAGCGAGAACAAGTTATACATCAATACAGTAAAACAAAATACAGAGTACAAAAAAACAAGAAAAACTGCTGGCAGTGGCATCGCGAGCCTAGGCTCGGTCCCATGCCCTCCTACTCCACAGCAACAATCAAGTACCTGTATAGGGACTCTTGCCCCTATCTACAGCTGCAGAAATGTAATCTTTTTGGGCCGAAAAACGTGACCCAAACAGGGAGTGAGAAATATCTCCGTAGGCACCCACCAAAGGCCCGTTCCCAACTGCGTGTAAGCATGCAACGATAGTGTGCAGTAATAAAATGCAATAAATTAATCAGTACTAAAAAGTAACTAACTTAACAAATATATTTCTGTTTTAATATTCATTTAATTTCATTAATTCAGTTGAATTCTTGTGCTCAACAGCACCACGCCCTCAGGCCAACCATAACCGTACCCTCAGGCTAAAATTGTAACCACGCCTTCAGGATTTCACTCATGCCACACAGAATCTAACATGCAGGTATTAACCTTAAGCATAATAGAAATTCTTGCCCTTAGGCATACGAAGTGTCGCCCTCAGGCACAGAAGTCAAGCCCTCAGGCACAGAAGTCAAGCCCTCAAGCACGAAAGGTTGTCCTCAGGCAGAATAATGACAACCCTCGGGCTAAAATAGTCATGCCCCCAGGCTAATCACAACAACACCTTCAGTCCAAATAGGTAAACGGGCAATTTCCAACATAAACAAGCAGTAATAAGCAATTCCTCTCAAGTCAATTCTACGATTACTACTTTAAAGGCATACCCTCAGGTATCCTGGCCAAATGGCTATACAGTGAAACACACCATGGTGGTGGTTTCAGATCCAAGAAAAAATCTTAACTAGCATTTTATTATCACAATTTAATCACCAATGCAATTCTTGGCATTAAAAATAGCAAAGACCTCAGCCACACGACACCCCAACATGGGTTCATGGTACAAAACCCTTGTTGCACTACATATGCCTGTAGAAGGTCCAGGATACTGCTCCTACTGGGTCTGTTGCACTACATATGCCTACCTAGTGTCGCAGGCTTGTGACACGTCCTAACTACCCTGAGCTGTCCTGCCCTACTTCCTCTGCGATCCTGGTGTCTGGATACCACGGCCAGGACCACCATCTCTGCCTGCACGCCCAGACGTATTCCAATTCCTAGACTGGTAAGAAGCCACTGGTCCTACTACTGCACGTGGAGTCTTCACAGAACCCCTCTCACTAGACACTGATAGAAACACCCTCCAAAAGCACTGAAGATGACCTATCATTCCGCAAGCTCGGCACTCCACTGGATCTCATGGACACTGGGGCCTCTTGTGCCCCTCTATGCCACACTGGTAGCACCTGATTGGGCAACCGAAAGAAGCTGCCTGGCTGGTACTGCCACCTGGAGAAGATTCCATCTGTCTCTTCTTCTTCCAGTAGAAATAGTACCAGTAACTGGTGCTGAACCGCCCTGGCCCACACCACTAGATTCCCGTAGGTTCCTCTCTGAAATAAACACCTGGTTCACAATTGCGTGTATAATAGGCAACCTGAAAAAATTCACCAAAACTCGGATGTCATACCGAAGACCATCCTCAAAACGTCTGGCTCTAAGCGTCTCATCACCCACCAGCACAGGTGCAAAGTGATGAACATTCGTAAAACGAGAAGAATAGTACATCACTGACATAGCGCCCTACTGCAGATTCAAAAACTCTCAAGCTATATCTGCCCTCAGTGTCTCCGGAAAGAAGAATTCATAGAAGACTGCCAGAAAATATTCCCACGCCATGTCCCTGTGATGCTCTGATGGGGTGGTAACATCCCACCACCTCTTGGAAGAATCACGCAGCATGTAAGTAGCGAGCTTGTACCTCCACCCTGGAGGCATCTCAAGATGCTCAAAAATAGTCTGCATCGATCCTAGCCAAGACTCTGTAGCCTGCGGTCCGTCATCCCTTGAAAACGTAGGCGGATGATACTACTGGAAGATACGAGTCAACTCATCCATAGATGTAGCAGCCTGCGGTGCTCCCTGAAAGTTCTGCATAAACAGCATAAAACCTTCACCGAACTACGCCTCCGTGCTTGTGTCCGGTATAACAAATGGTGTCGCATCTAGCTCTGCTGGTGGATCCACTGGTAACCCATGGCCCACCATCTCTGGAGTATAATTTTCGTCGCTCTCATGGAGAACAACTCGCAGTCGTCTCGGCGGCATGACACTACAAGGTCAAAATCACGCCTCATATTTAAACCGAAAAGCGAAGGAACCACAAAGGAACAATTGGAAGAAGGCATTCAAAATTTTGCAAAACAAGACTACACGGTGTGTACAATGACTACACATCGTGTACTTGACTTCCCTTCCCCTGCCCGGGTCCTTTTACACGGCTAAGACACACGGCTTCCATTCAACAAAACTAAACGGCGTGTATAATATCTACACGGCGTGTACGGTGTTATTTTCCAACTACCCGTGTCGTCTGTGACACGGACGACTACTCGGCTTACAACTACACAGTGTGTACACCCGCATACGGTGTGAACACCATCCCATTTCCCAGCCACACAGTTAACACCACATGGTCTGTTCTCAGACAAGACTACACGGCGTGTCCCATAGGTACACGACATGTTCAATTATAGGTGACACCGAACCGTGTTGTTCATTACAAGGCCGAGTCCCCAGGTCACACCACACGGCGTGTGCATTATTGACACAGTGTGTTCTGTGAAGGAGTTTACCGACCTATGTTGTTAGTTACATGGCCGGACTCCGTGTCAACACTACACGGCATGAACAGACCTACACGCCGTGTTTTACCCAAGCACATACCTACCCCATGTCACCACCAACACGGTTTCTGACACGGGAAGAGACTACACGTCGTGTACTCCGGGTACATGGCGTGTACTAAAAAATTTAATTTTTCTTTCTGAACAGAAAAATATACACGACATGTATATAAATACTACACGGCGTGTATACTGATTTTATGGACAGTATTCCTCAAAAACTTCTCCGGAACCCGGAAAATACTGAAAAACAACACCTAAGTGTCAAACTCCGTCCTATGGGGGCCCATACTCCCCACGAATCAAAGTTTGACATCCTATACGTGTTTTAACCAACAATCAATCAATGAACCACCAAATTACGGTCAATGGGGGCCCATACTCCCCAAAAACCAAAGTTTGGCGTCCATTCTATAAACAAGCTCAACTAAAATACCATATCACAAGGCAGGTATTTATCACGCAACTATCACAACAGCATGCTTTTCAAGCACAACAACTATCACAACAACATGCAAATTATAATGCACCTACATGGCATGGAAACTATGCATGGTATGTGATATCTATAATGTTCCTATATGATGCATGAGAAGGAATACCCTCATCTCATCGGGTTGTAACTAAATTAAACCCATAGATAAAATATAACAACACAATCCACGTGCGTCACCCAACGGTGAAAACATATCAACCGTAAAATTGAAAAATCCAAAGAATGCAAAATATGAGTTTGACTGGATTTTTCCTGTACACGGGTTAGATACGCCCGAGCACAGCTTATTACGAACTACCGTTCTGTCCTATCACTGAATACGGCTCCAAATAGTAAGTCAAGAAAAAAACTCCTCTGATACCACTTTGTAACGTCCCGGACCCGAGTGCGACACAACGGGTGCCCTGATACCTATTCGCCAAAAGACCTCAAGTGCATTTCCCCAAATGCCAGAGGCTGCCAACTAGCAGCGAGGGCCCAGGTCTGATGGTGGGGAAACTATGCCCTCATTTGTCAAAGTGTAGTGCAGCGGAATTTAAATAAAACATACAACAACAGCAGAAGCAGAAAACATACACAAATAAAATAAGTACAGTAGTGGATATAACCAACAGTACATAAGTGATGATGCTACATGTTTCAAGTTCTAAGAAAACAGCCAGAACATGTTATACATCAATACAGTACAACAAAATATAGAGTCCAGCAATACAAGAAAAATAGCTGGCAGCCACATCGCGAGCCTAGGCTCGGTCCCATGCCCTCCTACTCCACAGCTACAGTCAAGTACCTGTATAGGGACTCTTGCCCCTATCTAAACCTGCAGAAATGTAATCTGTTTGTGCCGAAAAACGTGACCCAAATAGGGTGTGAGAAATATCTAAGTAGGCACCCACCAAAGGCTCGTGCCCAACTGTGTGTAAGCATGCAACGATAGTGTGCAGTAATAAAATGCAATAAAGTAAGCAGTTCTAAAAAGTAACCAACTTAACAATTAAATTTCCGTTGTATTATTCATTTAATTTCTTTAATTCAGTAACATTCTTGTGCTCAACAGCACCACGCTCTCAGGCCAACCAGAACCATGCCCTCAGGCTAAAATAGAAACCACACCCTCAGGCTTGCCCTCAGGCCACACAGAATCCAACCTGCAGGTATTGACCTCATGCGTAACATAAATTCTCACCCTCAGGCATATGAAGTGTCGCCCTTAGGCACAGAAGTCAAGCCCTCTGGCATGAAAGGTTTCCCTCAGGCGGAAGAACGACAACCCTCGGTCTAAAACAGTCACGCCCTCAGGCTAATCACAACAACGCCCTCAGGCCAAACAGGTAACTGGGCCATGCCCAACAGGTAAACAAGAAGTAACAAGTGATTCCTCTCAAGGAAATTCTACGATTACTACTTAAAGGTGTACCCTCGGGTATCCTGGCCAAACGGCTAAACAGTGAAACACACCCCGGGGGTAGTTTCAGATCCATACAATGATCCCAACTAGCATTTTATTATCACAATTTAATCGCCTATGCAATTCTAGGCATTAAATATAGAAACGGCCTTAGCCATACGACACCCCGACATGGGTTCGTGGTACAAAACGCACAAAACACGCACGATAGTTGGAAAATGAACACAAAGCCACCTACTTTATACGCCAACAAACGTTATACCCGAACGCTGACTCCAGAAACACCCAAAAACGACGTAGATCTAACGAAGAACAAAACCTATTCAAATGTAAATAACATACGTTAGGAGAATAATTGGTAAGAACAGTACCAGGAGGAGGAAGGTCTTACCCGTGCGGTTCCAACGAGATCGTCTGAAGCCGAATCGGATTCCAGACGAACACCTGGTGGATCTTCAAAGATCCGGCCTCCTCCTTTGGCTCCAAAATGTCTCAAACGCCTCCTCTACCAAATGAGGAGGCTACTACCTGCTTTAAGCTTAAAAAACAAAGTACAAAGCATGTACTTCTGAGTACACGATGTGTACTCCTTTCATTTAACTGTTCATTTGGAGGCACCGCCACACTATTCATCCATCGACCTGAGTACATGGCATGTACTCCCAGGTACACGACATGTACAGTCGCCCAGCTGGCGGTGACTCCACCGCCTTACTATTTAAACCTGCCGACTGACTACACAGTGTGTAAGGTACCACTACACGGCGTGTAGTCAGTTCCTACACCCTTCGTTGCTGGCATGGATACACACCCCATATACTCTTCCCAACACGGCCAAAAGTACACGATGTGTGGATAAGGTACATGGCGTGTAGTTCCAAAATTTAGGATTTTTCCCCATTTTCCATATTTTCTCAAAACAATCAAGGAAAAAGAAAAAGAAGAATCCCGTACCTCCAAAATAAGAACCAGGTTCTTACAAACTTCCCCCCTTATAGCAATTCATCCCCGAATTTCCCTTCCAAGGGTGGCGAAGATAAAGCTCAGAAAAGCTCTAGCCACTGAGCACGTACGTCAGCCTCCTGCTCCCAAGTCTCGTCCTGCACTCGGCCATGCTGCCATATCACCCGTACGAGAGGAACTAACCAGCCTCGAAGAAACTTCATGCTCCTATCAATGATACGGATCAGATGCTCCTCAAAGGACGCATCATGCAGAAGATCAACCTCCTCTGGCTGAAAGGTGTGAGACGGGTCAGAATGGTAGCGACGCCACTGAGACACGTGGAAGACGTCATGCATGGATCGGTACCGTTTCGGTAATTGCAAATGATAGGCAACCAGCCTGACTCTCTCCAAGATCTCGATTGTCCCCACATACCTCGGTGAAAGCATACCCTGTCTCCTGATCCGATTGTCTCCCAACCTCGGCAAAACACATAGAAAAACCTGATCCCGACCACGAACTCCAAAGGTCACATACGATGATCATCATAAGACTTCTGACGAGATTTCACGGTAGCCATCGACTTCCGAATCAACTAGACCTGCTCAGATGTCTCCTGCACAAGCTGTGGTCCTAGTAAAGCTGCCTAACCTGCCTCTAACCAGCTCAATGGTGATCGGCATGACCTACCATATAAAGCCTCATATGGTTCCATCTAAATAGTTTCCTGAAAACTATTATTATAGGCAAACTCGACTAAGGGTATATGCTTCTCCCAAGAGCCCCCAATGTATAGGACGCATGCACGCAGCATGTCCTCTAGCACCTGTATCGTCCGCTCTGACTGGACATCTATATGAGGGTGGTCTGTTGTGCTCAGAGGCACCTGTGTACCCAGCGCCCTCTAAAAACTCTACTAGAAACAAGACGTGAAGCGAGCTTCCCTACCTGAAACGATAGAACGAGGGACCCCATTAAGACGTACGATCTCTCGGATATACAGCCTACCGAGATCGTCCACAACGAAGGTCTCTTTGATTGGAAAAAAGTGAGCTACCTTCGTGAGTCTGTCCACAAAAACCCACATGGCATCATTGCGACGAGGTGACCTATGCAAACCCGTCACAAAATTCATCGCGACATCATCCCATTTCCACTCCAAAATTGGTAACTGCTGTAATAGTCAAGATGGTCTCTGATGCTCTGCCTTCACCTTCTGACAGGTGGAACATCTCGTAACAAACCCAAATATCTCCCACTTCATACCCAGCCACCAGTACTGACGTCTCAAGTCTCAGTACATCTTGGTATCCTCGAGATGAACTGCCCAAGATGAAGCATGAAACCCTCGCATCAGCTCCTCACATGTATCCCCTAGAACCCATACTCACCCATGGAAACACAAATCCTGGTCGTCTCCTATCGTCCAATCGGGAGGAGGGTACCCACTTGCCACCGATTCCCATAGAACTAGGCCTTTTGAATCAGATAGCTGCCTCATCCTCACTCTGTCTAGGAGGGTAGAGGTCACAACTAATGAGGAAAGATAAGTCTGCCCCTGTCCGTCTTGCACCTACAGATGCATCTCAGAGAACAAAGCCTTGAGCTCCCACTCAACACTGGCCTCCTGCACTTCCTGTACCTGAGTCTTCCTGCTCAGTGCATCAGCTACTGCATTACCTTTACCAGGTGTATAGGTAAGCTCAAAATTGAAGAACTATAGGTACTCAAACCACCTTCTCTGCCTCAGATTCAGGTCACGCTGAGTAAAGATATACTTGAGGCTTTGTGGTCGGTGAAAACCACAAAATGCTCTCCCAATAGAGAGTGTCTCCAATAGAGAAACGCATGCACAGTTGCAGCCAACTAGAGATCATGTGTCGGGTAATTCCTCTCATGTGGCCTCAACTGCTGAGACCCGTACGCGACAACTCGGTCACCCTGCATCAAAACGGCTCCCAACCCAATACCTGATGCATCACAGTAAACTGTATAGCTCTTCCCCTACTCTGGGAGTATCAGGATCGGTGCTGATGTCAACCTTCCCTTCAGGTCCTGAAAATCTACCTCGCAAGCTTCCGGGCAAACGAACTTCACACCCTTATTAGTCATACCTGCCAACCGTGCTGATAAGCGGGAGAAGTTCTGTATGAAGCGTCTGTAGTAACCTGCCAACCCTAAAAAACTCCGTATCGAAAACACGTTCTTAGTATGCTCCCTGAAAACTACTGCTCTCACCTTCTCTGGATCTACTACAACTCCAGCCTGTGAGATAACGTGTCCCATGAAGTGAATCTGGTCCATCCAAAAGTGGCACATGGAGAGATTTTCATATAGATGATGCTCTCTTAGTGTACTGAATATCATCTCATGATGGGCGGCACGGTTGTGTCAAGTGTGGGAGTACGCCATGTTGTCGTCCATGAATACTACCATAAAAGAATCAAGATACGGATGGAACACACGATTCATCAGAGCCATGAAAATTTCTGGCGCGTTCGTGAGTCCAAACGGCATAACCGTATACTCATGTAGGCCATACCTACTCCTGAAAGATGTGAGAGGTATATCATATGTTCTAAAATTCAACTGATAATATCCAAATCTCAAGTTAATCTTCGAGAACACTTGTGCTCCACGAAGCTGATTAAACAGATCATCTATCCTCGGAAAGGGATATCAGTTTTTAACCGTCAACTAGTTTAGCTTCCGATAATCCACGCAAAGCCTAAGGGTACCATCCACCTTCTTTGAAAAAAGGACCGGAGAACCCCAAGGAGAAGTACTGGGTCGGATAAATCCCTTCTCATGTAGCTCCTCTAACTTCCTCTTGAGCTCCTGCAACTCAGGCGTGGCCATTATATAAGGGGGAATGGACACCAGTGCTGCTCCTGGCACAAGCTCAATAGAGAAATCCACCTCACACACCCGGGGTAGACCAAAAAAGTTGTCCAAGAAGACATCCCTGAAAAGATCGGCAATTGGAGGGAAATCCGTCTGACAAGTCCCCTGGTCATCCAGATATAAGATCACAATCTGGGCTATGACTCCACCTCGCCCATGAAGCTCTGGTCCAACTCGACTCCCCTGAACATCCCATTCGCCCTTGTATAGAAAATCTCCACCCTCTGGTGACGCGAAACACACCCTGCGACGATAGTAGTCTACAAAGGATCTAAAGGGAACCAACCAGTCCATCCCGAGAATGACATCATAACTCATCATCTCTAAGTCATATAGGTCCCAAAGAAAGTTACACCCATCAACCTCAAGGGGGCACTCCTTACACTGATGCACACCAGCTGTTCTAGTCCCCAACGGAGTGTCTAGATTCATGATATCAGAAGAAGAAGAAACACTGATCCCAAGGCTCTCCACAACGGGTACATATATGAAACTATGCGTAGCACCCGTATCAAAAAGTACTGAGGACAATACAGAAGATACTAGAATAGTACCTATGACTGTTGAAGGTTCGGGATCCTGCTCCTGCTGGTTCTGTTGCACTGCATATGCCTGCCCAGTGCCGCGGCCCTGTGACACAGCCTGGCTACCCTGAGTTGTCCCGTCCTGTTGCCTCTACGATCCTGGTGTATGGCTACCACGGCCACTACCACCATCTCTGCCTACACGCCCTGACGTATTCCAATTCCCAGACTGGTAAGAATCCACTGGTCCTACTCTCACACGCGGAGTCTGCACATAACCCCTCTCACTAGACACTGGTAGAAACGCCCTGCAAAAGCGCTGAAGATGACACATCTTGCCGCAAGCTCGACACTCCACTGGGTCTCGTGGACACTCCGGCCTCTTGTGCCCCACTCTGCCACAATTGTAGCACTTGATCGGGCCACCTGAAGAAGCTTCCTCGCTGGTACTGCCACCTGGAGAGGAGTCCATCTGTCTCTTCCTCTTTCCAGTAGAAATAGTATCGGTAACTGGTGATGAACCGCACTGGCCCTCACGACTATATTCCCACAGGATCCTCTCTGAAATCAGCAACTGGTTCACAATCACGTGTATAGTAGGCAACCTGAAAACATTCACCAGCACTCAGATTTCATACCGAAGACCATCCTCAAAACGTCTAGCTCTAAGCATCTCATCACCCACCAGTACGGGTGAAAAGCGCTGAAGCTCCATAAAACGAGCAGAATAGTCCATCACTGACATAGCACCCTACTGTAGATTCATGAACTCTCAAGCTCTATCTACCCTTAGTGTCTCGGGAAATAAGAAGTCATAAAAGAACGCCTAAAAATATTCCCACGCCATGTCCCTGTGATGCTCTGACTGGGTGGTAACATCCCACCACCTCTTGGAAGAATCACGCAGCATGTAAGTCATGAGCTTGACCCTCCATCATGGAGGCATCTCAAGATGCTCGAAAATAGTCTGCATCGATCCAGCCAAGACTCCACAGCCTACGGTCCGCTATCCCCTGAAAACGTAGGCGGATGCTGCTGCTGAAAGATATGAGTCAGCTCAGCCATAGAAGCAGCAGCCTACGGTGCTCCCTGAAAGGTCTGCATAAACTGTATAAAACTTTCACGGAACTGCGCCTCCACGCCTTTGTCCGGTATAATAGCTGGTGCCGCATCTGGCTCTACTGGTGGATCCACTGGTAACCCATGTCCCACCATCTATGGAGTATAATTGTCACCGCTCTCCTGGTGAACAACACACGGTCGTCTCGGTGGCATGACACTACAAAGTGAAAAGCACGCTTCAGATTCAGACTGAAAAGCGAAGGAACCACAAAGGAACAAGAGTAATAAGGCATTCAAAATTTTTCAAAACAAGACTACACAGAGTGTACGATGACTACACGGCATGTAATTGACTTCCCTTCCCCTGCCCGGGTCCTTTTACATGGATAATCCACACGGCTTCTATTCAACAAAACTAAACGGCGTGTATAATATCTACACGGTGTGTACGGTGTTATTTTCCAACTGCCCGTGTCTTCTGTGACATGGCTGACTACTCGGATTACAACTAGACGGTGTGTACACCCACATACGGCGTGAACACCATCCTATTTCCTAGCCACACGGCTAACACCACATGGTCTGTTCTCAGATAAGACTACACAGTGAGTCCCATAGGTACACGACATGTTCAAGGCGAGGTGACACCGACCCGTGTTGTTAGTTACATGGCCGAGTCCCCAGGTCACACCACATGGCGTGTGCATTATTGACACGACATGTTCTGTGAAGGATTTTACCGACCCGTGTTGTTAGTTACACGACCAAACTCCGGGTCAACACTACACGGCTTGCACAGACCTACATGGCGTGTTTTACCCAAGCACATCCCTACCCCGTGTCGCCGCCCACACGGTTTGTGACACGGGAAGAGACTAAACATCATGTACTCCGGGTACACGTCGTGTACTCAAAAAGATCATTTTTCTTCTCGAACAGAAGAACATACACGGTGTGTATATAAATACTACATGGCATGTATACTGGGTTTCCAGACAGTATTCCTCAGAAACTTCTCCGGAACCCATAAAATACTAAAAAACAACACCTAAGTGTCATATTCCGACCCATGGGGGCCCATACTCCCCACGAATCAATTTTTGACATCTTACACGTGTTATAACCAAAAATTAGTCAATGAACCACCAGATTCCGGTCAATGGGGGATCATACTCCCCAAAAACCAATGTTTGGCATCCATTATATAAAAAAGATCATCTAAAATACCATATCAAAAGGCAGGTATTTATCACGCAGCTATCACAACAACATGTTTTTCTCGCACAACAAATTTCACAACAACATTAAAATTCTAATGAACCTACATGGCATGGAAACTATGCATGGTATGTGATATCTAGCATGTGCCTATATGATGCATGAGATGGAATACCCTCATCTCATCGGGTTGCAAATAAATATAACCCACAGATAAAATATAACGGCACAATCCATGTGTGTCACCCAACGGTGAAAACATATCAACAGTAAAATTGAAAAATCCAAAGAATACAAAAATACGAGGTAAACTGGTTGTTCCCTGTACACGGGTTAGCTATGCCCGGGCACAGCTTATTACCAACTACCGTTATGTCCTATCCCTGACTACAGCTCCAAATAGTAATTCAAGAAAAAAACTCCTCTGATACCACTTTGTAACATCCCGGACCTGGGTGGCACGCAACGGGTGCCCTGAGCCCGGTTTGCCACAAGAACTCAAGTGCATTTCCCCAAACGCCAGAGGCTGCCAACTAGAAGCGAGGGCCCAGGTCTGATTGTGGGGAAACTATGCCCTCATTTGTCAAAGTGTAGCGCATTAGAATTTAAATAAAACATACAACGACAGCGGAAGCGGAAGTAGAAAACATACACAACTGAAATAACTACAATAGTGGATATAACCAACAATACATAAGTGATAATGCTACATGTTTAAAGTTATAAGAAAATAACTAGAACATGTTATACATCAATACAGTACAACAAAATACAGAGTATATCAAAATAAGAAAAACAGCTGGCAGCGACATCGCGAGCCAAGGCTCAGTCCCATTCCCTCCTACTCCACAGCAACAGTCAACTACCTGTATAGGGACTCTTTCCCCTATCTACACCTGCAGAAATGTAATCTGTTTGGGCCGAAAAATTTGACCCAAATAGGGTGTGAGAAATATCTCCGTAGGCACCCACCAAAGGCCCGTGCCCAACTGCGTATAAGCATACAACGATAGTGTGCAGTAATAAAATGCAATAAAGTAAGAATTACTAAAAAGTAACTAACTTAACAATTAAATTTCCGTTTTATTATTCATTTAATTTCTTTAATTAAGTAACATTCTTGTGCTCAACAGCACCACACTCTCAGGCCAACCAGAACCGTGCCCTCAGGCTAAAATAGTAACCATGCCCTCAGGCTTGCCCTGAGGCCACACAGAATCCAACCGACAGGTATTGCCCTCAGGAGTAATAGAAATTCTCTCCCTCAGGCATACGAATTGTCGCCCTCAAGCACAGAAGTCAAGCCCTCAGGCACGAAAGGTTTCCCTCAGGTGGAATAACGACATCCCTCAGGCTAAAACAATCACGCCCTCAGGCTAATCACAACAATGCCTGCCGGCCAAACAGGTAACATGGCCATGCCCAACAGTTAAACAAGTAGTAACAAGCAATTCCTCTCAAGGTAATTCTACGATTACTACTTTAAAGGTATATCCTCGGGTATCCTAGCCAAATGGCTAAACAGTGAAACACACCCTGGGGGTGGTTTCAGATCCAAGCAATGATCCCAACCAGCATTTTATTATCACAATATAATCAACTATGAAATTCTAGGCATAAAATATAGAAATGTCATGAGCCACATGACACCCCAACATGGGATCGTGGTACAAAACGCACAAAACACGCACGACAGTTGGAAAATGAACACAAAGCCACCTACCTTATACGCGAACAAACAATATACCCGAACGCCGACTCTCGAAACGCCCCAGAACGGTGTAGATCCGACGAAGAAAAAAACTCATTCAAACGTAAATAACTTATGTTAGGAGAATAATTGTTATGAACGGTACAAGGAGTAGGAAGGGCTTACCCGTGCGGTTCCAACGAGATCGTCCGAAGCCGAATCAGATTCCAGACGAACGCCTGTTGGATCTTCAAAGATCCGGCCTCCTCCTTTGGCTCCAAAATGGCTCAAATTCCTCCTCTACCAGATGAGGAGGCCACTGCCTGCTTTAAGATGAAAAAAAGTACACAGAGTGTACTCCTTTCATTTAACTGTTCATTTGGTGGCACCACCACACTTTTCATCCATCGACCTGAGTACATGGAATGTACTCCCAGGTACATGGCGTGTACAGTCGCCCAGCTGGCGGCGACTCCACCGCCTTACTATTTAAGAATGCCGAATGACTACACGGAGTGTAAGGTACCACTACACGGCGTTTAGTCAGTTCCTACACCATTCGTTGCTGGCATGGCTACACGCCCCATGTACTCTTCCCAACACGGAAAAATGTACACGGTGTGTGGATAAGGTACACGGCGTGTAGTTCCAAAATTTAGGATTTTTCCCCATTTTCCATATTTTCACAAAACACTTAAGGAAAAGGAAAAATAAGAAGCCCATACCTCCAAAATAAGAACCGGGTTCTTACAGGTGCATTTTACATAATGTGGATTGGTTTGATCATAACATCAAATATCATAGGGATATTGGTTCTTGGGCTATGTACGATGGTCATAGCTTGGATTGAAGGAGTGAGATTCTGTCAATTGTTTTCCTTTTTCAAGTTTCTGACAGGTAGGGCCAGTTTTCTTCTTGAGCATGTATTTTTTTTCCTTTTCTTGTTTTTTTGCTATAATATACATTTAATATTTAGTGGTACATGCATGTTTTGTTTATTTATAGTAGTAGAGAATCTTGTACTACTTTCCCTCTAATGTTTTGCGTTGAGTGGTTGTGTGCATGTGTACATGTGCATATGAAAAAGGCCCCATGATTTTGATGTGCCTTAAGCTCTTGTTTCCACCCCATGGAATATGGATGTGGGATTGGTATAGTTACGACTCGAGCCCTATCATGGGACAAGTCATGAAAAATTGGTATCAATGGTGGTTTGAAACCTGGGATGATGTTCAGGTATTTCCCTAAAAAGTTCATTTTTTGGGTATAGGGAATTAGTATAAATGTGTCTTGAGAGTAGCGCTTAGGATAAGGATTCTAGTGATATAACAGAAGGCTGACATATCCATTCACCATCACCTTCAATACCTGCTTGTCAACTCAGTATGAGAAGACACATGTTGTAGGAAACAATTGTACATGCATAATATTGGATTTTGTATTTTAATATCCATCTTAAGTCATCTTCACTTTGTTGTTTTTTTAGTATATATATATGCTCATTTGACCATGGTACTCTATAATAATATTCTGGGGGCCTCCGTGATGAGAGCCATCTAGGATACCAGTTGTAGTTACAGATGATGTGAACATGATAGATGAGGCCTCAATTTTTGATCTATTTTCAGATCCAATTATTCTAAGGGGGAAGATAGCATCACATCCACCCATTGAGAAATAGATAGTCCATATATAGTAGGATGAGGATAAGCACAAGATGAGAATGATCCATGAGTTCTAGTGCCTGAGACTGCCAGTGTTCTGTGGCGAGATATATCTTAATGTAATAGAGGATTGGATGGAGTTAGTGATATGTGTTTTTTTCCTTATTTGGACACCAAAAGATCATATAGTTTCGATATTAGCCAATATTTTCCACAGATCACCTAGAAATTGAAGAGGCCTTTTTACTCAGATTCATGAGGAGTGGGTACTTTGATGGGATGACATCCAGTAGTTGTTCTATGAGGGGTGATTCCCATCCTTTTTATGCTATGTTCAAATTCAAGAGCTTATGGGGTTACATAAAGGAGGGATGATGGTGTTTGTGTATGCATCGATGTTCACAAATTATACACACTACAATATTGACAAGGTAAATGATAGATACTTTAAAGCATGGAAGTCTGAACCAGGACTCAATAGAGAGATCAATCCCATCATTGTTCCCATGTGCATCCCCACCTATGACTGGGTTCTAGGAATGACACTTTTGGCAAGGAGATTACTTGTTGAGGGACACCAGGTAGTTTGAACTGGATGTATGAGAGATAGGGATAAGTCATATTTTCTAGAAAGATAGTGACATAGACATTGGGAACATAGGAACTTTAGTGAGAAGACTCAGGGGTGTGGTTTTACTATCCAGGGGAAAACCAAAGCATTTGGTAATCCATGAGAGGGATGACTCTATACTTGTGACCAGAGAGTTCACATATCATGGGACTGCCCGACCAGGCATACTGAGCATCCAAGGTAGATAGTAGGTGGACAACCCTGGCAAAGACAACACCATGATCAGGGACCCCTTAGGTATTGATAGTTTGGTCCTAATGGTGGTGTTTCTGGATGAGTAGTAGGATAATCCAGAGGTGGGGGATGATGTTATGGGGTTATCCCACCACCACAACATGTTGGCCCACATCAGTCTTTGGGAGTTGGAGGCTGGGATTGAAGGTAGCTATATGATTTGGATGTCTGTGTCCATCATCACACAAGAGGATCTAAGGTACGATCTAGGTTTATCCTACTATTAATTTAGTATATGTTTGATAGAGGCTCTAGTCACACTTTTATATCATTACTCCTGGTATGGGAGTTGGAGCTCCCTTTAGAGGTGTTAGAACATCAGCTTTGTATCTATATTCAAATGAGGTGAAAATTATCTATGTCTTTAATCTACGAGTAGTGTGAGCTATATCTTGGAGGATAGAGGTTCACGTGGGACCTACTAGTCATCATGATGGAACCCAATTACATCATCCATGGAATTCGTTGGATTTCCATTGTTTGAACCTAGATCAACTATCACTACAAAGTAGTCGCATGCCTCTGCACTGATGGGATGAGGTTCACCTTTCATGGTGAAAGAGAACTCATAGATGAGTATGTAGCATCTTTGAGCAAGAGGATGAAAAATTATACCCACTTATTAGAAATCATAACACTTAGTTTAGTAGAATGTTCAGGCATCAGGTCTACTCAAGTTATTGAGGATTATATTGATGTCTTCCCAAAAAGATGTTCTGGGACTACCTATGATGTAGGAGTTGGATTTTTTGTGTGGAATTATAACCAGTGACACCACCAATACCTACTATATCATATTGGATTAAAACAACCAATCTAGAGGAGCTATTATTACTGTTGGAGGACCTTTGAGAAAAGGGTTTCATCTGACCCAGTATGTCCCCCAGGGTAGTTGTGGTTCTGTTTTTGGAGAAGGAAGATGGGAGATTAAATTTTTTTTGTGGATTTTCATCACAAGAACCAAGAAATGATTAATAAAAAGTACCCCTTGTATATGATCAACGACCTCATTGAATAGTTTTGAGGTGTAAGGTCGTTCCCCAAGATTGATCTCTGGTCTGACTACCACCAGTTATGGTATAGCGACCCGACCTTTTCTTAAATTACTATTAGATCAATTCAAAGATATAAAACATAATAGTATTATACAAAGAGTATCAAAAGACTTAGTTTCTTGGGAGAAATAGGACAACCCATAACAAATACAACATCTAGCATAAACATTTATTTAATTTCTTCTTCTCTTGCTTATTATTGGCACTTGTCATCTGCGTAGTACATGTAGCCACCTGAGGATATACATAAAAATGGGGTGATCTAGAATCCTAGTAATAGGATAGATAAGAACAATATATCATGGGATGAGAATAATCATAACATTGGAAAACGATCATGAACATGAGAGGAGCATAAAAAAAGACTTGAGATGTGGCAATGCATAAAAATGAAACATCATGTCTTAGTGGTTAACTACCACACATACTTGTGAACAAATATATAATCTTTTTCACACATCATTTCACATTTAATCATGATATTAATCACTTTACCCAATGCATTGGAGTGCGGCATAATTCCGGGCGCACCCATCATATTTAAACATTCATATTGAGCTATATAATTCCGGGCGCACCCATCACATCATATCATTATCATTTATCATGCATGCCACGATGAACATATAACATAAATAAACATAATAAACCCATGAAATGGAATGGGTTTCATCTCATAAGAATAAATTCATAAACATTTGGTTCCCAAAAGAATGAGGGAATAACATACTTGTTACAAGAATCGTCAATCTTGAATAAGAGGTAAAATGTGTGTTCTTGAAAGAAGAGTTCTTTCGGAAAACATTTGGTTTTTCATAAATACTAGTGGTAGACATTTATATCCCAAGAAAATTAAATACAATGATGAAAAATGATATTTAAGGAGTAACCATATAAAAATGGAGTGAAAGAGGGAGAACCTGAAGGAAGAAAATTGGGTTCGAGATTTCCCCTTACCTTGTACCTGAATGCTTCCTTCTATTTAATTTCCTATATAATTACATTATATTAATTAATTAGAAATTATATAACCTTTTATACATTATTAGTGTACATTATGGTTTCATTATGTCATTTTATGTTCGTTTGGATGACTTATAGAGTTTAAAAACATTGTTCGGGGATGTTTGTTTTTATGGGTTTTCTTGGGTGGTTCACTTGTATTCATAAATTGAAGTTCGGGTAGAACATTGATAAATATCAAGAAATTATATTACATACCATTAATGATATTAATGGATTTTTAATGATATTATATTAGATCCATGTGGATGAATCATTAGGTAAGAATTAAATGATGATTGTTTGGGTTAATTTGGGTGGTTTTTCGATCACAATGAAGTTGTTTTAATTTATCACATTGTAATATTTTCATAAGTCAGTTAAAAAACATTAAATAGGATATAATAAAAATAAAATGTTCTGGTTCAACCATAAAAATGGTTTCATGACCATATCTAAATGTAGAAATGGATGAATAAAGCACGAAGTTCTTGAAGGTGAAAATTTAACACCTCACGAACAACGTTCTCTTTAATAAAATAAAAGGATGAGGGAAAGGGGGTTGGATGATATAATATCTAATTAGCATCATAACATTCCATTTTATTTATAATATTGGATTTAAAATAAAATTAATATGAATATATGTATGGAGAGATCAAGAAATGAACTTTAACTTGAAAGGAAATTAAAGGAGAAGAGGGAGGGAAATTACCTCTTGAATAATTCTCTTGAGAACCTCCTTAAGGGCCTATCCTTGGCCTTTTGATGAGAACAGAAGCTCTTGGACATGGGGGAGGGGATAGAAAATGTGTTTGGGTAGAGTTTAGAGAAGTCTTGGAGTTTGAGAGGTGTGAGGAAATGAGGGTGTGAAGGGTGGCTTTTGTAGTGGAGTGGAGAGGGGTTTCTTTAATATAAAATTCATTAATTTATTAATTTCACATAAGAAATTGAATAGTGAGTCTTGAATGATGAAGAATAGTAATTTTATCATGGGATCCCATATCAAATGGTCTTACATCAGCATATCATCATCAATGACTCAATTAATCCAGTATTTAGCATTTATTGTAAATTATTAGATTCTACTATTCATAAAAAATTCAAGTATCTCAGAAAAATACCCAAAATATACCCCAACCATTTTTCAGCATGTAGAATCCATAAATGATTTCCATTTTTAAAAAATAATTTTCTAAATACTATATATTTAATATTTAATTTAAATCATAATCTACTTAAAAAATAGTTTTTAAGATTAAAACGGATTTATATTGCTTTCAAAAATTACGTAGGGACTTATAAAATTATCTAAAAACTATAAGACATTTATTAAACACATTTTAAGTTAATAAATATTATTTTAAATTAATTAATTAACTATAATTAATTATTTATGACTTACAAAATACCAAATCATTTAGTAAGGTCAAATTGTCACTTTCAAAGATATCTAAATTTTATTTAATTATTCGTAGGTAATGTTACTCTTATTTTGGATGATTTAATATTCATAAGGGTATTATTATTATTCATAAGTGTATGTTACTATTCATTTGGTTAGGTTATTATTCACCAAAAATTATTTTTGTTTCATTATACTCCAAAAAATCAACTTGAACACAACCGTGTATGTCAGATTTTCAAAATTCCAAACACATGAGTGAAAAAATCATGTAAAAGGTCACTTATCACATAGTAGTATATTATTTTGTGTTTTCTTGTTATTTTATGACATAAATATAAGAAGGTAATTTTCCATAGAAAAACATTGGGTCCTTACATATGGGTTCAGAAGGACGATATTCTAATTTTGTCTTTATTATTCCTCTAAGGGAACTAAAAATTCCTAGTGATTCCATTTGGTATAACAAATTCCCCCACCATCATTACAACTTTTATGAAAATAATCTTATATCTTTACTTGGTCCAGTTTACTGTTTTATTAATTAACAACATACTCATCTACTCTACTTCCGAGGAGGACCACACTGAACACTTGAAGATGATCCTTCGAATTTATTGAATGAACCATCATTATCAAAAACACTTTAATTTTTAGTTTGGGATTTGGAAGGTTCACTTTATGGGGCATGTCATTTCCGAACAATGTTTATCCATGTATCCAACAATGATAAAAGTAGTACTTTCATGGGAGCCACCCAAAAAAAGTGATAGAGGTGCGATGTGTTCCTGGATTGTATGTGTACTGTAAGAGACTTGTGGTAGTCTTCTCTGGGACCAAAACCCCTCCGACTTGTCTTACACGAAAGGGGTTGATGTTTTCCTGGTCTGAGTTGTGCCAAAAGGTCATTGAGGAGTTGAGGCAGAGGGTGATGAGAACTCTAGTTATGAGACTACAAGAGGAAGGAATTGAGTTCATAGTGTATTATGATGCCTTAAGAACTAGGTTCAGCTATGTGTAGATGAAATAATTGGTATTAATCACAAACGTGATGACCCTGTTGAAACTCCATGAGAAGAACTATCTAACTCATGAACTAGAACTCCCAAATGTAGAATTCTCCTTGAGGATTTTGATACACTACCTTTGGGTAGATAAAATTATTGTTTACATAAACCATTAGAAACACAGGAACATCTTCACTAAGAGTTGGTATAGGAGAAAACTGAGAAATTTAAGGTCATCCCTAAATAGATAAATATAGGCTAGAGAATATATAAACCATACAAAGATCGTTGTTGTAGGTATTTGGAGTTAAATTAGGTAGAACATGTCTTCTTGGGACTATCCCCATGACATGGAATATATTGGTTCGTTCGGGGAGGAAAGATATCCCTAAGGTTCATTGATCCATTTGAGATCATGTGGAGGGTTGTTGAGGTTGCCTAATGCCTCACCATACCCTCAGAGCTGGAGTGGGTGAATGAAATATTCCAAATGTAGCAGATTAGGTGATACCATCATGATCCTACACACAACATCGAATGGGTAGAGTAGGGAATTGGAGATTGAGCCACCATTCAGAGAAGATGATGTTGATCGAGGATCGACAAGAGAATACATTATGTAGATGAACCATCCCTTTGGTTTGTGTGTTTTGGCAGCCCAGAAATGTGTAGCAGAGTTGTTAAGAAAGTGAGAGCCTGATGCTAGCTTATTTTCCCATGTTGATTTACATGGTAGTCTTTTAAGGGTAAAAATCAAGGAGGGATTAAATTAAATACCCTATTTTTTACTTTTTTGGAATTTTAATATTTTAATATTTATATTACTATAATGAGGCCCAAAGACAGCATTCAATTCTATGGCCCGGTGTGCTGAAAATTAATTTTATATAAATATTGTGTATTTTTATACAATTAATATGAAAAAATATGATAACTATTAATTGGAAACACATATCAGAAATATGATTCCATGGTTGAGTCTAAAACATGGCATTTACTAATGCCGGGACATAACGTTTGTCAGAGTGAGACTTTTTTGAGATAAGTAACCAAGTGGAAAATCAGATATAAAATAACTAAACATAATTTTTTTATCTAGAGCATTGAAAAAAACAAATTTTGATCAGAGACTAATATTGAAAATCTGAGACCACCATTGGGTTTGGAATGGGTTGTTTTTCTTAATACCATCCTAATATTTGAGGGTGTGGGATGTTTGGTTTCTGTGGTCGTTGGCAGGTATTTAATCATTTTTCTATTAAATGGATGTTATGAGGATTTATTAGTGTTTTCCCTATAACCTTCCCCAAAATCTATATATATCCCTCATCATTCTTTAGTGGATCCATGAAGAATGACTGAAAAATCATCAGTGGATCACTGTAGAAGTGTAAAGGATGTGTTCATCCACATCAATCGAATCCAAATCGATGTAGGATCCGTCCATTTTAGTTCTATATATCTGATTGAAGGGATTAATTGGGAAATCCATACCATTATTTTTGCTTCATCATTTTTATATTAATCATCGATGATTGGACTAACATAGACATTGATCAGTGCATAAACCCTATTAAATTTTCGTTTTATTCATTCGTTCTTCAAAGAATCATAGTTTAGTTTCTTATACATCAAAAAATCAATGAAACATCGACTAAATCATGATATCATGAATTCCTCGACCCGAGGATCCCAAATATCTACTGAATTATTCATTTCAAGATGAATTAGTGGTTATATGGAATGCATAAGGAGGCGACAGAGTGACTCAAATGATAAGGTAAGCTGGAAACAATGTGTGAGGTAGTCAATGGTGTTGTATCCTAGTGCGGTCAGAAGAATTGTGGATGATGGAAATAGTGGAATGTGGGAGGAGCCAATGACTAGGTTTCGACCCAAATGGTTTTATATTCTGTTGATGTGGTTGGTGGAGTTGGGTGTGATAGTGGAGCTGGCGGGGGTGCCATGTAGTAGAGCCAAAGATGGAATGACCTGGATAGCGACATGCAGCCACCGGACACGGGTCATTCAACTGTGTTGTAAAATCCCAAGTAAATACATAATATGACATTTTCATATTTTTAATATTTTTGAATTAAATATTAATTTTACATTAAATAGT
This sequence comes from Viscum album, assembly GCA_963277665.1. Classification (NCBI taxonomy): domain Eukaryota; kingdom Viridiplantae; phylum Streptophyta; class Magnoliopsida; order Santalales; family Viscaceae; genus Viscum; species Viscum album. The sequence goes on from OY728126.1 coordinate 278,623,255, forward strand.
AGTTTTGTTCGACGGTGTACTTGACACACATTAATGGGTTTCTCTAAAATATTAGGTTGCACATAATGCTGAGTCATACTGAAAAATAACAATATAATATTAGTTTAAATAATAGCTAATGCGTAGACATTGTATTAGTCTAATGAACAGAACTAAATACAATATTATTATAGATTTTATTAATTCCATTACATTTATCCAATAAAATTTATAAGCATAAAATTTAAATGAATACAATTTTAAGTATAAATACTCTAATAATTTTTAAAAGGTCGATTTATCACCTTTTAATGGAGATAGATTTTTAAATATTGTTTTTTGAACTTTTATATGTTATATATGAAAAAATTAATTTCATCTTTATAATGGAGACATCAATATTTAATTTGGATGGAATTATGGTATTTTTCTAATATTGTTCATTTTTTAAAGAATAGTGAAAAATAATTCATTTTATTTTAAAATAGACTTTTAATAAAATGTATTTATATAGATAATTTATTTATTGGTTTTAATATTTAATTAGATTATATTTTTTCCATTTTATCCAATTTTGGTTTTTTTAATTAATTTCAATTTAAAATTAGACATAAACTAGTGTCAATATTTTGATGGATATTATTTTTTAAAAAACACTTTTTAGTTTTGACAGTAGAAATTATTTTTATAGTAATTAATGAATCATATATGTTTAGAATTCTGTAAAATAGAAATAATTTTTAATTTGTAAAATAAAAATTATCTTTGGGTTAATTTTCTGTATTTCTTCAAAAACATTCAATTTATGACAAATTCTAAAAAGACACTGCATAGTAGTTTAAAACCTAGTTTTTCATTTAATTTTTTTACCAATTCTATAAATTTAATTTTAGAAATACATCATTCATGGTTTTTTACCAGTATGTAATATTTGGTTCAATAAGATGAAAATAATTATTGGTCAATAGTAACATTTTATTTTCATTTACCACGGTTAAAGGTTAATATGATAATTCAAGGTAGAAATAATATTATAATAATATAAAATTACTGTAAAACTAATCCTAAAATTATTGGATGAGTAATATCTGGCCTTGAAAATCCTTGGTAGAGACATTTGACCATTGGAATCCACATGGGATAGATAATTACATTAATTACATTTTTTAAATTAAAAATAAAAATATCAAAAACATGAATATATATATTAAAAAAAATTATATGGGGTTATATAAGTGATCTCGTGGACTATAAATATTATTTGGAATACTAATAAGATTTCATACATCATGTTATTTTATTTATAATTTTAAAAAATTATATAAGTAAATTTAATTATGACACAATGGTGATGTCATAATTCCATTATTAAAAAAAGACTCTAATAAATGATATTTTAAACATTAAAATAAATTTATTTTGAACCTTTTTATGCCATTAAAGATTTTTATCGATTAATATGTCTTTTTATCTTTGAAATAATGATTTTATTAAAAATAATTAAGCTAGTTTCAATTTTTTAGGAAAATCATGATATGAATAGTAATAAAGTTGACATAAACGAGTTTTTAAATCAATCAATATTTTATTAAATAAAAAAACAGTACTAAAAATATAAACATCATCCAAATCGAATACATTATGTTAAAATTTTCATTAATGATACATATTTCATCTCTTGGAATTTTATAAAATATATATTAACCATATAATATGAGTTTATAAGAGGACTTGGTGAAAGTTAATAAGTTAACAAATTGTCAAATAAGAAGGATAAGGATTAAAAAATATCTAAAACCTATACAATTATTATATGATGAATTTAATTAGAGATATATGCATCATATATTAGAATTAAATAAGTTTTTAATATTTTGAAACAGAAAAAAACTTTATAATAAAATAACATTGTCAAACCTTTTTAATGAGACCCCCTCTCATTTATAAAAGGCCATCACCTGAAACCCATTAATCACACATTTCATGCCCCATATCAGATCCATAATCTACCCAAATAATCTCCCAAGAACCCTATATTCTTCTCAAGAGCCTTACCTTTGGCAGAAGAAACTTCAAGGAAGCCATTTGGTTCAAACGAAATGGAGTTACCCGATTAATAGGCAATGTCTTCCCTTAAGTTATTTTATTTTATTCTAATTATTCACACCCTATGCTCTTATTATTCATTGTTTACATAATAATAGAAGTATCCTCTAAATAATAGTATGTTTTTATGATAAAGATTCTATATACACTTTCACACTCCACCATCTAAATGGATTTGAATATAATATTTCAGTGGACAGAAAAATACTGACTTACGAAATGATGATTGTTCAATCTTATCATACCACCTCTTATAGGGGACATTAATATGGAAATATATTTATATTTGATATACATTATATTTATATTTTCTCTATAATCTTGTATTTTTTATTTATATCAAACTATTATGGTTTCCATAATTGGTAAATGGGATAATTTCTTTTGAGGAAGTGCGGACTACCGCCACCTCAAAGTGATATGACTTGTTCATACCATATGTGGAACACGTAAATGATGTTTTTAATTAACTAATGTAATTTATATAAAATATTATATTATACCATAAATATAATATATCTATGTATCGTTATGTTTAAATTCTATAAAATATGATAAATAAATGAAAGTAGTGTTCATGCGTACATATGGCCTACCGCTTCCATGAATGATTCATTTAATTTGTTATATCAAAATGATATAGACTATTATAAATAAATATATAATACACATATATATGATATATATGATATCTAATTCATGAATATTAATATTGAGATAATGTAATACTGACTACATGTACAAATTGTAAATTATAAAAAGTTAGTTTTCAACTCAAGTTTCCAACATTGAAAAATTGTCTGATATGAAAACAAATAAATAATTCATTATTATTATTTAAAGGTAACAAGTTATATAAAAAAATATAAAAATTTGAAAATGGTTTGGATGCAAGTATAAATTAACTTATTTTTATTATTCACAAAAAACCAAGAACATACAAGATAAGTTGGACTCGAGGTAAGAGAACTTCTTAACCCAATTTCCTTTATTTGGGTAAATCATGTAATTATTGATTATGTCATGATATGAATATGTGTGAATGAATCGTGATTGTTTCACACTTATTATCCATTTATATTGGGTGTATTTATACTTTTCACACATAATTATGTCATGGATTTATCCTTAATCTATGGATTCAATCTTTGTAAGGCACTACGTCTCAATATCCTTTAATTGTGGCATTTCTTGATATTTTTCACCTTTATTGTCATATAATGTGTATATACAAGCAATTTGAAATTATATATCCTGAATTTTAATATTATCAGGATATTTATAGTTTTATTTGTTGTTATTATATAATTATGTTTATTTACTCGTTTTTAATGTGGTAAATGATTCTTTAACTAATACATTGTTTTAAATGATTACATGATTTAATATTATAAATCACTCTTATTGATGACCATGTTTTAAAAATGGTTTTAAGGATTTATTTATATGGACATTGGTGTTTTAAAATGTCAATTCCTATAAAAACTTCGATGTGGTATGGGACACTATGACTCAAAAATATCTTTATTAAATGGTTTAAATGGTATTGTAAATGGACTGGAAATTTCAATATCATGAAATGTTATTTGAATGTGGAAAGTTTTTCATTCCTTTATTTTTGTTTTATATGTTGGGAATATGTTATGGTTATTGGGCATTGTTTACATATACGGGTGATCCCATGATAAACCTAGGGCAGGTGAGCCCAAGATAGCTCTTCAATGCTTTGGGTAACATGACAGAGGTAAACAGTACTGTTTCTCCTAAGAGATTTTGGGAATATACTATGATTGGTATTCCAAATGTAACTCCCTGTATAGATGTTAAATCTACAATGTATGTATGTTTTGTATACTGCAATTTATCTTTATGATTTATGATTTCTATGTGTTATTCATAAATATTAGGATTTCATGAGGTATGTTGTGATTGAAAAGTATGGTTTCATTGATTTGAATTTATTTATGGGATAATGTTTTCTTCCAATATATTATAACCCTTATTGTGCTTTTTTTTCTAATCCCATGTTTTTTAAAATTTTTCTGCAGGACATAATGATGAATATTGTAAAGGATGGGATCATGGAAAAGACATGTTGTATAAAACATGGAACTAGACATGTATTTTTTTAATTTATTTTGTTTAATGAAAAAATAGATGGTGAGTAGAAGTGTCCACATGTGATATTCAAGTAGTTATGTATAAATAATGACCTAATTATCTAATGATCTAAAATTGAAATGAAAATTAATTTCAATTATTAACTTAATTCTAGATTATGTAATTTTTAAGGTTGGGGACTTATACATATTTCTTGGTAAGGAGTACGAGGTGAGGCACATGAGGCTAGCAGGGTGAGAAGGCCAGGATAAGGTTGTACTAAATGATTGGTGAATATGTGCCGGTGAGGTGGGCCAAGCCTAAATAGAGTTGACTAACTAGAATGGGCCGAACCAGTTTTGGTCGGGATGTGGCAGCTTCAAACAACCTAATCTCATAACATGGGTGTCTATTAGATGTGTCGTCCACAGTAACACATTACTCATATTGAGAGAGTTCTTTTAATGCATATATAAAAATTTTAATATTTTGTTTCGTTTCTGGGTTTCTTGAAATGTCGATGTTTAATAATAGTAATAATAAAATTATCATTATTAAAAATTATTTTATCAAACATATTATCTAAACGGGTCATCCAATTGACGTGTAATTTGTAACAAATCAACCCAAAAAAAATTAAACGAAATATTTATGATGTATCAAGGTTCTTAAATTGAAATCATGGTGGTGGCCACATGAGGCCTGATTTGGGACTTTATGGGGAAATCTGCCTTTTCCACTGGGTGTCCATGTTGGATGATTGAATAGATGATCCCATATATTTTTACATAAGTATTTTAAGTGAGTGATCCATGTACGATTTTTTTTTGGAACAATGTGTGAGCCTCCATGATTTTTCATCCCATCATAATGTGGCGACCTATAATGTTTTCTTGCATTTTTTGCTGGAGGTGAATGAATAGTCAACCGTGCAAGTTTTTTTACAAGGATCACAACAAAATGATCTATTTGGATATGGATAGTCTTATTTGTGATCTCATTAAATGTGGATACGTGAATGGAATATCAGTGGAAGCACATTTTCATGGTTTAAAGAGAATCCATGTCAGTGATCTGACAGGATTTCCAGAGTAGTACTGGGATTACCCTCCAGGTGGGATGGGCAGTCGCATTCCCTGATAACAGTTCTAGGCATACCCTCCAGTAGGAATAGACATTTTTTTTCACCGATGACCATTCTGAGTTACCTCTATTAAGGACTAGGAAATGGAGTTCCTCAACATTCTTGGATAATCTTCAAGCTAGGTTGGGTAGTGGTGTTCTTCGATGAATTTATAGGTGTAACCCTCCAACCAGGCTAGGTAGTGGAATTTACCTAATGACTCACTAGGCATACCCTCAATTACTATATAGGAAGGGGAATTCCATGGTAATGTTCTTGAGTGGTTCCCTCTAGCTAGTTTGGGTAGTGGTGTTCCTCAGTGACTACTAAATAATACCATTGGCTTTGCAGCATTATGACGAGGCATGGTTCGATGTACCTATAGACTCACGAGGAAGAGGGATGAATTTCCCACCGAGACATGTCCTTGTGACCAACCTAAAACTATATGGGTGAGTCAAATCAACCCAAATTGGATAGTATCATGGTGTGGTGACTAAGACCCTTTTACTTATTTGTTTAGTGAAGATGTTTGGAATGTTGGGCGTCGTTGATGGATAATTTTTGAATTATTGGCATATCTTCTTTCAGAGTTGTGTTATTAGAAGGATATCCACCTACTCCCTCGTATTGGTTTCTTTTTAATGAGTATATATATATATCATTTCATTACCCACTACTTGAGTTTTGGTTAAACTAATTCTTTGATAGGTGAGTACGTGTTGAGTATTCTACATGATTTTTAGGTCTAGTTTCTCATGGTTGGATGATTCTACTCTCTTTTTATAAGATTTTTATACTCAATGATAAGATCACTTTATCAAAATTTCTAGATCCTTATATTATAAAGATTTTACTTCACTATCTTGTTGGGTTGAGCTATATTCCGTTAATGTACATTGTTCCATCTACTTATTTCTTTTCTATGGTATCTCTTACTTCTCCCCCTTCATTTTTGGATTCCTATTGGGTATTATTATTCTCACCCCAACATGGTTTTTTATTGATTATATTTTCCCTTTATAAGATAATGGATATGATTGATCATGACATTAATGAGCTTAGGGATACATGTTTTTGGACTGCGTAGGGAGGCCACAACATGGATTTCAGGAGTGCAGATCTCTCAGTTGTTTTCCATTTCCCAGTTTTTTTATGTTGTGAAATTTTCTGGTTGGGTGTGTATTTTGACCTTTTTAGTTTATGTTTACTTTATTATACTTTCACTATTTAGTGTTCCATACATGTTTCATTTATTTACAATTGAGTAGCATATTTTACTCCTATCACTCTACTATTTTTCAATGAGTGGATATGTGTGTGTGTGTGTGTACTTAATAAAAAGACTCACCAAGTTTGATGTGCCTTTAGTGATTTGCACCAACCCCAGGAAAATGGTGGAGATCTTGGGGTAGTTGCATCTCAATCCCCAAACATGGGTTGGTTCATGACAGACACATTCAATTAATCATGAAATTTTCATCTATTTTATTACTATCTAATTACAAGATACACCAGATCTATTAATCATGCATCTCTAATTATTTATGAAATTAATTAAATACAGATTCAAATTAATTACCAACATAAACGTGCAAGATGATTAAAAATAACCTCGTAAAAACCATTGTATATATATAGAATCTCTATAAAATCATCAGTAAACCACTATCATGGTTTAAGAATTTTGAAATGTTATTTCAATTTATAAACCAATTCCATATTTTAATCTAGTTAAATATATATTTGATTTATTCCACTATTTTGAAATTAGAGAAACCATGATAAATTTAAAATTCCATGTAAATTATAGTTAATGAAATAATAACCATCCTCATAGGGAATAGGGTTACTCTAAAAAGAATAAAACAACATCGTGGAGGTATGATCACCTCTCCCCCAAGAGACTAAAATATCACAATGGCATAATTCCATCAACAAATTGAAAAATAAAATTAAGAATCCATTAGATTGATGGTGATCTAAATCCATATAATAGGATGATGAAATATGATAAAACAATAACAATCCAAGAAGAAACCACAATAACCTAGAGGTATAACATTAATAGAATTTCATCGGATTGAACACATGATGATGGGATCAATCACTATTAAAAAATGATTAACATGCGATCTAAAAAGGCCATTTGTCATATTGGGTTCATGTTGATAAAGGGGGATAAATTGAGGTTGGAATGGACTAGTGGTTATTTATAGGCAGTGATAATTTTTGAAGACCCCAAAGAAGAACCTTGTACCACTACACAACCCTCCATGACAATCGGAATTCTATGGCATCAATCAAGAGACCACATTATATCCCCACATGGTCTAATTATCATCCCAAACCAAAGGAATATCCTATAAAATTTGAACTGGGGATACGATGCATCCTAAAAAATGAACCATAACTAACTAGTTTATAGAAGAACTCCATCAAAAAAATCATCCACAATAACCCATTCCACACCATAGTTTCACGGTTATCGGGCAGGGGATGTATTTAATTCTACCTCCACTGTGTATTAATGCTAGAAAATGAAGCAGTCTTGAAATCCTACATGACGTCCACATTGATATATCTAGGACCACCCATGCCACAACCACCTCCCAAACGAAACAACATACCCCTCCATGCCACTTCCATTCCATTATTAATAGTGTAATTAAATTTTTCCTTTAAATATCCTATAAATTACATATAACCTACTCTATGGGCCGCCAACTGCAATAAATCAAAAATTAAATGGCTAGTAGGATCTAATCCGTTGAATCAGATACAACTCAAACCATTCAGATCCTTATGAGTTAAAAAACAAAATCAGATACAATTAAAGTGAAAGGGAAATCTATATAACAACCCCCATAGGTTACATATAAAGGAAAATACCAAAACAGATGCACAACCACATCATCATTATAACAACACAAATCCATGAAATAGAATCAATAAGACCCTAATATAATCACCAACGAAGATACCTCTCAAACGTGAGGGAAGTTACCAACAAATGAGGTAACCGAAAAAACCATATCATGAACTAAAAAGAGTTCAACATCCTCAAACAAGAACTAAAACCAAAGAATAGTTAAGCATCAAAAAGATATAGGTACTAAGAACATATCTATGACTCATGTTCTAATGTAATCTCCTCCATGCCTCTATACCACCTATGGAAACATACCAAATGAATATTATTCCCCTAAAATACCATATCCTAGAGGTCATGGATCTTCATAAGTCTTTCCTTGAAGGCCACATAATCATATTCATAAGTTGCAACCCAATAAATGATGTGAGAGTCATCATGAAGATTACAATAATGCTACAATATGTGAAAATTTCTGTGTATCTGGAGAATTTATAGGGGAATTATTTTCTAATATTACATGAATCCAACATAATAAAACACCAAGAATGGATAAAAAACATGGGACAATGCTTACTCCCATGTCCAATGCTTCATAAACCATAATGAGGAGTCAATTTCAAGATAAAAATTATCTCTAACATTGAACTCTAGAGGTCTACTCCTATGATCAAAATATGATTTATGATGATTCTATACTACCTTCATTCTTTCAAAAATCACATAAAATATCTTTTTCAAATTTGAAACTTGTTCCAGCTTGATAATTGATATCTCTCTAACCATTACCCTCCCTAATGTAGAATGTAATGGTAAGAATTACAATTTTTCAAAGGTTTCCATACAAATTGGTTAATATAAAATATTATTTTATGGAAAATTGACCAAAGTTGGGCGCCTTATATTTGAACCTCCTAAAACTAGGACAAAAAAATCAACACCCCATCACGTTTTTGCATAATCCGCTCTATCTGACCATCCATCAATGGATGAAAATTATAAATAAGGCATAAATGTAGTTCAAATCATGTTGTATATCACTCCACACACTATTTTTATAACATGTATCATGATCAAAGATTTTAATACTACACACATTGTTGAGTATCACCACCTCCTCCAAATATTACATTTACATTATCTCTACTAAGGCTGACTCCCTTTTCTCTTTAAAGTGGCTTGATTTGGGAAAATGGTCCACTGTCACCAATATTTCATCATATCCTCCCAGATATCAAGGTAAAACTGCAACGAAGCCTACATTAATTTCCACCCACAAAAACTGAGGAGAATCTTATAGTTGGTTAAAACCACCAGAAACATGGTGCTTGGGATTTAGATTATGGGAAACAAAACATCCAGAAAGAAACTCTAAAACTACATGCTTCAACAAATTCCTCCAAAAATGACCTATCCTAACTCATTAATTTTTTTTCATGATAGGATATACGACAAAGGGTGATCTATGGAACCCTCAATGAACCATCTCATGCATTGTTAGTGGAATGAAAACCGTCTCATTGAATACACTCCATGTTCATCATCCTCTTACAAATAATTAGAGGCATCATTAAATTAAAACCATTCACTCCAGATCTCCACCTCAAAATCCTATATCTAGTACTCCTCTATATATTTCTCAAAAGAAGAATTCAATGTCATTAAAAAAAGAAACCTCATCCTCTAACCTCTACCATAGAAATACACATCATTGATACATCTTCTCTGACACTTTATGAATCCATAGATTTATGCATGAAAAAACTATGATACTACCTACTTAGTGCATTTAAAAATACCATTTTTGGAATATATAAAATCTAAAAGTTCTAATCCTATAAGAATTATATGAACCATAATCTTTCAATGTTCATGTTTCATCAAGAGAATATATAACATAGGCTATTATGAACCAAGAAACCTATAGAAATCTCTATGATGTGGTAATTTCTTCACAAATTCTAAGAAATCGCAAATGCTAAAAAGTCAATACCTTGAGTATCATATGTACACTCATTGGTACATAACTATAAAGATCCATATAAAATGACCTATCTCTACTATATCAACACAAAAACCAAAAATAGATGACAGGAGTCACAAGAAACCTCAAAATTGAACTCCCTTTATTGGAAAATAGTAGAACACCACATTATCCAAAATTTTCTTGAGGAACTGAAATGAATCCTAGCATTAGTCAATCTATGAATGATTTATACTCCTTTCTAGTTACAACAATCAAAGGAGTCACAAGTCAAGAGAAATCAGCTATGATCAACATTTTAATTGTACAATGATGAAAAAAACTCTTCACCTCTATAATATTATATGTGGATAACCAAGAAACAACTTCCCCTATTTTTAAGGTTCTATAGATACATATTGTAGGGATTCAACATTACCCGTTAAATGAACTTCATGAGTCTAAAACTCACATCAATAAAATCCCAAAAAACCAATGATGATAAATAAATCCCAGAATGGAATGTAAATTCTCTGGACGCTCTTCATTAAACACTGAGAACACAAGGATGTTGTCTATGAAAACAACCATGATGTTCTCTAGAAACACTATGAACATTTAATTTTCTAAACCCATGATCACAATAAGATAATTATTTACAATGAACTCATAATTCCCATAAAAACATAGTAATGTGATATTTGTAATATCCCCATCTTTAACATGTATATGATAATATTCTAATCATAGATCAATCATTAAGAACCATAGTTTTCCATTAAGATGAACAATTAATTCTGAAATCCATAGAAGTGGATAGTGGTTCTTCATTATTAGCGAGTTAAAGTGAGAATATTGATAAAAATTTAAAAACTACAATAAATTAACATTATGAAAACAATGAGTAAAACAATGGTTACATACTCGACTGAAAAAAAATTCTATAATAAATCATCAGGCTATGGTAATAACAATCACATATAAATGGAAAACATTAAATATAGAGACATCCATATCAAAAAAATTACTAGTTGTAAATTTATCTCCAGATTTATCTCCCATCAAAGGAGTAATTATACAACATATCTGTGAAATAAATGTGTGTAGTCTAATAAAACAATATGAATTTCCTTTTATTACTCCTAATATGAAATCAATATTATATCAATCATAAATAAATGGAGGGTCGAATACTACATCCAAGCCATCTGCAAGTATAACTCGCTAAAAAACAATGCTTTCAATTAATCATCATCATAAAAGTAAAATTTTCAAATGAAATAATCCACAATGGCCTCACTAAATACATCCAATCCATTATGATGAATATTTCATATAGTTTTATCCATAAAAAATGTTATCTTCCCACTAGAGGTGATTCACCAACACTAACTCACATTTTATATATACTTTTTTAAAATAAGCTCTACCTCTAACTAGATTAGTCAAAACCAAAAGATATTGATTCATCTCCACAAAAAGTAACAAATAAGATATTAGGTTAAGATATATAAGTGATTTTATAACTCCTATATCAAAAAAAGGATGCACCCTGTAGAAAACAAGAAAATAATACCTCAAACGACATCTGGCTCACCCGAAGCTAGAAATGCAAGAGAACAAATATAACCAAAATTTAATACATGGACACTCTGAACCTGCCGATGATAACATAAATGTTTTTCTATTCAATATAATGTTGAGAATAATCTTGTAATTTTCATCTACATGCCTTAACTATTCATTATTAATCCCAAATTGTAACACTTGGGTATTACTTCCATGGATGAAATATACTTAATGGAGGAACCAATATTAGAATAGATGGTGAATCTTGATAGTTCATAATGTATAAAAAAAATTTCTCTAATTTCTTCATCATATACATTATAAAAACCCATCTGATCCCTTGTAATAAGTCTAATAACTGCCACCGTTGTAGAGATGAGATGATGATAGTTGAATCTAATGCTTGGTTGACAAAAACCCTTTGGTCTAGACAATTGGGATCATTAAACTACAACTATACTTCATGGTAAATCTTGATAAATCACCTCTCATGATGATATTGTTCTATAAAACATCCTCTCAATATCCTCTACTCATTCTATCACTATTATATATTTCAAAAACATGAACAACATAACTTATATTCGGATCTCTAGATGAAAATCTACTCCAAAATGCCTCAATCTATCATCCTCATATGACAACAGGTTAAATAAAAATAAAAAAAGTTTCCCTAAAATTATAATTATATCTATTTAATATTCGTTGAAATGGTATAATATTTCTAAATTCGATTTAAATAGTAATTTATAAAAAAATTTGTTAAAAAAAGACAAATAAATATTAGATAATAATATATGATGATGACAAATAAAGAAAAATTATTTAATAATATATAAATTAATAAATGGATTATATTACATTATAGTATTTTTAATAATTTTTAATTTAAATGAATCATATTTTTATTATTACTGTCCAAATTTGATGCGAGATACCTATCTTATTTAGTGAATCACAACTACTACAATTAAAAAAATAAAATGTGGTCACACACTACATGTATCTAAAATCTCATTATGATTAATAAAAACCTTTTGAAATAAATTCCATCCTTGATTGTGGAATAATAATTATTTCAATTTATATTGAAAATAAATTCCAAAAAATTTATACAATACAATAATAAGTTTTTTGTTATTTTTCTCTTAATTATTAAGAAGATATATAACTATATTATTTACTCGTGAATTTAGTGAATGATATATATATATATATATATATATATATATTATAAATAAAATAAGTTTCTTTTTACATTTTATTTGAATATAATATTTCTTTGTAACAAACAAACATTATTTTCAATGTCAGGTAATATGTATTAGAGTAATTTGATCATGTAAAAAATATAATAAAGTTAATTCGGTAACATTTTAATAATAATTATTTTCATATATTAGAAATGAAATGTTAATAATAATTTTCACATAAAATAATAAGAGTTTTATTATTAATTTATGAGAGGTGGAATGCTCACCTTATAATATCATAAGATTAATTAGTTTACTACTAGAAGGAGGATGGATTTTAGTTTGTAAAATAAAAATAACTAACATCAGTATTCAAAAAATATATTAATTCCCAAAAAACTTTTCCTGAAATATTAATTAACGCAATAAGAAAACTATAATAATAAATCAGTATATTAGGGTATTTGAAATTTCTTTAAAAAATGCATGAATCCTTCCATAAACATGAATTTTGAGAATATAAACATGATAAAAAAGTAATGTAATCACTCTAAATCATATAAAAAGTGATAGATGATTTATATCATATATATCTACTCTTTAACCTTGAGAGTTATGTAATTTAGAAATCTTTCCTTTGGGTATGCCCATTTTCAACCAAATTGTAATGTTATATCCTCTTTAAGAAACCATCCCCTTAATATAATGATCAGACACTCTTATATTGCCTTATCCTTGGGAACACTCAATTAGATATTTCATAATATCCCATGAATTCCTATCCTTGTATTCCTATGTTCAAACATAAGTCTATACAAAATATTAAAAACCCAAAATATGATATGAAATTGACAATCATCTCACATTTTCCATAAGACAAAAATTATCCAAAGATTATAATGGAGGGAACATGTAATGAGATGTTACAAAATAATCCATGTTACTTCAAATCAGAATTGAGGAAAAATATTCCCCCTCCTCAAATTTTTCTTCTATTTATAAGCATTTATTAAAAGGTCATATTCTATATTTCTTAGAGGATATTATAATGACTTCAGAAAAACTCAAATAATCATTATAAATATTAGTATGTATTCATCACCATATGAAATAGTATGATGAAATACCATTAATTTTTTTGAATGATTTTACCTATTAGAATAATTTTAGTTCATTTAGGAAAAATACATATGGTTCACAAAAATATTTCTTTATAAATGATTAGATGGTAATATTTAATTATACCTTATCTTATGTAATTTAAAATACTCTATCTGATTTACCCTGAAATAATCCATATGATATACAAAATATAAGCTCATCTAATTTTTATATATTTCATCTAGTTTTTATTTTTAAGAATACCTAAGAAAAGATCTATTTTATTAGGTTAATATAGAAGACATAAGAAATGTATCATCCAATTTACAATGTATTCTATTTTAATAAAAAATATATATTTTATTATAATCATTCATATCATTTGGTTTGTATAATTATTGTAAAATAATTTTTTGTGGCACTTTATAATTATTTCTAAAAATAAGGATAGATATTGTTGAAGAAAAACATTCAACTAGGCTATATCCCCCTTTTCTAATTACACAGAACATAATTCCCAAATAAATAAACTAATGAGTAGATAAAATTGAAAATATTTACTCCTCGAATACTAAATTTTTAATATTTTCACAATTTTTTACTTATTTCACAATTTCTCAATGTTACATGACTTATAACCTTTCCATCAACATACAATATCTAAAAAAATTGGATGTTATAATTTTCTATTGTTTCTCACACTTTTTGAATTTGTCAAAAATAAGAATGTATAAATTGTTCATGAAATGTTGTATAAATATAAATTTAAAAACAAAAAGTTTCTAAAAATGAACAGACAAACATCCAAAGATTAAATTAAAATATATTCATAAAAAAAGTATGCCAAAAATGATCCCAAAAAAATATAGATATCATTTAATATAAACATTCAACAAATTGAGTTTTTTTCTTACCAACCAGTATAATAGTTCGTAATAATAGAATCAATCATTCCTTGATAGATTCATCATTAGAAACATAATATTTTCCACATAATGATACATTTTTTAGAAACTATTGATTTGATCATTCCAATATCACCTTCATAAACCTAAAACCTTTTATTCTCATTATCTACCTTTTTGTTTAATATTATACAGCTTGAATCATCATTCCTTTTTTTTGAATCCTTGTAATCTTATTCATCACTGATGAATTGAGAATGTTAATTTAACGTCATAATTAACTAACTTCAAAACTCGTATATGTTATAACATTTGAGATTATTTCTGAATATTTTACAATTTTTTAAATCTGATCATTATAGAACATTATACCTCCCTTGGTATTCTTTATACTTCAAAAAAATTGTTCTATCTTCCTAAGATCAACTTTTGTATATCACAAAAAATATTTTCACATAGATTAAATTTGGATAAGTGACTCTTAAATTTTTTTCAAAGAATTTAAAATTAATAAAAATTCAATCTTTTCATGAATAAAAAAGTGTCATTCATAAATATTAGGGATCTAATGAAGAGCATCTTTGTGATTGTTAATAACTTCCCTGAAAAAAGTCACCCTTATTTCTTTAATTTTATTAATTATAATTTGGAAAGATTGAGATGAATAAGATGATAAATCAAATAAAATATGCTTTTAGCATTTTTGATGTATGGGATTCCTATTTATTTTAACTTTTTTTTTTCATTTTGAAGCTTTTCTTACAAAATATTTTTTATCATATTGATATTTTTTCGAAACCATAGTTCTTGAATATTACTCTTCTTCTTCTAAAATTTATTTTATTTATAATAATTCTCTATCTATATCGATCAGATATTTAGTTAATATAGAATTAGAATATATCAATGGACAATATTTAAATTATATGTCTCTATCAACAATTTTTACATCCCTTCTTCACTTATAGAAATTAATTATATATATTTTTTAAGAACATTTGATGCCACAATTTCATCTTCTTCAGGATAATACTTTTCCATAACCAATAATCTCACTTTTCTCCATTTAAAAAAATAGTGGATTCTGTGAATGTTGTCCCTATTATCCTTCTTATGGAAGAGAATGATAAATTTCTGCTGGAAAAAATATGTATGAGAAATGTACAAAGGTTCACCAAGAATTTCCACTTCAACACTAGAATATATTTGATCAAAACCTTTTATGAACATCATTACCATCTGATGCTACAAATCATCTTTTCTCCTTTTCGTTATTCTTTAACTCTTACTGAATAATATAATACGATTTATTTTTATGATAAATTATTTCAATATTATCCAACATACATCCAAGATCATTCATTTTTTAATCTTTATTCTTTAAAAATTTACAAAATCCTCAACATACATCATTTTCAATATTTTCCTTGTAAAATGATTGAATAATTCCCTTTCCATTTTATTTTATAACACCATTTATTTTAACTTTTTATTTCCTAAGTTGGATGTATAATTGAAATAATTTTTTTAAAAAAAATAATGAGATAAAACATAGGTATTATCTTGCTGATAGTTTCTTCTACCATAAAAGATTCATTCTCCCTTATTAACCAATATTTTTTATTGATAATTTTAATATACATTAATTCACTAAAACACTGTATATAAAATTAGTAAGTGATAGAATCTTCAATTGAATCGTTCCAGTCATGAAAATATCAATAAAAAGGAACACAAACATGCCAAGATTAATATTTCTCATATTTTATACAAAATCCAAAACATATATATCTTTAACATTTAGGATATCCATATCGCCTTTTATTTGTAAAAAGAAGATCAACATCCATATAGAAATTATCCTTGGATATGGTGATAGATGGTGATGTTTAATAATATTCTCATAAGAAGAAAAAAGTTATGTTTGTAGATTATAATTTTTAAAAAATTTTAAATTGTGAGGTAAATTTTGGGTAAAATGAATAGATTATACTTTAACAGGATTTCCTACCAAATCTTCTACTTGTTATAAATTCCATTTATATAAATATTAAAATAATGAAATAGTAAGAACATAAAAACCATATTTATTAATAAACATATATAATAAATAGAATTTTTTGTCTATATCTAGGAAATAATGATCAAAATATACATTCTCAAGATATACATATCTTCAACCATTTAAAATAATAGTAAAATTATTAAGAGAGTCATACTTGTGAAACTAGGTTATTCGTACGAGTATTACTTTAATCATTATTATAGTTTCAAAATGACTAGAGGAGGATATATATCTTTATAAGAAAAAAAAACTACTGGATAGAGAAGAAGCTAACTACTGGGATCTATTGAAGAAAATAAAGTAGTAAATAAATGATTATTGACCCACACCCCTTTTTAAAAGATTCAGAAGAGAGACTATTCAAATTCTCCCATATCCAATGGCTCACATTTAAACCAATTTCTAATTAGTTGAATCATAACATTCTCAAAAGGATAGATATATTTACATAACTATTTAATTTTTTTAAAAACATTTGAGAAGAATTTTTTTAAATGAACATTTTTACAAAAATAAAATGTAAATTACTATAATTTTTTTTTGAATGATAAAATTTAGAAAATACATAAATGAAACAAAACATTTTATAATAATTGATTGTAAAAACTAAATATTTATAATTACCTATTAGAGAATAATAATAACAAACATTCATTATTAAAGATCCATCGGTGTGTGTAACTTCTTTATTTTCGGAAAACAAATCCATGAATCTTTTTTAAGAAATGAGTTACTTCAGAAACTTTTTATAAATTTATTTCCAAAACCCTTATTAGAAATATTATTCTGGAATCAATTTTAAAAAGTATTTATAAAAAAATTTGAAAAAAAATTTGTTTATAAAATTGTTTTAGGAATGGATTTAGAGAATATAATCTTGATTTTTTAATATATATTTTTATATAAATACTAAAATTAATTTAAAAATTTATTTTTTTAAGAAAAATATTAATTTTCAAGGAAAATTGTAAATTCATAAAATTTTATTTCAAGTTAAATAACCTTTTCTGCATTTCTTAAACTAATATATTTCTATAATTATATTGTTAAATAAGAATTATATATTGATTGTCACTTTATGTTTACCATTCTAATATAGTTTCAGTATTTTAAAATCTATCAAAATTTAATAGTATATTGAAAAAAATAGAATGTTATTTCTATAATGTGATGAATTATAAAATAATGTTTATTTCTTTGTGTTTTATCCTAATGAAAATGGTGTACTATATCTATCTTCATAATTTTTGATTGTGGATTGGGGTTTTTATTTAAATCCCTAGAAGATTTTTCATAACAAATAATAGTAGTTTTACTAAATCTCATGCCAAAATTACTTAGTTTTTATGTCATTCACAACAATTGTCCATAAAGTAATTCAACTACCATATATTTAGGTTCATTACTGTATATTGATACAGAGTTATGATTCTAACAAGACAATAATACAATTGTCACTGACAAGAAATACAAAGCTCCACATATAGTTTTCAATCTATTTTACATCCCAAAAATCAGAATCTAAAAAAAATTTAAATCATAATAAATTCTATAACACTAAAATAAACAAAGATACATAGTTCCCATTAATTAATGAAAATAATTATTACAAAATTATATCTTAAACATAACAATATAAAATTTTCAAAATATTTTCGATTATATATGAGATATAGTAAACTACTAATCATTCCTGTATTTTTTTGATCTATTGGATTCCCAGATTCATCAAGATCAATTTATTTTTGTTATCCTAATTGGTTTAATAATATAATTATTATCATTAAAGAATTTTTTTTGTAAATATAAAAAATTATTTTTTTGAGATATAAAATCTCATTCTAGTTTTTTAGAAATTCAAAAACCAAGGAAAAGTTTTTTGTTCACCCATCATGATCATTTCATTCTCAAATTTCAAAAAATATAAAATAGAATCAATAAGATATTTATTATTTAAAGGATATATAATGTCATCAATGTTTTTTGAAATTTTATGGTATCATTGTAGACATTTTTAATAATAATATTTTTATCTACAACTCCCATAACAAAAATAGTTTTTAATATAAATACAAATAATCTATCTTACTAGGATCTCGAGGCATATTTGAGTACATAAAGTTACATTGTTTTTCTAAAAACGTGATTGAAGAATTTTTGTTAAAAACAAGGTTTTTATACATAAATATATTCTTAAACAAATATAGTAAGAAGAATACACTTTATATCTTTTTGAAAAATGGTGGAATTTATAAACGATGTATATGTTAGAAGTATGTGAAATAACATCAAGTATAGATAATGGATAATGGGTTAATTAAAAGTCCATCATTTTTTATTGACTCAAAAATGTTAAAATAAATCTTTATTAATTTATAATTATTACTCCTTTCTAATCATATTTAGTTTGAAAAACCAATTTTACAATAAGAATTGGTGTATATTTAGGTTATTGAACAAAAGTTAAAACATTATTCGTTTCAAAATCATTGAGTTTATAAATTATTGGTTTTTTTCAATAATCATTATCTAAATCCATAATCAATTTCATTAGGTTGAATTCATTAAAATATGTATATTGTTATCATTAATTTAATAGTGAACATCATTTTATAACTTATTGTCCAACATTACCAATGATATTATTACTAGGATGATTCTTATATATTTTCTTAATTATTGTGTGTGTAAAAATATCGTCACAAATAAATGATTGGATTTATTCCTGAGTTAAATCATTATAAATAGATTATTAAATTATTCTCTCATTTTATTTATTTTAAATAATTTGGTTAAAAATGAGTTTTATAAGACACTTGTGAAAAGGTTGTTTGGGGTTTTTTTGAAATAGAGGAACAATTTCATCAAATTTACATGAATTGTTTATTCAAGAGTTATTTTATTTCTATTAACAACTCTATACGAGTTATTTAATATAGAAAACCTCAAAAGAGTCCTTCAGTTGATTTTGGAATAAATAATACAAATTATCTTTCAAAATCAAAATGAACACTTTTTACCCAAAAATTCTGATGTAGGAATGTTTTGGTTTTCTTCCTCTTCCAAGAAAATAAGTTTTTTTCTTATAAAAATATAAATGTAAATTTAAATTTATAGTATAGAAGGAAGTATTAACAGCTTCACCAAAAAAATGTTTAGCATTTGAGTATTGAAACAATATTTTTCTTCTAATCTTCTAAAGAACTCTATTTATCATTAAAGTACACCATATTGTTCTGGTGTTCTATAATGTGCCATGTTTTTTGTTATACATTTTCACTACAAGATGTTTCGAATTAAAAATTTCTAAACTCTATACCTTAGTATCTATAAATAGTTTCTAAATTAATATTTTCCTTATTTATAACTTGGGAAAAAATATTAAAATTGAAAAATGTAATATAAATTTTGTTTGAAGAAAATATTCCCAAGTGTTTCAAGTATAGTCATCAAATAAAATATATTAATAGTATTTTACACCAATACATAATGTTTGTGTTGGACAATGTAAATCCATGCTCACTAACTATGACACATAAAATGTTGAAATTTATCAAATAAATTTAAAACATGATTGTTTTTCTCTCTAAATTTATAAGGATCAAAACTTTATAGAAATTAAACATAAAAACCCATAGATCTCTAACTAATCCTTTATTTTCATTTTTTTATGTTTTTAAAAATAATATTTCTTATTCTTATATTCCACAAAATATACTGAACTTCGATGCAACACGAAAGGGACGTTTTTATCATTTATTGTCATCAATTTTTAGTCTTTATATATTATCATCACTATATAAAGAATAAGTAAATTTACCAACATAACATTTAAAAATAGTTTTTTCATTCCAGAAGTTTATATGGAAACCTTCATCACATAATTGTATTATTATTATAATTTTTTTATTATACAATATAAAAAAATAAAAAAATATTCAATTAATGATAGTCCAAGAATAATAATATTCCATATTCCATAGTTTTTTCTTTTCGTATTATCACAAAAATGACCATTCAACCTTTTATTCTAAATTTCATCTAAAATAATTTATTTTTTCAATCATATGATGGGGGAAACCACTATCCATCATCCAAATTGTATTTTTTTAGAAATTTTCTTATTATTGTAATAACAGAAAAAGATAGTTTTCTAGGACCCAAAAATTCTTGGGTCTAGAGTTATTAAGAAATAAGATATTAGGAAGACATATCTATCCATATTTTTTTTATGATTTATAACTATATTTTTTTTGGAAAAATATAGTTGTGTAAAAAAAAGTTATTTTATATTTTTTATCAAAACTTTATTATCCTAATCTGCAAAAACAATGAAATTTTTTTCATGGAGGATAATTTAAAATAAATATTATTTTGAAAATGTGTTTTTCCTTTAGTAAACAGTATCTAAGAGTTATCCCTATGTGGATCTTTTATTCTTCAAATGTTTTCAAAAATTTCCTTCCTAGAAGTAAAATTTTATTAATTTTTATTTAAACTAATGATCATAGAATTTATTTTGTGACAAATTATTTATCATCACTAGTTTTATTAGAATTATATTTCATTCTAACTCTAAATTATGACTTGAAATATATAAAAAATGTATCCAAATTGTTGAATTTTCCTTTCTATGTTCTTGCTTAGAATATTTATTAATCATAGTAATAATAATTTTCTTTAAAATTTCATCAAAATTCTAGTGGCCAATTCAAATATAGGTAAATAATCATCATCATAAATTGAGTATTTTTTTCTTATTCTTATTAAGAAGTGGAACTAAATTAAATATCTGAATCATGATAATATTCATATAATTTTAAATTTCTATGGTATTATTTAGATACATTACTAATGTAATATACATTTATCTTAGGAATATTCGTATAAAATCTCACAACATTTCACTGGTTATCAAATTTGTCAATAAAATTTTAAAATGAACAATATCTTTTACTTTTAATCCATGTGCCAAAAGATTTAAAATTTTTGTTTCCATTATACATACATAATTTAATATAATTTTAATATTTCTTATAATTTATCTTCAACATAGGAAAATCTATAATTATTTTCCTTTAATTATTACTTTCATAAAATTAAATTATTTTATAAGATTCATTATTCTTTATTATTTCTATATAAAGTAAATTATATTTATAATGAAATTAATTCTTATATACTATCATATTTATTCTATATGAATGACTAAAAATATGATTCTTTGTTTGTTTAGAAAAAATAATTTCGTTCCCAACAATGAATTTATTTTTCTTAGATGATTTAAAGCATTCTAGTATTTTTTTGAATTTATTAATGATGATAGTTGTTTATGAAAAAGATACAACACCATTTTTCTTCATAATAATCTCTTCATCCCTATTTAGTGTACCATCGATCATCTTGAGTTTTTTTAGTAAAATAAAAAAATAAATTTTAATAATTCTTATATCATTAATTATTGTTCTTTCTTATTCATATTCATTAGGTGTAATATCGAATTAAATTCAACCATATTTAAATAAACTAAATATTTATCTATTAATTATTTTAAACATTCATGGTATAAATAAATCATTAAATTATCTTAGTAATATATTATCCCACTAAAAAAGTACAAATCTTGATAATAATCTCTTAACAATTCCCATTTTTCTGTAATAAATTTGAATAGACCAATGTCAGAATACTCAAGGTTTTTCAAAATAATATTAACTGTTTCACACGAAAAAATTAGATAATAGAAATTCCTTTTCATAGAACCCAGAGAAGTATTTATAACATGTCATGTCATTTTATATTTTTTTTATTACGAGTCAAAAAATATTTTTCTAGAAGATCATAATAACTATTTTGAATAATAGATTTGTCTACTATAGTATTTACCACAGAATTATTCCTTTTATATCTATAGTATTCATAATCAGCACTATTAAAATATAGTGGTCTTATAGAATTCAAAACCTCTATTATACAAAAATTTACATATTTAATATATAAAATAAAAAAACTTATCATCTACAATACATGTTTGTGTGACAATTTATAACAACTAGGAACTTATTATGATATAAAATAACACAATTTTTAAATATTTATAAAATTAAAAACCCACATCGATACCCAACATATGATTATAATAATAATGAATGTAATATATAAGGGGTTGAATTGTATTTTATAAAATAAAACTAACTAACATAAACTTAAACATATGATTGTAATTCTTACACATCATTGTATAATATATAAAATAATATAATCTAAAAAACAATTGCACTGATAGATAATAATATCATACTTTATGAAATGTTTATAATTTTTTCTTTGAAAATTACATTTAGAAGAACAAAGAAAATATAAACATGTTAAAACAAGTAAATTAAACATTATAAAAAATATAATAAAAAATTAAATTTGTTTTATATCAAAGACATCGACTATTTAACCTTATGATTTATATAATTCAATAACCGTAAATATAGATATCCATTGTTTTTACCTCACAATAATTGTCTATATTATTTAATAATTGAATAACATGATATTACGAGAAGAAAATATTTCATTTCACTATCCTCAAGAATCCTGGATAAACAATATTTGAATATTCACTGTCATCCATAATTGGAATCCCATAATCAAGCAGATAATCTAATAAACAATTATATTCAAAACATATCTTAAGGAATTTACAATCAACATGTGGGTTCAATATGGAAAAAATAGTCTAAAGATTTCAATGTACAACATGACTAAAAATGGTTAAAAACCATTAGTATAACATCAAATCATAAATTATTCAAAATATTCAACATCCTAAAATAACGTTTTTATGTATAATTATATATTCATTGGTCATATTTTATATTTTACATAGGTGGTTCAAAAAACTTCAGAAAATGTCATTATCACTTGATATGGTTTATCGAATCATCTTTATTAATTGTAAGATTATGATGAATTTTAATTAAAATTAATTAAATTTTCCATCCAATATAATAATTTTTATATGAAAATATATAAAGATCATCTGGTCGGTCTTTAAAATAGGCCTCCTGGTGTGGAATTATTTTACATTTCCTTATGGACATCATAGTAATCGTTCTGATTAAACTTGAAATCAAATGTATGTTGTACAATGTAAAATTACATACAATTTAAATGATTCCACCATTTAGGTTTTATGGAAGACATAGGAAAATATCCATTTTATTTAGATTTTCCTAAAGTCTTATGAAATGTTACATCTTATTTAAATTGTATTCATAATATTTTAAAAATAATCATTTTGAAATAATACATTCAAAACACTTAGGGGTTATAAATTCAATTTAATAAAGTGTTTGAGGAAGGACAATTTAATTGTCAAAACTAAGGTTTGAAATTGTTCCTAGAAACCTTGTGAATCAACACACTTATTTGGAAGGTGATTCAAAATTTCATCTAATTATCCAGCCCATACTGAGGGATATATTAGAGAAACTCCAACCTCTTCTCTAATCTTTCAAAATAAAAACTTCATTAGATAACATCATATGGTCAAGTGATAATGATATGATGCGCTTTATTTACACATTCAAGCACGAGTAATATACTAAATTATGTTAAATGTTTTATAGAACTTATATATATATATATAATTCAACATATTTTTGTATTAATGGTTATAAATCAAGGTCCAAGATATTGTATAATTTTTTGGCGATGTAATAAATCAGTACAAATAAATTTTAATTTTTTTAAGTATTTATATTATTTAAATAATTAAATCTAAATTACGTATGATGGACCATTTAATGGATTTTACATAATTAGATTTGATTTACGTAAATAATTTTAAACAAAAATCACTCCCTATATATATATCTATGCACATTTATTTATATTTACCTTTTTTTATTTTGTGTTATATTATATATACTATAAACCTAAAAAATATAAAATGTAATGAAGTCTCAATCAAGAAAATTTTTGGGATCTTAAAGGAGAATCCATATTTTTGTGGGATGTGATGTTCTAGGATTATTTTCTATGTAAAATTTCATTGAATTATTTTAAAATACAATTATATATTCAATTATATATTTTGAATATAATTTCTTATGAAAAAATCCATTCCACTAACCCAATATTGTGTGAATTTTAATGTCCTTTTCCGGTTATATAACTGGTTTGTTCCAAATTTAGTCATTATGAAATTTTTTAGTGTACATGACTACTAATAGTTACATATTAATATCTTTAATATCATTAGGTTGATTCATATTTAATTTTAATTTAAATAATAATTTATTAAATTTATAAGTGAACATATCTCTTACTAGTGATATAAATATTTTTTAACACCATTTCATTAATTCAATTGTAATTCCAATTTATCTATCATTTTAATTATTTTATATTAGTATTTTTATAATTACATGAATTTTTATTATCCCTAAAAATATTATTTTTTGTTCTTAAACATATGATCAGATCAATTGGTATCTAATCAATGGATCTTATATAAAAGTTCATATTATTTAAATATTATACATTTCTATACCTTCTTTTATGTTTTTTTATATCATCCCTAAAATAAGTATCATTAAATTTTCCATTGGTTATATAAATATACAATTCATCTCCCTATTCAACTTTTTATTTGTTAACATGATATTTATTATGATGTTGGTAACTACTTGTATCTCACTTCCTTCTTTAAAAAAATATTGCATTTTAGTTACATATAATATTTTTATGTTTTGTTATATATTTTTTAATCGTAACCCATATTAAATTTTCAATTGATTCTAGTATATTTAAATTCCCTTCTTAGTAATCCTTATTTTATTTTTCAATATATTATAGGTTATTAAATATGTAATAGTTTATATCTTAATTTAGTCATTTTAAATTCACATATTCTCTTATCCCAATTTTATATTATATGTTATTTTCTATATTATAGTTGTATTTAATTTATTTTACTTTATTATTTTTAGATATTCATTCTATTTAGATAATCTATTCACCTTTTGTGTTACGATTATTATTGGTTATTAATGTTATGGACATTTAATCCTCGGTTTCAGCATAGGTTCTTCATATATCCGACCATGAAACACCTATTGCAGTGGGTTTTATTTAAATTTTTTATATAAATTAATACAAAATAATTTTAACAAGTGTTATATAATATGAAATATAATATAATACCCTTTTAACATTTGGTAAAATAAAAATCATCATAAAAGTGACATGTAACATCTTTTATTTAATCACTTATTATAAAACACATCTACAAAATTAAAAAAACTTCTTCTTGATTTTCTCCAAATTTATTCAATGCATGAATTTTGAAACATAGGATCCATGAATCTCAATATCCCACACTCGTATTACATTAAATACATCCCACTAAAATATTCCTCCACCTTTTTTATTTTTCACCTAACTCTATTGCTTTTCATGACTCTTTATCATTTCCCCCTCCCTCAGCCATGTCCCTCCCTCATCTTTCACATTCCACCACTGTGATTCACCTTTATCTTATGATGTACTAAATCTACATCTTGAATACCGATTTCTCTTAAATTTTAAAAATTTATATTTTATATTTTATTTGGTTTTTTAATATTTATATTGGAATTAATTTACATATAGTTATTGATAGATACAAATAGATGATTTCTTGAGTTTATTTTTTTATTAATTTTTCTATTAAAATTTATAATTTTTTTGATATCTTTAAATGTTTAATTTATTTATATATTCATTTACACATATCAATTCATATAAAATTTTCGTAATAGATTTTAATTAGGAAATTCTTTACTAAATGATATATTCATTTCCATGTCTAAATTATTAAGAAATTATTTTATTAATTAAAAAATTCTACTAATTCTATATATGAGTATAAGATAATATTTTATGGAAATATGACTATTGAACACAAATGGTTATATATAAGTTTAAAATATTAAAAATATGTTTCAATATGAATAGATGGTTACATGTATATATATATTTTTGTGTGAGTGTTTATAAATGTTAATGTGTGTGTGTGTGTATAATTTATACATATATATGGTTATATAATATAAAAAATGTATATATATATATATAATTTACAGTGTCTATATATATATTTTTTATTTACATATAAATTAATATAAACTTGTATGTTTTAAATTTTTGTATTTATATTTTAAAAATTTATATGATAAAAATTTAAATTCAAATATTTGTTGAGTCAATTTGAGGTTATGTTTTAAATTTATAATTATTAAATTAATATATTTAATTGATTATATGCTATTAATTGAATTTAATATGTTTATATATTTTCAATTTATGTGTTTTTATTTATTATTTTGGTTCTTATAGATTTATATGTTTAAATTTCACTATTTACTTATTTATATTCATTATATTGATAATTTTATACATCAATATGTGTATTTAAAATTTTAAAAATTATATAAGTTTATATATTTGTATGCTTTTATATTTCATTGTTTTAAATTTATTCTTTTTAATTTAATTTTTTTAAATGTTTATATGTTTTAAATTTATCAGTTATAAATATGTTTATATATTTATATTTGAATGCATGATTCCCAAAAACCATTATATAGTGATTTATCTACATCTAGTGGTTTTAATTGGATGTTTTGTGCCGTTATTCACCAAAAATTTTCCAATTTTTTATCATGATCACAAAATTACTTCATATGATTATAGTTCAGTCACACAAACACAAAATTCCTTCTCACGGTAATAGTTTGTTCTCATAATTATAGAATTAATTCGCATGTTTGTATTTTTTTCGCATGGTCATATAATGTTTTCACAAAATCATAGTTGTTTCTTTATGTCACATAATCACTTCTCACAGTTACAATTTTTATCACATTTGATAAATCCCTTCTCTTGACCATTAGTTGTTCTCAATGTCACTCAATCCCTTTTCATAAAAACAGTTTGTGGACACAATCATTGTTTTGGATCACTGTCTCACATTACACTATTCTAATGGTCAATGCTTTCATATTTTCTACAACAATTTTTAAAATTTCTACTCTTTCCAATGACTGAATTTTCCAGAATGATGTTAAAAGTGATTTTAATGAAGAATATTTAATTAAATGACCGAATAAATAATTTCAAAATTAGATTTATTCGGAATAAATCATGAAACTTATTTCTTATAAACCTTGTGATCCTAAAATGGTATGTTCTACTTATTTTAAAAGAAACTAAATTAAATGAAATTTAGAGAGGAGGGTTGAACTATTTAATCATTAGAAAATTGTTTGTGGAATCTTAAAAGTAAGTGATCTTGTCCATTCAACCCTTTATTGTTTACATCATACCTTGATTAAGTAGAAACCTATTCCTATTCACTAAGATATGTATACTTATATATTGATCCTTTATGTTGATGATTCCATTGATGTTTAATATATTAAATTTCACTGTTTTTCTATTGTAGTGTGTCGAGTTTGATGCAGGAGCTTTATTCGAATTCATATTCAACTTTTATAAAAGGGTTTCAAAATATTTATCATTACCAAATATTCATGAAATCTAAATAAGAATATGATATTAATTTTTCAAATATTCAGTACAATGTGTTTTGGAACTTCTTTTACATTACAAGGTAAGGATCCTCATTCTCTTTTTATTTTATGTGTATCTATTTGAATTTTATGATTTTGTATTATGTTGGGTGGATAGAACTAGTTTACATAATTATGTAAATAATTATATCAATCTGGAATGGAATGGAATTTGAGTTATCATAATTCCTTTACTTATTTTAAATATTTCTTATTTTGATACTTGATTTATTCTAATACTGAAAATAACTGGTTTTGATAACCTCATTTGTTTGGTTATTATATGGGATTATGAAAAAATTAATGTGATTTCTTGATTGAGTTCACCATGCCGAAAGAAATGAAAACATTTATATGGTTAATGAACTAATATACCATGGTTACCTATAATCGTGTGATAATACCCTTGATAAACAATATTGAAAGTTATGAATGTCCTTTAAATGTAATTTTTGTAGTTACAAAATCCAAAGTATGTTATTTTGTGTTGATGTAATTTTTTATTTGAAATTCCCCAACCCCAGAATCTAGAAATTGGTGTATTATTTTAATACATTGGCATAATTACAAGGAATCAAATCCCAAAATAATAGTCAGTTTAGCAACCTTGGAAAATATATTATATAAATAAACATTACAGTAAAATTCATAACATAAAATGAAACATTGATAATTTTTTGAGAACACCATTATTCTCCTATATTAATTATACCTATAAAAAATATTACATTTACTGTACTATTAGAAAAATAAAACATAATAAGGGGCTGAGCTCAAATTCTTGGTATAGATAAATAATATAGTAGAATTTATTTTAAATAAGCATAAAGTCTTATGGAAATGTCTAAAACTAAAACCCACGATTTTTAAAACATTATCTTCTTCCTAATTTGGAAATAATGATTCTAATAATTCCATTTAAATATTCACAGGGATACTCTACCAGTCGAATAATCACATGTAATATCAATTACTAGTATCATAATGTGGAAATAAATTATGTCGGGCGTAATAACCATATTATCAAGGCCACATGACAAGACCATTACCGTACCATCAAGGTCTTATTCCAAGACACTATTTTTCTTATGAAACCTAATGATGCATCAAGGGGATATAGTGGTCCCCACCCATCACATACTAAGTCTAATGCATTCCTCATATGAAAGGGATAACACAGAACATTAAAATTCATATTAAAACAAGCATATGAAATGTTAACACATTTACCATCAACCATGAATGGTATAAAACTACACATCTATAGTAAAACATATCATAAAACATTTAATACAAAATGGATGAAATTATTTTAATAAGTCATACTCAACTAAGCAGAAAATACAACAATGGATGTTGAAATTGATAAAAATATATAATAAAATCATTAACTAAAATTGAGACAAATATCCCTATTTTCATTGAAAAAATTAAAATTCAAACTATATATAAATTTAAATATCTAAAATAGATTTTTGAAACAATTTGTCCCATAACAATTTGAATCTTTTGAAATGAATTAAAATTTTAAAACATTCATGTTCATTTAAATACATTCTTATACCCATTTTGAAAATATTGACAATAATGAAAAATATTTAGAAAAATAAAACATTGAAATTATTAAATTGAAATTTTAGATAAATATTCCCATACACAAATCCAAAAAAAATATTCCATTTGAATTTTTTTTTTAAACATGGAAATGGATGATAAATATGTCCCACTCAAAACTTATGCATGAAAAATCATGGATAATAATGACATTTCTAAATTAACCCTTACCTTATACAATCCATTTTTTTAAGAGTGAGTTAGCCTTCTTTTTTTGGATAAAAAATGTAAATAAATTATTCCAGGATCATATTCATATTTATTATATACAATATTGTCCTATTATATAATGTTTTTAATAATATTTTAGTAAACTGTTGTTTTGGTTGTCAACTGCTTCTATTTCCCATTCCTATTTTGTCATGTAAGTATCATTTGTCATGAAAAAGATATATTTTATTCATATCCATAAGTAAATTAAGATAATAAATATTATTTTTACTATTCTTATATATTTTATAATAATTATTGAATGGTTAATATAGAGTATTAATATCATAGCATCTTGGAGGTAGTAGGCCAAATGTACTCATGAGTGACGGTATAGTTCCCTTAATGGTAAAATGGTGTAGAATTGGAGAGTATGTTAATTATAAATAATAATTATAATGTTATATTAATTATTTTTATCCAATATAATTATCATTATAACCATTCAAATAATGTAGTCTTGAATTATAAATTACATTATGACATGGAGACAGTAAGTCGCACACACGCATGCATGCATGGTGGTATTATTATTTATTTGATGGTTAAACTGAGTAATATTTTTATCCTATGATTATAATAAAATATCATTACATATATGATAATGGAGTTATTATTCTGATATGTAGACATCATATAAAGAGGAAGTGCAATAAGAAATGATCTGTGAAAGATGTGATAAAACAATTACCTCATTTTTGTGTCATTACATTTGGTTTGCATAAAGGGACACCATAGGATGGATGTATGCCTAGTGTGGGGAATCTAGGACAAAGTCATAAAATTTGGGGGAATATTTGGAAATTTTCTGTGGAGAAAAATGGATTTGTGGTTTCAATTAAAGAGAAGGATAAGTTCCCCTTTATAAGAAAGGTGAGGGGTACTTTTGTATGATTTTAAAATATTAATTATATATTGATTTTCAAATTCAAATAGATACAAAGTTATTTATTTAATGTGTAAGATGTGGATGGGTTGAAATGATTCAAATAAATTATTTTTATACATGTTTGGGTCATGAAATTAACTATATATTTTGGGTTTAACCCTTAGTTAAATAGTTTAATTCTTAACAAATCTTCTTGTATTGTTTAACTATATGGTTAATATAATTAATATAAAATTCCAAACGAACCCCAATTAGACAATATATAATATATTTACCACTATAATTTTTATTTGGATGAACATGATATTTTTATGTATTTAATAACATTTAGTTAAATAATAATTTTTTAAAGTATTATTTCTGACAATTTTGACACTATTCTATATTATAATTTTCAAAAGTATCAAAACAACATGATAAATTCGAACCAATAATTCTAATATTTCACTAAATTCACAAAGATATCAATAAAATTATTTTATTAAATTAATTAAGTAAAAATAATATTTAGTTTATAATTTTAATTATCATTTAATTGATTGTTTTGTTAATAATGAAATCAATATAACATCATTTTTTCATAATTAAATATTATTATTTAAAGTCTAAAAATTATAAATAAAATACCATGAATTAGGATATGTTTTTATTTTTCTAATGAATATTTTTAGTTTAAGATATCACAGATATATATACCATTATTAAAATTGTTTTATTAAGAAGATATGTTTTTAAAATATATTTTCCTTTACATTCAATTAAAAGTTATAAGTTTCATAATCACTCGAAAGTGGATTAAAAAAGAAAAATTTTCAACCCAAAGCTTGTCATGGTTTGAAATATCTAATACAATATGATTATTACATTTGTTAGTGTAGTTTTATATTATTATAATATTATTTTAAACCTTATTTTCCTGATTTACCCTTCAAGTGTAGTAAATAAAAATAATTACTAAACATACTACTCATAATTCCCGAACATAAAAGGGAAGTATTTACATAATTTGAAACTTATTATTCAAAATATG
Organism: Viscum album; assembly: GCA_963277665.1. Taxonomy (NCBI): domain Eukaryota; kingdom Viridiplantae; phylum Streptophyta; class Magnoliopsida; order Santalales; family Viscaceae; genus Viscum; species Viscum album. The sequence goes on from OY728126.1 coordinate 278,655,583, forward strand.
GAATCAATTTTTACAATTTCAAAAAATTTATGTGGTAGTAATTAATTTTAAATTAATTCACGTTGGAAAAATGAGAAAACACTGTTTTTTAGGTAAAAACCAACAAAATATTTACATGTATTTATATCAAATTTCAATATAAATGTACCACTAATGTAAAAAATGTAATTAAATGATAAATAATAATCTAGTTATACTTTATTAAAACATAAAATGATAATCTAATAATATAAATAAATTAGATGAACAAATATTGTTGAAATAAAATGTAATATTTTTCAAAATTCATTAAAATATAAAAGTTAGAAAAAAACACTAATTTTTTTTCCATATAATATTTTATGTCCCAATTCTAATAATGATTTTTATTTTTTCAAATTGGACATATAAATGTGTAGTCATTCTATGCTTGAAATTATTGTTGTTTGTAGTGAATGCCAATGAATTGTTTACAAATTATCATACCTTGGAACCGTGGGGTATTAAACTCCCCCATCATTTAATAAATTGAATCCTCTCAATTTAAAATCTAGATTGAAAACATGGGGTTAAAAATTTAATAATATCTTTGTTTAAATCCCATATAAAAAATAGATTAATGATAACCCTATTTTAAAATAATTAAAGGGTAGTTTGAATGTTATCGGAAATATCACATACTAGGGTTCTATCTAGGAAAAAATAAACATGAAAGAAAATGTAACCGTAATGTTATGATGGATAGTGATAGATAACATTATAAGGATAATGGTAACAAATAGAAATATTTAAATATGTGATTATCCAAGGGAACATTTGATTCATCAGAAATAAATTATTAGGATAACAATTTTGGTTTTATGATCCATTCCATAGAATTTAATAATTAATTTACTTAGTATAATATGAATAAAAATGAGAATATTAATTGATAACAATATTTTCATCCATTAACTAATTCCTACCAAAAACTCATCTTTCTCTAAAAAATATAATAAAACTCAAAAATAATATATTTTTCTTAAATGTACAAGGTTTAAAATATAAACATATACCATTTAAATGATGAAAACTATATTATAATAATTAGGGAATTCATGTAGGCCAGTGGTAGGAGATAAAGCCTTGTTGCACTTTAGTTGTGGGTTCGATTCCTGCAGCATTGTCTAATGCAATAGGTTTTTATTCAACCGGTGGGTTGTCCTCTTCATAAAACTACATTAGTATAACATTCCAAAAATAACCATACGAATTTTTTTTACCTAAAAAAACTATTCAATGTTCAACATAATTCATTCCAACCATTAAACTTAACCAAAAATACTTTTTTTCCAAACTCACACTCCAAATAAATATAAATATGGTCACTAAATTTATCAAATAAATATAACACAATTCATATCCCTTTTTATCACATACCAAACATGTCGATACCTTTGTAATTTTTTTTATAAAACCCAGAATTCCAATAAATACTTGTATAATATGTTCATTATTACTTATTTCTTAATTAATACTAAGAATATTAGATATAATCATTAAATCTAAAAATATTATAAGCTACAGAAATCATGGAATAAATAAGCCATTCTTCAGTTTGAAGGTATTCAATAATATCTAATAAAAATTATCCAAATCAATCATATTTTAATTACAACACTATTATATTAGTATTAGAAACATATTAAGGGGTTTCATTCCATCAACCATATATTTTCAAAAAGATTAACTTGAAATTGTGTCATTTTAATTATTACCATAAATCTTAAATCCTTAATAAAATAGTATTTTTTTAAAATATGTATTTATTTTCATAATTCATATAACTAGTACATAATTTATTCAATGATCAAATGACACAATTCATCAATAACAACATAAAAACATTAATAAATCTTCTTTATCTGAGGTAGTATCATAACATTATTACTATCCAATATCATCATTTAGGGTATACTCTACTGATTGGGAAATTTATACGCATATTATATCATGACCTTATAGATGAAGCATTAAACATTGTAAATCTTTTTATTACCCTTTAAAAAATGAACATGGAGTCCTTTTTCTCTACATTTATAAAAAAACACTCATTCCCTTTAAAAATTTACCAGGGTGATGCTTTCCAAAATTTTCACATGTGGGAAAATACTTATATCCCTTCTTTGAGTTATTAAATTTTTCTCTACCACCCTCAACTTTTATTTCATCCTTTAATGTTTATATAACATAGATAATTATTTAATTATATTATTCGAAAATGATACCTTTTCCTCGTATGACTAGAATAGGTGAGATTCTATATCCCTTCGAAATGTTGTCTTAAGGAAATGAAAGATATGATCCTTCTTTCTATTTAGATCTTGCGTATTTCTAGATTTCTCATTCCATCTAATGCGTTCCATTTCTAAATGATGACACACTCTAGGTTATATCATATCATAATCTATAATCCAAAACTAGAAAAATTCAAATCATTAATTGATGATTTACAAGTATAGAGTCCCATTAATATAAAAATGGTTTCAATTGGGACATATTTACACATTAATCATTTATAACAATTTGTATTGAAAATGTAAATTATCCTAAGTATTTCCCATCAGAGTTTCAAACTAGGTGTGCAGTAAGGCCTGTTTTTGTTTACCAGGTTATCCCAAGTTAGCCCGAAACACCTAATCAGAGTTATTATTCCTAGTTAAATCTATTCTAGAATGAAGTCCAACTTTATTATCCGTACAAGGATTTATTTTCTAATAATTCACACACAATATCTACATTACCAAAATTTTATAATACTCCTCTATACATATTCTCAAAATATATATTATGGTTATGATCCCTAATCTATGTTTTCTAAATATATATGTAAAAAAATTTATAAACATCTTCTGATACCAAATGTAATTCCCCAACCCCATATTCCCAAATGTGGGGAATTATTTTAATACATTGGCATGATTACAAGGAATCATATCTTGAAGGACCTATCAATTTAACAGTCCTTGATATTTGATAACATACATTATATTTACATTACAATTCAAAAAAGTATATAACATAGAAAATTCTCTAATAACACCATTATTATCATTTCTTACCACTTTATATAAAATGTAATAAACTTATTGGAACCATAGAAAAATTAAACATAAGAATGGAGTGAGGTTAAATACTCAATATGGATACAAAATATAGTGGAAGATATCATAAGTTATTATAAACTCTTAATGCATGGTATAAAATTAAAACAAAATCCAAAAAAAACATTTTCTTCAAAATTATATTGCAATAATAAATCAAATAATTCCATATAAACATTCACATGGATATTATACTAGTCAAATAATCTAATGTAATATCAATAACTAATCTCATAACGAGAGAATTTATAATGATGGAAATCATAACCATAATTTCAAGGCCTCTTTCAATGGTCATTATAATTCCATCCAGGCCATTTTCCATGACACTATTTTGCCTCCTGTGACCCACCGTTGCATTAAGTGGATATAGCGGGTCCCATCCATCACCTACTAAGTCCAATGCATTCCTCATATGAAAAGGATAATACATAACATAAATATTCATATTAAAACAAAAATAATAAATGTTAATACGTTAACCATGAACCATAAATGGTGTAATAATATAATATCCATAGTCAAACATATATTAAAACCTTTAATACAATATGTATGTTTGTATCATAATAAATCAACCTCAATTAACCTTAAAATATAATAACAGATATTGAAATTGTTGGTGTATGTTCCCTAGAACCAACTGTTTGTATATTCATTACATCAATATTTAATCAAATTAAACATTATACATAATATTACATATTGATCATTTTTATGCATGACTATAATGTAATAATTCCGTAGTGTATTTGTTGCATTAATAAGGTCATAGAAGATCCCCACTATAATGAGAACCGTGAACTGCAATGAAAATATTCTTAAATATAGTTCTGCAGTTGGATGAAATATTATTATGGGACACATAGTATACATACTATCATGTTTGAGTACATGTAAGTATAAGATACTTCTTCTCATGAAGTTCACACTTGGTAATCTCCAAGATGGAAGATTATTAGAACAGACCCCTCAATAGGAATTCTACATGTTTTGGTGTCATCAGATATTCCTTTCTACAAGAATTTTTTATGGACCTTAGAATTTATGATTATCATAAATACATGTCATGACTCGTGCACTTAGATATTCTGATGGAAACCATCTGGATATATATTCGCAGGAAGTAGATTATGTAGGGTGCATCATGAATGACATGTTATTAATGGATAAGTCATGGAAGGATTTTTCTATTCTATATATGGAATTTTGTATCCTAACTCTTTGATTTAAATAGAAACATAACCATAATTTCCTTGGCTATGGTGTAACGATGAATTTATTTTAGGTAGTATAAGAATGAACTATCGATCATATTAGGTGATTACACTATCGTGAAACATACGTGATGAGATATTGTGACAAATGTATTTTATTACACATTGAGAGTTTTTATGTGGATGTCTCCATTATTAAATTATATACCTTCTCATGGGTTCCATGACCCATTGCTAGACATTACTCATGGACTTTCGGAAAGCCTTCCTAATGACAATGTGAAATAATCTTAAAGGGTATCACAATAAGTGTTTCCTATAGTCTCAACTAAATAATATTTAAATTAAATTAATGGAATAAATATTATTCTCAAGAATATGAAATAGTTACATTCATGTTAAAATTTCCTTATAAATTCAATCAAATATACTATTTTATTGAATGCATAATAAATATTTATTTTTTAGTTTTAAAGAGAATAGTTATTTAAGAGAGTAAATTATTTATTTATTATGGTGGCCAATAAATGAATGTGGAGTTCAAGTGGACCAACAAGAGGGATTCTAATTTGTATCCTCACAACCTTAATGAATGAAATCTGTACGGGTCATTCCGGAAGATAAAATATCATCAACAAAGAATGTACCAAATATTGAGGTATTTAATTTCATTAGAAATTATTAAATTACTTATAATCATGGTTTGAAAGATCCCCTTTCTTGAATCCACACCTATTATTCCCTTTGTCTAAATCATTTATTTCAATCTGTGGATACTCACATTCATCATTATATAGATCCTAGATCGTGCGTCGATTACGAAAAAGAAAATTTGGTCCCTCCCAATTGTCACGATTCTGTAGCACATGTTTCCTTTAAGTGGTATCAAAGTGGAATTGTCGTCATTTATAATTAGTTAAATAATTTTTTGATTATTTTTTACCTAATAATTTGGACATTCAATTCATGTTTAATTGTTCTCGTAATCTAAATTTAATTATTTTTATTCTCATTTTTATTTCTTTCAGATCTAATAGAAATAAATCTTTTTATAATTAAATCATGTATCTCATATGGAGGTGAAAATTATTCTGTCTAGGTAACATGAAAGTACACAACCTGTATTCAGATTTACATTCTTTGTAATCCACCATACACTTCATGTAATCTATATTAAACACTGTGAAGTTGTGTTTAGTGCATTGAGAATAATTCGGTAATTACTATAGATGCTTACATTAATGAAACATGGTGTAGTTAATTCTTATACCATGTGTTTTCCAATATAGACTACCACACAGTCTTCCAGATTACTTGTTGTGTGGCCTACATAACATGGTGTGTTTTACCTTTAGTTCAAGGTAAAACCCGTGTATCTGATACATGTTTAAGCTGACAGGTATCCATGTATCATGGAGGAAACATGGCATGTGTCTCAATATACACATCGTGTACTCCATGATTTCTATTGTACACCACTAATACCAGGTCCAAAGGCATGTACTTCGGATAACATGGTGAAGGAAGTACACTTCATATAGTCAAAACTGCACACTATGTACATTCCCATATTACAAAAAATAAGAAATTTAATGTTTGTGTATAATTACATATCATATAGCTTCAAAAGGGTGTTCACTATGTTACTACCAATGTTATGGATTAGAATCTCAAGGATATTCAGAAAATGATTATGATAAAATGACTAAATAATTAAAGTTAATAACTAATTGATTCAAGGACAATTTATAATAATAATAATGACTATATAAATGAATTATGGTTTAATTAAATTCTTAATTATTTTTAAGTATATGGATGATAAATAATTAGATCATACCTTTGTATGTGATTGGTTTACTTTTAATTTATTTAAATTTATAGTGTGGGTCTATATTCCATATATCCTCATTAATATGTATGGCCTATGTTCCAATGATTTATTTATGTAAACCCCCTTTTACCCCTCACCTACGTATGGGTTAAAAAGTATATATAATTGATATATCTACCAAGATAGTGAAGTCATCTCAAGATTGATTAGAGATGAAACCTATTATAGGAGATACAAAGTTGGACATGTGGAAAGTTGTAAACATGATCCCAAAATGTTCATGGTGTTTCTCACCTAGATCAGAAATAGTATATCATCCCCTAGATAAAATAAGCATTATAAAATCTCATGATCATTCCCTTTACTTTTTTTTATTTCTATCTATTGTATGTTTTTTCATTATGTATATTTTTTCATGATCACAAAATTAATGAATTAAACAATCATTCAAGATAAAACTAAAATAATCAAGGATTATGTGTTAATATTATCAAGATATGGTTAATCACATATGTATGTTCCATATAATATTAATAATAATGTGATAAATAAAATAAGAAATTTTTTCATACAAGATAAAAACCCTCAATTAAATTTTATGTCAGAAAAAACCTTCCATTACATGATTTCGGGAAAGAACTAATAAAATAATGTGTCTGACCAACCCATGTTGGGACATTTAATATTATATAGGAAGCCCTTATGAATGTTTCATGATGAAATATCCATATTAAATCTAGAGGATGATCCCTTTCTAGACTTTGTGCAATTTTATTGGAAAGTGTTGAGGAAATCTAAGTCAGGATTTCATGATTGGGGAGTCCACTCAACATATCAGGGAGATACAATCCTATAGTATGCAATGACCTGCCTACCTAAATAACATCAAATATCATGACCAACCCTTGTTGGAGTATTGTGAAAGGGTAATAGAGATCCATTCCACTATAATGACTAATAAATTAGATATTCTGCATTCAACATTGAGGGCCATTGGGACTTGATAAAAGAGTGAGAGACATATTAAAATTATTATATTATCTCTTATAAAATATAATCAACGAGGTATTAAATATCTTCTCTTTTAATTGTAGAATAAAAATGGAAAACTTTTCAACCACATAATTCATCCATTTAGTACTAGATAAAGTCAAAATCTTCACCTACAGTAACATCCAATAATAGTTTAGACGCCTTCAAGTCATTCTATACCATGAATAGAAATCTTACGTGTTGGAGTGATAATTACCTAATCCTCCTTCTCAAGAGGCAAGCGATGAATAGTTCCTGAACTACAAAAAAATATTAATGATGCAGCCAATGTTCAATATTTTATTTTATCATCAATGTCTAGTGAAATAATGAAGTCTCACAAAAACATGAATTCTTATAGAATGCCTGAGTACCTCCAAGGTATTTACCAGGAGGGAGTAAGACATTAAAAATTTTGGCTCAATAATTAACTCTTTCATAGTATTCATTCGAAGGGTTCTCCATATGTGCCTCAGATTGTCCTGTTCATTGGATATGTTGAGCGTCTATATGTTATTGGGTTTAAACTCCATAAAGAACTAGGTACCAGTCTCGTTCTCGCATCACTTAATTAGAGTATCTCTAGTTTTTTTGTGCATTTAAATATGAGAAACATTGATAAGTATCTTCCATATCATCTTATCCTCCTAGGAAATGTGAACAAATCCATGAAGCGTGACAAGCCATTGGTACTTGTGTTGAATAAGAGGAATGAGAAGGAGAAGAGAATTATGTCCAACGCATCCTCATGCCCTTCCCTGAAAGGAAGATCAAGGGGGGGGGGAATAAGGGAACATGAAGGTGTTTGTTTCTCATGTGGAATGAAGTGACTCTGGTAAAAAAACTGCACCCAGTTAAAGAAGAAAGGGTAAGAATTAGATACATTTGTTATTGAGGTAAATTTATCTATTTCTATATATTATGTAGTAGATAAAGCATATGGTTCTCAAATATTTATCTAAATACCCAATCCAATTATATAAAATAATATCGATAGTGGGGAGGAAGATCTATGAGCTACAAATGGAGCTAGACATTATAGTGTACATGTTAGGGAATACCATCTCACATTGCAAAAAAAATGATATTGGTATTCACAGGTTGTAATTATATGCCTTTTGTAACCAAAAAATTATTTCTATATCCAGACTAGATACATATTCATTTATTTCCTTGTTTATAAATAAATGTTTCTTTTTTTATAAATAATGATTTCTTTGGTAAGACAAATTTATATAATCGTTATTACCTAATTGATTACACAAACCAAGTAATGGGAATCGATAATGAAAGTACTTCACATGAATTATACCACTCTAAATATTGGCATCAATGGCTAGGTCATGTAAATTAAGAAGATCCTAATAAAATTATATCAGGATGGATATGTAGATTCCTTCGAACTAAAACCACAAGGTGTATGCCATACATGTATACAAGGAAAAATGACCAAAGAACCATATAGTGGTAATGGGGAAAGATCAATAGAGCTTCTTAAATTTTATCATACCCATGTGTGTGAACCATTTCTAGTAGATGAATGGTGTGGGTACTCATACTGTATAAATGTTATTGATTATTTTAGTAGACGTGGATTTATCTACTTAATGAAGTATAAGTTGGGTTCTTTGATAAGTTCAAGGAATACATGAAAGAAGTTGAGAACCATATTGGTAAGAATATTAAGAAACTATGCTCAGACCAAGGTGGATAATATCATTATCAAGGATTCATTTTTTACTTATGAGAGTTTTAGATCATATCCCAACTCACTCCTCTTTACACACCCTGGTGGAATGTTGTAAGAAAAAGGAGGAACGATACTTTGTTGGAAATGGTGAGTTCAATTATGAGTCACACGAGTATTCTATTATCCTTTTGGGATATGGTTTATAAACAAAATTACACATAATAAATCAAGTACCATCTAAACTGATAAATGGTATTCCATATGATATTTGGAGTGGAATAAAATTTTGGTTATCGAATTTAAATTTGTGGGGAAGTGAAGAATTTTTAATGCCTCTTGATGTAACAAACTCACACCCGGAGGCACAAAGTGTACCTTTATAGTATTCCCCATGGAAGCAAGAGTATATTTTCTATACAACCCCTCATATAAAATGGTTATAGTGGCATGGAATTCTATATTCCATTAGTGGTATAAAATATCCAAAATAGATAGTGGGAGCTATTTGAATTCGATGAAGTCAAGGATCAAGGTACAATAGAGTTTATACATGAGAATATTCCACAATACCCTTTGGAAAATGGATCTATCCCAATGATAGAAGTACTGCAGAATAGTTCATGATATGTTAGAGACCCATATTTTTATCATTTTAAATTTATTGTGTATGGTGACTCATTATTAGTTGATAATAAAGATCCTCTAACCTACAAGGATTCAGTATGTGGAAAAAACATTTCCAAGTTCCCAGAATCCATGAATTCTGAAATGGATTCCATGCAGAAAAACAAGTATGGATTTTCATTGACCCTCTATAAGAGGTAATTAATGTTGGTTTCAAATGGGTATTCATGAAGAATATAGACATAGATAGACAAGGCAGTGACTATATGTAACGACTAGTTGTAAAAGGGTATAAATAACATTATGGATTTTATTTAGACAAATCATTTTCACTAGTTTCAATTCTTATATCCATCAAAATTCAATTGGTTATTCTCGATTACCATGACTATGAGATTATTAAAATTGATTTCAAAACATTTTTCCTTAATGGTAACCTTCATGTAGATTTCAGTATGACACAAACTTAAGAGTTTGTTACTCCAGAGGATTCAAATAGGATACGAAAGTTGAAAAACTTGATTTATGGATTTAAAGTAAGCATCTAGGTCCTAGAATATTCATTTTGATTATGCCATAATAGAATTTGGTTTTATATAGAATGAATGTGAGGCTTGTTCCTACAAAGGGTTTAGTTGGAGTGCAGTCATTTTCATAGTAGTAAATATTGGTGACATATTACAAATTGGAAACAAAATATCAATATTACAGTATGATGAGGCATGGTTGAATACACTCATCTCCATGAAGGACATGGGTGAGGTAGCATATATTCTTGATATCAAGATCCATTAGGATAGATCCCAGAGATTTCTAAGTGAAAGTCAATGTACATACAATGACAATATTCTAATGATATTCAGTATGGAACAATCCAAGAGTGGGTTGTTTCCAGCATCACATTGAATTAAACAGTCCATTAAAATGTGTCCTCAGACACATGGGGAATGAAAGGGAATGGAAGGTACTACATTCACATCATCAATTGGTTTAGTCATGTATTTGAGCCTATGTACTAGGCTATGTGTCTCTTACACATTGAGTGTTATAGGAAGATATCAACATGATCTAGGTGAGAACGATTGGATGGATGTCCAGAAAATCATTTAGTATTTGCAGTGTAGTGTGTATATATTACAAGTTTATGGAGGATTTGAGGATGTTTTCATATGAGGATATGCAGATGATAGTTTCCAAACTGATCAAGATGACATGAAGTCAAAACGGTACACATCATCACATTGAATAGAGGTGTTGTGAGTGATAAGAGCCCAACGAATGGTGTGGTCACCGATTATATAGTAGAGTCTTAGTGTATGGAAGATTTTGAAGATTAAATGAATCATTTTGATGTATAGATTCCTCCAAGATTTGGATGTGGTACCTAGTAGTAAAAATCCCATCACACTATATTGTTATAATACTACATCGGTGGCTCTCCCAAAAGATCCATGGTTACATCAGTGGAAAAAGCAAATACTATGGAAGTATCATCTTTCACTGGATTTTTCAAAGAGAGGTGAAATTTTTGTTAGATGCATTTCTATAGAAGACAACCTAGAAAACCCCTTGACTAAAGACTTGACTCAATGGAAACTCAGTCATCATGTGAGGTCTAAGAGACTGAAATTCATTGACAATTGGCTCTAGTCCAAGTGGTATTTTGTTGGATTTGGTGTCCTAGAACCAACTTTTTGTACATTGATTACATGAATATTTAATTTTTTAAATACTAAACATCATATTTCATGTTTTTAATTTTTCTACATGATTATAATGTAATAATTTTCTAGAGTATTTGTCACATTAATAGTGTCATATCAGTTCTCTTCTATGATGAGAACATTGGATTACTATTACAACATTCATAAATATAGGTTTGTGGTTGGATGAAAAAATATGATAAGACACATTTTATTTAGACCATCAATTGAATTTACTCATAAGTAGATTATACATCTTCTCATTAATTTTGCACTTGGTAATCTCCAAGAAGGGAGATTATGAGGACACACTAGCTATTATGAATTCTATATGTTTTGATATCATCAAATATTTCTATTTCTGAGTGAGTGTAATGGTTCATATTATTTAATATTATCATTATAAATGTCATGAATTGTGGACATAGATTTTTTGACCAATACCATCTTGCCATATTTTGGCAGGATGTCAGATACGTTGGGTGCATCAGAAATGATATGTTATTAGTTGATAATTTTAGGAAGTATTGGTCCCTTACATTTATGGATGTTGATATCATAGACCTTTTATCTTTTTATAACTATCTCCATAAATTCCATGGCCATGGTGTAATAATGAGCTTATTTCATGTAGTCAACGAATGATATATCTAGCATATAGGTTGATAACAATATCATGAAACCTTATTGATGAGATGTTGTGAAAAAGGGATTATATTACATAGTGTCTGTTCATATGTGTATATCTTCTTTACAATTTTATGTTCCTTTTCATGGGTCCCTTGACCCGTTGCTAGACATTACTGTTGGACTATAGGCATGCCCACATAATGCCAAAGAGAAATAATCCTATAGGGTGACATAATAAGTGTTACATGTGGTCTCTATTAAATCTTATTTGAATACAATTAATTTAATAAATATTATTATCAATATTGTGGAATAATATTATTCATTTTAAAATGAACGCAGAAATTAATTAAAATATATTTATTTTATTTAACATATAATAAATATTTACTTACTAGTTTGTAAATATAATATTTATCTATGGAAATAAATTATTTATTTATTTGGGTGTTCAATAAATGGAAGTGGAATTTGAGTGGACCATGTTAGGTCTTGTAGTAAAATAATTATTTTCAAGATGGTATATAATTATTTAACTAGTTGTCAAAATTAAAAAAAATAACAAGGTTGTTATCATTATGTGGCACTGTATTTCATTAATGATTCCATTTTGCGAAAGTATGCACAACATGAATAATTTTAATGTTATTTTTTTTATGTAGCATGGTTTTTCTTTAAATGTATTAGTGTAATTAAATTTTGTAACATGATTAAATATTGTAATTGAATGCTCATGTAGTTAAATTGATATGTATGTCCATTGTTCTATTACGCATGCTGTGAAAAATCCAAGTGAATCGATAATTGTTGATCCAAAAACACTTTCTCTATCAACTCCTCTTATATCTCTGTCTCAAGGCTGAGAGACGTTCTTCATGACCGATGTATGTGTAGTCCAGAATAATTGATGCAAGATATTAATTGTTTCGTGGTACAACCCAAAGAACGCATGACATTGATCTGAGAACATTGTATCTCATGTGGATCAACACAAGATGGATTCAATAATGGATCCTTACAAGCAAAATGAATTAATTTTATAAGGGTTATTTAAGATGATCAAAGAAGATCAATGAAGAAAGTACTGATAACCTAGATTTTAAATTTCTATAGAAATTATTAAATTAATTATAATCATGATGTGAACAATCATCTTAATAAAATCTAGTGTTATTCTTATCTTTATCCAAGTAACTAATTTAAAACTAAGGATACTATCATTCATCGTCCTATCAATCTCTAATTGGTCATCTGTTATGGAAAAATCAAATTTGGGCCCTCCAAACTACCAAGCTTCCGCTATGTCCGATTCATTCAGAAATAGATGAAAAATAATATAATAAAATCATTAAAACACTTTGATAGAAATCCATATTGACATTGAAACCATTAAAATTCACATAATTTATAAAATAATATAATTAAAATATATTTTTTAATAAAAAGGTATCATACCATTTTGAAACTTTTAAATGGAATTACCATTTTAAAACATTCATGTCCATATAAATAAATTCTTAAAACTATTTTGAAAATGTTGTCATTAATGAGAAATATATAGAATAATAAAACATAAAAACAATTAAAATGGTGTTTTAGTTAAATATTCCCTTACATAAACCCATAAAAATATTATTTTTTAAAATATTTTTATGAATTGTGGAAATTGATGATAAATATGTCCTAGTAAATACTTATTCATAAACAATCTTGAATAATATTGAGATTCTTAAATTAACCCTTACCTTTGTTTTCATTTAGTATTTGGTGAGATAATCTCTTTTATACTGGTTAAAACATGTTATTAAATGATACTAGTACTATATTCATATTTAAGATATCATATATTATTCTCTTATATCATTTCTGTAATAATATTTCAATATTACCGTTCTTTCAGGTGTTAACTGCATCGTTTTCCCATTCCAGTATTTTCATGTTAGTAATATTTGTTATGAATAGGATATATTTTATTCATATACATAATTAAATTAAGTTCCTAATTATTTTTTTATTACTATATAAATTTGATAATCATTCTTGAATGGTTGATGTAGATAATGAATCTCATCGTGTCATGGAGACAGTAGGATGTACATGCGCACGAGCAATGATATCATTCCCTTAATGGTTAAATGATATGAAATTGGATGAAATATTAATTATAATAATAATTAAAAGGTTATATTAATTATTTATATCCATTATACTCATTATTACACCCATCCAAATAATGCAGTGTTGAAAAATAAATTACACCATAGTGTGGAGACGGTATTTCGTACACACCCACGCATGGTGATATTATTATTCGTATGATGGATAAAATGAGTAATATGGTTTTCTTTTGATTATAATAACATCTCAGTATATGGATAAAACTATATTTTTTATTTTTATATGTAGATAGGATATTAATAGGAAGAATAAGTAGAAAATAACATTGAATGAGGTGATTCAACAATTACCTCATTTAAGGGTGTCACATTTTGGATTGTGCAAAATGACTCCTTAGAATATATTTATACAAAAAGTGTGTCTTATAGGATTAATTGAGGGATGCTGGGAGAATAATTAAGTATGGGTTTTCTGATTTTAATGTCTTTGGATGTGTTAATTAAATAGAAGGATAAGTTTCATCTTCTAAGATTGGTGAGGGGTACTTTTGGATGATCTTAACATATTAATAATAAATTGATTTTCGTTTTCAAATACCTCCAGAAATATATTTTTTAGATTATAATATTATAAAGGGTTGTAATCCTCTCATCCAATGATTTTTATACAAGTTTAGATCACAAAATTAACCTTATCTTTTGGGTTTAACCCTTGGTTAAATAGTTTAACTATTATAATGTCTTTGGTATTTTTACATTATACAGTTAATATGGCTGATTTAAAATTACAATAAAACCCCAATTGGATCATTTTTCAAATAACTAACACTATCCTAGTCTTTTTTATGATCGTGACATTTTTATTAATTTTATAACATTTAATTAAATATTATTTATTTAAAGTACCATTTATGTCAATTTTGATACTAATCAAAATGCCAATTTATAAAAAAAATAAAACCAACATGATACCTTCAAATAAATACTTATAATATTTCACTAACATGTATATTTTATCTATAAAATTAGTTAATGAAATTAATTAAGTAAAATTGTATTTATATTAAAATTTTAATTGTCATTTCTTTGATTATTTCATTAATAAGGCAATCCTTGCACCATCATTATGTCATAATTAAATTTAATTACTTATATTTAAAAATTATAAATAAAATACCATGATTTATTAATCATGTTATATTTCTAATTTATATTTATAGTTTAATGGATCACATATATCAACCCATTTGAAAACCTTTTTGGTAAGAAGATATTTGTTTAAAATATATTACCCTTTACATTAAATTAAAAGTTATAAGATTCATAATCACACCCAAGTGGATATAAAAGAAAATATTAATCCCAAAGGTGTCCTTGGTTGGAAATAGATCATCCAATAAAAATATGATACATTTTAGGGTAGTTTTATATTATTATAATATTATTTTTACCCTTACTAACCTGATTTTCCCTTAAACATTGGTAATAATTCGGAATTAGTAAAGATACTATTCACAAAGGAAAAAAATAAAAGGGACCTATTTACATAATTTATACATTTTAATTCCAAATATTGAATCCATTTTTTCAAATATAATACAAATAATTTTTTGTAATTAATTTAAAATTAATTCTTGTTGGCAAAATGAGATAACATGTTTTTAAGTAAAAACCATGAAAGGATTGACTTGTGTTTATATAAAATTTCTATTTGAAATTACCACCAATAAAAAAATGGATTAAATTATATAAAAAATAATCTAACTATACAATAAAAATATTAAAATGATAATTTAACAATATAATAAAAATAGATGAAAAAACAATTTTGAATTAAAATACAATATTTTTCAAAATTCATTAAAAATTATACATATAAAAAACAAAAAATATTTTCCAAACCAAATTTTGTATGTCCCTAATATAAATATGAAATTTATTGTGTAAAATTGAACATATAAAAGTTTCAAATATCATAGTTAAAAGGGGTTCTCAGATAAAAGGTTGTAAAACATTATTTTTGAATGAAATTTAATTTTTAATTATATTATGTCTAAAAATATGTGATGAATATAAAAATTATAAGGAACATATTTAATTAAAAATGTGGTAAAAAAAACTCAAAACCACTTCTTAAATGACTTGTTTTGGTGTTCTTTAACTCAGTGTTGCGTGCAGCGCAAACTATTGAGTTATTTAAAAATAAGCACGAAATGGAAGCTTGGGGTGTTACATGAGTTTTCATCTGAAATGTTGGGGAATATTTAGAGGCTTTTACTAGTGATGGTAGAGATCATGTTTTAGATGGAGTGTGTTAGGCTGTGCATTCATGGTTGATTGACATTGGATTTGTTGTGGGTTGATGTGTGGTGGTTTTGATGTGTGGTTATTACAGTGATCTGGTTAGGTAGGGGTAATGCCTTGGAATATGTTATTTCTTGATATTGATTGAAATGGGGGTGGATGATGTATAGTGTCTTATTCTTGTGTTAGTTTCCCAGTTAAACATGGAATGATTATGAAATTCTAAAACTAAAATATCATGGGATGAAATTGTTGTGTGGTAATTGTCTATTATTATTTGAATGAAAAATAAATTGTATAAGTGAATATAAAATGAAGTTTATTAATAAATTTTACATAATGTAAATTCAATAATTATATAAATTTTTCAAAATTACTTATAATAGATATTTTATCAACTATCTTTGGAGGTGGTGTGGTGTGATGCATTAAAGGTGGCCATGTATAGTTGTCGAGGTTGTGAGACATTGTGACGATTTCATGAGATGTGATACATTTTTTATTATTAACCCATATTCTAGTAATATGTGTTATCTATCTATCATATATATTTTTTATATTATAAAATCAATTAATTCATATTTTTACACCAAGTCACAATGGTTATGGGTTTCAGATATTTTTTCCCAAACATCCAGGTCAGTGAGTATAGAATTTTGGTTATCCCCCTCTTCCCACACTTTATTCTAGGAAAACTTTTTATAAAAGTTATATGATGGAAGGAAGTTATTGATCACCATATGTGATTATTTATGAGAGGATATTGTGGTTCATAGTGGGGTTCATGTGTGGTAGTATAAATGTAGAATGTTGATGTCCTTCATGTTCTTCTAATACCCAACTATTCTAGTTTATAGTAGTGGAAATGTAATGATGAGTAAGTGATGGTTATTGCATGTGGCATGGTCATGATGATTTTTGGATGTGGCGTTTAGCATGTAGTGAGAGTTGCAACTTTCTCATTTTTTCAAGGATTATGGTGATATCAGGATGATGGATACATAAGGAATGGGAGGACCAAGACTTTTGATGGTGGGGCATAAAAGACGAACATTAGTGGTGAAGTGATGCGGGGAAGACATTTTCATATATTATTCTTCTTATACTATTACACATGGAATTTTTATTTGGTAAGAGTGATATGGTGAGGTTTGGCACTGTGTAGTTGTCATTTTTTTGTCATTTTGGTTTCAATTGTTTGTTAACTGGTGCATTAATATATTATTTTTGCATCTTCATGAGTGACCGTTGTTATGGTCATACTAAATATATATGTTATGCACACCTATCATATATATATATACACACTCAATATTTTAAGGTTTCCAATATTATTTTGGGGATTGATATAGACATTACTGGCTTCGATAATCAAGTTGTTGTGTAGTTATTTTCATTGGACATGTCATTTGGTTCCATTTTTATATAATGTTGTGTTTGTGGACATTGAACAAGAATTATGGGATGGTTTTGTTCCTGTTGTTTCATATTATTGAGTTTTTAGTGGATTATATCATATCTTATTATATTATGACTCTTATCATGGTTAATACCTTCTATATGTGATTTTTATATTCACTCAGTGATAGTGGCCAACCAAGGTCCTACTAAAGGTATGACTCGGTGGTAATTATCTCTCTCCCATCATTACAATCACTTAAAGGGTACCTATGGGGGGATGTGAACGAGTTTTAACCAAGGATATTTTGAGGTAATGTGGATATTAATGTTAGGAACAAGTGATTACAACATTTGTTTTATTGGAAAACTATTCTAGATTATCATAGAATATGATATAGATTTGTGAGAATAGTTAGGAAAAAATATTTTAGGGCCCACTATGATCTGATGTGAGGACTCTAACACTATAGAATGACCATGTCTTGTTGTTCTTATGTTAGGTTAGAAACATAAGAGATGTACATTCATTCTGACTGTTTTCACTTTTAATTGAACATGGTGGTGTTAGAAATAAAAAATTAATATAATTAAATAAATTATAAAAATTCATGCACGATTCACCTACTATGCCGATGTTGTGGAAGAAAAATATTTTTTATCGTTTATTTAATTGATCATATAATTGGAGAGGAAAAATGGTATGGTGATTAACATGTATGATCTCTTTATTTGAAATTATTTTTAGACGTAAATTTTTATACCCGTGTATGTTATAAAATTATTCATTATAAATTGAATTTTGTTTCTACTGTAAACTGCATAACATTCTGACCAGTTTTCCAAAAGTTTGAAATTGTTAGTGTTGTGTGCTTAGTTTGTTTGGTTTTGAATAGCGATTTAATTTTAAAAACCCATAAAAATAATGTTACAATGAGTATATTCCATACTAATATATTTAAATAATTATTATGAAACTATGATTTGGAGTATTCTAGTTCAAATTATAGTTAATATTCCAAGAACTCTATTTTAGTAATTTCTTATCATTATAATGTTATATGGGGTTACTTTAAAATATTGTTTTGGACATTTGAATTATGAAATATCTAAAAATAATAACAGTTATTATTGATAAATCATATAAAATATTCCAAACAATGACCGGGATAACATTATCATTACTTTTAGGAATGATTAATCTTCTTTAGTATTAATATATTCATATGTTATAAGTAGGAGTTGTGAACATTTTTCAATTATTTAAATTTTTATGCCATTGGATTCTAAATTTTGATAAATTATTAGATATCATAGTGATAACTATTTAGAGTTTCAATATTTTCCAAATAAAATAATATCTCTCAGTTCCTATTAATGGATATAATCAATGTTATGATTGATTATTTTTTTGACTATAATCAAAATTTGAATTACATACAACAAGTTTCTGTCATTTTCATGATATGTAGCTTATATATGACAATAATTGATTATAGGGAAACATTTTTATTGTTTTTTTAATTAATAGAATATGATAAGCATGAATTTTAGAAAAAAATTTACAAGATTGGTCCTGTTATGTTCAAAAATAAAAAATATTATAGTATTGAAATAATCATTCATCACTTTTTGATCCAGGAAAAGTATATTATAAGTGTAATATTTAAATGATGAAAACATTTGTGTGGATTTTTATGAAATTTATAGTATATAACTATTAAGCATGTAGAATGTTTTGTATATTTTATTAATAATACTAAATCATGTTACATAATGAATCAATTTTATTTAAATGTGAAAATAAATGAATTTCACCCTTATTGCAATGTAAATACATGTTCAATGAGGAATTAGGAAATTAAAGAATCCTTATTTCTAGCATGATAATCATGTCACATTGTGATAAAATATACCAATATTTTGTATTTAACTCCACAACATGTTACTGTTACATATAATATAGGCGTGATTATTTCCTAAAAAGTTACATTGAAGTGGTGAGTAATATTTTAGTTACATTTTTAATAATTTTTTCATTACTCTATTGATATGAATTAATGAAAACATGTTTTTGAATTATAAAATGATTTATTAATTTCTTTTTAAGATGATGTTAAACAATGAATCTTATGTGATAAACCCATTATATTTTTTGACATATAAAACTATGTTATATTTGAGGTGATGTTTCTTTCATTTGAGAACATATGCCTCTAGTTTGATTTCATGTTGTGTTGTTTTTGTATTTTTGGAATCAACCAACTCCCATTAAATGGTTAATCACTTAATGATGTTAATAATAAAAGGTGTTATTGTTTAATCATGAAATTAATTAATATGAACCTAATTTCCCCACCTAAAATTTTAAAAAGATGATATTGGTTTTTATATGTTTCATCATAAGGTTTTATCAATTGATTTTATATTTGTGGTGTATTTTATGGATTAAATAATATTGGGATAGGGAAAACCATTCTATTTTAATACATGATATATTTATGGCATGTTAGAAATTCATTCTGGTGAGTTTGATCTCCCAAAAGTGTAAACTGTAACAATGTGGTGGTTGGAATCAATTTTTAATGAAAAATGTACTATTGTGTGATTTCTGTGGTAGTTTATTGATTGATATATACAGGTTTTTTATGTGGTGGTGTGGGTTTTTATATGTAAAATAGATTTATTTGGGCTTCTGTAAGATGTTTCAATGTTTCTCCTTGTAGAGGATGGTGATGTGGTTGTCTAGGGTGCTATGCTAACAAGTTATCATGGCTTTATGTTTTGTAATGTGTTGATGTTTTATTTGTACTTATTGATGTGATTATGTGATATATGCAAACCTTGTTTTCTCATAGTTTCAATTTATATAGTCCAAACTCTCGCAAGGTTTGGGTCGTAGAAAATAATTGAGGTATTTAAATATATCCTTATTTAATTTCCAGATGTATGGAGTTACAATGTTCTTCTAAAGGTCCTCCAAACCTGACACATATCATTTATTGGAGGATATTTTGTTTTTTTAAGGATGGTGAAGAAAACTAATAAATTTTTTTCATTAGGATTTGGTTTGTTTGTATGGTGACTCAATAGTGGTGGGAGATGAAGTGTGGTGATCTAGGAGATATGTCTTCAAGATATATTCTTTAATTATTTATAAAATATTTCATTTCCTAGGTGTGTATTTGTGATAACTTAAATGAGGGATCTAGTGATTGTCCCTCAAAAATAGTTAATATGTATACGTTTAAGGCTTTATATTAAGGGTTAAAATATTCACAAAGAAATTTGGGTGGTGAGATATAGCCTGGGCATAACACAGTGGCATGGGGTTAAGAGGTTTTAGGTGCCCAATATATGGTGGCCAGATATATTT
Organism: Viscum album; assembly: GCA_963277665.1. Taxonomy (NCBI): domain Eukaryota; kingdom Viridiplantae; phylum Streptophyta; class Magnoliopsida; order Santalales; family Viscaceae; genus Viscum; species Viscum album. The sequence continues at coordinate 278,676,630 of OY728126.1, forward strand.
CTAGTGTGATAATATGGGGGGAAATTTAGTATGAATGTCCAAATATTGAGTATTTTCCCTAGAATTATATGGATATTTAGTTGAAATGGAATACCATTATTTAGTTCAACTCTATTAACAAAAACCATAAAGTGGATTTGAAAATCTATTTTGATAAATTTACGTACATTAATGAAATTTATGTATGTACATTATATAGAAAATTTTGGAACCTATCTTCCCAAATAAATATAATTATTTAATTAATATGAATAACTTTTTTACCAAGGTGTGGGAATATTGAAAACACAATAACAGTATATGGAGTAGTAGTATAAATATGACTATGATTGTCGAGGATGGTACATCCCTAACTTTTTTTAGCAGTGAAACTCAATATGATAGGTATCTCTAGTAGTAGTGAAGGTTTTTATGAGATTTTTTTTGATGATAATAGTTTGGTTCATTCTGATTTTATTTGTTGTAGGTTTTATTTGATTAATAAGTTTATATAAAAAGATTATCTGTTTGATGTGGTATATTAGTTGGCGATTCTGCCAGGGATAGAAAGTATCTCAGAAATCATCCATGTGTCTCAACTCCTTCAGTTTCTTAATGGTGAATCTTATTTCATCAACTCAGGAGATATGGATATTAGGGATGATGTGACGTTTTATGGATTCCAGTTAAAATATTTGATAGATAAGTGAATTTTCTACATGGATGAACCATTCCAATGGTCTTTATGATATGTAGCCATGGTTGAGTGATGTAAATTACATGTTAGTTAGTGTAACAAATGTCTTATCATTACACTAAGTTATTTTGGATCTTTGATCGCTTCAATTTTTATGAGATGATTTAGATTTTCCTAAGGATTTATATTAGTCAATCCCTCTCCCATGGTTGATTATTTTTCTTGGACATGAGTTTTTTCCTCCCATGTATGGTTGTTTTCTAATTATAATTAGATCCTTTAGTTGTATCTCATGGGTTATCTATAAACCCATTAAATATCATTATGAGTTATTTTTTCATTCTAAAGAATGGTAATTGTATAAGAGTGATATGAATTAATTCCTTGTTTCCTTAAAAAATCATTTTGATTTTTCTGGGATAAGTTGTTTTCAGGAGGTTCTTGGGGTCTTTCCCACATAAATTTTTCCTTTTTTCCTTCTAGTTGATGAGTTACTTCTCACTATCACATTTTATTCTCAGAGTCATAAAATTATTTCTAACAGTAATAGATTTTCTCCCGTTAACATAGTTCCTTCTTATAGTCACTATTTATTCTCACAGCCACGAAATTCTTTCACACCATCACAACATATTCTCATGGTTTCATAATGCCTTCTCACAGTAATATAGATTTTCTCAACAGTACCTAACTACATCTAACAAATACTGATTATTCTCACTACCACAAATTCAATTATCATTGTCATATTTTACTTACATGATCAATGTTTTTATTCCAAGTTGAACAATTACTTCTCATATCTGAACCTTTCTCATGGGTAAACAATTTCCTATAAATCCAATATTTTTTCCATTATATATTTTTTTTTCAAATTCTCAGAATATTTTGAAAATTTGACCATGTTCATCTTTAAAAAAGTATATATAGATTCATAAAACAATTTAATATAATACATTCAATACATTACATGGTTTCTTCATGTATGGATGGACTATAACCGTCTTCTTTATACTTGAGAGTTGTTTACTTCTATAAGGATGCTCCCTGTTCATGATAACATGCATGTTTTATATCATGATTTTCTATCTTTTTCTACAATAGAGTGTAACATTTTAGGTCACTCATTTATTATTTTTTGTATTCCTCCTTTATCTTCAAGAATTATATGATTTATCAAGATAGTGCCTTTATGATATCAATGATTTTAAATCATCTATTTCCCCAATTTTTGGTGTAGTCTGTTTAGGAACTTCTTTTTCTTTATATATTAGGGGTACCTATTTTATCATTATTTTACATGTATGTTAAAAAATTAAATGATTTTTTGATTAATTATAGAGTGTAGAATGGGTGCTAATAAGTAGAATAAATTTCCTCAACATTAAATTTAATAATATGCAAGTGATCATTATTATTTTACTTGATTCATGATATTTCTTATTATGATACAAGATTATTTTTATTAGAATTTTTTTTATTGTAACCTTGTTAGTGATGTGACTTTTATGGATTATGAGACCTTTTATATTATTTTTTGATTGATCACACCACACATGAAAATTATAATTACTTTTATATGGTTGATGACTATGTGTCCATTGAAAATACAAAATTTTGAGATAATAACCCTGGTAAAAATTTAGTGATGTTATGAATGATCTTAAAATATAATTATGTTAGATATAGAAGAAAAAATATGTTGCAATATTTTTTTTCACATTATTTATGTCTTGTGTGATGTGTTGGAAATTTTTTAATATTATCACAGTGATGGTGAAGACCATGTTTGCGGTAATTTTTGTTGTATAGTAAGGCCATGGTTGGTTGGAATGGGATGTGATATTGGATTATATGAAAGGGTTATGAGGTTAGGTTTTTCTAGTGAGATGGTTTTTTTTGTGTTGATGGACTTGAATATGTTGTTTCACGAAAGTGTTTGATGTGTTGTGGATGTGTTGTACTGTGGTGTGGTTGTGTTAATTTCATCATTATCTGGGGAATTATTTTTAAATACTGAAAGTAAAATATCATGGACTGAAATGGTTGTATGTTAGTCATAATAATGAATACAATGATAAATTAATAGGCCTATTTTATATTAACATCAAAGGATTGGTCAATGGAAATTAGAGAAAACTCGGAAATTATATAAATTGTCTAACTTCTAATTTAAAGTGAGATTATATAGATGGTTTGTGGTTGTGATGTGGTGTGATGCAGTATAGGTGGAGGAAAAATGTGGTGAAGTTTGTGTGACATTGGGTTGATTTCATAAGATATATTTCTGATTTTTTACACAAAATATATGTATTTTGTTAAATACTTATCTATTTTTTTTTTTGTATTTTATATATGCACTCCCTAAATTCATGTTTTTATATATATGCCTAATGAATTTGGGTTATGAGTAATTGTAGAGTCCTGAATCCTGAAGGACATGGACATTAAATTACTTTTGCAGAATATTAAATACATAACAAAAAAAGACACACAAGGATCTTAATAGTTTAGTGTCTTTGGAAACTCGCAATATAATCTTCTAATCTTATTGAAAGATCGTCGAAAACTACCATAACGATTTTCCCATTTTTGTTTCCATACCTAAAACCTTTTCTTTATTTTCTGGGGAAAATAAAACATAAAAAGGGTGATCTCAAATGCTCAGTAAGGGCAAACATAGAGAACATAAACAAATCCATAAACATTTGAAAGAAAAAACATGAACATGAAATTTAAATATCAAAATCTTGAGCAAAGACATAAATCATGGAAGTACGTAAGGAATAAATCATAATGGAAAATCAAACATGATAACATATAATGGGAATAAAACATGTAATTGTGGAAACCATTCAACACATGTTATGATTTCCATACTAGCCAAGGCATTACTTCCAAGACCATCATAGTGTACAAAGTCCCTTTCTGAATCGAGTTCACTCCTCATTTTAGTCCTGAAACACTGAACCAGATTAACTTAACATTCTAGCCATGTCTATCTCATGAGATATAAATCTTTACCCAATACATTGGAGGGAGATATAGGTCCCAACCATATCATAATTAAATCATTATTACTTTTGCCACAAAATAAATATAAATCATTCATAATAACCCAACGAATAAAATGGGTTTCATAAACATCATCCCATCATCAGATAATCCATATAAAATAAATGGATATCATTTCATAATAAGAAAAGTGAAACAATGTAAATCATAGAGACATGATACTTGAAGCATACATATGAAATATTGTCATCTTAGATGAAAAATGGTTTTGATAAAACACTTGCAATGAATTCTTCAGGAAAATATCCTTTTATCTTCAAAATCATTTTCTTTTCACAAAATTTCATGATTTTTTTTAAAAAGGTATTTTTTTGAAAATATTCATGAAATATTTTAGAGTAATCTTCATGAAAATAAGTTGTTATAAAACCATAAAAATCCGTTCACACCGTATAAGTTAAAAAAACATTCTCCTCATATTATTGTCGAAAAAGTCAAAAAGTACCTCGTAGGGTAAACAAAAGAAATATTCCTTCCATACCATGATATAAAAGTAAAACTGGGAAAAAAAGGAATACATAAATGAAAATAATTTATTAAAACATCGACATGGATGATAAAAATAACCCCAGTAAATACTTACATATAAGTAATATCAGATAAATATGAGATTCGAAAAAAGTATCCCTTACCTTAGGTCCGATATGCTTCGTATGGATACAGAACTCCTGTATATTGATCTAAATAATGTCATTGACTTCTTACATAATCATATTAATTGTTATGATATCATATATGTTTCACTTATGACTTTATATTACCCGTTCTTTTGTAAATTCGATGTAAAAGTAGCGTTTTGGGTAAAATCATTTTATTTATCATATGTGTTTTGACTTGTCATTCTTGATATTATTACTTATATCCTGATTTACATAATTCTAGAATGTAAAAAATTATTTATATATAATATATATTCATCATATACATATATATTATATATCGATAAAAGAAATGAAATACACCGTTCATGGAGACGGTAGGTCGTACATACGCATGAACGCTGTTTTTGTTTCCTTATTGAATTGAATGAAATTAAATAGATGAAATACAAATATATATATATATATATATACACATAAATACAGTAGAATTATTATGTCATATATTTCATTATTATTCATTATATATAATTTATAATCATTCTTGAATGGTTAATCATGGAAAATGAATCACATCGCGTCCGTGGAGACGGTAGTCCGTAGGTACGCACGAACGATGATATCATTCCCATGATCATGGAATTGTATTGGAGTGTATGTATACTATTTATGAATAAATATCCCATTACAATAATAATATATAGTCATTATTTACACCATTATGCCCATCAAAGTAATGTGGTGGTGGAAAATAGATTACACCACGGCGTGGAGACGGTATTCCGTACATACACACACGCGGTGATTTTGTTTTCCGTAGGATGGATAAATGGTGAAATAGGGTTGTTTCATACTTATAATAATATATCAGTGTATGAGTGATACTGATGTTATTACTTCATAATGAAACAACTAAAGAAGAATAAGTAGAAGAAGAAATAATATTGAAATAATCGGTAATAGACATTACCTCTTCTTTGAAGTTCCTCTTTGAGACCTCCTCTTATGGCACAAAAATTTGTCTTTGAAGAAGACCAAGACCTCTAGGATGTTTCTAGGTAAGTGGGTAAGTGAAATGGGTATAGTTTGTCCGAGCATCAAGGATGAAAATGGTGTGAGGAAGATAGGGAGGGGGTTCCCTTTTATAAGGGAGGAGAGCGGCAGCTTTGGAATCCTCAAAAATATTAGTTTAATATAAATTAAAAACCCACATAAAAACATCCAAAAAATGACTCAATTCGAATATTAGATTAGATAGGGTTGTAATATCATCAACCAATCAAATTTATACATGTTTTGATATTATTTTAAAACTTATCATTTTGATTTATCCTTATTTAATCTATTTAATGTTATTTGTGGTAACAAAATTCTAAATTTTAAATGGTTATAAATAATCACTTATGTTTTGTTAATTTTCCATAATTGGATAATTTATGAAATTCTAGAATATATAAATTTCAATTTTTAATTTTTAAATATTTTAGTGATTTTTAAACAATTTAATATTTTGTTATATTTATAAAATAACAATAGTGTCAATTCTGACACTATTCAATTATTTGAATTTAAATAAAATCCTCACAGAAGATATGTTCGAAATAAAAGATTTAATAGATTCATAACATGTCATATTTATCTAGAAAATTAGTGTATCACATTAAATAGTTAATATAATATTTATTTTAATATTTTTACAACTTATTATTTGTTATATCTCTTAATAAAATAATTACTACAACATTTTTGTATAATTTTTTAATATACTTATTTGTTGCATAAAAATTTAAACTAAAATCCTATTATGAAGATAAATATAATAAATTTAATAATAATTTTTTTACTTGAATTTATCATTTTAAAATTACAACATTTAAATTGTTATATTTATTAAATAATGAAGGTGACATCTTTGACATCATTTAAAATAAAATAATATAAAAGTCATAATAATTTTTATAAGAATCCAAATGGTCCAAAAATCAACAATTAGATTATTAGGGTATATATATACTTGAAAAATAATGTTTGGTCAGGTTTCTGGTCCTTCTGATAGGTATTGTTATTTTAATGAAAACAATATTATTGATTTTTCACTAAATAAACAATTTATGCATCACTATTGTGTCACCATTAATTTCAATTATTTAATCCCTAAAAATTATAAATAAATTCTCATGATGTAGAAAATTTTGTTATACTTTTGGATAATATTCATGTTCGAATTTTCATGATGTTTATCACTAAATTAAAATTATTATACTTATAAGATTTAAGAGAGTGACATGTTGTCACTTGCTTTAGTTTTAATAATAATTATATTATTTAATGGTCCAAATTCCATGAAATGAATATTTTTCGACCCTTAGGTGATATGGGTCGACTTGTATTCGACCAATAGTATTTTTTAAAGTGGTAGGGTAATCTTATAATCTTATTTGTACCCTTAATTACCCGATTTACCTCAAACTATGGTAAATAAAATTTACCGTAGATGTTATTCATAATGCCCAAAAATTAAAAGTAGCTTATTAACATAATTTGGACCCACTTATTCCAAATATAAAATCCATTTTTCCAAATTCAATATATAAAATTTACAGAAAATAATTTAAAATTAATCTCACTGTTAAGAAAATTAGTTTTTAAAGTTAAAACATTGCAAAAGATTGAAATGATTTTACCAATGAATTCAATGTCAAATAAATCTAATGACATACATTATATTAAATGGTAAAAATATATTCTATTTATTCTTTAAAACCATTCAATATTATAATTTAACCATATAAATTATTACGATGAAAAAAGTTGTTTTTACTTAAAATATAGCGTGTTTTTACTATTTATTAAATTATGAAAGTTATCAGAATAATATGAAAACATTATCCAAAGTAAATTTTTAAATCCTGATTCCAAATAATAATTTAATTTTGTCAAATCGAACTTATAAACTTGTCAAAAACGATATATAATGTGGTTTCACCATCAAAAGGCGGCAAAAATACATTTTTTGAAAATTTCTTATTTTACCAGAAAAAATTATTTTATTCTCATACCATGTTCTAGAAAATGATTAAGATGAATAATAATGTTATAAAATGAAATATTTAGTTAATACTATTCTTAACGGCTAGTTCATAATAATAATATATTGTTGTTTAATGAAACCCAGTATTGCGTATAACACACGCTATCGAGGAAGGTTGCAATTGCATGCAATGCAAGCCAAGTCAGGGTTGTATGTAGTGAAATCTCTTATTGGTGTAGCATACAACATAAGATATCAATAAAATTAAAAAGAATATTTTTCATAAACTCTCAGGGTGTTACATTCTACCCATTTAAAATTAATTTCTCCCTCAAAATTCATCGGGGTTAAAAATGTTTTATGACTCGGAAGTTTTTTTAATAGAAACCCACATCATAAAAAAAGAATACCAAAACTTATCTTTAAAAACTATAGTACGAAACATAACAGTTTTCCAAATTAACTAATCATTGTGTTTCCACATAGGAGAACATAGGTGGAAATATCGATATGGAAGAGAAATATAACCATCATGTTTTGATGGAGAGTGGTAGAGAACATGGCTATGAAAAAGTCAACATTCACAAATCCATAAATTTGTGATGATCTAAGGTACCATCTAATTCATCGGATATAAGAGCACTAGGATACCATTTTTGGTTTTCAATATCATTTCCATAATGTTGAAAATTTTGAATTAAAAAAAATACCTTCTTGATTTTGGTACAATCTTACTGTTGTAATTGACTTGAACAATTTCAACTTAATATATTAAAGAAATGAAGTTGAATTTGTTATTCATGAAGTGTTAGTAGATCATGTGATATAATGATGGGTCATTCCATCTGTTTCAAACAAAAGGATATCAAAAGTTATCAAATATACATAACTCCATTTATGGTGAGTTTAATCATATATGATTCCAAAAATGGACTTATACTTCATATATCATACCGCTTAATAAAATAAAACTAGTTTCTACCAAGAATGTGAATACAAGAATTTATCCCATATATATCATAATATATATCTTGTCGGTTGTATTCGAAACACATGAGTACCTTAGTCATGTATTCTCTTGAAACATAAATTACCTTAGAACCTTAGTGAAAACATGAATACTGTCAAAAGGTAACTCTTTCCACATACCAAAATCTCAAAAAATCTATATTATCAAACCATAATATCACTTAGTCCTTATATCAGTCAAGAGATCATGAATACAATCAAACATCTCATTATCTTCTTATCCCTTCATTATGTGCATATCATCTACTTTCCAAAAATATCTGATTAACCTTCCATGGTTAATGGTACCATTAAACATATACTTTCAAATACTTTAGGAAAAAAAATAGTGTAACAATCCTTAGATGATTCTTTATTCCATAGTACCTTACATTGTTCTTTATAAACATACAATCATTCCACTAACTTCTTAAACCACTGAATGAGCTTCATCATTTCTTTCATATCATATTTCATTTCTAGTCTCTTCTTCATCATCCACAAAAATACTACTCATATGATCACGTTGATTCTCTTCATGAGATTTTCCGTTAGGGAATTGGTTTTCATAATGCCCATACATTCCACATTTAAAACATCTAATCATTGTCGATGTAGTAGTAATACCATTATCCCTGTCCATGGTGTTAACTGAACCTTTTCCTTTGCACTTACTGACTTTTTGTCCTTCTTTTCCACACCCAATTCATCTTCCAGTTCCTTTGAAACAATCTCTTCGATTCCTCTTCCCACATGATTTATATGAGGGAAATTGATCTTTCTTTCCTCTATGATCATCATGAAATCTATCTCTTATTAGCTGAGTCAGGAAACTTACCAAAGTTGAGATTATTGGTCATATTATGAGATTGCTGATTAGGCATAATAACGATGCTTCTCCTTCCAAATCCCATTTTATTTTCTTGATCATGAAGAATATTATTCCATTTTCCATCATATTCTTCATTAACATGAATCTTCTAGTTTCCAGCCATTTTCTAAAACCCAAAACAAATAGTGTGAGAGGCATAAATCAAGCTATAAAAACAACATAATCAAGGGGAGTAATTTCAATATTTAACATCATAGGTTTAATCCTAGGTTATTCATGATCTTTATCATAATTCTAGGACTATAAACTATACTTATACTTAACCTTATGGACTTCCCAAGACATACCTTAGAAATATCTCTAGGGATCTCACTAAAGTTTTCGCATCCTAGTTTCAAAAGGTTAACTAAACCTTTTATCTGATACCAACTGTAGATACACAAAAATTGACATACATGGATATTACATTAATTTTTCGGAATACATAATACATAAGAAAAACAGTCAGACATGGATTGTAATATTTTAGTTTCTTTGGAAACTCAGAATATAATCTTCTAATCCTATTGAAAGATTTTCGAAAAATCTCATAAAGATCTTCCCCGTTTTGATTCCTTACCTAAACACATTCTTTATTTCCTAGGGAAAATAAAACATAAAAAGGTAGAGATCAAATGCTCAGTAAGGGAAAACATAGAGAACATAAAAAAATCCATAAACATTTGAAAGAAAAAACTTTAACATGAAATTTAATCATCAAAATCTTGAGAAAATACATAAATCATGGAAGTACGTAAGGAATAAATCATAATGGAACATCAAACATGATAAAATGTAATGGGAATAAAACATGTAATTGTGGAAACCATTCAAGACCTGTTCTGATTTCCATAGTTGCAAAGACATTACTTCCAAGACCATCTTAGTGGACAAAGTCCCTTTCTGAATCGAGTTTACTCCTCATTTCAGTCATGAAACACTGAACCGGATTAACTTACCATTCTATCCATGCCTATATCATGAGATATAAGCCTTTACCCAATGCATTTTAGGGATATATAGGTCCCAACCATCTCATAATGAAATCATTCTTACTTGTGCCACAAAATAAACATACATCACTCATAATAACCCAATGAATAAAATGGGTTTCATAAATATCATCCCATCATCACATAATCCATATAAAATAAATGGATATCATTTCATAATAAGAAATGTGAAACAATTTAAATCATATAGGCATGATACTTGAAGCATACATATGAAACAATGTCATCTTAGATGAAAAATGGTTTTGATAAAACACTTGAAATGACTTCTTGAGGAAAATAGCCTTTCTTCTTCAAAATCATTTTCTTTTCAAAAAATGTCATGGAATTTAATAAAAAAGTATTTTGTTGAAAATATTCATGAAATATTTTAGAGTAGGATTCATGAAAATAAGGTGTTATAAAACCGTAAAAATCTGTTCACACTGTATAAGTTAAAAAAACATTCTCCTCGTATTATTGTTGGAAAAGTCAAAAAGTACCTCATAGGGTAAACAAAAGAATGATTCCTTCCATACAATGGGTTAAAAGTAAAAATGGGTAAAAAAGGAAAACATACATGAAAACACTTTTATAAAACATGGAAATGGATGATAACAATAACCCCAGTAAATACTTACATATAAGCAATCTCAGATAATAATGAGATTTACAAAATTATCCCTTACCTTAGGTCTGATATGCTTCGTATGGATCAGAACCTCCTGTATAATGATTTAAATAATGTCATTGACTTATTAAGTAATCATATTCATTTTTATGATATCATATATGTTTCACTTATGACTTTATTTTACCCGTTCTTTTGTAAATTCCATGTAAAAGCAGTGTTTTGGGTAAAATCATTTTATTTGTCATATGTGTTTCGACTTGTCGTTCTTGATATTATTACTTATATCACAATTTAAATAATTCCATAATGAAAACCATAATTTATATATAATATATATTTATCATATACAAATATATTATAGATCGATAAAAGGAATGAAATACATCGTTTATGGAGACGGTAGGTCGTGCGTATGCATGAACGCTATTTTCGTTTCCATATTGAATTGAATGAAATTAAATAGACGACATACATAAATATATAAATAAATCCAGTAGCATTATTATGTCATATATTTCATTATTATTCATTTTATATACTTTATAATCATTCTTGAGTGGTTAATCATGGAAAATGAATCTCATCATGTTCGTGGAGACGGTAGTCTGTACGTACGCACGAGCAATGATATCATTCCCATGATCATAGAATTTTATTGGAGTGTATTTATAATATTTAAGAATCCATATCCCTTTACAATAATCATATATAGTCATTATTTACTCCATTATACCCATCCAAGTAAGGTGGTGGTGGAAAATAGATTACACCACGGTGTGGAGACGATATTCCGTACGTACGCACGCGTGGTGATTTTGTTTTCCATAGGATGGATAGATAGTGAAATAGGGTTGTTTCATAATTATAATAACATATCAGTATATGATTGATAATGATGTCATTACTTCATAATTAAACAACTAAAGAAGAAGAAATAGAAGAAGAAATAAAGTTGAAAGAATCGGTAACAGACATTACCTCTTCTTTGAAGTTCCTCTTTGAGACCTCCTCTTAGGGCACTAAAATTGGTCTTTGAAGAAGACCCGAACCTCTAGGATGTTTCTTGGGAAGTTGTGAAGTGAAATGGGAAGAGGTTGGCCGAGCTTCAATGCTCAAAATGGTGTGAGTAAGAGAGGGAGGAGGTTCCCTTTTATTAGGGAGGAGATGGGAGCCTTTGGAATCCTCAAAAATATTAGTTAAATATAAATTCAAACCTCATATAAAAACATACAATAATGACTCAATTAGAATATTAGAATATAAAGGGTTGTAATCTCATAAACAAATCAAATTTAGACATGTTTTGATCTTATTTTATACCTTATCATTTTTATTTATCGTTATTTAATCTATTTTATTTTATTTCTGGTAATAAAATTATAAATTCTAAATGGTTACAAATAATCACTTATGAGTTGTTAATTTTCTATAATTGGACACTTTATGAAATTTTAGAATATATAAATTTCAATTTATAATATTTAAATTTTTTTTTATTTTTAAAAAATTTAATATTATGTTATTTTTATAAAATAACAATAGTGTCAATTCTGACACTATTAATTTATTTGAATTTAAATAAAATCCTCATAGAAAATATGTTATAAATAAATGCTTAAATAGATTCATAAAATTTAATATGTATCTAGAAAATTAGTGGAGAAAATTAAATAGTTAATATAATATTTGTTTTAATATTTTTAAAACCTTTTATTTGGTATATCTCTTAATAAAATAATTACTACAATATTTTTGTATAATTATTTAATATACTTATTTATTCCATAAAAATGTAAAATAAAATCCTATGATGAAGATAAATATAATAAATTTAATAATAATATTCTTACATGAATTTATCATCTTAAAATCACAACATTTAAGTTGTTATATATTTTAAATTATGAAGGTGATATCTTTGACATCAATTAAAATAAAATAATATAAATGTCATAATAGTTTTTATAAGGCTCCAAATGGTCCACAAATCAACCTTTAGATGATTAGGGTATAGATATACTCGAAAAATATTTTTTGGTCAAGTTTATGGTCCTTTTTATAGGTATTGGTATTTTAATAAAAACTAAATTAGTGATTTTTCACTAGATAAACAATTTCTGCATCACTATTGTTTCACCATTAATGACAATTATTTAATATTTAAAAAATCTAAATAAATTCTAATGATGTAGAATTTTTTTTTATATTTTTGGAGAATATTCATGTTCAATGTTTCATGAATTTTATCACTAAATTAAAATTATTATACTTAAAATATTTAAGAGAGTGACATGTTGTCACTTTATTTTGTTTTAATAATAATTATATTATTTCATGGTAAAAATTACCTTAAATGAATCTAGTCCAACCCTTAGGTGATATTGGTCTACTTTTATTAATCCAATAGGATTTTTTCATGTGTTAGGGTAATTTTTATAATCTTATTTTTACCCTTAATTACATGATTTACCTTTAACTATGGTAAATAAAATTTACCGTAGTTAGTATTCATAATGAAAAAAAAATAAAAAGTTGCTTATTAACATTATTTGGACCCACTGATTCCAAATATGGAATCTATTTTTCCAAATTCATTACACAAAAGTTGCAGAAATTAATTGAAATTTATTCCCGTTGTTAAGAAAATGAGTTTTAAAAGTTAAAACAATGCAAAAGATTGAAAAGATTTTACCAATCAATTCAATGATAAATAAATTCTAATGTCATACATTATATTAAATGGTAAAAATATATTCTATTTATACTTTAAAACCATTAAATATTACAATTTAACCATATAAATTATTACAATGAAAAGAGTTGTTTTTAATTAAAATATAGCATGTTTTTACAATTCATTAAAATAAGAAAGTTATCAGAATAATATAAAAACATTATCCAAAGTAAATTTTTATATATCCTGATTCCAAAGAATAATTTTATATTGTCAAATTGAAATTATAATCTTGTCAAAAACTATATTTAATGTGGGTGCCCCATCAAAAGGCGATAAAACTGCATTTTTTTTAAAATAATTATTTTACACGAAAAATTTATTTTATTGTCATACCATGTTCTAGAAAATGAGTAAGATGACTAATAATGTTATAAAATTCAAATTTTAGTTAATACTATTCATAACGTCTAGTTCATAATAATAATATATCGTTGTATAATGAAACCTGGTATTGCGTACAATACACGCTATCAAGGAAGGTCGTGATTGCATGTAATGCCAGCCAAGTCAGGGTTGCATGTAGTGCAAGATCCTTCTGATGTAGTGTAAAACACAATACATCAATGAAATTAAAAAGAATATTTTTCATAAAATCTCAGGGTGTTACTGTAATTAACACATATATCAATGTTAGTAAGGATTGATGGCTTCCTATGTAATGACCCTAACATTCACTAATAGAAATTCTTATCGATCTAATTAAATGAGATATTATAGTTATATAAAATTTAAACATCATTAGTTTTATGTTTTTGGATTTTAAAATACCGTTATTAATTGTGACTATTGCTAATATAGTTGTTGATCAGTGATTATATGATTAGTATAAATATAGGGCTTAATCAAATCCAATTTACTCAGACAAAAGAAGTGATGGCCTCATCCAATAGACTTTCCCCATACGAAGCCCAATTTTTAGAGCTCAGAAAGGAGATGATGTCATTTGGCTTCGTTGTTGACCAAACCCATACCGAGTTTCAACACATTAAGTTTGAGCGGAACCAACTACAAGATAAGTGGATGTTAATTGAGATTACAACGGGAGCAATGTTATCCGAGACACCCCAAGAGTCTCTCACCATCATACACCATAACCTTTGGCCTTATGAAGATGTCATAAGGTGTTATGTAAAAATATCCTAGCATTAATACTATGTACAATAATTTTGTATAAATAATTTGAATTCATTTTATTATTAATACTTTGTAAAAAGTTTTTAATGCAAAAATTGTATTTTATGTTAATATTCAAATAAGAAATCTATTTTGATGAATTAATGTATTTTTGAATTAAATAATATTTTAATAAAATATTATTATTATTATTAAATTAGTTTTTATTAAATATTAATTATCATATTATTTTATGAATGTAATTTTAGATTTTGTTATGGTTTGAAACCATTTTTTGTCAAAACCCATGAATTTTGGATAATGTTTTTTATTATTTTAGAATTAATAATTAAAAAATTTATAAAATTATTTAGATAAAATGAATATTTTTTTTAGAATTAGGATGTCGAAATTATCCAATCGTAATTTGTTCAAAATTTTCTGAGACATTCGATTTTTTGGTTATAAATAAAATACAGTTTAAATATATAATGTGTTTTTCGACATCATAATGACTCAATAGTGATTTAGTAAAATAATATAAAAATTATATTCGGCCAATATATGTTTTACACTTAAAATAATTTGATTATGTGTTTTTTGATTTAATTTACCATGATTTAGTGGACCCATCAAGTCTTATAAAACATTTTGTCTTTTTAAATTATTTTTCTTGAGAGTGTGACTAACCTTCACATAAGAAACCCAATTATTTTAAGAATCTCATCCATTGGACTTATAATACATTGTTTCCACTCCCATTTTGAAAAAAACCTGGGAAAAAGAATTGGCTGATTTGTGGTTTTGATTAGTTTAATGTGAGGTGTCCCAAACCTAAACAATAATGAATTCCCTCTCGTTTCCTATATATACCTCCCCCATTCTCACACTTCCTCTTCAGTAAATGCCATTGGAGTTAGTCCAAACCCTAAAATTCACTCTCTAGAATCCTCATAAGCTATCTAAAGATCCCAATAAGCATCTCTCAAGCCTCTCCCAAGCTTTTGGGATCGTACTTCCATGTAAGGGATTTCTTCCTTTTTCATTTTTGTACAATTTTCTTCAAATTGTTATGCCCTTTTGTTTTCAATTAAAAATGATGGGATATGATTTCATTACTTCCCTATAATTCCCTTTTTATTTTTTGATGATGGGAGACTCATTTATCTCTCATTAATTCCTCCCATGTACACTCATTAACATGTCAAAATTCCGTGAGGGATTTCTTTCTCCTCTTATACATCAAAATAATTCATTTGTATTATGAATCTATATTCCATTATATTTTTTGGGATGTGTATCTATATGAACCCCTTACTGTCCATTTAATTTATATATTATGAGGCACATTTTCCTATCCCATAAACCATTTTCATGTACCCTTATGTCATGTCGTTATGCTGCCAAAATTGCGCTGCCTTTTTTCAAGCCATGATCATTGTGTAGTGAAAACCATAGCCATGTCTCTATCAAGGGTATTCACATTTATGCACATATAAATATTGAATGGTACTTTAATATATTTATTCCACATTACATAATCATGGAATAACTTTTTATGTTGATTGATTCCATGTTATACGAACTATGTGACACACTTATGCATGAAATGAAATGTTTATGAAGGGTGCGCCCAGATAGTGCTTCAATTCGTTGGGTAAATTATATTATCATGATACATCGTGTGAAATACGTGTGGAATCAAGCTAATTCATGTGAAATGAGGGTTTACTCATGCTCCATGGGAAACGATCCTTGGCTCATGCTAATTATATGTTAATTGTTATTTCAACGTTTTGATGTTATGATTATCAGCTTTATCATGCCTTTAGGTTCATATTTCTATTTTTCTCTATTTATATGCCTATTGACTAACATGTATTGTATTCCTAATTTTATTCTAGGTTTATTTCCTTACTGTGATTTTCAGCTCACCATTTTCTTATGCATGTCCTCAGGTTAAAACATGCAATGAATAGTACGAGGGAATGTAGAGGTCATGTAAAGAATGTTTTCAACAAAGATATTGTGTGTTTTATGTTCACAATGTTATTTAATGTTCCTAAGACCGAAATACACTAGTCATCTCGATCTTCCATGTTGTATCTAGTGAAGAGTTTATGAAATAAATCATGTTTTATTGTGTAATAAAGAACATGTTAGCTATACCGGGTTTCAGAGGATACGTTTACTTATTTTTGGGATTAGGATTTGAAACCCCTAGTGAATACTTTGTGACAAGAATAGGTGTAATAAAAAAATACCCAAGTGTTGGTGAGTATTGAGTTATTGGTTTATCAAGAAAATATATCCTTATCTAGATACGAGCCGGTAGAGGTGATTTTGGCATAGATGTATCCTAAGGGTAAAACCAAAAAACACCGTTTTGAGCTAGACTCAAACGGGAATTGGTGCAAGACAATAGACATTTCTCTAGTCTTGGTTATGACACTCCCAGGGATATGATTTGTAAAATGCACAAGCTTAATATGAACTCTTATTACGGGAATTAAAAAAACTCCCCTAAGAATATATATAAGAAATTAGATCATGGATAACATAGTTTGAAGCCTATATATTAATATGTCAATGAAATAAAATCTATTCATATGTCTGCTATTTTAGGATTACCTTTCATGTGTTAACCCTTATTTTTTCCTTTCATTAAGGTATAATAATTTTTTATACTTTAAGTACTTTTATATAACAATTTTATCATGTATAGGGGGTAACTATAAATTTGATATGTTTCATCCGCAGGATAAAGGATTTTTTCAAGATGGATGTGGATGAACTTTATACAACACTCTTGCCCCTTCCCAAGGTTTACTAGCTATTATTTATACGATGTCAATATCTCATAGCATTGAAACTTTTTCTAATATAAAACTTTCTTTCAAGACTATCTATGACATATCAAACACCTTCTCCATAACACAGAATCATCATGGATCATGGTAAACCTATGTTCAAATATTAGTCTCCCAACTATACCACCATTCAAGATGAGGGAGGTACCATCAGGGTATTTTCAAATATTTCACCCTATCTGGACAACATGATGCAAAATTTTATTTTAAAATAGCTACCAAATAGAGATATCTCCGAGAAGAATATATATATATAGTCTTATGTTCCTATTTTTTGGGAACATAGACAATATATTATAAGAAACCCATTTAAAAAAAATTCAAATATGACTCTGGTAGACTCTTTTACCAAAACATGGTACATGGTGATGTTTTAAAACCATATGATAGATTGTTTTTTCAAAAAGTACATCATAGTTTCCATCGGTATGATCCATGTTTCACGGACTGTGTCTAGAGTAAGGGAGTAGAAGACTTTAAATGTTCATTGATGTATTATTGCATTATGTGGACCCTATATCTCCATGATCTACATGGGAATGAGGGTTGGGTAATGCATATGTTGTGAGGTAAGAAACCCTCAAGTCGTGTTTAAATTTCAAAGATCTTTTTGTATAATAAAATTGTGAGGACACAATTTTTTAAGGGGGAAGATTGTAATGACCTAGACATTCATTAATGGAAATTACACTTTATCTAGTTAAATTCCTTATTATGGTTATATAAAATGTGGAATTCATTGGTTTTATGTTTCTAGATTTTAAAATACAATTATTAATTTTGGCCATTGCTAAAATAGCTATTGAATAGTGATCACATGATTTGTATAAATATAGGTCTTTAACAAATCCAATTTACTTACAAAAAGGAAGAGATTGCCTCATCTAGTAGACTTGTCCCATATGAAGCCCATTTGTCCAATCTTGGAATAGAGGTGCTGTCATTGGGATTCGCTGTTGACCAAGGCCAAGCCGAGCCGGAACATGTTATTCTTGATCAGAACCAACTATAGGAGATGTAGAAGTTAATATAGATTACCACCCGGGCGATGTTATCTAAGCTACCCCAAGATTCTGTCACCATCGCACACCATACCCTTTGGTATTATGTGGGAGTTAGAAGGGGTTATGTACCATGACCCTATCACTATGACTATGTAAATTATTTTTGTATTAATAATGATCATTCCTTTTATAATTGTTACTTTGTAAATAGTTTTTAAGGAACAAATAATATTTTTAGGTAATATTCAACTAAGACAAATATGTTATGGTGAATTAATGGATTTTTGAATTAAATAATATTTTAATAAAATATTAATAATATTATTAAATTACTTATTATTATATATAAATTATAGAATAATTTTATTAAATCAATTTTAATTTTATAAAGTTTGACATCTATTTTTGTCGAAACCCATGAATTTGGGATAAATAATAGTTTTTATTTTATAAGTAAAAATTCACATATTTATAAAATTATTAAGATAAAATTAATATTATTTTTAATCCGGATGTTGAAATTAACCAATGGATAGTTTTTCAAAATTTTCTAAAACTGTCGAATTTTTTGGGTAAAAATAAAATACCCTTTAAATATATTATGTGTTTTATGACAACAAAATGTCTGAAAAGGGATGTAATAAAATAATATAAAGATTATTTTCGTACAATATATGTTTTACCATTAAAATATTTTTATTTTGGGTTTTTTAGATTTATTTTACAATGCTTTCGTGGACCCTTGAAGGTTTATAAAACATTTGGTCTTTTTAAATAGGTTTCCTTGACACTGTGACTCACCTCCACATCAGAAACCCTATTATATTAATAATTTCGGCCATTGGCCTAATAAAATATTTTATTCCACTCCACATTGAAATAAACATGGGGAAAAACAAAGTGATGGTTTGTGGTTTTGATTTGTTTAATGTGAGGTGTCCCAATCCTAAATTATAATTAATTCCCTCTCCTTTCTTATATAAACCCATCCAAGATCCCACTTCCTCATCACTCAAATCCTTTCGATTTAGTCCAAACCCTGACCTTCTATCTCTAGAATCCTCCCAAGGTGCACCAATCTACCCAAAAGCCTCTCTCAATCCTCTCCCAAGAATTTGCAATCGCACTTCCATGTAATGGATTTCCTCCTATCTCATTTTTGCCCAGTTTTCATTATTTTGTTATACCATTTTGTTTTCAATTAATATTTTTAGGGTATTATTTCAAACCTCCCCCATAATGCCCTTTTTATTTTTTGGATGATGTGAGACACTTTTATCTCTCATTAATTCCTCCCATGTACACCTATTACCATGCAGAAATTCTGTGAGGGGTTTCTCTCTCCTCTTTTACATCTATATAATTCTTCCGTATTATGCATATAAATTCCATTAATTTTTTTGGTATATGTATATATATGGTCCACTTACTGTTCATATCATTTAAATATTATGAGAAACCCTTTTCTATTTAATCAACCATTTTCATGAATCCTAATGTCACTCCGTTATGCTGCTGAAATTGCACTGCATTTTTCCAAGGCAAGATCATTGTTAGTGAATACCATACCCATGTCTCTATCAAGGGTATTCACATTTATGCACATATACATATTTATTGGAACATTCATGTATTTATTCCACATTACTTCTTCATGGAATAACATTTGATGTTGATTGATTTCATGTTAAATGATCCATGTGGCACATTTATGCATGAAATGAAATGTTTATGAAGGGTTCACCCTGATAGCGTTCTAATGCATTTGGTAATGTAAAGTATCATGATACATGATGTGAAATGCATGTTTAATCATGCTAATTATTTTGAAACGAGGTTTTAATTGTGCTTCATGTGCAATGAGGGTTTACTCATGCTTCATGTTCAATGAGTCTTGCCTCATGCTAATTCCATGTTAAGTATTAATGCCACATTTCCATGTTATAATTGTCATGATTTATCATGACTTTATGTTCATGTTTCTCATGTGATCCATTGATATGCATATTTTCTAAAATAAATTATATTCCTCATGTTATTCCATGTTTATTTCCTTACTAGGATTTATATCTCCCCCTTTTCTTATACATGTCCTTAGGTTATCCCATGCAATGCTAAGTACGAGAGAATGTAGTGGTCAGGTAAAGGAAGTATTAAATAAAGATTGTTTGTGTTTTATGTTATAATATATTATTTAACATTATTTATCCTAAAAGACACTATACCTCTCGATCATCTATGTAGTATAAAGTGAGGAATTTATGTAACAAATCAGGTTTAGTTCGGTAGTAAAAAAGCATGGTTGTTATATCCTAAACCCTATTCCAAATTCCATTTTAAAATAAGGATTATTGAAACATAATATATGATGGATTTGGGATATATTTCATCCTAGGTGATTATTTTTGAATTGTGTGTGTTCGTCATGTAAAGAGTAGCTCATTAGGTTGATGTCCATCATGTTCCTAATAACCTATTATTCTAGTTAATGTCATTGGTAATAGAATGATGATTATGTAATAGATGTGGCACATGCTATGATTAAAATGATGTTGTGATGTGTTTTTTAGAATGGGTTGAGAGATGGTGTTTTCCCATTATGAAGAGGTTCATTTTGATATGTGGTCGATGGATATATAAGGGAAAAGATTTTCATTACATTTTATATTGGGGTGTTAGAATGGAAAATAATTTGGGAAGTGGAATGTGGTACCCATTTTTTATAGGATTCATATTGTATTATTAAACATGGGTGTGTTAGTTGGTGAGAGTGTGTGGGTGAGGTTTGGGAATGGATAGTAAACCTATTTAGGATATTGTTGGATCTATTTTTTATTCAATGTTCACTAGTATGTTATACTTAGTTATACAAGAGTGGCCTTTGTTGTGATCCTACTGAGTAAATATTTTATTCTTACCTTACATACATATAATATTTTTTAGTTTTCTCAGAGTATCTTGGTGACCAAGTTAGACATTTACATTTTTTGGGTGCTTATATGGAGTTACTGTTTTAGAAGTTGTACAAACGTTCAATTTGGTAACTATGTTGTATCTATTGACTTCATACATGAATTATGGGATGGTTTGGTTAAATTTTTAAAATTTTAAAGGTTTTTATGGTTGGATTACAATTTATCATTCCTATGTTTATTTTTGTGGGAAATTCCTCCAATATGTGTGATTTCTATACCATTGGTTCAAGACACCAACCATGAGCCTGCTAATGGAGAAACAAGATGGTGGTTATCTATATCTCTTCATTTTCATCAAAAGGGGGATTCCTTTGGGGGAAGGTACAGTGAAATATTTTTTTATTATATCATTTTATTGTAATATATATTTAGTTAATTAATGGAACCTGATAAGAAATATTTATATACAACTAATGGAGACAATTATTGAGAGGTTGAATAATTCATGTAATTTTCAAAATATAATTCTAAAATCAAATATATCATTTCCTATCCATATATAATGAAATATAATTTTATTAAATTAGGGTCTTCAGAAATCAAATACCATATTAATTGACAATGATTTAACCATAGATACACATTCATGATTTTGAATGGTGAAATAAAAATTCAATATTTAACATCAAATAAGATTTTATGTATGTGAATAAAGATTAACTTGATGAATAAATTCAAATATTTTAATAATAACCATAAAACAATTTTATGCATTAAAACATTATATGATATGATGAAAACCCATAGTTCGTAGGTTATAATATATTAATTGTGTTTTTCATAGTGAGATAAATGGATATTATAATTTAAATAAATACTTATAGTGAAAAAATTACTAGATTTCATGAATATTTGAACGAGTTATACCATCAATATATTAGGTCTTTTTAATATAATTATGACACATAAAAAATATTATGATAAATTAGAGTTGTATTTAATAAAATTAAATATTACCAGCAATGAACTTCTCTTTCATAATAAATAATATGACTATTTTTCAAAATTTTCTAAATATCATTTATCACAAGTTAAAATGTATGGGAGATCCAATAATATTACATTCTAAATAATAATAACCAAACCTCTCACTCTAGGAATCTCATATCCTCTTTTATTTTTTTATATGTTCAGTGTATTTCCAAATTTTAATTATTCAAAAAGGTTGATATGGCATAGTGATGATCACATTTCTGAGGGAAACTTATGAAATACTGATAATTCACAATAATATATTGGATTTGGGTAAAAAATCATATTTTCAAAATAATGATAGAATCATCTAAATGGGGAGGTGTGACGAAAAAATGAATCTATATCAGAGCCTTATTAACCAATAACTTCATGGCCTATCATGTTTTTAGTTTAAATAATACCCATGTGTATATGTATGAAAAAATATTTTGTAGTGGATGACGATTTGTAGCCCATAATATCCTTGAAATTATATTGATGTTTTTATATCACAATTTATTGATGATATAAAATTTATCTTGGTGGAAAGTTATAAATATTTTTATGTATTGAATATTTATTATCTTATTTTTTTCATGAAATCTCAATGTGAACAATAAAAATATTATATGCATAAGAAAAATTAAATAGTTATTGTGTTATGGGACATAAATATTTTCCTTTTTTGTATTAAGGGAATCTATAGAATCATGTATAGGGTTGGATAGGGTCAGTTTTAACATAATCAAAATTTAAGCAATGTTGTGATTTATTGTTGATGTATATTGTTTTTTATTGGTTCCTCATTTGACACATTTTAGTTTCTTAGGCACAAGGGATCAGATTCATAAGTATATCTAGAAGAAACCAGTAACTTTGGAGTTATTGTGGCACGACTGGCTATCTAGAATAATGCCAACAGCTAGCAAGTGGATGTGACAAAACATAGGAACCACCCAAGTTCCATTGTCTACCTATTTTAGTATTAGGGTCTAGATATTGGTAATGTTAGTATCCCTATTCTCTACCATGATCTACAATCCACCCAGAGGCTATCCATTGACATTTCCATTCAGAGAACAACAATCTAGTTTTTCCAATCCTGAATTTAATAGGAATGCCTGTATTTTATAACCTCATAACATCTATTTGACATACAATTCACTCATATTGAGATTTATTCAACCAAAAAAGCTAAAGTAAACCACAATTTTTTTAATCCCCATCACATATCCTTGTTGTCTAAATATTTGATTTATTAGACGACCTATGTTCAGTATGATTATTTCATTCTAACCAGAATGTACTCATTATAATGGGTAAAATAATAGATCAATGCATTCATATATATATAAATATATATGTATTACTATGTGAGTTAATGGGGATTTATGGAATCACTCATATATAAGTGGAATAATATATTGTGTTTCCATCTCTCTCATAAAAAGATATGGATATGTTTTTTATATTGGTTCCCCTTGGGAATTTCATATATGATTAAATCTCTTATTGTGTTATTATTCATGGAATGTGATTCTATAATATGTAATTACATGAAATTGGGACTAGTTTAATGAATTCATTATGAGTACTTTATTTAGGTGGAGAATCATGGAATTGTGCATTGATACTCTTGTGGTAGGAAGTTCAAAGCATTTGATAGAATTTTTATAAATTTATATTCATTTATTTCCATCTACATGGACATGTTTCCAATAATACCCATTCATGATATGATTCACATGAGGGTGTGTATATGACACATGAGTCCTTTAATACAATGAAACAATTTTTTTTATATTATCTCTTGTGTTTATATATACGTATAGATACTATTTTGATATTTTCAAGGTACAATGTCATTATAGTACGGATAGTTGGATACTTAAATGGAGAGTTGGGAAATTGTGGTAGTATGGTCATGATTTAAAGATAAAATATTACATTTTTTAATGTTACATTCCCTAAATCTAGATATTGGATTCACATGTGTGAATGTGGATTTCCCCAATGCTGGACATTTTGTTAACATGTTGTAGTATGGCTAGCTTGAGAGCAGTAAATATGAATGACATATAGAAAAAATTAAATTTATTCAATGTATGGTATGAAATTTTTCAATAAATATTGAATGTGGATATTGGATAGTTGGATGAATCATTCATGTTGATATGTGGATCACATTACATTATTGCAGTCATACGATGATTACTTATGATCATCCTTTCAGCATGGTGTTGAAGTAGTTTGAGCTGAGTTTCATGGTTCCTAGTCATTTTATGAGGACTCGACACTTGATTTATTATTTACACATATACATTAATTTTTTGGAATAATATATATATATATATATATATATATATATTTCTTATTTTGTGGAATCATTGATGGGTTCCTACTGTGATTATACACACTCCCTTCATGAAAATCTATGTGTGCATATAGAATTTATAGTTGAGGACCCAATGAAGGGAAATTTTACTATATTAGGAAACTAAACCAGAGGACCGACATTGATTGAAGTGATTTTGGTATGAATTTGGATTATTTCTCTTGTGATTCATTCATTTTTTATCATCATATACAATATTGATGTACCACATTTGGAATCAATTATTTTATTTTATATGAAGTATATACCACTTATTATAGCCTGGTTTATTCATGTTGTCTTTTAATTTATGGATTATTAATAGTTTAGTACATTCATGTGTTTTTATATAGATTGGATATCTATACCAAGGGGATTGTGATTCGAAAAACAATTTCAACCCTCACAACTAGTCATGGGGATTTGAGTGTGGGAAGGTGTGCATGCGATCACCTAACACACCAAACCAAACCAAGTGATTTTTTAGGAATTATAAATTGGTATTAGATAGGTATTTCTATATAATCGTATCCTTATCATAAATATTTTTTTTATAGTTATAAATTGTATAGGTTGTGTGGTACTCAGGTATGGGTGTCACGTGTTTTCCTGACCAGATCCTGTGTAACAAACCATTATTATAATAGATGATGGTATTGTTGTTATTAGTTTTACTATTATAGTTCCAAACTGATTCTATGTACCATTATGTTGTTAAATTTTATGTCATATTTTTTTCTTCAGGCCTCATGAATTAGAACATCATTTTACATGTAAAATTCATGTTTTATTTTTATAAGTATTATTTAATTAATTAGATTGCATACAAAATCATTGTTTTAAGCATTCATGATATATGATTGATAAAATTTAAATAATATGAACATTAACATGCTATGTTTTGTCAAATATATATTATTGTGACTAACATGTTTGTTAGAAATATAACAACATATGCTTCCACGGTACGTTTCCATTTAAATAATGCAATAGCTTGCATTGTACGCAATGTCGAGATTCTAACACATAATGACCAATCAAACTAGCCATTATGAATAGTAATAACCACTTTCTGAAATTTTATAATT
Organism: Viscum album; assembly: GCA_963277665.1. Taxonomy (NCBI): domain Eukaryota; kingdom Viridiplantae; phylum Streptophyta; class Magnoliopsida; order Santalales; family Viscaceae; genus Viscum; species Viscum album. Next base: position 278,702,631 of record OY728126.1, read on the forward strand.
TTTTTTTTCAAAATTGACATCATTTTGGAATTTGGAATATCAAAATTAGATTAGGGGGAATTTGTTTTTATTTTTCTTAAAACATTCAATGTTTGATTAATAGTTGAAAAAATGCGTTATTGGTTAAGACCAACTTTTTATTTAAAAAACTATTAATTTTATTTATATTAATTTTAGGTAAGAATAGATACATAATACCTATATATGTTCAACATAATTCATTAGAGAAATTTTATAATATGTTTAGATATATAAATTTTTTTTGAACTTCTTAAAGTATTTTACCCACTTCCTAAAAGCATTTGAAAATTTTGATAAAACATAATTTAACGGCTTCAGTGAGTTGATTATCAAAATTTTGAGAGACAAAATTAATATCAATAAGTAAAATGTTGTTCAATATGATGAAAATAATTTTTTGTGAATAGTAACTTTGGACTTTTTTTACCACGATTAAAAGTTAATATGGTACTTAAGAGAAAAATAATATCATAATTACCCTAAAACATATCGTAATTCCATTTAATATGTATAAATCGACCATAAAAGACCTTAGGAATAAAATATTACCCCTTTTGGTCATCTTGGATTAAATAATGACATTTATTCTTTTCTTATTTAAAGAAGAGTTAAAAGAGTTAAATTCCATGTTTAATGACTAAAACATTTTTAATATAGGGTTACACAGAATATAAATTTGACTATAAACATTCATTAGAAGGATAAAATGATTTAGTACATGATGATATTTTATTTATAATTTATAGACATTATGTAATTTAATTTATTTATGACACAATGATGATGTAGTAATTACACTTATGTTATAGGTTAATATTACATATTAGGGTTGGTTAAATAAATATTATTCAATGTGATAACGTTTTAATGGCTTTTTAAAAAATTAAATACTAAATATTGTCCAAATTGACATAATTGTGTTTTAAAAAAAATACTATATTATTAATTGATATAATATTCATAAAACTGTATGGTTCGGAAAAAAGACTCATATAAAGTTATATATATTAACAATTAACAACTTGGGGATCTCTAGGATGTTTATAGTATTCTTATTAACCATATAATTTAAAAATACAAGGATACATGGTAAATGTAAAACTTTTTAGCTACGAGTAAAATCTAAATGATCATGTTAATATGGTGACCTAAACCTATCTAAAACACTTTTGTTGAGATTTTTTCTATCCATACCCACATTATCCTCTAAATAAATCATTTTGGATCCATTATAAACCGAAAATAATTTTATTATAAAATAATATTTTATGCTTTTCCAAAAGTGACCCTCACCTCTCCTATAAAAGGGCACTTTCCCTTCTCTCCAAATCACACCTCCTAATACATTTGTCTTGGAAAACCTCTACTCAATTATCCTATCTTATTTCCTCCCTTCATCCTAAAGGAATTCAATTTCTCAGAAAGCTATTCTAATTTTCCACTTTTATGAAATAAAAAAGAATAACCTAAAGAAGAGGTAAATATTTCATCACCCCTTTAATGCTATTTTCCTATTCCACTTTATATTTCAGTGTAGTTTCCATAAAAAATAAATAAATCCAGTACCTTATACATATTTTGATGTTATTACAAACATGTTAAAACCATATTATTTATTCTATCCATCTTATTAATGAATAAGTCACCATACGTGCAAACCTACAACTTACCGTCTCCGCATCATGGTGTAGTTAGTTATACTAACACTTCATTTTTTTATGGGTATAATAATGAGTATAACTAATGTAAATAATAAATAAAACATGGTAATGATGCTGTATATATGATTTAACATCCAATTACATACGATTTCGCCATTTGTATAATGATATTGTCTCTTCTTCATATGCACAGATTATCATCTCCATGAATGCGATGAGATTCATTTCCCCATCGTAACCATTCGCGAATAATTTTCATTTGATGAATAATAATAATTTTTATGAACAATATATCATTCTATATATGAATCAAATACATCATATCCATTAAAAACATTTCTTCCAAAACCAATCATATAATGGAAAACAAATTAGTTAACACCTGAAACGATGATACTACTGGAATATTATTAACAATGTAATTTTATAGGATTATATATGATAAAATTTTATATATGTAGTTCTTTTATAATTTAATAACAATGATTTAACTATTAATCTGAAGGTTAACATAACTTTTACCAATGAAAATTACCAGGTACGGGTTAATTTCACAATCTCTTTATTATCCGAGGTTGTTTTTACATAAGTATCTACTGCGATCTCTTTACCATCCACATCCATGTTTTATTTAAAATGTGTTTCAAATTATTTTTAATATTTTATAGACTATGGATTTATGTCATTTATACACTGATTTGATCTTATATGTTTTTAAAAGAATCTTTAAAGCATTTTCCAAACAAGGTTCTGTATGACCTTTTTGACAAAATTAAGGTAAGAATGTTTTTTAACTTATAAGGTGGGTAAATATATTTTATTCTTTTATAACATCATCAAATCATCACTTAAAATTTTATAAGAATTTTTTCAGAATAAATTTTATATTTTATAATTGTGTTACTCTTAAATGGTTTAAAAAAGAGTTATTTCATTCAAATAGTTTTCATTTCATCTATGTCAATATCCTTTGATGGATTTTAAACTTGTTTAATGTTGATTTATTATGGTAAAAATATTCCATATTGTATTTTAGGTTTTGTGATATGTTTGAATATGGATGTGTTATTTTCATACCATTCATGGTTTATGGTTAATGTATTGACATTTCGAATGCTAGTTTTAATATGAATTTTTATGCTATGTTTCAACGATTTCATATGAGGAATGTATTGGACTTAGTATGTGACAGGTTGAGCCTGCTACAGCTCCTCGGTGCATTAGTAGATCTCATTGGACAATCAGACATGGAATTGGTTGAGGCCTCTCTCGATTTGATATATGGTTTTTCCAGAGGCCTAAATCATTTTTAGATGTCTTGGCAGAGGCCTTGACAAGATGTTTCCTAATTTCCAACATTATACAATCCCTCAATATGAAAATAATAACGAAAGTTAATATTGTTATTCTACTAGTAGAATACCCATGACTATGTATTATTAATTAACTATTTACTCATCTCATATTCCTGTAATATAGTGTTCATGTTTATTATTCGTAAAGAAATGTGTTTTTAATTATTCAACATGCCTAATGATTATTTTATCTTCTGATATATTGTTTACCATTACTTAGTATATGATCTCACCACTTTATTATGATCTATTTTCCCAAGATATGAAGAAGTTAGTTAGGAGTGACTTTCAAGAATAATCCAGGATGATTGGATTTTTCTAATAGAATAAATTAGTGTTGTATTTATTTTTAAGTTGTAATGTTTTTACTTATGTATGTATCTTATTTCCTATAATACTAAACTAATCAGCTTTTCCGGACAATAATTTTTGTATCATGAAAATGTTATGTAATATAGCACCAACTCTGGGTAACTGGGGTTGGGGTGTTACAGTTGGTATCAGATGAGGATTAGTACAATCCTTGGAAACTTGATTTAGAACAACTCTGATTATAGAACATTACCCTAAGAGAGACTTTGAGAATTATAATAGATAAACTTCATAGAATTTTGGTACTATAGAGATTTTGTGAGTCATCCAAGAAATACATCCCTATCTAAATATGACCAGGTAGAGACAGTTTTGGCACAGATGTACCAAGAGGTAAAACCCAAAAATATATCTCTGAGCAAGACTCGAATGGGAACCGGTGCACGATAATGGGCCTTAATGAAGTCTTGGTTATGACACACCTGAGGGATATGCTTACGATAATTATAATATTAATTAAAAACCATTATATAGGATTTATTAGTATATAACTCCTAAAATAAAACATTTTAATGGCAATGGATTATATCCCGAATCTATTAAATTTTTTAAGTGTTTTACAAGTTCGGAATTATGTATTACGATTAATAAACTAATATATTATATGCCATTATTTAGAAATGGCTCCATGTGGAAGGAATGGAAACCGTAACAATACACATAATCCATGTAGGGATTCCCCTCCTACTCAAGATAATTATAGTGGAGCTGGTGATGAAACTGGTGCTGATCAACTTATCACCATACTAGAATAATTCACTCAGGTTATGAATAATAACCTTACTTGTATGGAGAAACCAAATCCACAATGGGGAGGATCAATGCTAGACCACTTCATGAGAAATAAACCACCAACATTCAGTGGGAGTACAAATCCGTTAGTAGCTGAGTAATGGATATGTTACTTAGATAAAATGTTCCCTACTTTGGGAAGTAGCAAAAGAGAAAAAGTTGACATGGTAGTTTAACACCTCACGGTAGCTGCAGATCAATGCTTTTTATTGATTCAAAACAAATAAATATGAAAAAGTATCAAACATGGAATGGAGGGACTTTTAAAGTGATTTTCATTGAAAAATACATTCCTTTTGAACATCGAGTGGATATGGAAAGTCAATATCTGATTATGAGGAAAACATAGGATGAGAATATCCTAATTTATGAGGCTAACATTACAGGGTTAGCAAGGCATGTTTTAGATTATATATGTAACCCAAGAAGTAAGATTAATAATTTATTAGATGATTTAAAACCATTTCTCGGTCATGGATAAGTCTCACAACCCTTCTCATCATATTTAAATATTGTCTCATTGCTATCAAGAAATGAAAGGAAATATCTAAGTCTTATAACATTAAATCAAAGAAATAGAAGAAGGGATATGCTGAACTGTCTGGGAAAGGAAATCAGGAAAAAGGGAAGAAGGGAAGAGTTGAATTTCCACCCTGTGGTAATTTTTGAAGGAAGAACCCTAGTGCCTATCTAAAATGAAAAGGAGTGTGCTCTAAATGTCGACAGAAATGCCATCTTACTAGTTATTGTATGGGGAAAAAGAAGCTACCAATGTTAAATGATACAATTTCAGGGAGATGAGACATTATGCAAATGAATATCCTAAGCGTCAGGGAAATATACCTCGGAAAAGGCCAAGGGATCAAGGCCAATCTTATGTGATCACTACTACAAAGGTTGAAGTTCCGAAAGATGTGATGGCAGGTAATTTAATGGTTTCAACAAGTTTAGCCAATTCTTTATTTGATTCTGTATCATATCATTGTTTCATATGTACCTAGTTTTCTATGAAAATTATATATTTATAATTTTATTTTTCAAGGGATTATCAGTCAAAACTCTTAAGGAAAATATCACTACAACAACGTTTTTTGAATCAGTCCCAATTAAGGCATATAAATGACATTTATCTGCTGATCTAATCGTCATACCCATTATTGAATTTCATATAATCCTTGGTATTTATTGGCTTTTGGATAAAGGTTCAAAAAATTTATTGTAAGATGAAGGAGGTTACAATTCTTGATAATTATAGGGAGTACCTTATCTTTAGGGAAGAAACGTCACCATATGATTCTTTTATATATCCACACCCCGTAGTTCTACTAAATACAATTATTGGGGAAGATGAGAATTAAATAATTATGGGCGAGGAAAAGAAATTTCGAATAGAGGACACACCTATTGTCAATGAATATGTGGATGTGTTTCTAGAGGATTTACCTAGACATCTTTGAAAACTAGAAATTGAGTTTTCCATTTTTTAATTCTTTTTTGAATGCCCATTTCAAAGACCCATATTAAAATGACCACTATGGAATTAGTGGAACTAAATAAACAACTATTTTAATTGAGTAATTATAGATTTATTCTCCCATTTGTTTTTCTATTGGGAGCCCCTATCATTTTTATTAAGAAGAATGATAGATCTATGAGGTTGTTTATTTACTACAGGGAGATCAATACTATAACAATAAAGAACAAGTATCCCCTATCTCATAATGATGATTTATTACACCAACTTCATCGAGCTTAATTTTATTCAAAGATTAACCTTCGATCTGAATAACGTCAGTTTTGTATGAAGAAGGAAGAAATTCATAAAATAGCATTTCTCATAGGTATGGGCATTATGAGCTTACAGTACTACCTTTTTGATTGACTAATGCACCCTCTATCTTCATGGATTTAATGAATAGAGTTTTCAAGAAATTTCATGATTGCTTTTTAGTGGTATTTATTGATAATATCATAGTATAGACCAAAATGTACAATGATCATGACAATCACTTGTGCATTATTCTAAAGACTCTTATAAGAAATGAATTATATGGGAGGTCTAGAAACTGTGAATTCTGGATTCAGGATATTTCATTTCTTGGAAATATTGTCTCTAAGGATGGTATCTATTTGATTCTTAAATGACCAATGCAATCAAATAATGGCCAGCACCGACGAGTATAACTGAGGAGCACAATTTTATTGGTTTATTAGGTTATTATTGACCTTTCATCCCGAATTTTTCATGGCTAGATAACCCATTATCCAAGGTCACATGTAAAGGGGTTAATTTTATTTGGACAAAAGAGTGTGAAAAAGGTTTTGAAGAACAAAAGAGAACATTAGTTAATGCTCCTATCTTGACTCTACCATTAGGGAATGATGGGTTTGTTATTTATAGTGATGCTTCAATGAAATGAATTGGTTGTGTCCTTATGCAGAATGATAGAGTTATTGCCTATGAATCACAACAACATAAAATTCATGGGCAAAATATCCTACAGATGATCTTTAGTTAGAATCTATAATCATTTCTCCAAAAATATGGAGACACTATCTCTATTGAGAAAAGTTTTAGAATTATAATGATCACAAGATTTTGAAGTATATTTTCTCACAGAAAGAAATCAACATGAGGAAAAGATGATGGCTTGAACTACTCAAGGATTATGATTTCACTATACACTACCACTCAAGGAAGGAAAATAAGGTGGCACATGCTTTGAGTAAAAAGTACCATGATGTTTTGAACAAGATGAGAGTTGAAAGGGGTGGTATTTTCATGGATCCAGTAAATAAAGATATGGGAATAACCATGGAAGGTGAAACATTGATATATTTTCAAATGGTTTCCAAACTACCTTTACTAAAAAAGATAAAGAGTTCTCAGAATGATGATGAGGAGTTCCAAAACAAGATTAAAGCTATAAATGATGGGAGATTGAGCGAATTCATATATGAAGATGGAATTCTGAAATGTGGGAAGAGACATTGTGTTCTCGATATACCTAATCTAAAAAGGGAATTGTTGGATGATTCTCATATCTCCAATTTTTCTATACACCCGGGGACCCCCAAGATGTATATAGATTGGAAAGATCATTTTTGGGGGGACAACCTGAAGAGGGTGATTGTTGATTTTGTGTCATGATACATGGTTTGTCATCAAGTGAAAGTTGGAAGGCTATAGCCTAGAATATCCATGAAACCTCTTCCTATACCTTAGTGGAAATGGGATGATAGTATGATGGATATTGTCATGGGGATACCAAAAACTCCAAGAAGAAATGATGCAATTTTGTTCATTGATGATCTTATTACCAATTTAGCACGTTTTCATGCTATAATAGAAGATTTACCACATGAATGTTTAGTAAGACTATATTTTAATGATTTTGTAAGACTTCATGAAGTACCCCTATTAATTGTTTCTGATCGTGATCCCCATATTACAACATGATTCTGGAAATGTCTCCAAAAATCCCTATATACTAAACATCATTTGAGAACTTCTTACAACCCAAAAACTGATGGACAATAAGAAAGGACTATTAAAACCTTAGAATACATGTTGAGATCTTTCTCACAGGACTTTCAAGGTATGCGTGATAAATATTTACCTCTAGTAGAATTTTCATACTTCAATAGATTATATTCAAGTATTCAGATGACACCATATGAAGAATTATATGTAAAGAGATGCTGCACACAAACTTGTTTGGATGATGGTGGTGAGAGAAAACATATAAGCCCAAAACATATTGAGGAAATAATGGAAAAAGTGAAGATTATCCTATCTCACATCAAAGCATCACAAAGTAGGGAAAATAGAAATACCTATAACCTAAGTAAGGATTTGAAATTTCATGTATGTGATCATGTGTTCTTGAAAGTATCTATTTAGAAGGGTGTTATACATTTTGGTAAGAAGGGTAAATTGAGTCTCCAGTACATCAAACCTTTCGAAATTCTTGAACAAATTAGAGTTCTCTCTTATCGTTTGGCAATGCCACCAAATCCCTCTAATGTTCATGATGTGTTCCACATATCACTGTTTAGAAAATACAAGCCTGAACCAACACATGTACACACATAGGAGATAATTGAACTAGAAACTGATCTATCTTATTGTGAAGAGCCTATCAAAATTCATGAATCTAGGGGAAAAGTTTTGAGAAACCAGATGACTTTTATGGTAAATGGTGTTATGAGAAACCATAAGATGGAAGAGGTAACGTGAGAACCAAAGGAACTTATGATAACGAACCACCTGAATCTTTTGGTGTGGTAATATTCTAGAAATTACAAGGAAGAAATTATTTGAAGGGGGGAAATTGTAACACCTGAAACTTCCACGGTACATTTCCATTTGAATAACGCAATATATTGCATTGTACGCAACATCAAGATTCTAACACACCACAACCAATAAAATTAGCCATTATGAATCGTCATAACAACAATTTGAAATTTTATAAATTTTATTTTTAAAAATGTAATTCATCATTTAAATCTGAATATTTAAATTAGCGTAGGGTGAATTTTTTGTATTTTTCTGAAAACATTCAATTTTTGATGAATAGTGAAAAACACTACGTTATTTGTTAAAACCAAAATTTTATTTTAATAATTATTTATTTTATTTAAATATATTTTAGATCAAAGAAGATACATAATACCTACATAAGTTCAATTTAATTCATTGGACTCATTTTATAATAAGTTTATATATATATATATAATATGACTTTTTACTGTCTTTTACCTACATCCGAGGAGCATTTTTCAAATTTTCCAAAAACTTATTTTTCCACTTTGGTGAATTGAATTTAAAAAATATGATAGACAAAGTTAATATCAGTAAGTAAAACGTGGTTCAATAAGATGAAAACAATTTTTGGTGAATAGTAACTATTGACTTTTATTTACCACTGTTAAAAGTAAATAGGGCAATTAAGGGTAAAAATGATATCATAATTACCTTAACACATGTCCTAATTCTATTGGATATGCATAATTAAACTAATAACAAACATAGTAATTACATATGACCCCCTTTGGTCCATTTTGATTAGATTATGAAAATTATTATTATTTTATTTAATGAAGAGTTAAAAGAGTTAAATTCAATGTTTAATAAATAAATAGTTTTTAATATAGGGTTACACACAATATAAATTAGGCTATAAAAATTTCTTAGAATGAAAAAAAATATTTCTTAAATAATGGTATTTTATATTTAATTTTTTGATAGTAAATATTTTAATTTATTTATGACAGAATGGTGATGTAGTAATTACATTATTAATGAAATATTAAAATAACTGATATTATAAATATATAAATAAATGAAAATTGAGAATTTTGATGGAATTAAAATATTCCATGGTAATATGACATGTTAGGGTCAGTTTGATAAATTTTATTCTAAGTGATAGTGTTTTAATAGCTTTTGAAAAAAATCAAATACTAAATAGTGTCAAAATTGAATTAATTGTGTTTGAAAACCAAATAATACATTATTAATTCAGATAATATTCATAAAAGTTTATAGTTTGGCCAGAAGACATAGATAAGTTCATATATATTCATATTGAAATACTTTGGGTTCCCACGGATGTTTATAATATGTTTATTAACCATATAATATAAAAATACAAAAACACATGGTAAATGTCAAACTATTTAACTCTGAGTCAAATCTAAAAGATAAAGTTAATATGGTTCCCAAAACCTGTATATAACCTATTTGTTGAATGGGTTTTGACCCATCCCCACCTTATCCTCTAAATAAATCATTTTGGTTCCATTCAAAACCGATTTTTTTTATTATATAATAATATTTTCATCTTTTCCTAAAGTGACTCTCACCTCTTTTATAAAAGGGAACTTACCCTTCTCTCAAAATCACACCCCCAAAGCCATTTATCATAGATAGAATCTTTCCAAATATACTCCAACATTTCCTCCCTGAATCTTAGAGGCCTTTTATTGGTCATATTTCCAACCTAAAGAGCCATTTTGATCAAATCCAACGGAAGAACCTGAAGAAGTGGTAAATATTTCATCACCTCTTTCATGTTCTTTTCTTCTTCCACTTCATATTTATTTATTGTTTCTATACCAAAATAATAAATCCATTACCTTATACATATTGTTATTTTATTATAAATATGGTACAACCATATTCATTATTATATCCATCCTATAAATGACAATGTCACCATACGTGCGAACGTACGACTTACAGTCTCCACGTCGTGGTATAGTTTGTTATTCAAACAAATAATTATTTGGATGTGCATAATTATGAGTATAAATACATTAAATAACAAATAAAACATGTCAATTATTCTTTATATATGAAATATAATCCAATTACATACTATTTCACCATTAATATAATGATATTGTCTCTCGTTCGTACGTATGGATTACCATCTCCACGAACGTGATGAGATTCATTTCCCCAATCTAACCATTCAAGAATATTTTTTATTTCATGAATAAAAATAATTTCTATTTACATAATAACATATTTTATATGAATTAAATACATCTTATCTATAAAAAAACATGTCTTACATAACCAAGCATATAAAGGAAAACAAATCAGTTAACACACGAAACTATGATACTAATTAAATATTATTAACAATTCAATATTAAATGATAATATATGATATCATATTTATGTAAAAAGTTAGTGTATAATTTAACAGCCTTTATATAACTATTATACAAGAGGTTAAAGTACCCTCGACCAAGTAAAGTACTTGGTACTGGTTAATTTTACAATCTTTTTATTATCTGAGACTGTTTTTAAGAAAGTATGTACTGGGACTTCTTTATCATCTGCATCCCTGTTTTATTAAAAATGTATTTCAATTTTTTTTACTACTTACTAGACTATGGGTTAATGTAATTTATACCCGTATGTGAAGTTATCTGTTTTTAAAGGAATCTTTCTGTTGTTTTCCAAACAAGGTACTTTATGACCTTTTCAAAAAAATTAATGTAAGAATGTTTTTTAACTTAATCAATGGGGGATACTATTTTTCAGAATTATAACATCATCGATGCTTCCTATACAAGATTATATGAATATTTAAGAAATAAATTCTTTCTTTTATAATTATGGGACTCTTAAATGGTTTTAAAATAGAAAGATGTACTTCATTCAAATAGTTTAAATTTGATCTAGGTCAACATCATTTGATGGATTTTAAACATGTTTGAAGTTGATTTATTATGATATAGATCATTCTTATTGTATTGAAGGTCTTGTGACATGTTTAATTGTATATGTGTTATTTTTATACCATTTATGGTTTATGGTAAAAGTATTGACATTTCATATGGTAGTTATTATACGAATGTTTATGTTATGTTTTAAACATTTCATATGGGGAATGTATTGGACTTAGTATGTGATAGGTGGAGCCCACTATAGCTCCTTAGTGCATCGGTAGGTCTCATGAGACAAATAGGCTTGGAATTGGTGGAGGTATTTCCAAATTAGATATATGGTTTTTTCTGAGTCCTAAATAATTTTTTTACATCTTGGTCGAGGCCTTGACAAGATGTTTCAGAATGTCCGGCATTATTCATTCCCTCATTATAAAAATAATAATGAAGGTTCATGTGGTTACTCGACTATTAGAATACCCATTACCATGTTTTATTATGGAATTATTTACTCGTCCCATATTGCTGCAAAAATGTTTTCATGTTTATTATTTATAAAGGCATGTGTTTTTAATTTTTCACCTTGCCTAATGTCTATGTTATATTCTTCTGAATTACTAACCCTTTCTGAGTGTTTGAGCTCACACATTTCTTATGTTTCATTTTCCCAAGATATGAAGAAGTTTATTATGAGTGACTAGAAATCATAATCTTGGAGGCTTGGATGTTTCTAATGGAATAAATTAGTTTTTTATTTCTTTTCAAATTGTAATTATAAACTTATTCATGTATCATTTTTTCCAATAATAATAAACTGATCTGTCTTTTGGGACACGATTCCTTGTATCATGAAACTGGTATATAAAAAATAATTGACTCAATGTAACTGGGGTCTGTGAATTACAAAAAATATATGGCCAAACCTTTGAATGTACTAAGGGGTTATTCCTTGTGGATTTAGGTTCTATTTGGATGAATATTATTATAGTGAAATTTTATATGTGTTTGTAAATTTAATGGCTGATGTAGGAATGTAAACAATTAAATGATTTTTTTGGTAATTATGGATAATTCCACATTGATAATTTCCTAGGTGTCCTACTAAGGATATAGGTAAATGTAATCTCATAAAGGAATACACTCTTATTGTAATTTCAGATGTCTAGAAGTATGCATCTAAATATGTTCTCACAGTCTATATAATGTTATGGGAAGCATAACCACATTAGGTAAAGGTATTTTTTTCAAGTGCCTATATAAGTTAATGGATCCTAGGGGGTTGGTCAAATATATATATATATATTCTCAACATTTAAAATTTCATTATCTCTTAGTCTTATGCATAACTATTAGCCCCCATGATACTATGTATTTGATTGAAAACATAGAGGATATAATTTCTATTGTGAGGATTCTAGATGAACAAAATGTAAACATGGAAACATGTATGGATCAGGGACCCACTTGGAGACTATGTATCATGATCAATGAAGCATTAAGGTGATATTTTCTAACGTGGGAGAACTTCAAGGATATTTTCTTTGGGGAATTCAATTCACTAATACTCTTATTAGAAAAATCAAAAATATTAATGGATATCAAATATGGAATAATGTTAATCACTACCTATTATTTCAATTTTTTAAAATATATTCATTTAGTTCCTCGATTGACATGTAATGGGGTGATGAAGGATTAAACGTTCAATACTAAATTATCCCTGAGATGAGGCTCCATGTCAAAAATTTTTACCTGAAAACAAATTTTATTGTTCTTCATAAAGATATTGTGATTTAAAAAGGGTCAAAAGGATAATAGACAAGTCTTCCTTCTTCCATATCTCTGTAGATCTATGAGTGGAACCTCTATTGGTGTTGTGGGTATCAATTAATATATTAGGAAGTGAAATATAGTGAAAATGCACTAGAGAATCATGGGATATTCAATGAAATGTAATGGATCTTCTGGTCCCGTTTTTATGGATGTACTAGGATGTTTTATAATTATTGCTGAAAAAGGAATCATGAAATTTTCTTTTCCAATACCCTAATATATTCCAATTGAATTTGAAATTATTTTGATCTTTATTTATTTTGATTGAATTTTTCATCGATGGAATCAGGGTCACCAGTCCTAGATATGTTCAGGGATCATCAATAATGGATACAGACTCCACAATATTCAGTGACATGGGAGGGTCTTGGACCTATGGGGAAAGGTTTTGGAACTGATACATTAACAGTTTATGTGGAATAATAGGCCACAACTAACTATAGATAAGGACCATAAAAATTTTATGGTATGATTCTAATTACATATAAATTCTTTTCTTAATTTAAAAGATGATAATACCATTATTTCATATCTACTCATGTTTTGGAGGAGTTATACTTGTTGGTTAAAATATCACTAAGTTTTGTTTCACTTAATATATACATGAGAAAAATGGAAGACCATCTATATAGTTATTCAAAATGTTCGATAGTGGTTGTAGGTTACGGACACTATTGGTATATCATGATTCTATAGATGAATAGTTTTGATGTAATATTTGGTGTTGATTGGCTTATTTATTTTCAAACTCAGAGGAATTTTTAATGTAGATGGGTTATGTTGACCCCTCCTAAGAGAGAAACGATGTCTTCAAATCAGGGTGGTATTTTTAAGAATATAGAGTGTGACTATACCTTAGAAATATTACATCCATTATAGAGTAGGTTATGAGAATGGTTCTTGTAGAGGATTAGGAAATAGAAGAATCCACTCTTCTTCATATAGTAGATATTTTTCTAGATGAATTTTAAAATGATTTATATGGTATTCTACTTTATTGGGGGATTGATTCTAAAATTTAATAGATGTTATGTGTTTAACATTTAATAATTACTGTATTACGCTTATCACTAGACTAGTTGAATGAAATAATGGTGGAGACAGAGGATTTAGATTTTAAAGGATTTATAAAACAGATAACATCACCATATGTTCTATAGTTTTTATAACTAATAAAGATGTTGATATCCTTTGAATGTGTATAGTTTATGGGAGTATTAATCTGGTCATGGTGAAGAACTAAAATTTGTTACCAAGGAATAATTAATTTTTAATAAATTATGTGGAGTCAGGTGGTTCGACATGATTGAATTTCATTTTTTCTACCAAAAACATCATTTCAGAGAAATGTATATACTTAAGATAGTGTTTAGGAGATGTCTTGGGTTTAATGAGTTTCTACTGATTTCCTTTTGGTTGATTAACACTCTATTAGTTCGTATACCTCTCATAAAGAGTATTTTATACCCATAAAAGGACTCCTTTTAATGGTATTTTTTGATGATGATCTGATATATTCTTAAAACTCATTGTTAAATAGAAGACACCTTGAGATCATATTGTGTACACATCAAACTCATTTATTTTTTCTAATCATCTAATGATTCACTCTATATAAAAGATATATCTTATTGTGGCATGGTATTTTAGAGATATTAATTTTAGTTGATCTAATTATGGTAACAAAAGTAATATCATTGTAAAGATATAGGAACATATTTAATTGTATGATATTCCTTGGATCAGAATGATAGAATATATAGTTCATTCAGGACATCTAATTCATAAGAGCACCTATAATAGGGATCCCTAAAAAGTGCATAAATTTCGAAAAGATAGAAAAATTAATGACACTTTCATAGACCAATATATTATGATGAAATCCTATTAGATTTTGTTTTTTATGGGCCAAGGATTGGTTGTACATATTAATGAAACATTTCAAGTGTTGAATATGGAGAAACACTACATTAAAAAGAACCCTTATCTTATTTATGGGTCACATCAGCTAAAAAAATATGTAGAGAAAGCCTAATCACGATCCTGATTTGGGGGTTGTGATTCATTATTTGAATTTTTAGTGGAATTAATTCTATTATAGATGCTCTCAACAAGAATATGTATGATCTTGGAGTGTGAAAATCAGAAAAAGAGTAGAAGTTTATGATAAAATTTAGAGATTAATAGATAGGTGCAGCTGAGGATCTAGTGGTGATGGATTTTACACCCTTAGTCAACATATATACCTTAGATGATTGATAGGGACTTAAAATGACATGTTTTCCAACATAATTTATTTATGTTTTTATTCATTTTATTAATAAATTCACCATTTATTGTAAAATGAATGAACTCAAGTAGTTATGTTTTTAAATGATAAATGCATCCATCCTCATGATTAATTTAATTTAATTTAATTTATTTATTTTTCATATATTTATTATATATATATATATTTAATTATAATATAAATTTTTTAATTAATCTTTTCTCAATTTCTAATGTTATATATTTAACTATTCTGAATTTATTTAATTAACTAAAGAATAATTTAATATAAAGTAACTTATATATTTATTTTGATATATTTCAACAATAATTTATAATTTTAATAATAAATATATATTTAATTATAAAATGAAATCTTGGATTTAATTTTTTATTTTACCACATAATTTGAGATTCAAATTAATTAATTTATTTATATTCTTGTTATGTAATATTTAGTTTAGATTATGAATTTGAATCATCTTATTAATTTAATTAATTTTTATATAGATTTATGCTTTTAGTAATTCCAAAAAGAAGGTTAGTTTTAGTTAATTAAATAACATAATTAGTTTTAAATTTTTCTTATTTTTGATTTTAATATTCTAAAATCTGTATTATGATTAATTATTTTTATTTATTAACTGTTGTAGCTGGAGTCACCACCAGTGTGTTACCACCAAGGTGAGGAACCATTGGGGCCTCCCTTATTTCAATCGAGTCAATATTGGACCCTTCCTCACTCCACAAGCTTTCCATAGACAATCCACCATTAAAATTTCATTGACTCACCGCAAGAAACCAAGTCACGACCAAAATAAGTAAATCTCCCATGTTTCAATGGTATCTCAACCAAGATGCCCTCCTCTATAAAATTTCTCAACAGTAACATGACCTTCTATCACAGATGAATAACCACCACCAAGACAACCCTCATCCAAATGGCTCTCCCATGGATGACTCACTGCCAGAAAAACCACAGGGATGACTTTACTAGATGAGACACCACTAGACAACCCTTCGCCTGAATTATTTTCCTACCACTACCTCTATCAAGCTCGAATCACTACCGGTGGACCTTGTCTAGAATCTCACTTCCATCCACTACATAATCTCACACCCAGAGAACCCTTTGTTGAGTGAAACACAACCAAGACAACCCTCAAATTTTCTACAAAGGAGGAACTACAAGGCTCATTCCTTCATCAACCGCCATCACATTGCACCATGACAAATTGAGCCACTATCAGCCACTTGTGCCACCATTGGATGAATCTGACCCTCACATACTTGAAAAACAAAACCAACCCATGTATATATTCATTCAAGTGACACATATTTGAGTGAATCTGATTCTTCAACCAGTGGAAAACAATCCAGGTAATATATAGATTAGATTAACCAAAGGGCACCGAAGGGGTCTGGATTTGACCGAACTAAAGACCACAATTGAGGCATATTGATGAATATTTCTTTTTAGTCATTATCGTAATGTGAATAGTCACCTACAACATCGTAGATTTTCAATGAGACTATGATTCTTCAATGACTGATGTCACATCTTCAGGATTTGATGTATAGTGAAAATATAATTCACTTTAATTGAAAAATTTCTTTTTGTATAAATAATTTATAGTGTTAAATTACATTTTTAATTTTTTTTAGAGTATATTTATATCAATTATCTTTCCTTTAATTCAATTTAGTTCAATGAAATCATCACCACATTGAATTAGGATGTAAAAATATTTGGTTAATTTTAATGTTTTCACTTTAAAAACTCATTTATTTAGTTTGTCAATGACATTAATTTTAAATTAATTTTATAATAATGTGTTTTCAATTTTAAAATATGGATTAAATGTTTTGAATTCTAATGTAAAAATTTTGTATATATTTATCTTTTATTTTAGTACAATAAGAATTATAACATAAGTATTTTATAAATTTCAACGATTAAAGGTAATTTGTCTATCAAAGGGTAAATATAATATTATAAAGTTAAGAAAATTTCCCTAACTCTTGTCCTGATTTTATTGGATGAGTGAGTGTCAAAAAAAAATTTCATTGGGATGCTTTTTTCATCATTGATCCAATCAGATGACTTTATGGTTTTTATAGTATTTTATTCTAATGAAATTTAAATATGTCATAGTCATTTTTTTAATAAGTATTACATGTCTAATACGTGGTGAATCAGAATAAACCTTTGAATATATATAGTTATTTAAAATATAATTTTTTTATTTATTTTAGGGATATATTTTTAATTTTTATGAAATAAATAAATACGTTAACGTCTAATATAATGATGATACTTTAATTGTTTAATTAATGGAAATATTAAATAAATGAAATTACAAATATTAAAATAAATATAATTTTGGATACATATTGAAATCCAATAATTTTCTATATGGAAAAAAATATTAAGTGTGTATTAAATATTTTTTAAAAGTTAACTTATAGTAATGATTTTTTAAAAAAATCATGCAATTAATGGTGTGAAAATTGTCATTAATTATATTTTAAAAGAAATAATATATTATTAAAGGTATTAAAAAACATAAAAATTGAAAATTATTCACAATAATTGGAATAATATTTTCAATGTCATATATTATACATTTAGGGTTCTTTTTTCATGTTATAGTAAATATATTTTCCATTGGCAAGTAAAATCCACATGTTGTCACTGTAAGTGTTAAAGGGATTAAATATGGATTAAAAAAAGGTAAGGGTAAGAATATGACATAAACATCAATATAGATTTTTTCTTAAATTATTTTGACCAATCCATATCTTTTGTTAAAAATAAATCATTTTTTATCCATTTGAAAATAAAAATTAATTTTTTTAAATTTAATATTATGAGAGTTTCCTAAAGTACCCCTCACTTACATTATAAAAGGGAATTAACTCACTCACTTATTAACACTACATTGGGCCTCATAGATCTACCAAAGCCAACCCATTTCTCCTCCCAATATCAACAGACAAGATCTAGAGGTATTATTCTTCCAAAAAATCAAACTCTAGAACCCAAATGAAAAGGTCTAATGGAAGTCAACCGAAGAAGAGGTAATCATTTTTACTAACTCATTAAAGTTCATATCATATTTTACATCCTCTTCTTGTGTTGTTTCCATGATAATGTAATAAATAATGTACCATACATAGATTTAGATGATAATATTATTATATAAAAACCACATTCCATATTTTATCCAACCTATAAAAAACAAAATCACCACATGTGCATTCATACGACTTGTTGCCTCTATGTCGTGATGTAATCAATTTTTCATCATAATTTTACATATATTGGAATAATGATGATAATAAAAGATATATATTTAAATTATAACATTATATTGACTCTGGATACTTTTTGTACCATACAATTACTTACCCATTCACCAATAATGTAATGATATCATCACTCATGCATACATACAACATACCATATCAGTGACATGATGCGATTCATTTCCTATATTAAAAATTCAATAATTTATCTAAAAATGAATTTTATGATTAATTATTATATTTATAACAATAATATAATTCTGGATATGTTGGATCTATAACCTATGAAAAATAAAATAGACATTCATGACAAAAAATTCATAGGAAAATGAAGTCGTAGACATCCAAAAAAGGGTATTATTGAAATATTATCAACAAACTGGGGATAAAATAAAATAATTATTTAACACATGATGTTATAAATATGTATTTAGTTTTTATAAAATTCAAGAACTTTATTAAAACTATTATAATTGAGATTAAACCAAGTTTGACAAAAAAGAAGAATATTTTAAGGGAAGTCGTCTCAATCTTATTTCATTGAGGCATAATTAGATGTTATAAACCCACCTTTTTGTATAAGGTGTATATACAGACCCATTAAATTGACATGTAATTAATTTATTTGTTATCATGATATTTAATTTTTTTATAATGTTATTCTTTAATGGGGCTTATGATATAAATGTTCAATGTGGTATGGGTCACCTTGAATGTCTATATTTTTAATTACAAAATCATTTTCTCCATGTCAATATCCATGTTATTATTTTACCTATTTATTTTTATGCATATAATAGGATTATAAATAAAAATAAATATATATTTTCAATTTAATTATAGTTAGTTCAATTAGAATATTTTTACATATTATATAGGGAACATCTTGTCAAATAGAAAAAATAATATTCTATTTTGAAACACATATGACGATTACAACTTTCTCACCTTCATGATTATTATTTAATTTCTAGATTCCATTACAAGATTAAATATTTTTTTAAATAAAAATCCATATTACATTTTATTGAATATTTGGAATTTAAAATAGTAATTTTTTGATATAAAATGTTATTTATATATGAAATGGTTTTTCATATTGGTTTAACATGAGTATTAAATCATAATTTTCTAATATTTAATTAGTGTACTTAAACCTTTATCAACACAATCATTTTAATATTACAGATAATTGAGACATAACACTGATGATATAATCTACTCAATTTTATTGAATTTTTTTATGATTAGTTAGACTATGGATGTGCTATTATCATAAAATTCATGGTTTAGGATAAATGTATTCCCATTTTATATGCCAGTTTTTCAATATGAGTTTTTATATTGTTTACGGTTCACCCTTTTCATTGGAGGATTATATTGTTCATAGAATGTAATGTTAGGGGCCCACATTTTTCATTAGATACATTAGTAGGTATCCTGAGAAAAAAATATTTTGAGTTTTGGTAGAGGCCTTACATGTTTATGTACGGTTTATTGGTCTAATCCTTGATAGTATGTTTATGATTCCCAACATTAAGAATTTCAGCACTATGATATAAGTTATTAATATTCAATATAATTATTTGATTTTTATACTATCCATGGTTATGTTTTCTATCTCATGTTATTATTTATATATTATAACTTATTCTGACTATTTTATGATCATGTTATGTTAAATGTAATGTGTTTCAGTTATTTACCGTTCAATATTATTTCGGCTTTTTTATTAATGATAACTTATGGTGTTCTATTACCCTTACTGACAATCTGATCTCCCCATTTACTGCTTTATCCAAGATTCCCATATTCATATAATTATTTTCATGAATGGGTAGGTTAGGAAAATAATTGTGTTTTCAAATGGATTACTATGTTTCATATTTTAAATTATAATGTAAAATTCTCAAATATGTATTTAGTATACAATGAAAAGAGAACTATTTTGTCATTTGTGATATTATTCAATACATATTATACAAATGTAATAATGTAAAGGCACCAGATCAAGGATACATGTTTCTTAGTTTTTAGAAATACATTTCAATTTTTTGAAATTTTCTTCATAAGAATCTACAAAATTTTTATTTATTACCTTACTTATTTGAATTTTTTCCCATTTAGAGTTGAAAATCCATAGGGAAGTATTTTTCAAGGAAATATTGTTAAATTTACCCTTTACATGGTATTAATATCATATTTATCAATGGTATTATTAACCAAATATCACTGTAGATTAGAATCATTTTCAAAATAATAAACAAAAGGAGTTACCTTTTAAAATTCTAAACATTTCATAATATCAAATATCTTCTCTAGTGCATTGATCCATTCTTATGATTCCACATGTTTAGATTATCCACTGAATAATGGGGTATGTTTCTTCATTAAATGATCCACACTATACTTGTTATTTTATTGTTGATCAGGTTCCCCTCAATCATGGATACCACCATAATTAATAGCTTATATTAACTGATCTACCATTGTAACAAACTACTCAATTACAGTTCCCACCATCTCCAGGTGAGGATTTTGATGGATATTTTTCATCATGATACCTTCCCATTACAAATCCATGGTTTCTCTATGGAAAATCATTTCGAATAGATATTGTTTCACAACTAGAATTTGGAGCATTTGAAATGGGTCATTTGTGATGGGGTCCCATTGAAAATGAATCATTATATAAAATAGTGTCATAATATGTTTTACTTATGAACGGACAATAAAAAATACATAAAAAATATTAAAAATAATACTAATAATTATTATTAATTAAAGGTAACAAAAAATAAAAAAATAATAAAATAAAAATAATTAAAAAATAATTAAAATTATCAAATAAGAAATAATTATGGAATTAAATAACAAAACTCACAAGATTTTAAACAATATTAAAATAATAATAATAATAAAATAATAAAATAATAGTAATTATAAATAAATAATAATTATTAAAATATTATAAAATATATAAATAAGAAAATAAGAAAAAACACAATATTTACAACAATATAAAACACACTATATAGAAAGGTAAATATATATATTAATAAGAATATTAAAAAACATTTTAACATCCAAATTTTTATCAAAAATTATTTATAAATCACTGGGGGTGAGGGTTATCTGGAGAAGCTGGAGGAGTTGGTAGGGGTTACTCTATTCCTAAATCCTGAGTTAAATGTCACATGTACTCTTTCTTATGCTTGTGCTGTTACTACTACCATCAACACACCTCCTCCACCTGCTGATGCTACTATCGATATATCTCTTCCTACTTCATATGCATGGGCTCTATTATCTCACCATGAGTTCACAGCTGCTCCTCATACTGTGAAATAGATGATGATGACTCCTTAAGAGCTCCTCTCAAGAGGAATGATGACACTATAGTGGTACCATAACAACTCGATGGTGTCAAAAGAGAGTCTATATCAGCCATTCTCAAAGGGGTACAATGTCTCATATATCCATGCTACATTATCAAATCCTACTACAATAGTGGTTTGATCCTTGTTCATAGCATTAATATCATCCTTTTTCAAAGATGTCATAGGCTCATATGACTCATTAAATTACAATTTAAAAATGGGTAGTTAAAATCTTATTTGTGGTTTAATTAAAAAAAAATAGAAATTATAGTCAACACACTATGATGTTGTTGATCACATATAATCCCTCTAGTGGCAAGATATATGTTCATCCTCCCATAAATGATTAACACTGTAATATCTAGTTGTTCAACTACATATATGATTATAATATAAAACATTTACATTTGAAGTCATATAAATTATTAAAAAAGTACTTAACAAATGTTTTTTATGTGTAATGAATTACGTCTACCAACTCCGTGTGTCAACTGATATCTCCCTGGGTTCTATCGACCTAATTATTATATACTCTACATGGTATCTCCCATACAATATGAATGTAATCCATCCCAAAACAAAGATGATATGTAATCTGGTCGATGAGTGCAATAAGGCTAATAAATATACATGACTCCTTCTTTCTACTTTTTTATCCACCACATATTGGGAACAAATATATGGTCGTGGTCACATATACATCCCTCTCATGCCTCCCAGATAGAACCCCTATTTATATCATCATCAAGATACCGTAAAACCTATAAAAAATTAATATTATCATGTTATTAATTAAATAATTATCCAATTTTATATAATTTATTTATATACAATCCAGGGATTGAATATGTGGTACTAAACATCAATTGGAATCTGATTCCATGTAACACATTCTCCAAAAATATATTAGTGTAATATAACACTACCCTGTCTAACTGCCATATGAGAAATGTTGTGAAAAAAGAGAAAAGATAATTCATAATATTATTATAAAAATAAATTAATTAATATTAATCAAACCAAACTAAAATACAAAACTAATATTACGTCTAATTTCATGGATCAAACTGAAGATGTGGATGTCATTCGGAGATAAGGTCTGGAATCATCGATCTGTCAAGAATGCATCCCCTCTGAGTAAACACCGAACTACCAATTATAAATGGTTTAGATGACATACCATTGAGTTCATCATTTGGTAGTACTATATCATCAAAATCATGAATATTATTAGAGAAACATTCTTCTTCCATCGGAAACACAAAATTATTGTTAACATCAAAAAGGTGAAAACAATTATTATATATTGATATATATTATTTAAGAATATAACCAGTATTTTATTGTGTTCATATTCATCATCCTCTTCATATTCAACAGTTTTAATATATTCATATTCAACAGTTTTAATATATTCAAATTCCTCCTCATTATCATAAAAATCCATTAGAGTATCATCATCATCACCATGTTCTATTTTAAATCTGTTTGTTACAACAACAACAACATAATCACCTCCAATGACTCATAATTGTGGGGTTCCATTGATGATATTCATGTCTCCTTATCAAAAATATGTATTTTTTCTTTCTCTTGAATATTTTGAATTCTATTCATATAAATGAAACCACGTTCTCTTTGGGTAAATTGATTTTAATGACATTCTATTTTTTTATGCTCCACCAATCACTCATATCTCTTTAATGTGAAAAATAATTTTGATAATAAATTTTATGTGCATAGTGGGATTATATAAATTGTTCACTTACTATAAGAATGAATTTATGTTAAATATTAATGAGTATATGTATTTCATGAACATGAAATACTCTATAAGTATCTAACTAATGACATTTAAACATTTTTATATATTTCCTCCCAAGAAAACACAGTTAAATTTTTTCGTCCAACATGCCATAATATTCAAATTCACTTTCTCTATTATTAGTAACACTCAATAATACTCCATCATTATTATTTTTTTATTCTCCATATGCACATGTATGAAATCAAAAACCATTCGCCAGATATAAATTAAAATATTTAACTATTTTGGATGGTGGGTTACCCAGTACACACAATTGATTATCAATTTTATCATCAAGTTGAGATTGCTGGAAATTTTAATAATAATTTTCAATATAACATGTAATAAATTGGTATTATATAATAATATATGAAAAATTGAATTTGGTATTTTTTGAAATCAATATGAAATATTATTTATCCCACGTTATTCAAGAGAAGATCTTGTAATTTGTGGAAATGATTCTTGATAAAATTATAATATAATATAAAAATTAAATAATATTAATTTACATAATTATTTATAATAAATTATATGTGAACTCATAGTAAAAATGAAATATTTTCAACATAGTTTAGAAGAATGTATGTATGATCCATATGTGGCTCATAATCTAAATTACATCATTCATAAACTCCACCAAATCCAACATCGTGTTGACTAAAAACTGATAATTGATTTCTCATTTTATCATCAACATTTCCCTCATTACTAAAATTAATTTATGATTTTAGGGATATTCATAATGAGAATAATTTGATTAAGAGAATGAAATTTCCTATAGAAAATAAGCTTTTGTAATTGGTTCTTCAACTAATTCTTTGTTCAGTTCATTTTTCATTTATTTCTTCAAGCATTTATAGAATTGATAAATCAATCGAAATTTTACCGAACCTCCAAATTTTGCATAAAGAAATAAATTAATTATCAAATGTTCCATTGAACACATGAAATTCAATTGGAATTTTGTTTCCAATTTACATAAAAATTAATACAAAATCTTCTTCTATCCAACATAGTGCATTATAGTCTATTGTTATTGCATGAATTTCTCCAAAAAATGATATTTTTGTATTATCATTCCAAATCATAGAATTAAAAAACATATAAATCGGTCTACTGTATTCATTCCACTATAACATAAAAATCCTAATTTCTTAATCCAGTAATATTACCATTTCCAACACTTCATTAAAAATTGGAAACATAACCATCTTGAAACCTCAGATTTATAATGAACTGAAAAAACAATAATTGATTTACTTTGGAAACTATATGATCCCCATTTTCTTCATTATCATCTTTGATCTGACATATTCAGATATTTCATGTTCTAGTCAACTATAAATATGGGGAAGATCTAATCATTCCTTTAAATTATGTTTGGTCTTACTAGATGTCTTCAAATATGTATAAAATATATTATCAAAACACGTTTTCTCAATATTCATAAAATCCAACATGTGGTGGACCAATAAATCAGATCAATAGAGAATATCCCAAAAAAAGGCACATTTTTATCTAATTTTCTTCTTACCCACTATAATCTATTTTTTGCCGGAATATTGTAATTCCAAAGTTAATGGGTTGTAATTAAGAGACAATAGATGTTATCTCAATAATTGAGATAATTGTTGAACATAAATTTCATTCAACTATACATTTTATAAAATGATTTTTGTTCCTTAAAAGAATGATGATCGGTTAGAATAAATCTGTGATGATAGTAGATAAAACATTATTTTCATCGGTTGATGGGCATAAATGCTTTACTGGCACTCATATAGTAAAAACACGATTTTAGACCATGTGTACTTTCAACTGATAACATGCCATCTGTTGGGTAGGGACTACTTGTCCAAATCAAGGCAACGTTCATCAGTAAATTTTGTTTTGAAAAAACAATATATGTACTAACACCACTACCCCCAAAATAAAGTCAACTCACCAATCAATTGATTCAAATAAACACAAAAATTATTTTTTGGATGTTCTTGAATTAATATGGTAAGAAATATATACTACCCATTCCGGAATTTCTAAGAAGGTAAATTGTATGGAGTTATAAATAGGATAAATTATAAATATTGGATACCATAATAGAAAAATGGATAGAAGCAATTAGCAGAAAGACCCAATCACATGTTTCAATATTTTGAAGAAAATATGGATGTACTTGGTCAAGAAATTCATGGATGATCATAAACAAGTTTATTTGATATTTTACCTTTTGACATAATAGTTTTGTGCTATAACATCAATGATGTTGTGTTCTATGACACAAATAAACGTTGAAATCAAGGTGTGTGTGGGAAATACCACAAATATTTCACATGAATTAAACTAGACAATCCTAATTGAGATGCTTTGTACATCAATTTTACATGTGTAAGAAAACTAAAAAATGAATCGTTTTCACCATAATATAATATGAAATCATTTGAACATGCATAAATATTCTGATAACAAAGACATAAATTAAGAACATTCCTCTTTATCTGAAATAAATTTGTAGGAAACATATTTACATCACATAATAGTTCTTTAATTGATGAAAATTTATGTTATAAATAGCTATTTGACATTCCATTACCTGATTTAATAGCCATAAATATTTCAAATACTTTAAATTTTCATTTTTTTAACCAGGATATAATTAATCTTCATAAGTCTTTAAAAACACATAAAATTAGGATTGTCACGACCCGTCCTCGAGACCCGTGCCGTGACTACCCCAAGTCTGCCTTCCATAGGCCAGGCCTGGCGACTAGCACCAAGGCGTAAATCCCGGTAAAAAAGGAAGGTATTGCCTTTGTAAAGTAATCAAACACCACAGAGGAAACTAGCAGTAGAAGTAAACACTAAGTAAAAACTGGTACAACAGTAAGTGCAGAAAAGTAAGTGGGCCAGTATACAAACCCAAATTGAAAGTAAAGTACAAATGGAAGGGAAAACAGCAACTGAAAAGTAAAGCTGCAACGTCGTGCTGTCCACTGGAAATCCCACCATAAGGGTGAGTAAATATAGCCTCCACAGCTCCTCGGGTCTAGCCATCTGCTCCGAGAACGTCCCGCCCAGTGGTCTACCACCAGGTATTGTCCTGCTCCGCATGCGTCAACCACGATCAGCGTTGTCCATCGTCTGCAACCAACACAACGTAGTGCGGGCATAGCCCGTGCAGGGGTGAGTATAAGCTACTCAGTAGGGATCCCAAGACCCCCGAAGGTCTCCCAGAATACACAAAGGATAAACCACAAAGGAAAGATACAATCACGAATTAACATCCGACACTGCTTAGGTATATACCCATACATATACCTAAGTCATCAATTCTCATTCGGCTCCAACATACGAGCCTAAGTACAACCCAGTCCACATAGGAAAGAAAAATGTAAATCCACAATGGGTAGCACAACACAATCCACATAGGAAAGAAAAATAGGTTTTCAGCTCACACTGGTATACTTCTTCGTATGACGATAGAGATGATCAGATGTAGCCACTGATTCATCTAAGTAGTAGGACCCACAAAGGATTGATATGTACTAACCCCCGCAATGACCCACAAAGGATCAATAGGTAACTAACCCCCACAGAGACCCACACAAGATCGATAGGTAACTAACCCCCGCAAAGACCCACACATGACCGATAGGTAACTAACCCCCACAAAGACCCACACAGGATCGGGCCCACACAGGATCTGTAGGCGCTGGCTGACACAGAACCGCTGACCGCTGACCCACACAAAATCGGACCCACAAAGGATCTGTAGCACAGATCCATGTAGGATCGCTGAGAGCTGTAGTCGTCGCCGTCGAATCCACTGAGGATCTCTATACAGTCATCGTCGTCGTCACAGTCGCAAACACAGCCAGCTCCAGGGTTCCCGCACATAGCAAGCTCGTTCGGGAGGGTCCGCTCCACGAGCCGAGAGGCTGATATATCAACTTACACATTGTCCGGAGTTGATGTATCCAAAATTTCCGTATCGTCAATAGGAACTCAGCGTCACAGACAGCCCATCAATCGGAAGCCCGGTCTGGAAGTTATTGGTTTTTTTGTCCCAGGGGCCCGGTTGGTTTTTAAGTCAAAACCAACCCGACCATACTCCACCTGTATCCAAACCTCGGGCGGAGTAAGTCAAAAGAACCATCTCACTAAGAGGAATCCATCAAAGTCAACGGCACGTCAATCGGATGTCCGGAGCTCAAGATATGAGTGTTTCCGCTCCGAGGGCCCGGTTGGTTTCATGTACGATCCAACTCGGCCGAACCCAAAGTATTCCAAAACCTTGAGTGAGATATACTGAAATGACCATCTCGATCCAAGGATCGCATCGCAACAGACGATGCGTCGATCGGATTCATGTAGCTCATGTTATGGACATCCGACTGGAAGAGGTTCGGTATTAAGGGGTTCGGGCCCGGTCTGACCTGGCCCGATACTCCCAGGGTCAGCCCGAACCGGGTCGACCCGAACTGGGTACAGGTCTAGCCCGCTTGGGCATGACCTGACCTGGAAGACCGGCCAGGTAGCCTATCCGGCCTAGGTGCGGCGCGCTGGGCGTGCTGGCCAGGCGCTCGGCCAAACGGCCGAGACGTTTGAAGGTGGGGGGTGCCTGCCCCCTGTCTTTTGTAACCAAGACCCCCATTATGGGGGCCACTTGAGCTGGCCACCCGGGGTTTGCAACCCCTGGCTTCCCCTTATCTGGCCGGCCCGCTCTGGATGGCCGGCTTCTGCCACCACGGACCGGCGATGACCGGTCCCCCCTGCTCCGATGCCGGAGGCCCGGAACCGGCCGCTGGTCACCCTGCTCCTCTGCGGCCCAGATCCGGCCGCAGTCTTGGTTCGTCCGGCACGGCGTGACGGTTCCATGACACTCCATCGTGGCCTCTCTTTGGCCGCGGTGTCTTCGGGTTTCTCCGACGCAGCACGACGGTGTCGCGTCCTTGTTCGATTTCACGGAGTGGCGCTACGACGCCGCACATTCCTTGCCACATGATCCCGCGTGGTGCGACGACACCACTCCATTCCCGTTCCAATCCAAATTCGAAACTAAACATAGATAAGAGAGGAGGGTCGGCCGTGTTTGTGTGGTCTGGCCCCCTCTTGTTAATCGATAGAAAAAGGTTAAACTCATGAATAACGTCAAGGTAATAATCACGAAATAAAAATGCACATAACCCCTACCTCGTCGAAAAAGTTGGGCGAGGATTTTTCTTGGAGATAAACGTCGCGGGAAGAGGCGTCGCGGAAGGAGACGTCGAACTCGAGGAATCTGGCGTTCTTCACGTTCTTCGTGTTCTTCGACGAAGAGGATGAAGATACTCAAGTCTCCCTTATCTTTTCTCCCAAAGCTCCCAAGCAACAAGCCTCCAACCCAAAATAAAATTAGTCCCTTACTTATTTTATCAACACAACATAAGGTTTGAAATTCAAAAGATTGAATTAAACCACATAATAAAATTACACAAGTTGTCTAATTTAATGAAGGGTTATGGGAGGTTTGGTAAGATGAAGGGGTAGAGTTCGTGTGGGCCCCACCACCCTCATAACCGCCAAATGGAAGTTGGGTGGTTTCCCCTAACTTCCACCCCAAGCATTAAACCACTTAGTGTAAAATAAAAATTGTAGTTAAATTTTTATTTTAACCTCCACAAAATTATCAACTTCTATTGAGAAAACACAACTCCGAAAAAGGTGTTCCTAAGCAATTACCGGTGCTGCGAATACAGCGGTGCCCTTGGAATTCGATTCCGAGCACCGGTTCAAGAGTTAGAAATTCCCGCTCATTCGTTCACTGAACGTACCTGAGCTAAACTTCAGATAGAAATTACGGGCACACCGGGCCTCAGAATCAAGTGCCGTCAGAAACTGCATTCTTGTAAAATCCGAAAAAAATTAAGATTTTTTTTTGAATTTTACGTGTCTTTACATTACTCCCACATCAGGGCTTTATTCCCCGTAAAGATACATCATAAGCTAGGGTAACAAATGTGGGTATTGAGCACGCATCTGAGCCTCCCGCTCCCAATTTCTCTCGTGGAGATTCCCGTGAGGCCATCTGATGCACACAAGAGGAATCGACAGTCCATGTAGGACCCGCTCTTGTCGATCCTCGATCTCCACCGGGACCTACATAAAAGTTGCTCGATCATTAATGTTCAACTCCCCATGGTCAATGATATGCATCATGTCGTGCATGTATCTCCTCAGCTGAGATACATGGAAGACGTCGTGCACCCGGTGCAATTGAGGTGGTAGAGCCAGGCGATAAGCTAACTCGCCAATCCTGCTGAGAGCCTGTAATGGTCTGATGAAGCATGGAGACAACTTTCCACCTCGTCCAAATCTTCGTAACCCACGTCGAGGTGAGACACGCAATAAGACATGGTCGCCATCCTCGAAATCTAGTGGCCTCCGCCTCCTGTCAACATAAGAGTTCTTCCGGCTCTGAGTTGTCCCCATCCGCTCCTGGATGACCTGGCCCTTCTCTGTCGTGGCCTGGACCATCTCCGGTCCCAGAAGTGCTGAATCCACAGGGTCTGTCCAGCACAAAGCTGATCTACAAGGTCGGCCATACAACGCCTCATATGGTGCCATCCCGATGGTGGAGTGGTAGCTGTTGTTGTATGCAAACTCCTCCAGGGGTAGGTGTTCCTCCCAACTACAACCAAGGTCAAGGAAACATGTGCAGAGCATGAACTCGAGAGTCTGTATGGTCCTCTCACTCTGACTATCCGTCTGAGGGTGAAAGGCAGTGCTTAGACATAGCTGTGTCCCAGACGCCTCCTGCAACCCCTTCCAAAGCCGGGAAGTAAAGAGAGCATCCTGATTGGAGGTGATAGATGATGGCACACTGTGAAATCGTACAATCTTATGAACATAGAGACATCCCAAGCTCTCCACTGAGCTCTGCTCTTTGATGGGTAAGAAGTGAGCCGACATGGTGAGTCAGTCGAAAATCACCCATATGGAGTCGTGACCCCTGGAAGTGCAGGGAATTCCAGTCATGAAGACCATAGATATCCCGTCCCACTTCCAATATGGAACCTCCAAGGGTTGTACCAAGCCTGCTGGTACATGATGCTTTGCCTTCACCTGCTGCAGGTGAGGCAACGAGAAACGAACTCTGCCACAACCTTCTTCATGCCCGGCCACCAGTGCTGTCATCTGAGGTCCTGGTACATCTTAGCCACTCCAGGATGTACTGCCAAGGGAGAAGTTTGAAACTCTCTCAGCACCTATTCCCGTAAAGAAACTGGTACCAAGGTACGTCCTCTGAAAAGGAAGTCATGCTCTCCTCCTAATGAGAAACCATCAGGTGCCTCTCTTGAGGATATATGTGCATGCCCCGTCTCACAGTCGGCGTCACCACGCTGTGCTTCTCTAACTCACTGTAGTAGTGGAGGAGTGACTGTGAGTGACTAAAGGAAAGCTGCTCCATCTCTATCCACAAAGGATATCCGCAAAGTGGCTAGCTGCTCTGTCGCCTCCTCAAGTAGTTGAATTCCCGTCCTCCTGCTGAGAGCATCGGCTACTACGTTCCCCATCCCAGGAGTATATACTATCTCAAAAGTCATAGTCCTGGAGGAACTCAAGCCATCTCTGCTGTCTCAGATTCAGGTCTTTCTTAGAGAAGATGTACCTGAGACTCTGATGGTCAGAATAAAATGTAATGTGCTCGCCCATCAGATAGTGTCGCCACATTTTCAGAGCGAAGACCACTACTGCTAACTCCATTTCATGGGTAGCGTAGTTCTGCTCATGCGGCCTCAACTGACATGATCCATATGCGATCACCGCCCACTCCTGCATCAGGATACATCCAAGTCTGGTCCCTGATGGATCGTAGTAGACTTCATATTTACTTCCTCCTCAGGCAACCTCAAGATTGGGGCGCTGGTCAATCTCTGTCTCAAATCTTGGAAGCTCTGTTGACATCTGTCCGACCACACAAAGGTGTTCCCCTTCTCTGTCAAAACTGAGAGTGGTGCTGTAACTCTAGAGAAGTCTGGCACAAATCTCCGGTAGTATCCAGCTAGTCCCAAGAAAATCCGCACCTCTGTCATGCTCCTGGGTGGCTCCCAAGCTATCACTGCCTCGATCTTCGCAGGATCGACCGCAACTCCCACCCCAGAGATGACGTGCCCTAAGAAGTGGACCTCACGTATCCAGAACTGACACTTCGAGAGCTTACCATAAAGCTAGTTCTCTAGAAGTATGTCTAGAACAACCCGCAAGTGGTAGGCGTGCTTCTCCTTAGACGTCAAGTAAATCAAAATGTCGTCGATGAAGACCACGACAAATCGATCGAGGTATGGTTGAAAGATCCTATTAATGAGGTCCATGAACACTGCTGGAGCATTGGTTACACTGAATGGAATAACCAAGAACTCATAGTGGCCATACCGACACCTGAAGGCAGTCTTCTACACGTCCTCATCCTGAACTCTGAGCTGATGATAGCCTGACCTGAGGTCTATCTTTGTAAACCACCATTCACCCTTGAGCTGATCGAAGAGGTCATCTATCCTCGGTAGCGGATACTTGTTCCTCACTGTCACCTGGTTCAGGCGATGATTGTCGACACAAATTCGTAATCTCCCGTCCGCCTTCTTGACAAACAAAATCGGGGAAGCCCAGGGTGAAACACTGGGTCGGATGAAACCCTTTCCCTACAAGTCCTCCAACTGTACCTGTAGCTCTCGAAGCCCAGCGGGGGCCATCCAATATGCTGGTGTGGATATCGGGGCTGTCCTGGGGTACATATCAATATAAAATTCTACCTCTCTGCGAGGAGGTAGCCCTGGGACGTCGTCGGGGAAAACATCCGCATACTAATCCACCACTGCAGGAAAACCAGGACTCCACACATCAACTGCTCCTAGGATGAGGTTAGCAAACTAATGAGTGATGGGATGTCCTCTCCTCTGCA
Source organism: Viscum album (assembly GCA_963277665.1). Classification (NCBI taxonomy): domain Eukaryota; kingdom Viridiplantae; phylum Streptophyta; class Magnoliopsida; order Santalales; family Viscaceae; genus Viscum; species Viscum album. The sequence goes on from OY728126.1 coordinate 278,735,558, forward strand.
AGAGTCCATCATATGCTTCAAAGGATCCCTTCTCACCGGTGAAGGTGAAACTGCTCCCGTCGGTGCGTACACATCACACCTTGCGCCTAATATAGTTTATCTGAGCATGGATTTTAGATAACCAATCCATGCCCATGATGGCGTCGTAAGGCCTCGACGCCACTACAAGAAGATCCCAGCTGAAGCTCTCTCCTCCTAGATTAAGCTCACACTACCGGCACCAGCGCGTAATCGTCGAGTATGATTTCGTAGAAGTCTCTAGCCGTAAGAATCGAGCCAACGGCTCTCTCAGAATCTACGAGCTCCAAACAAGGGTAGCAGAAATGAATGAATGACTCACTCCTATGTATATAAGTACTACAGAAAGGGTGGAATAGACACAGATTGTACCTCAAATCATCTCGGGCGCGCCGTGGTCGTAGGCCTCCGCTGCAAGGAGCTGTGGCTGTCTATGCCCTCCAGCTCCCTGTGGTCGGGGTTGACCACCTGGTGGTGGTGGTGGTAGAGCCTCAAAGCATCGCCCACCACCTACTTCTTGGCCAGATCCTCTGCCTCATCCTTCTGCTCCCTACAGACCGCCACGGTCGACCCTCTTCCTCTGCCTGGGTGGTCCCTCAACCGTCTGCTGCTCCTCGGCATGGCAGGTCGGGCAGTCACGAGCCATGTGGCCCTGCCCGCCGCATGAGTAGCATTGCCTGCCTCTCGATGAACTGGCCTCATGTTGTGTGCCCTGCACAGCTGAGCCAGTGTCCTGAGGTCGTCTACCTGTGGGCCTGGTCTGCCTGGACCCATGAGTCATCCATCAACTGCCTGATACAGAAGACTCTGCTACGTGCCACCCTGCGGTGTGTCTCGGCGCTGATGAAGGCTCAGCAAGAAAGCTCTCGATCAAAAGGGATTTATCCAGTACTACTGTCTGGGTTAGAATGCTGAGGTAGATTAGCGATGCCCTGATCTCATTCCTCAATCCCTACTCAAAGGTCTGGTCCCGAAAGAATGGGTCACGTACCATGTCTGTCGAGTAGCGCGAGAGATCGTTAAATCTCGCCGAGTAATGGGTGACCGTCAAGCTGCCCTGCCGTAGCTGAAGAAGCTCCTGGATGCGGACCACACAAAGGGAGGTTGGGACGAACTCCAAGAGGAAGAGGCTCTCAAATTCCGTCTAGAGGATAGATTCATCGCCATGCACCTAGAGCATCAAGCTCCACCATATGCCTACTACCATGTGTAGTAGGCTCGCTGCGTGGATCACCATGATGTCTGATGGTGTCCTCACTAACCTGAAAACCCATACCACTGCCTCCAGCTAGTCCTCGGCTACCTGGGGGTCCGTCTCCCCATGGAACCTTGGTGGTCATTGGTGCTGAAACTCGTGCAGTGCTATAAGGTGGCGTGCATCGTCACCGGCTGGGGCTGGTGGCATCAGTGGCTCGGCAGGTAGCGGTACCACCGGTGCCTCTGCTCTTAAAGGGCCCTGCACCGAGGCCTCGTCGCTCGCTGGGCTGTCATCACGCACAACTCTTGGAACCCTAGCTAGCTGCCGTCGTGGGGCCATCCTGAAAAGGAACAGGTGCGCCACGGTCAACAGTATACCTGGTGAGATGACATAATGTAATCCCAAAGAAAACTTGAAACACACATGCAATCAATGTTTTTGTGCTTTAAGTCGGAAATCAGAAGTCAGGGTTCTGGTGTAGGATACATCGGCCGCTGCACCAACACTGGACTCCCTGGACTGATAACCACACCCAATACACTTAAAACTATTGCTTCCCATAGAAAAAGATCGGAGTCCAAAGTTCGGCGGTAGAACCGAACTCCTCTGATACCAATTTGTCACGACCCGTCCTCGAGGCCCGTGCCGTGACTACCCCATGCCCGCCTTCCATCGGCCAGGGGTTGGCAAGTAGCACCAAGGTGTAAATCCCGTTAAAAAGGGAAGGCATTGACTTTGTAAGGTAAACAAACACCACAGAGCAAGCTAGCAGTAGACGTAAAAACTAAGTAAAAACTGGGTACAATAGTAAGTGTGGAAAAGTAAGTGGGCAAGTATACAAAACCAAACTGAAATTAAAGTACAACTGGAAGGGAAAACAGCAACTGAAAAGTAAATCCGCAATGTCGAGCTGTCCAATGGAAATCCCACCTGAAGGGTGAGTACAGATAGCCTCCACATCTCCTCGGGTCCAGCAGTCTGCTCTGAAAACGTCCCACCGAGTGGTCTACCTCCAGGTACCATCCTGCTCCGCTAGCCTCAACCACGATCAGCGTTGTCCGTCTTCTGCAAAAACACAACGTAGTGCGGGAATAGCCCATGCAGGGGTGAGTATAAGCTACTCAGTCGGGACCCCGAGACCCCCAAAGGTCTCCCAAAATCCACAAAGGATAAACCACCAAGGAAAGATGCAATCACGAAGTAACATCCAACACTACTTAGGTATATGCCCATACATATACCTAAGTCATCAATTCTCATTCGGCTCCATAATCCGAGCCTAAGTACAACCCAGTCCACACCGGAAAGAAAAACGTAAATCCACAGAGGATAGCACAACACAATCCACATAGGAAAGCAAAACCGGTATTCAGCCCACACAAGTATACTTCTCCGTATGACGATAGAGATGACCAGATGCAGCCACTGATTCATCTAAGCCATTAGACCCACAAATGATTGATAATTACTAACCCCCACAATGACTCACAAATGATCCATAGGTAACTAACCCCCGAAAAGACCCACACAGGATCGATAGGTAAGTAACCCCCGCAATAAATCACAAAGGATCAGACCCACACAGGATCTGTAGGCGCTGGCTCACACAGAACCGCTGAACGCTGACCCACACAGGATCATACCCACACAGGATCGGTAGCACTTATCAACGTAGGATCGCTGAGTGTTGTAGTCGTCGCCATCAAATCCACTGAGGATCTCTGTACAGTCGTCGTCGTCGTCACAGTCGCAAACACAGCCAGCTCTACGGTTCCCGCACATAGCAAGCTCGTTTGGGGGGGTCCGCTCGACAAGCCGAGAGGCTGATACATCAAATGACACAAATTCCGGAGTTGATGTATCCAAATGTTTTGTATCGTCAACATGAACTTAGTGTCACAAACGGCACATCAATCGGACGCCCGGTCTGGAAGTTATTGGCTTTTTCGTCCCAAGGGCATGGTTGGTTTTTAAGTCAAAACCAACTCGACCATACTCCACATGCGTCCAAACCTCGGGCGGAGTAAGTCAAAAGATCCGTCTCACTAAGAGGAATCCATCAAATTCAACGGCACATCAATCGGATGTCCGGAGCTCAAGATATGAGTGTTTCCGCTCCGAGGGCCCGGTTGGTTTCGTGTACGAACCAACTCGGCCGAACCGAAAGTATTCTAAAACCTTGAGTGTGATATACCGAAACGACCATCTCGATCCAAGGATCGCATCGAAACTGAGGGTACGTCGATCAGAGGCCCGTAGCTCAAGTTATGGACATCCGACCGGAAGAGGTTCGGTATTAAGGGGTTCAGGCCCGGTCCGACCCGGCCCGATACAACCAGGGGCGGCCCGAACCGGGTCGACCAGAAATGGGTCTGGGTCCGGACCGACCTGGGCACGGTCCGGCCTAGTGGACCGGCCAGGCAGCTGGCTCGGCCTGGGAACGGCACGCTGGGCACGCTGGCCAGGCGCTCGGCCAAACGGCTGAGCCATTTAAGGGGGGGGGGGGGGGGCGCCTGCCCCCTGCATTTTGTAACCGCGACCCCCTTTATGGGGGGATTATTGAGTTTTCCACTAGGGTTTTCAATCCCCAGCCTCCCCTTGTCTGGCCAGCCCGCTCTGGCCGGCCGACTTCTGCCGCCACGGACCGGCGACGACCGGTCCCCCCTGCTCCGATGCCGGCAGCCCGGAACCGGCTGCTGGTCACCCTGCTCCGCCGCGGCCCGGATCCAGCCACGATGCCTTCGGGTTTCTCCGATGCGGCACGACGGCACTGCACATTACTTGCCACATGATCCCGCGTGGTGTGACGGCACCGTGCCATTCCCGTTCCAATCCAAATTAGAAACACAACATAGATAAGAGAGGAGGGTCGGCTGTGTTTGTGCGGTCCGACCCCCTCTCGTTAATCGATAGAAAAATGTTAAACTCGTGAAGAACATCAAGGTAAAAATCAAGAAATAAAAAAACACATAACCCTTACCCCTTCGAACAAGTTGGGTGAGGATTCGTCACCGAGATTACTGTCACGGGAAGAGGCGTCGCGGAAGGAGACGTCGACCTCCGAGGAATCCGGCGTTCTTCGTGTTTTTCGCGTTCTTCGACGAAGAGGATGAATATACTCAAGTCTCCCTCAGCTTTTCTCCAAAAGCTCCCAAGCAACAAGCCTCCAACCCAAAATAAAATAAGTCCCTTACTTATTTTATTAACACAACATAAGGTTTGAAATTCAAAAGTTTGAATTAAACCACATAATTAAATTACACAAGTTGTCTAATTTAATGAAGGGTTATGGAAGGATAGAGAAGGTGAAGGGGAAGGGATCGTGTGGGATCCACCACCCTCATAACCTCCAAATGGAATTTGGGTGGTTTCCCCCAACATCCACCCCAAGAATTAAACCACTTAGAGTAAAATAAAAATTGTAGTTAAATTTTTATTTTAACCTCCACAAAAATTATCAACTTCTCTCGAGAAAACACAACTCTGAAAAAGGTGTTCCTAAGCAATTATTGGCGCTACGAATCTATAAGTTCCCTCAAAATTCGATTCTGAGCAACGATTCAAGAGTTATAAATTCCCACTCATTCGTTCACTGAACGTACCCGAGCTAAACTTCAGATAGAAATTCCGGGCACACCGGGCCTCAGAATCAAGTTCTGTCAGAAACTGCATTCTTCTAAAATACGAAAGAAAATTAAGCAAAACTTTTCCTTGAATTTTATGGGTCTTTACAACAATGGTTCCAAATAAAGAGTTATATTAATATGATCCTCAGTTTCTGTTTATTGAAAAGATGGACCAACCATCTACTGTACTATATTTTGAAACCGTGATGGATCTGGAACCAAATTATCAATATCATCATTTGATCAGTGTTCACTATATAGATTCCAAAAATTATAATCTTTATGAAAACCAAAATAAAATAGATGATGCCCAAAATTGTCAAATTTTTGAAACATATTCATATCACATTTCTTACATAGACACATAATTTTACCTTCTGAAACAAAATATGGGTTTGATGATGAAAATAATAAAAATGCTTCAACACACTTAATATATATAGGATTTATAGAAGACTGTTTGGATCCCTGTGATGATTTATCAAATTGTGATCAGGTAATAATGACTTTCCAACTTCTATGTTCAATATTTCATTAGAAATATAAAATAAATAAATTTTTATGATTAATTTGATATAAGAAAAACTCTTTCCAAAAAAGTAACATATGATTAAAAAATTAGAAACGAATTGTAATTACCATTAATTCTTAATAAATTTTAATAATTAATACTAATTATTACTAATTAACATTAAATATTTCTAATTGTTACGTGTTATAACTAGTTTTTACTAGTTATTATTGATTGTTACTATTTATTACTTGAAGTGCACTATGTTGCATTTGTTGTCAATGAGGCATGATGTTGTCATAAGATGAATGGATGTCAAGGAATGTCAAGATGTGACTGACAAAGAATGTGATGGTGATGGTGATGAAGGAGAATGGCCATGAAACTATGATGAATGTCACTTAGGAGATTCACTAAGTGGCATAGGAGAATATGGTTGAAACATTCTCCATGTTATATCAGAGGATTGTAGAACTGTTCTTAATGTTTCAATACTTGTATCAAGATGATACTAAGTGACAACACTTGAAGAATGAATGATGATGGAGCATCAGTACATCTGATGATTGATGAGATGATCTTAAAGTTCCAAGAACTTGTATCAACTGGATACAATGTCACAACAATATCAGAAGACCATGCATTGTCATAAAAATGCATGAGGCGATGAGGAGAACCATCCACAACTCCTAAGTGGATGAAGTGGTACTAATGAAGTCCATGCACTATCACTTAGTGCATGTGAATTTGAAGAAGATCCAACTTGATCTCTGATTGGATCAATGAAGAACATTGAAGAAATAATTGATCCAAGTGATTCGGTTGAAGGAAGAACCTTCTACATTTCCCTCCTAAGTGAAGATTAAATGTTTAAGAGGAATGGAGGAATTCTTGAGAAGAAGAGAAGAGAAGAAATGAAGAAGAAGAGTTGTGGAATTTGGCATTTGAACTTGGTCACTTTGTTTTTACACAAAGGACTTGTTCTATACTTAAGCAAAAATAAGCCACCAAGGGCCAGCCTTAAGGGTTCAACCCAAGGCACATGTGGGACTAGGTCACCACGCCCAAGGGGATCCCATGGGGCCAGCCCGAGAGGCCGGGGCCGTGTATAAGCCCCGGGCCACGCAGGGGATCAGGCCTGCGCAGCAGGGGCGCAAGGAGCGCACCCGTGACAAGCATAGTGGGCGCCAGTGGCGCGCCCGAGTGGCAGGGGTGGGCGCAAGAGCGCACCCACAGAGAGAACACGGTGTGGGGCGACACCGTGGAGGGAGAAGTTCAATTGCGGTGAAGGGGGGAGCGAATGTTTGATAAACCGCGGAAAAACCGGCCTCCGTTTCGATGTGGGACGCGGGATTTTTCCGCGGAGCGGATCCTGGCTGCACGATTGATCGTGCGCCAGATCTCGGCCGCACATCTAATCCGCCGCGACCCATTCTGATCGCAGCCGTCCAAATTGTCGATCCGACGACTCTGCGTCCATCCTCTACCTCGAGCTCGGCCGAGGCACCTCCCGCGATGCCGCCTGAACCAGTGGCCCTCTGAAGACGGATTTCGAGTTCCCGACCACCTCTTAAGGAGCCAAGGCGTCCATGGTGATCGTCTGGCCACACTGAACACAATCATGCAATAAAATATGCATTCACATGTTGAATGGAGAAAATTGGAGTTTGGCCGAGTCAAACAACGTTGCCGAGGCTATGAGGTTTATTCGTTGCATGGAGTATCCTTAACCGAAGGTCGTGCATGCATTCTAAGTCTCATGCACGTAGAGGAAATTAAAAATGAGTTAAGCCACGTGAAATAGAGGAGAAACAAGATTTTGGAAAATCTTGAAAACCTGAGATATTCGGGAGTTTGAATTTATAACCACGCGGATGTTTTGAGGCGTTTCTCTGCCTATATAAAGAGAGACCGAAGCACAAAGATGTCTTGCTGATCCGTTGTTGAAAACCTGACGTCCCGTGAGTGCTTCAAAGCCTCGTGAAGAACACCATGTGCGCCCCCTGCGCGTCAGTGAAACCCGGAGCAATCAGAGGCTCCGTGAGGTTCTTTTTGCGCACTCCCTGCGCGAAAGACGAAAGGGAGGTCCCCTACGCGCCTCCCTTGCGCGACAGGAAGAACCCCATCCGCATCTACTTGCACGCTCGAGGTTTGCACCGTCACTGCCCATGAACCTGCATGGCAGGAGGAAGTGCACGCGGGTGTTGCACTTGCGAGCCCCGCGGCCAGTACACACTTGCACGCCCTTGTGGCCTTGTGCACTTGCGCGGAAATGGACACCCACACCCAACGTGGTGTTTAAAGTGAGGAGAAGGCCGCAACACTTGCGTGCCTCTTTGGGTTGGTGTTCGGGTGTGAGCAAGAGAAGGCCGAGACCTTAGTTTTGGTTGTGCCTAATTGAAGAACACACTTTGTGTGTGAATTTGAAGAAGAGTTCGTAGCCTTCAGGTGTGTGCAAGAAGAATCCAAGAAGGCCGTAGCCACATTTCCCCTTGTGTGTGTGCTATGTGCAAGGAAGGATTGCACCTTGTGTGTGTGCCACTTGGGAGAACACCCTACGGGCAGTGGGTGTGCAAAGGAGGAAGGCCATAGCCTTGTGGGTGCACACTTTCAAGAACAAATAAAAGAACATATTTTGTGTGTGTGCAAAACAAGAAGAGGAACAAGGCCGAAGCCTATGTGTGTGCACCAGGTGAATACCACACATTTTGTGTGTGTGAAAAGTGAAGGAGGAAGGCTAAAGACTTACCTTAGTTGTGTGTGTGCAGAGGAATAAAAAGGCCGAACCTAGTGGGTGCACTAAGTGAAGTGTATACACTTAGAAGAAGTGGAAGACTTCCACACTAAAGTATAACACAAAATTTAAGTGTGTAGGCAAATTGAATAAAGTGTGTGAAGTTTGAGAAGTTGGTGTGTGCTTAATGTGTTACACCCTTTGTGGGTCTACTGCACCAAGAAGAGGAAAGGGGAAGTGCATGCATGCATGCATGCACATGCGCACGTAATCAAAGTTCAAATCAGTGAGTGTGCATTTGAGTTGACCAAGACCAGAGGATCGTGAATAAATTGAGAAGGACATAGTCAGTGCATGAGGATTCAGAGTTGCCATGCATTCAGTGCATGAAGTTGTTTTGAAGTGAGACTGGAGCCAGACTGAAGTTAAAGACATCAGTTGTCTGAGTTTTTAGTAATTGGAGAGAGAAGTCAGGTCATCCTGAGAAGAAGGAGATAAATCCTGAGCAAGACGAGAAGACCTGATCAACTCAAGTGATCATAGGTACAGGGCAAGGCCAGCAGTCTTTATCCCAGACTGCTGAGGATACTTGAAGAACTTAAAGAGAAGATGAGCTACTCGTGTGACTCAAGGAGCCAGGAGAAGCCCCCTGTGAGACTCGGGGTGGAAGAAGTCAACAGTGGGATTCTGGAGCAGGCCAGTGGGACTCTGGTAACACTGTGGGAAGTAGTATAAAGACCCTCCTGTGGGACTCAGGAGAGATACAGTGGCATGCTATATCAACCATTGTAATACTAACAGATTATAATGGGAGAAACCATGTTGGGGCGTATAACCAACATGGGAAGGACGTAGGCCTTTGGTGCCGAACCTTGTAAATCCTTGTGTCTTGTGCCTTTATATTTACTGCATCATTAGAGGAAAGGTGATAGATACAAGAAGAGTGGATCAAGGCTTTAACCAGCCATAGAGGTTTAATTGATAAATAATCATTTAGTAAAATTTTTTAAGGGATCGCCGATTCACCCCCTCCCCCTATCAGTGATTCACACTGATTTGGGAACTTCAATTGGTATCAGAGGGAGGTTACCTCTAAAAGATCCAAGGGAGTCTTTATGAAGTGCAGATTTGAGGAAATGAGCGACCAGCCTCAAATGGAGATATCTGCCAAGACTCAGAAAAATAGAAAGAAGAAACAGGACAAGAAGATGAAGAAAGCCTGTCCTAGTTGTGATGAAGTTGGAACAATGAAAGATCTTAAAAGTGAAATCGAATATCTTCAGAAGACAGTCCCCAAGGAAGTGGAAATGTGTATAGCTACATGCATCCTTGATCTTCAAGAAGAAAAATTACAGCTAGAAGAAGAAGCCAATACAATGGAAGATCAGTTGGCTAAAAGGGTTGGCATAACCAACACTCTCAGAAAGCTGATGAAGGCTAAAGATGAAACCGTTTCTCTTTGCAATGAAAGATATGAAGACACTGCCGAAGAATTGAAAAGAAGCCTTTCTGAGAAAGAAATCTTTATGATAATGATCAAAGAAGTTTTCCATGCACTGGAGAAGTTGCACAAAGTGTCAATGAATGTCAGAGATGCTCAACTCGAAGACAAAGTCAAAATGGTGAAGGAGCTTGACAATTCATTGCTATAATTGAAGCAGGTGCATGAAGACCAGTCAGAATAGCTGAAACAGAATTGGGAAGGTAGGCTAAGAACTATTTAGGATGACAAGAACTCCCTTAACATGAAATGCATAGAACTAGAGGTGATATTGAAAAATCTGCAATCACCCAAAGCTGAATCCTCCCAGTCAGCTGAAAGTAGAAATGTTTCTACACAAGTGTGCTTTGAGAAGGATGATTCTAAGAAAAAGACATCCTCTAATAAAAGGGCAACAACTTCTAAAAGGAAGGTACCATCCATCCCATCTTGTACTAATTCTTCTAATTGTGTTTCCACAAAAAGTGCAGGATGGAAGAATAATTCAAAACAAGTATGGATGAAGACAATGAAGAAAGAAAGCTCTCCTGAAACAACACAACAAGTCAAGAAAAGTACCCAACAATCAGAAGGACTGAAGAGGTCAAGATTTGTGGGTCAATGTTGGTGTTGTAATAAGTATGGGCACTATGCAAAGGATTGTTGGTACAATCCGCTGAATGTCATGGCACAAAGGAAGCCCATGCCAAGGGGGAGCAAGCCCGAAGAAAAGAAGCAGCATCCACAGGTCCAGAAACATCTGTTTACTGCAAATAGATTTGGATTACTTGACAACTTCTGGGATGATTGTAAAAGTGGTCAAAAAGATACATGTCAATCTCGAACTGTATCCAGAGCTAAAAAGAAGAAAAGATCACAGAACCTGGCTCAGAAAGAATCCTTGGGAAGCAAGCATAAGAAAGTGGAAGATGCTCCCAAGAATATTTTGAAAAAGGAAAAGAAGTCCTTGGAGTCTAAATCCAAGAAGGTTGATGCATCCAGAAGGACCACCAAGAAATCATGCTTCTACTGTGGAAAGAAAGGACACACCATGGATCTTTGTGAACAAGCCATGGAACTGAATAGAAGCAGACTGGACTCAAAAGGACAATCAATCCAGAAGAAGCAGAAGGGATTGATTGAAAAAGAGTTGCCTAAGAAAGGTAGCCTAACAGCATCTAAATAACCATGTGGAACTTCCAGAACTGAGGCCACACTTCCAAGTGACTTACTAGACATATGGCCAAATCAGTTGCAACTTTCCAGAGAACTACAAAGAGCTGAAGATGAAGTTCTGTCAATTGCTAAGGCAAAAGGGAAGAAGAATATTTCACATGAAGATGTATTGAGATCCACACCAGCACAAACATCATTGAAGATCAAATGTGCAAGTGTGAAGAATGGTGAAAATGGGACATCTCGGTTGAGAGAATCTTCTCAACCTTGGTGTTCACATTGATGAACCAAGAAGGTTCCATCTAATTCCCTAATCACTTGTATTTACATGTTCTAACACTGTAGGGAATTGAAGATGATGATCATTCTCAGCTGGAGGATGGTTTGGACAGAATGGAGTGCACCCCTTGAGGGGGAGCCCATCTGTAGAAGATGGGATTCTGAGATTTAATACCATCATGAGAAAAGTGAAGGTATTCCAATCATAATTTCATCCCTTGTTTCTTAATTGTATTCATCATGTCAATTAAGGGGAGTATTGATTGAAGGAAAATGGATGAAAGGGGGAGCTTTATCTTTTCACTGAACTTTCTAATGAGTTTTGTGAAGCATGTGCATGATTTAGCAATTCATTGAATATCTGAAAATTTCAAACCCCTGAAGCATGATCTCACATGTTATAGTGAATGTGGAGAGCATTGAGTTCCTTGGTTACATCACTCTTGTTTTCTACACCGGGTTAGCCCAAGTAGACATGGAGTTGATCAACTAAAGGTTCTTTTGCTAAAGAAGAACATGTGACATCATCCCTCTCCTAGTGTTTTTCAAGAAGATGTTATTCGAAGGGAGGAAGATATTTTTGGAACAGTACCACACCACATCTTTGCATTTGATTGACAATAAGGGGGAGAAAATATTGGCACACATATTGACCCATTCATATGTGCTGAAGAAGTGTATTGACAACAAATACAAAGGGGGAGATTGATGTGCATTGTGTTGCATTTTTTGTTAATGAGGCAAGATGTTGTCATAAGATGAATGGATGTCAAGGAATGTCAAGATGTGAATGACAAAGAATGTTATGGTGATGGTGATGAAGGAGAATGGTCATGGAACTATGATGAATGTCACTTAGGAGATTCACTAAGTGGCATAGGAGATTATGGTTGAAACATTTTCCATGTTATATCAGACGATTGTAGAACTATTCTTAATGTTTCAATACTTGTATCAAGATGATACTAAGTGACAACACTTGAAGAATGAATGATGATGGTGCATCAGTACATCTGACGATTGATGAGATGATCTTAATGTTCCAAGAACTTGTATCAACTAGATACAATGTCACAACAATATCAGAATACCATGCATTGTCTTAACAATGCATGAGGCGACGAGGAGAACCATCCACAACTCCTATGTGGATGAAGTGGTACTAATGAAGTCCATGCACTATCACTTAGTGCATGTGAATTTGAAGAATATCCAACTTGATTTCTGATTGGATCAATGAAGAACATTTAAGAAATAATTGATCCAAGTGATTCGGTTGAAGGAAGAACCTTTTACATTTCCATCCTATGTGAAGATTAAATGTTTAAGAGGAATGGAGGAATTCTTGAGATGAGAAGAGAAGAAATGAAGAAGAAGAGTTGTGGCATTTGGCATTTGAACTTGGTCACTTTGTTCTTACACAAAGGACTTGTTCTATACTTAAGCAAAAATAATCCACCAAGGGCCAGCCTTAAGGGTTCAACCCAAGGCACATGTGGGAGTAGGTCACCATGCCCAAGGGGATCCCATGGGGCCAGCCCGAGAGGCCGGGGCCGTGTATAAGCCCCGGGCCATGCAGGGGATCAGGCCTGCGCAGCAGGGGCGTGAGGAGCGCGCCCGTGACAAGCATAGTGGGCTCTAGTGGCACGCCCGAGTGGCAGGTGTGGGTGTAGGAGCGCGCCCGCAGAGAGAACACGGTGCAGGGCGACACCGTGGAGGGAGAAGTTCAATTGCGGTGAAGGGGGGAGCGGATGTTTGATAAACCACGGAAAAACTGCCCTCCGTTTAGATGTGGGACGCAGGATTTTGCCGCGGAGCGGATCCTGGCCACACGATTGATCGCGCGCCAGATCTCGGCCGCACATCTAATCCACCGCGACCTATTCTGATCGCAGCCGTCCAAATCGTTGATCCGACGACTCCCCGTCCATCCTCTATCTCGAGCTCGGCCGAGGAACCTCTCGCGACGCCGCCTGAACCAGTGGCCTTCCGAAGACGGATTTCGAGTTCCCGGCCACCTCTGAAGGAGCTAAGGTGTCCATGGTGATCGTCTGGCCACACTGAACACAATCATGCAATAAAATATGCATGCACAAGTTGAATGGAGAAAATTGGAGTTCGGACGAGGCAAACAACGTTGCTGAGGCTATGAGGTTTATTTGTTGCATGGAGTATCCTTAACCGAAGGTCGTGCATGCGTTCTAAGTCACATGCACGTAGAGGAAATTAAAAACGAGTTAAGCTGCGTGAAACAGAGGAGAAACAAGATTTTGGAAAATCTTGAAAACCCGAGATATTCGGGAGTTTGAATTTAAAACCACGCGGATGTTTTGAGGCGTTTCTATGCCTATATAAAGAGAGCCCGAAGCAAAAAGATGGCTTGCTGATCCTTTGTTGAAAAGCTGACGTCCCGTGAGTGCTTCAAAGCCTCGCAAAGAACACCCTGTGCTCCCCCTGCGCGGTAGTGAAGCCCGGAGACATCAGAGGATCCGTGAGGTTTGTTTTGCGCACTCCTTGCGCGAAAGACGAAAGGGAGGTCCCCTGCGCGCCTCCCTTATGCGACAGGAAGAACCCCAGTTGCATCTACTTGTGCGCTTGAGGTTGGCACCCTCACTGCCCGTGAACCTACGTGGCAGGAGGAAGTGCATGCAGGTGTTTCACTTGCGAGCCCCGCGGCCAGTACACACTTGCGCGCCCTTATGGCCTTGTGCACTTGCGCGACCAATGACACCCACACCCAACGTGGTGTTTAAAGTGAGGAGAAGGCCGCACCACTTGCGCGCCTCTTTGGGTTGGTGTTCGGGTGTGAGCAAGAGAAGTCCGAGACCTTAGTTTTGGTTGTGCCTAATTGAAGAACACACTTTGTGTGTGAATTTGAAGAAGAGGCCGTAGCCTTCGGGTGTGTGCAAGAAGAAGCCAAGAAGGCCGTAGGCACATTTCCCCTTGTGCGTGTGCTAAGTGAAAGTAAGGATTGCACCTTGTGTGTCTGCCACTTGGGAGAACACCCTACGGGCAGTGGGTGTGCAAAAGCGGAAGGTCGTAGCCTTGTGGGTGCACACATTGAAGAACAAATAAAATAACATATTTTGTGTGTGTGCAAAACAAGAAGAGGAACAAGGCCGAAGCCTATGTGTGTTCACTAAGTGAAGTCCACACATTTTGTGTGTGTGTAAAGTGAAGGAGTAAGGCTAAAGACTTACCTTAGTGGTGTGTGTGCAGAGGAATAAAAAGGCCGAACCTAGTGGGTGCACTAAGTGAAGTGTATACACTTAGAAGAAGTGGAAGACTTCCACACTAAAGTATAACACACAATCTAAGTGTGTAGACAAATTGAATAAAGTGTGTGAAGTTTGAGAAGTTGGTGTGTGCATAAAGTGTTACACCCTTTGTGGGTCTACTGCACCAAGAAGAGGAAAGGGGAAGTGCATGCATGCATGCATGCACATGCACACGTAATCAAAGTTCAAATCAGTGAGTGTGCATTTGAGTTGACCAAGACCAGAGGATCTTGAAGAAATTGAGAAGGCCATGCAGTCAGTGCATGAGGATTCAGAGTTGCCATGCATTCAGTGCATGAAGTTGTTTTGAAGTGAGACTGGAGCCAGACTGAAGTTAAAGACATCAGTTGTCTGAGTATTCAATAATTGGAGAGAGAAGCCAGGTCATCCTGAGAAGAAGGAGATAAATCCTGAGCAAGACGAGAAGACCTGATCATCTCAAGTGATCAGAGGTACAGAGCAAGGCCAGCAGTCTTTATCCCAGACTGCTGAGGATACTTGAAGAACTTAAAGAGAAGAAGAGCTACTCGTGTGACTCAAGGAGCCAGGAGAAGCCCCCTGTGAGACTCAGGGTGGAAGAAGTCTTCAGTGGGATTCTGGAGTAGGCCAGTGGGACTCTGGAAACACTGTGGGACGCATTATAAAGACCCTCCCGTGGGACTCAGGAGAGATACATTGGGATGTTGTATCGACCATTGTAATACTAACAGGTTATAATGGGAGAAACCATGTTGGGGCATATAACCAACATGGCAAGGACGTAGGCCTTTGGTGCCGAACCTTGTAAATCTTTGTGTCTTGTGCCTTTATATTTACTGCATCATTCGAGGAAAGGTGAGAGATACAAGAAGAGTGGATCGAGGCTTTAACCAGTCATAGAGGTTTAATTGATAAATAATCAATTAGTAAAAAGTTTTAAGGGATCACTGATTCACCCCCTCCCCCTCTCAGTGATTCACACTGATCTGGTCACTTCAATACTAATTACAACTAATTATTACTAATTATTATTAATTTCTCTAATTAATGATAATAATCATGAATTTATTGTAATTAACACTAATAAAATCTAATTGATGCTAACTAACACTAACTAACACTAATTAACACTAATTAAATATATATAACACTAATTATCACTAAGTAACACTAATTGTCAGTATTTAACACTCACTATCACAAATTATCACAAATAATAACTAATTATCACTAATTATCACTAATTTTCTCTAATGAATAATAACAATTACTAATAATTACTAATTATTAATAATTACAACGAAATGCCACTAATTGTTACTAATTGTGACTAATTACCACTAATTCCTACAAATTATGAAAAATTATTACTATTCAACACTTTTCATTTCTAATTACCATTAATAATTACTAATTTTTACTAATTTTTACTATTAATAATTATTATTTCTAATTATCACTAATTATCCCTAATTATCACAAATTATTACTATTTATTGCAAATTACCATTAATTATTAACAATTAATACAAATTAATAGTAATGATTAATAATTATTACTAGTTAATACTAATTATTACTAATTACCTCTCATTATTACTACTTTTTGTAAATTACTAAAACTTATTACAAACTACCACAAATTAGAACTACTTTTTACTATTTCTTTCTAATTATTACCATTTATGACTAATTAAGACTAATTACAACTAATTACTAAAAATTGTAACTAAATATTTTTAAATATTACTTATCATTATTATTTATTACAAATTACCAATAATTATTAAAAATATTTACTAATTATTAGTAATATTTACTAATTATTACTAATTATCAGAACATGTTACTAATTATTTCTAATTAACACTATTTAATATTAATTACAACTAATTATTACAAATTACATCTAAATATATATAATTACCACTATTTTTTTTACAAATTACCACTAATTATCAAAAAATGTTACACATTATTAATAACATTTAGTAATTTTTACTAATTAATACTGATTATTGCTACATATTTCCAGTTATTTATAATTATCACTAATTACAACTAATTAGTTCTAGTTATTACTAATTATAACTAATTTCCAATAATTATTTCTAATTGAAACTAATTGCCACTAATTATGACTAATTATGACTAATTATTAATATTTATTACTAATTCTTACCAATTAATACAAATTACCATGAATTCTTAAATTTTTTTACCAAGTATCACTATTTTTTACTAATTATCACCAATTATCACTAATTGTTACAAATTATTACTAATTAATATAAATTAATTATACTTGTTACTAATTATAAATAATTTTTAGTAATTATTTCTATTATTTACTACATATTAATAATTATAAAAATTGTTAATTATTATCTATAATTATTAGTAATTATTACTAATATCAACTCCTTATTACTAACTACCAATAATTACAACTATTTTTTAGTAAATATTTCTTATTATTATTATGATTACTAATGAAAACTAATTATCACTAATTATTAATAGTTATTTATAATCATTAATAATTATTAATAATGACCACTAATCGGTGGTGGCGTGGTGGTGAAGGAGAGTGGTACAACAACGTCATTCTTTAAGAGGTTCAGGGTTCGAATCCTAGGAGTCCACTTTCGGGGCGCGCCTCTCCCCCGGGATCCACCCGTCTTGCCAGGTCACTCGGATTCCTCTGGGTGGGAAAAATGAGGTGCAACCCAATCACTGATAGATCGATATGACGAACCATCACTGTTGGGCCGTCACCCTCCGGGTCGCTCTGCCATCTCGGCTGGCAACAACCCCTTCCATGGCTAGGGAGCTACCTTCGGGTACTACCCCTTCATGGGGAAGAGGGGTTTCTCTATGTGGAGCGTTTGAAAAGGGCACACTGGGGAATTCCCTTTTTGGAATGACTACTAATTAACAACAATTAATACTAATTGTCCATAATTGTTTCTAATTATTATTAATTATTACAAATTATTGTTACTAATTACAACTATTTATAACCCATTATCACTAATTATCACTAATTATAACAAATTCCCACTAATTATAACTATTTATACCAAATTATCACATTGTATCACTATTTATACCAAATAATCACATTGTATCATTAATTATCAATAATTGTTACTAATTGTAAATAATTTTTACTAATTACCACCTTTTATTATTAATAACCACTACTTGCAACTAATTGATAATCATTATTACTAAATAAATCTAATTATTACCAATTATACCTAATTATTAAAAATTATTACTAGATATTACCAATTAATGTTAATTAATAGTAATTACTGTTATTTTTTAATAATTACTTGTATTTTTCACAAATTAATAAAAATTTAACTATTTATTTCTAATTTAAACTAATTGCGTCTTATTTTTGATAATTGCAACTCATTTTTACTAAATAGTTCTAATTTTTACTAATTACTGCTAATTATTACTTATTATTATTATTTATTACAAATTTGTTTCAATTGTCATATATTATTTTTAATATTTATTAGATTATAACAGTGTTTTACTTATTACAGCTAATTATTACTCATTACTGCTGATTTTTACAAATTATCAATGATTTATTGTAATTATATTGATTTATCCCTATTTTATACTAATAAATACTAATTAATATTATGTACCACAATTTTTTACTAATTACGATTAATTATTATTAATTACAACTAATATTTAAGAATTATAGCTATTTTTGTTAATTACCACTTATTATTACACATTATTTATTAATTTATAACAATTGTTTAACAATTAATATAAATTTTATATAATTATTTTTATTTATCACAAACATTATCTAATTAGCTACAATTAATACTAATTATCTTTTTTTACTCAAAACAATTGTTTATCATTTCATATCGCTAATTATAGATTTTTACCAGTAATTTAAACTAATTAATACAAATTAAAACTATTTAATTTTTAATTGCAAACATAAAAAATAAATATTACTAATTTAATATAAAATATATTATATATATGTAATTAATTCTAATGAAAACTAATTACCTATAATTGACTCTAATTACAACTAATTAACAGTATTAAAATCATATAAAAAAACTAGAATTTAATTTTTAATTAAATACATAAAAATGATGTTTTTGTACGCTGCGAACCTCAAAATTTCCATCCCTATAAAATTTTCTACTTCTTCCTGAAGATAGAGGGAATATTGATTAAAGGATAGGTGAATTTGATAATAGAGAAAAAAAATGGGGGGGCGGGTCTATATGTTAGATTAGTAATGACGTGACTATTTTTGATGGGGTACCATTGCAAATAGTTACCTTAATAAATGCTTGAGGCGGCAGTTAAAAAACTAATTCCGACAAGATCCATCACATATAATCTGATAACAACAGGGTATTTATAATGGGTGAATTGTCGCATCATAATTAGTATTATTTGAGATGGATCTCATTGTAAATAGTTCCCCAAATAAATATGGTGGTTAAAAAAAATTGCGACGGGTCACATTGAAAATACTCACCAACCAACATCGTATTTGGGTTGGGTGAAAAATCCCATTTCAATTACCTTTACATGACTGAGGGTACTTGTGACCAGACTTGGTTCCCATCGAAAATACCTCATCCCATGTTTTGTTCGGGATACCAGCCAATGGAAATTTGGACGGGTGTTGGTATGACCCCCTACATCCCTTACAAGGTGGTTTTATCATATAATAATAAAACAAATTTAAGGCCTTTGGGCAATTGGATGATATTTTGGAAGGTTTTGTTTAACAATCACAAATACATGTTTATTTAATAATATTTGTGACGATAATCAAATACTATCTAAAATGGTTTTATCCTAGGGACTATTTATGATGGGGGGAATTCCCATTTTGAATGACCCATCACAAAAGGTCATAATTCCCATAGTCATTAGATGAAGCATCAGGGTAATATTTAAATTCTATTTCATTTTAACATATCTATAAAGTTAAATCATTAAAGGGTATGTTACTATCATTATTCTAACCTGTAATGTTATCTAAAAAAACTTTGAAACCATGTATAAGGTCATAGAATTTTTAAATAATTGTAAATTCTATGTCTAAAATACATTCTCTTACATTTTAGGATCTTTTCAGGTTTATATTTTTATAATATTATAACACAACTCATATATAGTAAAAACTGTAAATTACATAATGGAAACATCCATTGAGAATCGATGTTTTACAAAATATAAAACTTCCAAAATAAATCTTGTTTTCATTTCCTGGAATATCTTCCTTACATTCAAGTTGACTTCTTACATTCCCATAATCTTCCTCAAACCACATGACAAACATTTAAAAGTGTTGGATGAGCACAAAAATAATTCTAAGGGACCTATGTTAAAGGAAACCTATTAGACCAGGGAAAAAACATAAAAACCCAAGAAACAATTCCACTTTATCTCAATGTAATTTGAGAAAAATAAATATATCATTATCATCTGAGAAAAATACATATTTTATATAAGAAAATCATTATTCCATATAGTGATCATGCCAATACTCTTTGTCAAAACCTATAGAATCACAATCGTGAACCATTTTAACCCATGTCAGAAGTAACTGAATCCTAGTACAATCCATATAAGAAACTCTTTTGTGTCTCACTACATATTTTCTTTTATGATAAGGACTATTAACCAATTAATTGGAGCACAATATAGGTGCACCAATATTTTATATTGTATTAGGCTCACCCAATGTTACCTGGGTACACCCATTATATTAGTTATATCAAATACACACGATTCTTTATCGGTGAACTGAATTCTCATATAATTATCACGTTCAATGTCATGAATAAAAAAATTATTCTTACGTTATTTAAAATTAAAATATTTCAAAACCTCATTCAAACTCATATGAATATCACATTCAAATATTAAAGGTCCATTTTTTAGAACCCCATTTTCAAAACAAGAATACCCCATTTTTATAAAAATCCATTTTCAATTACAAAATGAAGAAAAAATTTATTTTTATATGTGAATAAAACATGAATTATTATAATATAATAAAAAATTAATATAATTATAAATGTTTTCAATTATTCATCATTGTTTTATCAATTAAAATAGAACATTCAATTTATAAATTTTAAAGGAAGTCACACATTCTTATAATGATTCCTATTTTATAAAAAGAATTTAAATAACACGATTGGAAAAATTCCCTAAACCCCTGATTTAAAACCATGATTATATCCCTTGAAATCATTGTTATAAGTTTTACCCATTATATCAATGAAACAAGGTCAACTGAGGCATCGATATAGCCTCAGGATATACCCACAGTTTTAAAAAATATGGGTTTAGGTCCACTCAATGAATTCATTAATCTATACCCATGATATATAAAACCATCAGTATTACTTTTAGAAAATACGTGGTCACATGACTCGATCCCTAGACCAACCCTTTACACTTATGGTTCCTAACCACTACCCTATTTCTCTTATTAGAATATAAATATATATTTACTTATATATAATTATATAAACCGTGGCTATAGGTAGAAACCCATGGAAATAGGTGTTCCCATGATCTTTATTTTTGTGTAATGTGAAATTTTCACTAGAATAACCCAAGAAATAAATATCAATGGATTATGAAAACCATGGGTATAAGTCTTCAATAAACAACCCTATACCCATTGTTTTATAAAAAATGGGTATAGGTTTTGAAAAGACAACCTATACTGATTGTTTTTGAAAATTCTAGGTTATAGTCTCCCATACAATTTCTATACCCATGGTTTTGGGAAAACCATGGGTATATGGGTGCTTATACCCAATATTATTAAAAAAATTGGATACAAGTCTATTTTAAAATACTAAAAATATTATAATTATATTTAAAATACTATCATTTCCATAATAAATTAAATATAATCTTGTACATGATATAAAAACAGAGCGAAAAGGAAAACATTGATTAGTTTTAAAAATATTCTATCACATTGAAAATATTTGATTCATAATACCAATAGAATAATAAAATATTAAAAAACATTAAACAATATGTGAATAAATAAATTCATTATATAACATGACATATAGAGTTTAAATGGACTATATAAAATAATATAGGTTCATAACATGAAAATATGCATCAATGAAAGGAAATTAAGACGAATTCCCTTACCTCATTTTCAGGATTTCACATTCATTATTTATCTTCAAGAATAATAAATATATGTTAATTATTTGCATTATTGTTAACCCTTTTTCATGTGTATTATTCCATTTGTTTCACTTGTAACCATGTAATATATAATTTCTTAATTAATTATGGTTACTTCATAAATTTTGATGAAACCCACTATTTCTAAAAAATGATTTTTTTAGATTGAGTATTTGAAGAAAAGTTCCTTATTAAAAATCCAAAAAATAATAATAATTATATAATTAAAATATTTATGTATGAATTATATATTTAATACATGTAATAATCATCTTATTTAAGAAAATTAGTACATTATAGTCATGGATATGGTAGGTAATACATACAGATGGGTAACTTTTCCATCTTTCAATGATTTTTATGGAAAGTAGAAAACTAATATTTTATCTTCAATGAATAATCATAATATCATATACACCATATATATATTTTTACAATATAGCTATATATATTTCATTCTTTTATGTGGTGATGAAAAAAAGAATCACATAACCTCATGGAGGCAGTTGTCCACACATACACAAATGCCTTTACCATTTTTAAGTGTAAGATAAAAAATTGATATATTATATTTTGATATTTATAAAAATATAATTAATATCATTGGAATTTTATTTATTTTAAATATATTTATTTAATTTATCCTTATTACCATCTATTTAAATAGTTAGATTAAAACAAATAAAATTTCTTCACGAGGCAGTAGCATGTCGTACACATGAAAAACATTATCATATCTCCAATAAAATAAAATATTAGCAAGTGAATTTGATAAAAAAAATTATAAATATGGAAATAATATAATATACATTCTTTAAGACTATAATTTAAAAAATTTGTGTGATGTGATGATTGAAAATCAATGACATCGATTTGTGGGGTAGGATTTCGTTCTATACACGAATTATGATTTAAAATCCCATTTGATGGATTTAGGTTATTATATTAAGATAAAAACATATAATCATGTGGGAGATAAATATTTTATTATACAATAATAATTTAATATTATTTTAAGGAGGATTAAGAAGTCATAAAATATTGATACCTAGAAAAGTGTGATACCTCTTATTCATACAACATCTTTAGTAAGAACCAAATCCTTTAAAGAATGTTTTTCCAATAAAAATATGCAGTCATGGTTATCGGGTTTTAATATTGAAATTTATTTGGGTATGTATTTGAAAATCCAAATTTCTTTGAGGGTTTTAAGAAGAAATGATATTTCTTGGGCTTTTGTAAATGAGTTGAGTGGCACACATATATATGTTTTAAAACAAAAATGTTTACACATGTTTTTTTCAAGACACAAGGGTCCAAAATAGATATTTCTTAAGAATTATATATTATGAGGTTGATATATGGAAAAATAATAGTTTTTATGTCATTTTAACCCTTATCATTTTAGTTTAACCACTATAAATCACTTTATACGTTAACTGCAATAAATACTTTTACTGTTTTCAATATTAATTTTTGGTCAATAATTAAGTTTACCGTATTTGATAATATATATTATTCTGATTCAAAATATGGAGTCTACATTATGTAATTATATTAATATAATTTCAAATGTATATTTTTAGTTATAAAATTAAATAGGCATGAAGAGGAAGTATGTTTTCATGATGTGTATTTTTCAAGAAATAATATGATTTTTTATTAACAAAAAAAAATAATAATAATCATTTTTTTCTCTAAATTTATATTATTTGAAATATAATATTAAAAATTCCTTAAAAAAGTTTCTAATTAGTTATTATCTTAATTAAATAAAAAGGAACAAAGTGTGCACATTGAATTTTTTTGAGACAAAATCATTCTTTAAAACCCTAAAACAGACATGTACAAAAACATAATTTAAAGTTGATTCACAATTATTTATTTAGATTAAATATAAATTATTAATAATTATGTAATAATAAATAATATTCAAAAAATAATGAGGCTATTAAAATACTCAACTAATTTTAAAGAATTCATTATTTTAAAAAAATTATTATTTTCACGATTCATTGCGTAATTAATATTTTTAGAAATATAAAAAAAATTAATCTTTTGCAACATTTGATAATGGGATATAAAAAATGATATATATTTTTCAGTTTTGTTTTCTAAAATTTTGAAATTTATATTTAAATAAAATATTATAATACTGATGATTAATTAAATATATTTCTGTTTTTATTTCAAAAAATACTTATTGTGATTAAAATATATGTTAGTATATTAATTAAAATGGAAGTTATTTATTATATAATTACCATGGTTGTTATAATTTTACTATATAAGATATTATGTTTACCAAATAATTATGTTTGTATGATCTTTAATATATTTTATGACTCATTTAATTTATTCATCCATCTTGGATGTAGAACATAGTCCAAAAAAATTTATTTTAAAACTAACCAACAAAAAATATTCAATCTCAATAGGAGTATAGGATTATATTTTTGAAATATCCAAATTACATCTAATTTATAATTATATTTACATTATGAACAAGGAAGTATAAGTTGGTAAAAATCATTCCCATATCATCTAGGGAAATTTTTTTATGAAAAATTATAATGCCATAATAATTTTCCATGAAGGAACCATTTTAATAAATATTAGGTATAAAATAAATGAATTTATTATTTTGGATTTTATAGAACATCCTCAAGAAGAAATTTTTATTTTCACTCAATCTCATTATGATATTCTTTTTTGTTTAGTGAAACAAATTAAATCATTGGAAAAAAATAATCAAATGTCGAGTGGCCCTAGATTCCCCAAATCATTTAAAATATTATATTTAATGGTGTAAATATAAAAAAATTATGAGTACTATTAATATTAAATAATTGGATGAATAATAATAATATTATTTACCTAAATAAAATAATCGTACTTCTTATTGTCACATGGTATTTGATAATTTCACTGGGATACTGTTTACACCATCACTAGAAAACCCTTCTAAACTAGAACTCAAAATGATTCCTTATATTTTATAATTTTCATATCTTAGGAAAAAAAACTTTACCACATTTTTTTTGTAAAAAAAATTGTAAACTAATTTGAAAATCCCACTTTTAGAAAATTTGAAAAAGAAAAAAAGGATGTAAGTTAGTCACTTTGGGAAATTCATAAAATTAGTCCCATTGATTGTCTCTATTATATCCTCCCATATAATGATTCAAAAATGGTAAAATATCCCAAAATAAGGATCAACTCAAACAATTATGAAATTTTCAAAAATAATATTGAAATACTATTTGGATATTTTATTATATATCCCCGTTAATATAGGGATGAAATTAAGGGTTTCTAACAAAGGACATAGAAAATATTGCCCATATAGGGAGGGGTAATGAAGGAAATATTCAATTTATCTAATTAATATTAATTTTAAATAGATTATAGTAAAAATTGATTTATTTTTTTTACTTTTCATATAGGATTATAGTTGGATATCATGAAATTCATTGCAATGAATGTCAATTTAGTGAAAATTACATATCCTCATTAACAAAGTTGTATCTCCCCTTATCCTTTTTATCATTTCTAATAATTAATTTTATTTCAATGAAAATATATCATTTGAATCATAATGAATTATTTTTACACATTTTTGTTGGATAGGTGACCTAGTGGTATAAATTTAACATTTTTTATTCTTTTCACGGTTTTACATGATTTTTCTTGGGAGAATAAAACAATTGAAAATATATTTTTTTAAATGGATTTATTTATAATTCACTAAAATGGAAATAAAAATTTCATTGTTGAAGATTTGTAATTATTTTACCATAGAACTATGTAAATTAATTTAATAGAAAATAAATAAATGGAGTTACATTTAAAGCATGAAAAATATGATTTTTTTATCAAAATGAACATAGACAAACTATCCATTATGATTTATAAGCACAACATGGATCCTTTCTAAATGATGTTTGGGTAGCTCATGTGAGCTAGTTTAAAACAAATAGAGATAAAATAATGTATATATCATTATAATCTATCAAATCACATGTGTATGTTATCCATAGAATAATATTAACTGGGAATAGAGAGATGGCTACCCAATAGTTTATTTTTTGGAATAACTATTAATATTAGTGATGAGGGTGTACATGTTATCAGGGGATGATATAGTTTTATTTAGTTAAAATCATATTAAAAGTTCTTTAACAATGTAAGAAAAACATATCATTATTTTACATCAATAAAAAATGTTAATCATTTATACTACCAAAAATATCTCATGGGTTGCATCACTTTTTATTTAATTTTATTGTGGACCATTTATATAGGAAACATATATTAAAAAAATATTTGAACACTTATCCATAAGAAAACAATTCTAGAACCCTTATATGGTTCCCATATGTTATAGTTATCTTCATAACTAATGGAGGAGAAACATAATAAAGGCATAAACACAAATTCTATGTATGTGAAAAAATGTATCAAAATTTAATCAAAAGATATGTAATAAGAATACGATAAAAAATGAGAAGGGAGAAATTTATTATCAAAAATAACATGTTATAATAATGGTTTTAATAACTTATAATTTAAATACACGTAATTTCAAAATAATAAACATGTACTATGAAAAAATAGTATGAGATAAACATGGAATCATGACATAAAGAAATTAGATCATAAGATTGAGAGATCCTAAAAATGTAGCAATAGCATAAAATATGAATTAATAAGTGTAAATCATATATTATAATGATGACCATCATCACATAATGGAAAAAGTCCCATAGTTTATTAGGTCCAATCATGAATCACATACATAACATATCATGATATATAAATCTTTACTCAATGAATTGTAAGGAAAGATAAACCTTTCTAACACATCATATAATAATGTCTGCATAGGCTATCCTCCCTTGAAATATAAATGGGCTCTAATGTGGTGAAATTATATACCTATTAATTTTAGGGATATATTATTTTAGTCTCATGTGTCACATAATGTAGTTTTCATAGGTTATCTACCTGTAATCAATACATTGTACTCCATGATATCAATACATTACCAAATGTATTATAGGGATATATAATAATAGTTCGACCTATAATATAATTATAATCATAATATATACATGTGTATGTGTTTTATATGAGGAAAATTATAAATTAATAAAAAATAATCCTAAAAAACACATGAGAATGAATTGCTTTTTATAATATTTTTAAAATAAATAAATAAGGCTAGAAAAAATGATTAAAAATGTAATAAATAATTAAATAAATTTTTTTTTGTATTCAAAAAATATATATGCCTTTAACAATGGGTTTTTATTTTGTGAAATTACTTAGAAATATCTATGAGTTGTTAGAATAAAAATAAAGTGTATAGGTGATGATTTTCGACAATAGAATAAGATATTTTAGGGAATGAAATACTGTATTATTTCACTATATACCTAAATTATACTATGACAGTTTACAAAAAACAATTAGGGAATTTCATAGATTTTCATTGTGAAATCAATTTAATAGAGGAGAAATTTTTCATGAAATTATACTTTAGAATGTTCCCTTACGTAAGGATTTCATAAAACATGGAATCTCAAAAGAAATGTAAACAATTTATTAAACATAAAAAATAAATTTATATTAAACAATTTATATATATATAAAAGTTATATGTTTTATATGTATTAAATTCATGTGAATAAGATATAGAATGGGCAGGGGAAAAGAAAAAGATTGTGTAATGAAAATGCTACAAGGGTGGATTCTAGAGATCCATTTTTATGTTTTAAAACACCATTATTGAAATACAACATCATAACAAAACATTATGTTGTATATAAGATAATGGATATATGAATTTTACATGTGATAACACTTAGTTAAATATCTAATTAAAATGCATAATATTGGTGGCATGGAAAATTAAGGACAAAGAGGGGAAACCTTGGTTTAAGAGGATGGGGATTATTCTTAACAATGGTTAATATAAAAGAAAAAACGGGACATTTTTATATGGAATATATGAATAAAAAGAGATCTAACAAGATTTAAATAGGGTATAGAATATAAAATTAATGTTAAATGTAATGGATAAATATTATCACTCAACAATGCAGACTATGTTCTGGGAAACCATTACATTTTAGAGATGATATCAATTGTATCCCTATGTAATTACTATTTATGTTAGATGTTATGTATCCAAGATGGAAAATTTCTATATTATAAGTCAATAGGTTGTAGTTACACCATAAAAATAAATATTTTGGGATTATATCATTGTATACCTCAATGAGGTGTGATTAATACAGAGATCATTACTTTATTTCTTATTCTTTTAGTGCATGCACCTAAATTATTGAATAATAAAATTATTATTGTTAGGTACGTTATTTATATCATTATTGATAAAAAATTAATTTAATATCACTATTTTACCATCCAATGATATTTATTTATTATACTGTTTGTATTTATATTTTACTAAAAATATTAATTGGTCCCACATTATTTCTATAATTTTAGTGATTATATATGATATTAAAAAATAATTTAAAAGAAAAATATATCGATAAACGATCCAAAAAATAATAATTATATTATTATATTATTATATAATTTTTGTATATGTTTTTATAGTCATCCACGGTTGAGGTTTATATCATTATTCTTATAGTTGGTTAAATGAACCCCAACATTAAGAATTATATATTGATTGGTGAGTATGGATAAGGATGTTTATAATATAATTATAACAAAATAATAATGATATAATTTAAAATTTTTATTTATTTAATAATAATTTACATTTTTGAAAAAGTAAATAAAAAAATGATGATAAACCGAAATTTTTACATTGTGGTGGTGGTAGTAGACATAATGCACAATTAGAGTTATTTCTAATATCTATGTAGATGGAAAAGAATAAATATATATATTTTCCAATAATATAATGACAACAATGTATAATAATTATAATTATTTCAATATATTATAATAGTTTGGATAGAATAGTAAAATACTTATTAAGGGGAGAATGAAATGAATAAGTGATACTCACTTTGGCACCTCAAAATTTATCTTAAATGAATCAATGTAAATGAATGAATTAAAAAAGGCAAGAGTCTCATTAATATGATATATGCTTCAAGGAGGAGGATATTTTCTATGTTTTATAATGAATTCAAAATAATCGTTATGGTATGTAGGGCTTGAAGTTCCCCATTCACTATTTGAAAAAATGGATCTTTTGGGAATAAGCTTTACTTTTTAATGATATCGTCAGATTATTGAAGTGTCAATGCATCCAAACTCACAAAAAAAAATTATTTTGAGGTGTTATTTGTTTATTAAAATCCTCAAAAAATGTATTTCTAGAAATTTTTAAATATTTTTTATGTCATTAGTTCTCATAAATTCAATTTTACCGTTTTATTAATGTAGTAACAAGTTTTTACAGAAGTATCTTATAACATTTAAATATATAAATAATACCTGTTATAATTTTTCAATATGATACACTTAAACTTAATATCCATTTAATCTAATTAAATATATAAAATTTTGAATTTAAATTTTTAAATTAAAACATATAATATAAATAATATCTATTTACGTAGAAATATTATGTTTTCATTATAAAGTGTTCTTAATATTATTTAATATTAATTACTATTTAAATGATTGATAATATTTTTTTAAATATGTGTAGGAGTCATATTAGTTTCACTATATAAAATATATAAATTTAGTTTATTATTTAAAAATTACATGAAATTAATAAAATAATTCTTTTAAAATATCCCTTGAACCATTATCATGGTCATTAATATTAATATTAGTAATCATAATTTTTTTGACTAAAACTAAAAATCAACATATTTAAAACTCTTAAGATTATGATATAAAATATGAAATTAATTTTTCTAGATATAATTTCTATAACTGATGGAACTTAATTTTTATCACAGGGGAATAAAGTAATTTTTAGAGTGAAATATTACTAATAATTCCAAAATTGTAAACATGGGGTATATATACATCTTATTATTAATAATGATCTATTACAATATATATATATATATATATAATAATTTGAATTATCATTATGTTATTCTTGTATTATAATAATGTCATAAAAGATACGTTGTTGAAAAATGGGATTTTTTAACATTTCAGTTAAAAATATTATTTTTATAAAATAAAAAATATTCATTTTAATATAATATTAATATTATAAATCTAATAATTAAGATAATTTTTTTAAAAAATATTAAATTTTTTTTAATATAACTTTTAAATAAAATTATAATATATAATGAAAAAATTATTTATATGAAAACAACTTTTCAATGTATTGACCATATTATTTTAAAATTTTATTTTCAATAAAAAACTAATAAAATTAGTATGAATAAATAATTAATATTTCGATCTAAATTAAACACATCAATAAATTAATTTTTCAAAAATATTTTTATTATCTTAAAATAAAATCCAAATGATAATTTTTTTAAAAAAATATATCTTTAATCATTATCTAATCTTGATAAACTAATTGAATTTATTTGTTCAAAAATTTTATTTATTTCAAAATATTTTTCTTAAATTTGTTAGTAGTATTTATAACTACACAAATTACCACTATATTTAAGATTCAAATAATTTGATGTGGTTTGTCTTGGTTTGGTGTTGTATATGCAGAATTCTATAGAACACAGTATGTAATAAATTGAAATATAATTTAAAATAAAGAGATGTTACATTCTCCTTTCCTAAATATAATTTTTCCTTATATTTTTAATTATTACCAACAAATGAAAATAACTAATGGTTTTTAAATAATAATTATTACTCATGAATTGATTTCATGAGAGATATCAACTATACAAACATTTGAAATATACACTTTTATATTAGAATATGATTGTCCCTACTACCGAGTTTCATTATTTAGTATCAAGGTAAATATTATTTTATTTTATTCTAAATGGTTTTTATAATAACCCTTTTATTGATAGACTATCATAGGATGACATGAAATATGATTTAATTATTCCAAAAAAAATATTCCCACTATGTAGAGTGAAAAACTATGTTGATTAAAATGATATTAAATTAATCAAAAGGAAGGAAAATCAGAATGAAATAATTCATAATCACACAAAACTTAAAGAATATTTATTTACCTTGTATATAATATTGGTACCCATGGGTGTTTTTAATTGATAATAGTTACCAAAAACTAACATCTTCAAATCTATAGTAATGAATAAATACACCAAGAAACATTTCATTATCAGTTTCCACATTAATAGTAATCATTTAATATATTTTTCTATGTTACCATGTTTTAGAAAAGTGTGTTGGTTATTTTAATCCTAATCTATTGCATTAGTGCATTGGTTTTAATAGTTACCAAATTCCACACATATAAAACATTGAAATGTCAATGTATCCTTATGGAGAACATTATTTTTACTCATTGTGTTAATTAAACTCTTCTTCATTTATTGGTGGAATTTTTTATCAATGGACCCCTTTACTATAGATCAATTTTATTCGAGTTCCATTTAAACATTTCCCTAGGTATCCCATCCAACATTTTTTGACAGTTAGGATATTAAATCATCTTTCCATTATCATCATCTTTACATGAAATTCCATATTTCATAATACTTATCTTTTTTGGTGTTCTTAGAAATTGAACTATGTCCATGTATTTAATAAAAATATTCATTAATTGTATGGAATAATCAAATGATTTATTAGTCCATATTTTGTCCTTCTTGGTCATTTAATTGGATAATATTTTATTTTTTTATGAAACCCACCACTTACACGGATCCATTGATATTTAATCATTACTGATTAAATATGAAATTAATGTGATTGATAAAGAATTAAAATCATAGTATAATTTTCAAAAATTATCTCATTAAAAACACATCCTCAAAATTCCTTACTCTTCAGAACCATCTCAATATCATTTAATTTAACATATATAATTATTGGCTAAATATTAGTTTAATTTGGTTGGCATGTCTCTAAATCCATAACATAATTCAATTACATAATAAATTCTAATAATAGATCATAAAGAGAATGTGATAGACCAAATCATATCCTTTAAAAGTGTCAAAATAGATGTTTAGTTAAGGATCAATTCATGAAATAGGTGAAGATCGAGTTAATAGCCAATATTCCCCTTTCTGGGTTACTCAAAATAAGTTCAACTATTCTAGAGACTATATCAACATGTAGTATCTAGATATGGATTTAATTTCAAATAATACCACATAATCTCAACATTATGAAAATTACAAAATGTTATCCTATACTTAGACTTATCCCTTATACTTATCCATAGTGATTTCAATAACATTATCTAATAATAATCCCAAATAAAACTAGGATAATCCAAAAAAATAATTGAACACTTTTTTGATACGAATAATAATATCCCAAAATAAAAATATCACTATTTTAAATTATAACCAAAGATAAAAATTACATCTCACAAAATTATCTCATATCATGTAGATCCTTTTTGTTTTTTGTCATTTTGGAAGGGTTACATAGATAACATATTTTAAAATACATATCAAAATTTCTCAATAAATTAACTCATTTTGACACAATTATAGAATTCTCATAATTTATATCAATCTTAATAAGCATGGGAAACAAAAAAAATAAGAGAAGTGTACTCTCAAATATAAAATAAGGAGAAACAATTATGGATATGTAATCTAGGATGACATTATATTCATATAATAAGCCATAACATGATGAAATTTATTGTTAAAATGAAAATGGTTTAATAATATTTTACATTAAATTATGATGGGTGGGCATGGAATTTAAAAATAAAAAACATATACCACGATATGACGACTTGGGATAAGCACAAAATACATGAGTAAATAAATTATATTATATTTTCTAGGAATTAAAAATATGTGAAAAATAAGAAATAAAAAAATTGACAATGGTTCACTTTTATGACCATTATTGCATAGTGAAAAAATTCTTATAATGGATTAGTTTCATAATCAAATTCTATAAATTACATCTCATGATATATATATCTTTATGAAATGTATCGAAGGGCTATATAATTATTATACCCCATGTCAGATTACATAGTTCCCTTATGATGATCTATCATAAAATATACATGGTATCTAAAGAGATTAGAAAAATCACCCAATGCATTATAGGGCTATATAATTTCAGGACCAACCATCACATAACATAGTGTTCTTAGTCTAACTTCAAGTAATGAAAACATTATTCCTCATGAGATAAACGCATTAACAAATCCAGTAGATGGATATTAGTTTTTTCAAAAAAATTATTATAATTAAAATATGTATTTGTACAAGTGTACATATGATACATGAGAGAAATAAACCATATATATATTATAAGCATCCTAAAAAACATGATATAGAAGTGGGATTCATAATATTTTCTCAAAGAAGAATGAATGATATATCATTATGGTTCCCAATAGAAAATTAAATTAAACCATTTTGGATGTGGGTATATTAATAAAGAAAACTAAGATTTTAATATTGTATTCCAATGTAGGAAAATTCATGAAAATGATCAAGTAGAAGTAATAATGAAAATGAATTATGTAGGTGATTATTTTTTGAATGAAAATAGATTATTTTATGAAATTAAATGACTTATTATTTCATGTTATAAATTAATTGAACTAAGATGGTTTTCCAAAATATAATGAGGGTTCTTGGAGACATTCACACTGAAAAACATTTCATGGAGGTGACATTTTTCATGAAATAAGATGTCAAAATATTACCTTTTGACGATATAATACCCCCAGTTTATAAAACATTTCCATCATGATTTCTCATGGACTTGTGTTGTCAGTGGGTTTTTGTTGTAATATTCCCCAAGATTTTCACAATTTCTTCTCACAATAATTTTTTATCATGTTCACATAATTTAATCTCAGTATTATAATTTGATCTAATAGTTGAAAAACTATTTCTCCCGGTCGTAGTTTGTTCACACTATTAACAATTCCCTCACATGATCAAACAATGAGTTCTTACAGTAATATTTTTTTGTTTACACAATTCCTTCTCACAGTTATAAGTAAATTTGATTCTTGAAATTGGATATATGAACTTGTTCACGTTTTAAATTTATACTACCATCAATAATGGATTCTTGGAAGAACACCTAAATTTTCATTTATAACTTCAAAAGAATTAGGAGTTGTAAAATGAAAATTTATTGTGTAAATAGGTGTTCAATTATTTTAAGATAAGTCAAAAATATTTTTATACTAAAATATAATTCCGATGTTCATAACCTGAATATATAATTCAATATATGGATGGAGTTTTTTACATAAGATTATGGGATTTGATAACTAATTATTTTCTCATTTTCTCAACATTTTATTTACCAAATCAAAGTACATAGCTAGGTTATTTTAGGATTTCTAGACACCATTATAATACACTATCATTTGATTTTCAAGCATCTGATATATAAAATTTCATTCTACTTATTTGTTGGATATATACAACTAATAACAAATCAATTTTATAAATATTATGTATTTTTCATCTCATATATTTACAACCGTAATATATATCAATTTTACCCACTTTTATGTTTGATTAGAATCAATAATTGGGTCCCTTGTTGTGTAGTTTTGATGTGGGTGGTTTTCGGTATGACATAGAAAGTAACCCATTACAAATCATGATTTTTATGTTAATATAATAATTGTAGGTATACCCTTACCATATTTATTCATTGTATATGAATCTCTGTATGATATGATGGTATGTTCTTGTGTGCTTTGACCCACATTCTTGAGTTTTACCTGATGTGTCTCTATTTCCCATATGAACTAGGTTTGATGATGATCACATATTTGTGTCTGTGTAAACTAATAATCATGATTTGTCTAATATATTGAAAATAAATGTGTTATAACATATTTTGTATTGTTTTATAGACATTGGTTAGATATTCTTCATGATTAAAATTATAGGGGGATCATCGTGCCTTTGTTGTCCATATACAGGTGTCTTTTGTGACATGAATGAATGATGATGACGGATAGTGAAATGGGGATAGGGTGTGATCACTATTATTTGGACTGATGATAATGTTGGGACACAATTACACTCCAAAATAAGCTGAGGAGGTGATGGGGTATGATGGTATAATGACCAGACTAATGATAATATAGGTATTGATATCCTTGGGGAATAACCAGAGTCTATTTAGACATTGGGTTATTCAATGATATATGAGGTTTCCATTTGGTTAACCCAATATCACAACTTCAATTTTTATTTCTCATATAATAGGAATCCAATGAAGTTATAGGTGGGTTCCATCATGTTTTGGTTTGTAATGTCATGGTTCTGGAAACCTCCCAGAGATGCCATGTACCAGTTTGGTCACATGGCCCCATGCTCATTTCCCCGAATGCCAGTGGCTTCTAACTAGAAGTGGGGGTCTTGGGTGTGATAGTGGGGAAACTATTCCCTCATAGGCAGAGTAACACAATGGACGTAAAAAAATTGTAAAAAAAGATGCTGTGATAATTGCATACAACATTTATAGCGGAAGACTAAAGTAAATAAACAACTGGAGAACATATATAATGATGCATGATTCATATTTCTAGGAAAGCATCCAATAATGTCACAATGCAGAAATAAAGTACTATACCAAAGTACAATGAATTAGTAAAAAACTCCTTAACATCGCAAGCCTCAGATTTGGTCCCATGATCACCAACTCCAAAGTTGTCAAGCACCTGAAGTAAAAGGGAAATTTCCCTTACCTGTACCTACAACAATATAATCTGTTTAGATCCAGAAGAATGGCCCAAAACAAAGTGTGAGACTACATACCAGTAGGAAACCACCAAGATATATTTTCCTAATAGTTAGTGAATATATATGTCAAGAAATAAGCAAGTAAAAGTAGCAACGAAGGAAGTAATCAACAAAAAAAATTCCTACAATTTCAAATCATTCAAAAACCTCATTTTAAGTAAGCAGATAAACACAAATAGGTAACCCTAAAAAATATACTCATAGCATAATCCCCTATTGTCCTATGTAGAAAACACAGGCAACCCTCTGGGTAGTACTCACCATTTAACCCCTCTAGTTCACCTTTAGCATAGACTCGCTAGGGAAGCACGTCCGTCAATTCCATCTATAGTCTCGTATCGGTATCTATAAGGCGCTTTGGGGAAGCAGTTATGTCACATTTTGCCTATGGCACACGTCGAGGAACTACATACACTCTAAAAAAGCACTTACTTCAATTCCCCTCAAGGTCTCTCATCGTAACAAATATAACAGACACTCTGGAGAAGCCCTTATGTCCATCCTCCCTATGGTCTACTATAGTAGGTTTTCACGACCCTGTGTAAGTTAAACAAGCATTAAAATGCAATACGGACATAGTAAACCTCATGAACTACTTGGATGACCATTCTCCAATAAAACAACATATCTAATAATAAACACTTCATCATATAATACTATGCATGGAATCCAAACAAGGAAACCAAACAGGATTAGCAAGACTAAATGGTCATAAACAAAACATGCATGGGAAAACACTTCCCAAGCATTGAAATTAACCATATTTACATTCAAATTACATCTACTCAAGAATACAATAATATCATTAAATTAATATGGTTAAAACCGTAAGCACACAATACCCCAATCAAGGGTATTGGGAAAGTTTTCATATATAACTCAAATCCTTTCAACTGAAAGTCACAAACCACCTACCTCAATGTTATAGAATTGTAATATGTGAACCTCAAGCATTGAATCTCCCAAGAACATCGTAGATCTGCAAAAACGTCTAAAACATTCAACTGAGGATAAATCTTTAAAGGGGAGAAATACAAAATCAATGCTCAAGAAGAAGGAAGAGCATACTGAGGTGATCCCTACGCAATCAATGGTGGTCGATTCAAAGAAACATTGCTCTGTCCGGGGCTCAGGGAAGAATCACTGCCATATGAATGCTCTCGGACAAACTAGGTTGAGAAAGAGGTGTTTCTATCCATTAGACGCATCCCCTATGGATTTAAAAAAAATTATTACAAATCATGTACTTTAAAAGTACATGGAATTTACATGCCTTTAACGGCCCCGCATTAGGCGGTTCCCAGATCAACAGACATGGCCGTGTACAAGACCGTGACATGCCCAGTACTTGAATACCTATGTTAATGAGTATACGATGTGTACTTATAATGTACACAGTGTGTTCTTAATAAATTTCTAGAAAACTCCTCCTTTTCCTAGAAAACACTAGAAAAAAGAAAACATACCTAAAAAGATGATCCATGTTTTTAAAAACTTCCCCCATTATAAAAATTCATCACCAAATTTCCATTGCAATGCGGTGTAGAAGAAGAATCCTCGAACAACTCCTGCCACCAAGATTTTACATCGATCTCCCTCTCCCATGTCTCATCATGTACTCTACTGTGCTACCATAACACTCATACTAGATGAAAAAAATCATCTATAGAGAACCTTTTTATTACAAACAAAAATCTAGATAAGATCCTCATCAAACGAGGCATCCACCACTGATTCAACCTCCTCATGTTGAAAAACATGAGGTGTGTAAGAGAAGTAATGTCGATGGTTAGATACATTGAATATTTCATGAATAACACAATACCTCTGAGGTAACTATAGCTGATAGTAAACTGGCCCGACTCTCTCGAAAACCTCAAACGGCCCGAAATACCTTCGAGAAAGCATACCCTATCTCATAATACTCTTTTTCCCCAACATCCGTGTGACAAAAATAAAAACCATATCCCTGACCTCAAGCTCCAGAGTTCATCTCTTATGATCATAATAGGACTTCTGTTGAGACTGTTTAGTATTCATCCTCTTTAAAATCAACTCTCAGTACTGGAAATACAGTATTTCCCAACGGTTCAGAATCGTTGGGAAAGGATGCAGAACCGTTGGTATATGTTATACCAACGTTTTTGAAAACCGTAGGGAAGTAAGCCATTGGGAAAAACTTTTCCCAATGATTTACAGTGAACCGTTGGGATAGGGTGGAGAAAAATTACCCTATCCGAACAGTTCTGGAAAACTGTTGGGAATGCTTTTTCCCAACGGTTTACAACTGTTGGGATAGAGTGCTGAAAATTACCCTATTTTTTCCAACGGTTTAGAACGATTGGGAAAAGTGTTTTACCAATGGTTTTATGAACTGTTGATAAGACAAAACCTAGAAATTCTATGCCAATGGTTTTGAACCGTTGGCATAGCCTCTGCTGGGCAAATTGCACAGCAGCTCTGCAATTTTCCCAACAGCTCCCCAATTTGCAACCAGCTCTCCAATTTTCCCACCAGGTCTCATTTTGTGGGTTCCCTCTCATTTTCAATCCAATTATTGTACCTGAAATAAACTAACACATACATATTCAATTATTCTACCTGCAATAACCAACTAAGACTTACATGTAGAGAACAAATTCATTCACATTTAACATATAATGGTGGAACTATAAACATCCATAAATAAATTAGAATTCATAACACAATTTTAAACATACATAATTCATTTACAATTATATTTAAAATTTAGATGAAAATTATATGTGGAATTCAGATGTCAATTCATAATTTGATCGGTTTTTTGTATACCATATATTTTTACATGAAATAATGTCCATTTTAAACATAATACATACACCTAGAGTGCTACCGGCCACACCGTGCCTCATATTGAGGAGGGGTTGACAAATAAACGTCACATATGACCCATGGATCATTTTTCTAATGTATCGACACAATCCGAATGCATTTGGTCGGATTTCCGTATGCCAGTTGATGTTTTTCAATTAAAATGACGTACTTTTGAAATAAAAGGAAGACACTTTGAGTGGTTCCATCCAAACCGCACCTCGGTTCGAGTCGGCATTGACTCTTACACGTTACATATAACCCATGCATCATTCTCCTAAAGATTCAATGGAAACCGAATGCGTTTGGTCTATTTTCCATATGTACTTAAATTGTTGTACATTTTAAGCAAAAGAGATCCACTTAGAGTGATTCCATCCACACCATGCCTCAGATTAATCCGGTATTAACTCGTACACGTCACATATGACCCATGGATCGTTCTGCTAAAGTATCGACACAATCCGAATGCGTTTGGTCGGTTTTCCGTATGCCAGTTGATGTTTTTCACTTCAAATGATGTCTTTTTGAAATAAAAGACAGACACATTGAGTGGTGGTGGCCACATCGTGCCTCGGATTGAGGTGTGGTTTACTATTACATGTCACATATGACCCATTGATCATTGTGCTAATATATCGACAAAATCCGAATGCGTTTGGTCGGATTTCCATATGCCAGTTGATGTTTTTCAATTAAAATGACGTACTTTTGAAACAAAAGGTAGACACTTTGAGTGTTTCCTACCACACCGCGCCTCGGATTGAGGTGGAGTTTACTTGTACATGTCACATATGACCTATGGATCGTTCTCTTAAAGTTTCAATAGAAACCAAATGCGTTTTTTCGGTTTTACATATGTACTTAAATTATTGTCCATTTTAAGAAAAAGAGAGCCACTTAGAGTGATTCCGGCCACACCATGCCTCAGATTAAGGCGGGGTTGACTCGTACACATCACATATGACCCATGGATCATTGTGCTAAATTATCGAAACAATAAGAATGTGTTTGGTTGGATTTCAGTATTCTAGTTGATGTTTTTCACTTCAAATAACGTCCTTTTGAAACAAAACACAGACACTTTGAGTGGTGGTGGCTACACCGCACCTCAAATTGAGGCGGGGTTGACTCTTACATGTCGCATATGACCCATGCATCGTTGTGCTAATGTATGCAACCAATCTGAATGCGTTTTTTCGGTTTTCCATATTCCAGTTGATGTTTTTCAATTAAAATGACGTACTTTTGAAACAAAAGGCAGACACTTTGAGTGGTGCCGGCCACACCGCGCCTCGGATTGAGGCAGAGTTGACCTGTACACGTCACATATGACAAATGGATCATTATACTAAAGTTTCAATGGAAACCGAATGCGTTTGGTCAGTTTTCCATATGTACTTAAATTGTTGTCCATTTTAAGAAAAAGAGAGCCACTTAGAGTGATTTCTGCCACACCGTGCCTCAGATTAAGTCGGGGTTTACTCGTACACATCACATATGACCCATGGATAGTTGTGCTAAAGTATCGACACTATCCGAATGTGTTTGTTCTATTTTCCGTATGCCAGTTGATGTTTTTCACTTTAAATGACGTGCTTTTGAAAGAAAAGACAGACACTTTGAGTGGTGGCGGCCACACCGCGCCTCGGATTGAGGTGTGGTTGACTCGTAAATGTCACATATGACCCATGGATCGTTGTGATAATGTATCGACACAATCCGAATGCATTTGGTTGGTTTTCTGTATTCCAGGTGATTTTTTCAATTAAAATGACATCCTTTTGATACAAAAGGTAGACACATTGAGTGGTGGAAGCCACACCACACCTTGGATTGAGGCGAGGTTGACTCATACACGTCACATATGACCCATGGATCGTTGTGATAATGTATTGACACAATCTGAATGCATTTGGTCAGTTTTCCGTATGTTAGTTCTTGTTTTTCAATTAAAATGACGTACTTTTGAAACAAAAGGTAGACACTTTAAGTGGTGCCAGCCACACCACACCTCGGATTGAGGCGGTGTTGACTCAAACACGTCACATATGACCCTTGGATCATTCTCCTAAAGTTTCAATGCAAACCGAATGCGTTTGGTTGGTTTTCTGTATGTACTTAAATTGTTGTCCATTTTAAGTAAAAAAGAGACACTTAGAGTGATTTTGACCACAACGTGCCTCATATTAAGGCGAGGTTGAATCATACACGTCACATATGACCCATGGATCACTGTGATAATGTATAGACACAATCTGAATGTGTTTGGTCAGTTTTCCGTATGCCAGTTGATGTTTTTCACTTCAAATAATGTCCTTTTGAAACAAAAGACAGACACTTTGAGTGGTGGTGGCCACAACGTGCCTTGGATTGAGGCGGGGATGACTCGTACACATCACATATTACCCATGGATCGTTGTGCTATTGTTTCGACACAATATGAATGTGTTTGGTTGGTTTTTCATATGCAAGTTGATGTTTTTCAATTTAAATGTCGTACTTTTGAAACAAAAGGTAGCCATTTTGAGTGGTGCCAACCACACCATGACTCAAATTGAGGCAGAGTTGAATCATACACGTCACATATGTCCCATGGATCGTTCTCCTAAAATTTCAATTGAAACTGAATTTGTTTGGTTGGTTTTCCGTATGTACTTAAATTGTTGTCCATTTTAAGCAAAAGAGAGCCACTTAGAGTGATTCCAGCCACACCATGCCTCATATTAAGGCAGGGTTGACTCGTACAAGTCAAAAATGACCCATGGATCGTTGTTCTAATGTATCGACACAATCCGAATGCGTTTGGTTGGTTTTCCATATTCCATTTGATGTTTTCCACTTCAAATAACGTCCTTTTGAAACAAAAGACACACTTTGAGTAGTGGCGGCCAAACTGCGCATCGGATTGAGCCGGGGTTGACTTGTACACGTCACATATGACCCATGGATCATTGTGCTAATGTATCGACACAATCCGAATGCATTTGTTCGGTTTTCAGTATGCCAGTTGATGTTTTTCAATTAAAATGACGTCCTTTTGAAACAAAAGGCAGACACTTTGATGGAACACCCTGTGGTGGAACAGGAGTCAAAGACGATGGAATATAGAAGCTCAGAGAGATAGAAGTAGAAGTAAAAGAAGATGGGATAGATGTCTGACCGGACGCTGACTGGGGAGTGGGAATCATCATGGAATGTGAAAATGATGGGCTAGAAGATGCAGAAGGTAGCGAAAACATGGGAGGCCTAAATATCCCATGTGTTCGAAACGACACATCGGGATTAGAATGTGGGAAGGATGACATGTCAGTGAGAGGGGAAGGGTCTAGTCAGGTACGCGCATCTACTCGTCCACCTCTGGTACTAACCCTCCTCGTACAAAACTGATATAGTCATCGAACAAATAACAATTGAACAAACCTGTGTGATGTGCCATCTTCCTCTCTTAATGGATTAATGTCTTCAATGTATATGTTCCATGAAATTAGTCTTGTTTGAGGAAGTGATGTAAAACTGGGTTCAATTTTCTCATACATTTCTTATTCATTTCTCATTGGTCTATTCAATATTGTAGTAAGATCAGACAAATACATCAAGTAGAAATCAATACATTCTTGTGCCAAGTAACCGTTCATGATAGAACCTTCGGGATGATTTCAGTTTAAGACATAAGACTTTAATGTGAACATATTTCTTTCAATTGGATACATCCAACCAAAAGAAAAAGGTCCACTGAGAAGTATTTCAGTGGGAATATAGACAGTCAGATGCAACATGCATGTGAAAAATTATGGAGGAAATATTTTCTCCAACTCACAAAAAATTAATGGGGAATCTATCAACATTTTTTGCAAGAAATACTTGGACAACTTCTTAGCACAAAGATCTCTAAAAAATGGAACAACAGAATAACAGCCACCCTTACATTATTGGACAAAAGATGATGGATTGCTATTGGAAGCAACTCATGCAGTAGCACGTGAAAATCATGAGTCTTCAAAGATTTTAGCTTCAACTCTCTTCTGTTGACCCGTTTAGATATGTTTTTTGAATAGCCATTAGGAAATCTAAAAGTCTCTAATACTTCCAGAAATTGTTTCTTTCTGTAGGTGTCATCACATAATAAGCACATGGAAGTTGCCATTTATTTTCACTGATACACACATGATGCAGTTCTGGTCTGATTCCTCAATCCACCAAGTCACGCCGAGATCGTAAATCATCTTTTTTCTTCCCCTTGACATTTATAAGAACCAAAAGAAACATTTCGCATATATTCTTCTCAATATGCATTACGTCTAAGCAATGATGTAACAAATTGGTTGACCAATAAGGAAAATAAAAAAAGATACTCTTCTTGCTCCAATTGTAACAGGTTTCAGTGGAAACATTCATCCTCTTTCCAGATTTCATTTGACCATTCCCGAACGAAAAACTGAAATCTTTCAATTCATTAATCACGTCAGTTCCAAACATACGTTGAGTGGATCATCGGTCTCTATGGTATTATCAAATCTTCGATGATTCATTCTATATGGATGATCTTTTGGCAAGAATTGTTGATGTCCCATAAAACTGAAACTACAACGATGTTTCAGTCATCTGGATTGTGTATTCTTCATACAAAACGGACATGACAATTTTCCCTTCATGCTCCATCCAGACATCATTGCATAAGCCGGAAAATCATTGATTGTCCACATAAGCGCAGCACGCATATGAAATATGTCTTTCGAACAAGCATCATATGTGCGCACACCCACATCCCAAATAATTTTCAAATATTTTATTAAAGGTTGCATGTATACATCAATATCAATGCCGATATTAGAAGGACCAGATATGAGTATACTCATGAAAGTGAAAAGTTTTTTCATACAAAACCACGGGGGAAGATTATAAATGTGTATAAAAACTAGCCATGTGCTGTGCGAAGTAAGCATCTTCCCAAATAGATTAAAACCGTCACATAAAAGACCCAGCATCACATTATGCACGTCAACTGCAAAATCTGGATATCGAGCATCAAATCTCTGCCATGAAAATCCATCTGCAGGATGAACCAACTCATCATTAGTCTTCTTTCTATCGGTATCATGCCATCTCATTTTTAATGATATGGTATCAGACATAAAAAGATTATGAAGTCTGGGGATCAATGGAAAGTGACACATTACTTTTTGTGGAATGCGAGATGGTGTTCCATCAGATTTTGATTTCCACCAGGATGTGCCACATTTTATACAATCATTTAATTCAGTGGTTTCCTCCCAGAATAAACTACAATCTTTTGGGCAAGCATGAATTTTGTTTCATGAAAATCCAAGATCCTCAACTAACTTCCATGCCATATAGTGGTTTGAGGGAATATCAGCATCATCTGGAAGTAAATCCTTCAAGAGGGTAAGAATGTAATTGATTGGTGTATTAGAAATTCGATACATAGTTTTCCCATGAAATAATCGGATTAAAAATTCCAGCTTTTTCATTTTATCGCATTGTCGATATTGGAGTCGTGGTATCCTCATTCAATTTTTTCACCCTATCAATATCATCATTTTCACTAGATGCATCAGCTGCCCTCGTATCAAATTCTTCTTGAGTTGAAATCCTTTCTTTTTCATGATGACAAATAAACCGAAACTGATCATCTAACAAATTCTCCATTACAGTCCTTTCAATTCGATCATCAAAAATTGGAGATTTAATTTTCTCCCCATTGT
The DNA here is from genome assembly GCA_963277665.1 of Viscum album. NCBI lineage: Eukaryota > Viridiplantae > Streptophyta > Magnoliopsida > Santalales > Viscaceae > Viscum > Viscum album. The sequence goes on from OY728126.1 coordinate 278,779,547, forward strand.
GATTCCACACAAATTAGATTGCTTAAAAACTATTTTTGGTTATATGGTAGATGACTTCTTCATGGCTCAACCAAGGTCTACCAACATAATTATAACATGGGCAGTGTATGCGACCACTATCTGAAGCATTGTGAATTGAAAAGTCCATAAATCTCTCCAAATTGTTTGAAAATGGCTTGAGATCTGATCGGTTTCATACATCCAACTTCTATAAATTTTGTAAAAAGAATTTATGTAAGTCATTTTGTTATAAACAATTCAATAGGATTGAACTTTAATAGAAAATATATTACAAAATATATTTTAAATAATAAAATTCCGTTGATAATTTTTAACAAGTATTTGGAGTATTTTCAAGGCACCACAATTTGGAAAAGTCACATTAAATGCCAAATTTCCATGCCAAACCATTGAAAACAATTAACATGAGACAATCATCGACCACAAATAACATAACTGGAAATGAAAAAGAAGAAACCAAATGTGATATAGAATTTAATATTATGTTAGGGGAAATGAGATTAAATAGAGACAACAACATCATAAATGGTTCCAACATCATAACTTTTGAATAAAACCACCCATAATAAGAATGAGAATTCCTCACACACCTAATCCCTAATAAAACAAACCAAATCTCCAATTAAAATATTTAATTTAGGGTTTCCACCCCACTTGGATAGCCCTACCCCCACCCCACCCACCCCACATGGACAACCCTACCCCCAGCACCCCCACCCCACATGGACAACCCTACCCGCACCCCACTTAGAAAACCCAGCCCCCCCCCACCATACTTGGACACCCCTACCCCCCACAACCCACTTGGAAAACCCACCCCCCCCCCCCCCCCCCCCCCGCACCCCACATGGACAGCCCTACCATCACCCCACTTGGACAACCCATCCCCCCGCCACCCTACCTAGACATCCCCTCCCCCACCCCACCTATACACCCTCCCCACCCCAAACAGCCCTACCCCCACCCCATTTGGACAACCCAGCCCCCTCCCCCACCATACCTAGACAACCCTCTCCTACACCCTACCTAGATATCCCCCCACCCCAAACAGCCCTACCCCTACCCCATTTGGTCATCCCAAACCCCTCCCCCACCCTACCTAGACAACCCCTTCCCCCACCCTACCTAAATAGCCCCTCCCCCACCCCAAACAGCCTTACCCCTTCCCCATTTGGACAACCCAGCCCCTCCCCCACCCTACCTATACAGCCCCCCTCCCCCACCCTACCTAGACAGTCCCCTCCCCCAAACTACCTAGACAACACCCCAAAAAGCACTACCCCTCCCCCACCCTACCTTGACAGCCCCCTCCCCCACCCTACCTACACAACCCCTACCCGACCCCAAAGAGCCCTACCCCCACCCCATTTGGACAACCCAGCTCCCTCCCCACCCTACGTAGACAACCCCTCTCCCACCCCACTTGGACAGCCCACGACATCCTCCCCCACCCCATCTGCACACCCTCCCCCACCACAATTTGAAACATAAATTCATCCAAATCAAAATCCAATTTTGAACTAAAATAAATTCCACTAAAAGTACCATATCACCCCTCAAAACAAACCCTTTACCATGTTTGATGTTTAGATAAAAATACATAAAACAAATCAGGGTTTCCATAGACACCAACCCTAAATTAGCCTAAATAAAAACATCAAACACCAAAAAATAGTGAAATAATGCTAAAACTAAGGTAACACTTACTAATTTGAAGTGTGAAATAAGATTTTTTTGATTGAAGATGGATCTTGGGTTGAAAGAGTGACGCGACCGAGAAGAATTCAGGAGATGGGTTCTGTCTACAATTTGCAATCGGGCTGGGTGGGGGTTCGGCTGGTCTGTATTTGTGGGAAATCTTTCCCAAAGGTTTGTAAAAACGTTGGGAAAGATAAAGTTTTCCCAACGGTTTCACTAAACCATTGGGAAAACTTCTTTTACCCATATTTCCCAACGGTTTGATGAAACCTTTGGGAAAACTAATTTTCTTCCAATATTTCCCAACAGTTTCATCAAATCGTTGGGAAAAATCACCTATACCAACAGTTCAATAGAACTATTGGTATACAACTATTGGGAAAACCATGATTTCTAGTAGTGTCTATCTTCTATTTGGTCTCTTTGACAAGATGAGGTACCCTCATATCTGACTCTCCATCCTCCAGCCAACATAAGGGTGAACGACATGGCCTATCGTAAATATCCTAATATGGTGCCATCTGAATAGTTGACTGAAAAATGTTGTTCTAGGAAACATTACAAGAGGCATGTGCTTATCTCGAGAACCTCTGAAATCAAGGATTCATGCTCGCAGCATATCCTACAGAAACTGATTCATACACTTGGACTGGACATCTAACTGAGAGTGGCAAGATGTACTCAAAATTACCTACGTTCCCAAATACTTTTGTAACTCTTGCTAGATATGAGAAGTAAATCAGTCATCCCTACCTGAAACAATAAAGTGTGGAACTCCATGTAGATGTACTATCTTGTGGAAGTATAACCATCCCAACTCATCAACACTGAAGGTCTTCTTAATCTGTAAGAAGTGATCAACCATCATGAGTTTATCAATGAAAACAATAATACATCATTTCCCCAAGGCGACATCTGTAAACCTGTCACAAAATCCATCATGAAATCATTCCACTTTCACTAGGGAATGGGAAACTGCGACAAAATCCACACGGGTCGATGATACCCCTCTTCCACCTGCTTCCATGTGTAGCACCTCATAACGATACAAGCAACATCTTTTTTCATTCTTTACCACCAATACTAACATTGTAGATCATGATACATCATGGTGACACCAGGATGAACTAACCAAACTGAGGAATGAATGTCCCGCATCAACTCCATGAATATGTAGGGTAACAGCCATACACAGCCCTGAAAATGCAAGATCTCATCCTCGCCTATGGTCAATATAGAAATAGGGTCCTCCTCTGAAACACACTCATATAGGACAAGGCCTTCAGAATCTGATAGCTACCTCGTTTAAACTCTATCATACCATGTAGATGTAACATCTATAAAAGATAGAAAGGTTTTCCCATGACTATCATGCACCTCCAAATGCATCTCAAAGAATGTATCCATAAGCTACCACTCACTGCTGGCCTCCTAAACTACCTGTATTTGAGTCCTCAAACACAGTGCCCTAGCCACAACATTGCCTTTCCAAGGCATATAGGAAAGAAAAAAGTCAAAGGACTGAAGGTACTCAACACACCTTCGTTGTCTCAAATTCATATCATGTTGAGTGAAGATATAAGTGAGACTCTTGTGGTTAGTGAAAATCACAAAATTCTCTCCCAACAGGTAGTGTCTCCAATAGCGTAAGGCATGAACAACTCCTGCCAACTCATGATCGTGTGTTTTTAAATCATTTCATGTGTCCTCAAATTCCAATACCCATACACAACGAATCCTTCTCCCTCCATCAGCACTGATCCTAACCCGATATATAAAGCATTACAATAAACAGTGTATCTCTATCTCGGCTTTTTCAATATTAGTATCGATGATTAAGATAACCACCCTTTTAGATCTTGAATGGTTGACTGATATGAAGCATTCCATAAGTACATCTATCCCTTCCTATTCAGGCCCATCAGTGGAAATGCTATGCATGAAAAGTCTTCTATGAAACGTCTATAGAATCAATCCTGCCATATAAATATTCGTATCATAAATACATTCTTCCGCTACTCCCAAGAAACTAATGCTATGACTTTATATAAGTCTACTAATAATTCTTTCATTGAGATAAAATGACCCAACAAGTGAATTTGGTCTATCCAAAAGTGGCATTTTTGGATCATAGCATATAACTGATGCTCTCTTAGAATACTCAAAATGATGTCAAGATGAGTGGCATTTTTTGTTGAGTGCGAGAGTACACCAAGATATTGTCCATGAAAACCACCATCAAGGAATACTAATAGGTATTTAACTCTTGGTTCATCTATTCCATGAATACTGCAGGCGCATTCGTGAGACCGAACATTATAACCAAATACTTGTATAGACCATACCTAATGAGAAAGGCTGTAAGAGTTATATCAAAAGGTATAACACACAACTGATGATAACAGAAATCATGTTAATATTCGAGAACACGTTTTCTCCTAAAATATGATCAGAGTGATCATCAATCATCGACAAGGGATATCGATTCTTGACCATCAACTAGTTCTGCTTCCAATAATCCACTAAAAACTTAAGGGCATCGTCTGCCTTTTTCAAAAATAGGAAAGGAAAACCCCAAGGAGAAGTATTGTGTCATATGAAACCCTTTTCTTGAAAATCCTCCAACTTCTTTTTGAGCTTGTGTAACTCTGGTTAATCCATCATATAAGGAGGAATGGACACCGATGTGACTCCTAGTACAAGCTTGATTGAAATGTCCAACTCTCACACCGGAGGACAACTTGAAAAGTCCTTTGGAAATACATCCATGAAGCATTCCACAACTAGAAGAAAGCCCATCTATGAAGTATCCAGGTCATCTAGATATAGACTATCAATTTGGTCTATAACTCCTCCCCTCCCATGATGCTCGAGTCCCGCTCTGCTCGCCTGAGCATCCCATTCTCCCTAATTAAGAAACGATCTACCATCTGGTGATGTGAAACTTTCCCTATGGCGATAACCATCGATAACTTCTTGGAAGGGAACTAACCAGTCCATTATGAGAATGACATCATAGCCTGTCATCTCTAGGATACAGAGATACCACAAGAAGTGACACACATAAACCTCAAGAGGGAACTCCTTACACTGACATTCACTATCCATTCTATTTCCCAAAAGAGTGTCTAGCATCAAGATATTATTAGATTAAAAGACACAGATCCCAATAACCTCCACAACAACAATATATATAATGCTATGGGAAGCACATGTATTGAAAAGGGAAGAAGCTATAACTGAGGCAACTAGTATCTACCTCGAACTGTAGAAGGTCAGGGATCCTACTCCTATTGTGAATGCCCCGCTGTAAATGTCTGGCCTGCTCCATAGCCCTTTGACTCTGCATGACCACCCTAACCTACTCCACCCTGTTGTCACTGAAAGCTTGGTGACTAGCTACTAGAGCCGCGACCTACACCTCGACCTAAACGGTAGGAAGATCTCTTGATCCTAGACTAATGAGAATCTGGTGGCCCTGCTCCTGAATGAGGAGTCATAGAAGAACCTCTATCACCAGCTGCATGTGAGAAGATCTGACAGAAATGCTAAATATGACACATTTTGCTACAATAATGGCACTCCACTGTGTCTCTATATCAATTTGGCCTCGTATTCCCACTTTTTATGCACTGGTAGCACACCACCTAGCTAGAAGTGGAAGTGTCTCCCCCCTTGGATCATAGTTTGAAGACCCCCTTCGGCACTTCCTATTGTCAGTCGGAGGGATAATAACTTCGAATGTCAAACCACTCTAGATGAAAACTCCAAAATCCACCATATTATGATCTCTGATCAGTTCCTAGATGACGATAGACGTGATAGATGTCAACCTGAATATATTCACCTAAGATCAGATGTCATTCCTCAAACCACCCTCAAACGTCCTTTCCAAGAATAACTCATCCACTCATGGGATAAGCATAATGAACTATAGCTTTGTGAAGTGAGAAGAATACTCCATAACAGAAATATTACCCTCCACCAGATTCATGAACTCTCGAGCTTGATCGGCCCTCAGAGTCTCCATGTAGAGGTAGTCATAGAAGGCATGCTGGAACTCATCCCAGGCCATAACCAGCTGGCCTCTCCCATTTGAGATCACATCCCACCATCTCCTAGTAGAATCCCAAAGCATGTAGGTACAGATCTTCACCATCATCTCTGAAGATATCTCTAAATGCTCAAATATTGAAAGCACAGATTCTAACCATGAATATGTAGCATGAGGTCATCTTTCCTGGTGAAAGTGGGAGGACGCTACTGCAGAATGACCTGCATCAACTTTGCATTAGATGAGGTAGGATGTGGTGCTCTGCAGAAGTTCTGTATGAATCTCATGAATCCATCTTGGAACTATGCATCAACACCTATCTCTATAATGATGGCAAGTGCCAAGACTAGAAAAAATGGATGACCTATTGGAATTATCTGATCATACTTATCTACTATCGGATCACTGGCTTAAAGCTATGGTACAACCGGAGGACGTCTCAGTGTCATGACTCTGCAAGGTCTGGCACAAACAATAGACCAAGAATATCAAGGACTGAATATTGGAAGGGTATGAAAAAATAGGACAAATAAAGCATTTATGTTTTACAAATCAGGGATACATGGTGTGTGTATTTACCTACACGGCATGTTCCCTTAAGCCTTTCACATGGTATTGTACTTATAGAAAAACTAGTTGTGTAACACCCCAAAACACGCGACGTATTGTCCAAACACACGACATGTACTTGAATCCTCTTCCCATTCATGTGTACTTCTACAAAACAAAGATACACACTTATCCTATAGCCAAACTACAAGGTGTGTTTGTGAAAGACACGACAAGTACGAGAGAAGCTTCACCGACCCGTGTTGATAGTGACACAGTTGGAAACACATCTCACACTACTCGGTGTGTTCCTAATAGAAATGGAATGTTCTAAAGTATTACCATGACCCGTGTTGTTAGCTACATGGTTGGATTCTAGGTATTACATTAAACAGCGTGTTCAAGACTGATATGACGTGTATTACTTATGTTTTTATCCTTCAGTGTCATTAGTCACATGGGAAGACACATGGTCGAAACACACGTCGCGAACGTCTGGTACATGCCATGTCCGACCAAAATTTGTCCAACCCTGTGTCTTTTCCCACATGGTCAGTGACATGGTAAGAGACTAAACGACATGTACATAGATTACACGATATATACGTAAAAAAACAATTTCTTCCCCAATAGAACAACACATGGAGTGTATTCAAAACTACACTACATGTATTCTATGTTTTATGAGATAGTAAGCATCAAAAGATACTCCAGAGACCAAAAAACACTGAAATGATCATTAATGTGCCATATTTTGATTTGTGAGGGCCCATACTACCTACACATCAATGTTTTTTATCCATTACATGTTGTATACAAGAAAAACAAAGAAATTATACAAAAAATTCCAACACATGAGGGCCCATAACAACTCAAGAACCAAGGATTGTCATTTATACAAACAAAACCCTATAGTAATAAATACCTTATCAATCAGCAGTTACATTATCAAGTCATCTATCACAACATCATGAATATCTAGAACAACATCTATCACAACAACATGAAATAGCTAATGCACCCTAAATGGCATGGCAAGAATACATGACATGTGATTTCTAGAATGTGCCTATATAATGAATGAGCTGGCATAACCTCATCTCATTAGAACACAATAGAAATAAATCCACAATAATATCAATAGTAATAGAAAGAAACATATGAATCAATTAATTGTGAAATCAAATCATCTGTAAAATTGAAAAACCAAAAAATGCAATAATGAGCTAGATTTTCGTTTCCCTATTCCCGGGTTAGCTACTCTTAGGCCCAACTTATAACCAAGTACCAATTTTCTTCCAAAACCTAGCTATAGGATTTAAAGGTTAAGTCAATATGAAAATAAACCCTCTAATACCACTTTATAACATCCTGATTCTGGAAGCCGCCCAGAGATGCCCCGTACTCGATTGGTCACATAGCGTCAAGTTCATTTCCTTGAACGCTAATGGCTACCGACTAGCAGCATGGTCCTTGGGTGTGATATTGGGAAAACTATGCCCTCATTGGAAGTGTTACACGGCGGATGTAAAATCAATTATCAACAGTATAATGAGTGATAATGTCATACATCATTAACAGTGGAAGACTGAAGGAAATAAATAGCTGTAGAACATATATAATGATTCATGATACATATGTCTAGGAAATATTCCAGACCCGTCACAATGCAGAAATTAAGTAATAAACCAATTTACAAGGAAACAATAATCAACTCTTCAGCATCACAAGCCTCATCATGGTCCAATTCTCTCCAGCTCCAGAGCAGTCAAACACCTGATGTAGAAGGGCTCTTGCCCTTATCTGTACCTGCAAAAATATAATATGTTTTGGCCCAAAAGCATGGCCATAATACGGTATGATACTAAATCCCAGTAGTCAACCACCAATAGATTTATTCCTAACAGTCAGTGAATATATATTGTTGGAAATAATAAATTTAAATTAGTAAACAAGCATGTACTAAACAGTAAACATTCCCAAAATTTTAAAGCATTAAAAAGCCACACATCATGATAGCAGATAAACACAAACAAGTAACACTCTAGGATTTAATCATAGCATAATACCCTCTTTTCCTACCTATAAAATACAATAAATTCTCCTGGTAGTACTCACCATATAACCCCTCTGGTTCAGATTTAGTATAGACTCTCTAGGGAAGAACTCATATTAATTCCTTCCGATAGTCTCATATTGGTAATTAAAATGCACTATGGGGAAGCACATACATCAAATGTGCCCTATATCCCACGTCAAGGACCTAAAAACAGTATGAGGAAACACTTACATCAATTCCCCCTAGGGTCTCACATCATAACTAAAATAATGGACACTCTGGAGAATCTCTAACTTTCATCCTCCCTATGGTCCACTACACTAGGTTCTTAGGGCCCTGTGTATGTCAAAAAATCATAGAAATGCAAAGAGGCCAAAGTAAACCTCAATAACTACCTAGCTAACTAGTCTAGTGAACAATAACTTTTCCGATAATAAACACTTCATCCTGTAATACTTGGTATGAAAAAAAACAGGGTAGCCTTACATGCTAACATGACCAAATGGTCATAAACAAAACAAGCCAGGGAAAACACTTCCAAAGCAAAGAAATTAACCCTATTCACATTCAATTAACCTCTAATCAAGAATAAAATCATAGAAGGATATTAACATGGGAGACATGTAACCTCACAATACCCCGATTAGGGGTATTGGGCAATTTTACATATATAACTCAATGAAATTCAACGGAAAGTCAGAAAACACCAACCTCGGTGTTGTAGAATCATTATACGTGAAACTCAATCCTTAAATCACCCATGAAATCTATAGATCTATAAAAACATCTAAAAAGCTATACTGAGGATAACACTTGAAATAGGAGGAATCAAATGATGCTCTATAATAAGGAAGAGCATACAGAGGCGATCCCAACATAATCGACGGAAGTCGATTCAGAGAACTAATGCTCTATAGGGGTCATGAGGAAGAATTGTGGTTGTATGGAAACTCTCATATAATATAGGTTGTGAAGTATGTGTTTCTGTCTATCAGATATGACCTCGATGAGTTTAATGAAAAAAAGAAGGTACATGATGTGTACTTATCTTTATCAGCCCCCACATTCAGCGGTATGAAAATCTACCCACACGGCTATGACATGGCCCGCACTTGGCTACTTAGGGTAATGAATATAGGGAATGTACATATAATGTAAATGGAATGTACTTCTGAAATATCCTGAAAATTCATCAATTTACTCAAAAAAACCAGAAAAAGGAATACATACCTCAAAAGAAGATTCAGGTTCTTACATGGTTAGTGTATAACCTCTCATCACACAATTCATTGTTTTTTATTTTTGAATTTATATATTATCATGAATACGATCGGAATAGCCCGATGGCCTTCATTTTTATTATTATTTTTGATAATCCACCTTTTAAGGGGTGTGGTGGAACACTTACAAGGTGAGAAGGCATAAATACAATTACATGACCCGCATGTCATAGGGGAATCAACTAGAAAAACAAACATGGAACTGCTCCTCCCCAGCATATGTTATCATATCAGAATTCCACCTTCACGTGGTTTGTAAGCTAGTTGTCCTATTGAAATCCACACAGGCCTGGTACCATTGGAAAAGCCATGCCATCTCATTCTTCAAATTCCAGTTGGCTCTACTACACCTGAATCCTCATATGAATCCATACCCACTCATTCTTCAAATTCTAGTCAAACTATAAGGGATAAGGCTTCAAAGGATCTATAATAATAGTATTGTGTGAATAGGTTTGGTAATCTCGATATGAGTATATATTTCATTATCAGAGATCCAGAGCCGGTAGAGGACCATGTGGAGGTTTGCTAATGATCACGGAGCTAGAAAAAGAAGTGGTACTTATATACACTCTAGAATGATTCTGAATAATCATCAATTTATTCTCATTTTTATTTTTACTACTAAGTTTTATTGACCTACAACATTTTTGACCCATAATATTAAGTTTTCATGACCTTACTTGATATATATTGTTTAATATATTTATCTTTTGTTCTAATGTGTTGTTTATTCGATATGTGTTGATATTATTATTTAATCAATGGTTGTTGTGAATACTGTGGGTATAGACTTCCCACATCACTTAAACCCTCACTAGTAGTTGGTATCCACATGTAGAAAGAGAGGAAAGAATTAGGTTATGTGTCACATTGGTTGATCCCATAGATTCATGCGAGGGTTTTATAAAATCATTTTAGAGCATGAGTTCTATGCATTTATTGTTAGTTATTATAGTACATAGTATAAAGGAAAGAGGATATAAATTACTCAAGACGGGAAGATTCCATATACTTAAGAATGACATGTCTAACAAACCTCCAATATTATTAATGATTGTATTGTTATTATAGTTTTAGGGGATTTGGTTGTCTTCTTGAATCTTGAATTATAATTTTGGATCACTTGTCAAATATATACATGTTGTCTGATTTATATCAATTCTTTAAAAAATTACTCGACATTTTCGTTATTCAATGATATATATGTCCTACCTACTATTGGGATTTATCATTTTTGGTATTAGTTAGATTACCGTCTCTATGATATTATGGTTCTTATTATATGATTGGGACAAACATGTAGGTATATAGGACTTGGATTAATACGTGGGTAGAACATTGAAGGTTATCTAACTCATGAGAGTATCTCCAAGGATAGTTCTTCCAGTTTGAATCTATTATTCATTTCCTATAATTGGAAATGTTTTTCTCAGGAGAATGTTTTTATAGGAATTATTATTATATTTTTAATTTTTTAAAATTTGTTCATAGAGATTCCATAATATTCTTACTATGTGGGATGTGGTAGATCCACCATAGGCCACACAAGAAGATTCACCCAGGCCTATTATTAAAACTAATCAAGTGGTTTAGGTGGTAAACCCACCCCATCATAGAGTCATAACCTTTACACTTAATCTAGTAGAAAACACCTAGAGGACAGTGGTAAATTTAGTATGAGTATCATATATCTACCATCCATAAGAAGTTAAGGGAACTGGTGGTCATTATTATTCTTAAGATAGGATTGAAATCATTGATGGTATCCCTGACATGGTAGAGACACCTCTAAACAATAGATTTTAATTTTAATCCATTATTCTTCCGGGACCCTCCATGTGGTGATTTGGTTTTATGTGACAAGAAGGAATGTGGGGATAGTCCTACACATTAAGACATCATAGATATTCCCCTTGTGTTGTTCTTTCCTAACATGATACAGATGGATGGATCATATGAGTTGATGGAGCTTTAGTGGTTGACAATGTCAGTATCTACACACCTGACTTATTTTATATAATGTATATGATTTCTTCCTTTGTTTTTTTATAATGATGCCATAAAGGCTAAGAAATAAAAAATATTCCTTCACTAGGAGCATAAACATCATGTTTGGGTATTTTACATGATGATCTATTCTCTAAGGATTTGAGATGCCCTAACCTTTTAGAAGACGCTAGATAAGGACATACATTTAGGTATTCATCTAGATTAATGTTGACTTATGAAAAAACACCCCATTACTAAAGAAATTTACTGATTCGGTGGTATGAATAATAAGGAATATGTGATGGAGCTGGGTGGTAGATACGTTTATCATTGCATATAATCTTCTACTTCATCTGTGCGGGGACGTCCCTACAACTTAAACTATGGATACAATGTGATTTATAACATATTTTTTTCATGAATACTAATCAAGTGTTATAAATATCGAATGATGGTTCATATTCAATAGTTATGTTCAATGGAGTTGAAGACAAGGTCCTAAAATATTTCAAGGTATATGTGGACAAGGACCTAGGGGTCTGGCTAGGGTCATCAGCAGAAGGCTCTGTCCCAAAAAAAATCAACAAACTATGAAAATTATGTGCCTAATGGGAAGGCATGTGGAGCTATGGATATGAGTGTATATGAAATAAGGTAGGTTCAAGATATTCTTTAGGAGGGACAACATGCAGTTATAGGAACAATTTTTATTACACCTAAACTATCTATTACTTTTACTAATTCAAGGGAATCCGATTATGTTATATATAATGATGTCTTTCATGGAATATATTTATTGGTTACCTCTCTTTAAAATAATTTTTGGTGGAAAGATGAAAATATCAAGGGATATCATGAGTGTCCTATAGGTTGTTCCAACTATGGAAATATATGGGGATTTATGATCTTATTATTGATTTGTTTAGATGTGATATATGGAATGGACTATTTTCCCATTTCCCAATGTTCATATCGACTAATTCAAAAGATGAGCATCATTAAACACCCCAAGAGATATACGGTTTGAAATAACCAGTGAGTGGGATGTTGAAGTTGTTAGGATTTGAACGGACCTGTTCGACATTGTGGTTATGACAATGCAAGTAACTGGCTTGACGTTTATAGAAGATACTGTTTCGGTGCGGATGTGTGTCGGGTTACGCTGTTCCGCCAGGACGCGTTCGCGCGTGCACCCGTCAACCCGAGGGGATGAGCGCGCGCGGCTTGTGGTCCCGCAGTCCCGCTTTCCAAAGGCGGGCGGCATCCGTCCCTTATTCAGGGGCGTCTGCTCCTTGATCGAAACCGGGATGATGGGATGTCGGCTCCTCCTTCCTTGGACGTCTCCTCGGAACTCGTCGCCTAATCCGGGTCTCCCTCATAGATTTAAGACATGCTCGTGAATCTCGTTCCCGGCGCCATATCTTCATGGACACCGGTTAATTACGCTGCTTCCGCCCGGACGCTCCAAGGAGTCTGATCGGGGCAGCAACCTGCGGTGAGGAGACCGGATGGCTCTGGGTGTTGGGGGCGTGCATTTACACTGCGGCTCTGCATATCTGTCTTCCGTCCCTAATAGGGCTTCTCGAAGGCATGACGCCTGAGGCATCCCGCACCGGGTGCGGGGAACTGTGTCACCTGAGGTTTTCCTCAGCTTCCCATGTTTAACACGGGGTATGCCGCGAGTTTAACGTCCAGCGGGGACGGCATCGGACTGATCGACACGAAGAGTGGATCAGATAACAGGACCCCTTGCGGGGAACCTTCGATGCTGGGGCCAGCACATGGGCGGCTTCCCGGGTGAAGTGGAGTGGAGTGAAGTGGCATGACCCCACCGGGATGTGGCGGCCCGGGTAAGGGTCAGGATGGATAATGGAGTGAAGAGCTTGGACCCCGTGGGGCTTCCTACGTACCGCACGTTAGCACGGATCAAAGTCAACGTAGTTCGGGTATACAGTTTAACGTCATGCTGGACGTTGGCAAGCCGACGCACGAAGGGGTCAAGGCCGCCGGGCGGAGGATTGAACCGAACCACCTCGCACAGAGGGGGATGGAACGGCCGGGTGGATCACAGTTTCACGTCATGCTGGACGATAAAAGGAAAAATGGAAAAAGGGGCTGTGGGGAGGCACAGTGGAGATACACACGGGCAGTCTCCCACAGGTGCGGACTCAGAGGTGAATCGACGCAAGCGTGAACCCAGGAAGGGTCCACTGATGGAAGAACCGACGTAAATACGACCGGGACGACCAGGTGGTGGGCTTGGACCTCAGGAAGGTTTCCTACGTACCCTGTTTAGAAGACAGGGATCAAAGTCCACGTAGTTCATTCTGTCAGGACTTACGCACTAAGGCAGCCCGAATGCGGCAAAGCTCAGTTGGAAGGGACCTGGACCGAAAGTAGGCGACACCTCGATCCCAGTCACACCCTCTACTGGCTTCGGCAGTGGGGGAGTGCAATGGAGATACACATGTGCAACCCCCCACAAGAAACTAGGGGTTTGTAATACCCTGCCCCCGTAGGGAAAAGCCACTCCCATTAAATCGTCCCTAGAGAAGGACAATCCCGACATCCCTGCAGAGTCGAGCGGGTGGGGGCCACATCCAAACCGGGGGCGGACCCAGCGTGCGATGCACGGGATCGGATGATGCAGACGGTTTAACGTCTTGCCGGACGAAGTACAGTTTAACGTCGTGTGTTGAGGACGATGTGCTAGGCAGTTTAACGTCGTACAGCGCGGACGATTGCAGTTTAACGTCGTGCGGGACGAAACACTTGGCAGTTTAACGTCTTGCAGCGCGGACGATTGGGGCTAGGCAGTTTAGCGTCATGCAGCTTGGACGATGTACAGTTTAACGTCATGTTGGACGTATGTGCAGTTTAACGTCATGCGGGACGTATGCTGAACAGTTTAACGTCTTGTAGCTCGGACGAAGTACAGTTTAACGTCATGTTGGACGTATGTGTGCCGCCGATGGGTCCGTGTCACTTCGCGCAAGCCTGGAAGGCCGCACGGAAAGACAACGCACGGTGCGGGCACCCAGGATGAAGATCATCGGGCGCCACGCAGGCGGGTACCCTCAGGGGGTCAAGGGAGGCGACCCTGGCAGATTGCGCGCAAAAGAGGAGCTTTGCGCGCAAAACCGCGGGTCGGCGCGCAAAATGGCGGGCTGGCGCGCAATTGGGCCAGCGCCTTGCGCGCAGATAATAAAGATTGCGCGCACCGGGCTTCGGACAGCGCGCGGGGGCAACGGCTCATTCTCAAACGAACGGCCACTTTGAAGAGGGGGGTGCGCGCAATCGGGCTGGATTGCGCGCACCCCGGGGGCAATTGCGCGCAAGCGGGTTCTGTTGCGCGCAAAGGCCTTAGGGTGAGTTTTTATTCAAATGAAAGGAGCCAGCGGGGATTGCGCGCGAAGGCGGACCCCGAGGCTTTCTTGCGCGAAAGAAAGGAGGTTACCTGAAGTTCGTCATTGCGCGCGGAAGGGGTTGACTTGCGCGCACGAGAGACGTTTCGACTTCCAGCAACCTTTAAAACGTTGGGGGTCGCCTTGTATTTATAGGCAACCCCGGGCGCGGAATCCAAGGCGCGAGCGCAAAATCCTTCTCGCGGGGCGCGGAATCGGGCACGGCGCGCAAAGGGAGCCGCGCGGGCCAGCGGCGCGCAAAAATGCGCGCCGGACCATCGCATTTGCGCGCATCCCGGGGGTTTTGCGCGCGACTCATCGCTTTTGCGCGCGGGCCTCTGAAATTCCGCGCAAGGCCTCCGGGCCCTCCGAAACGTGCTTCTGACTCCAAATATGACCTCGCTTTCCGCATCCGGAGCTTCGTTTGGGAACAACGGACTTTTCCGGCGTCTACAAAAGCCCCCCCTCGGAATCTGATCGGCGAGAGGTCGCAACGATCGGGTTCCGAGGGAGACGCCGGAATGCCGAAGTCCTGGGCGACGCGGGACTGGGGCGCGCAAAAATGGGTGTCGGGCGCGAAATCGGCCGATGCGGTCGCGCAAAGCCTTTTCCGCGCAGCGCGGCCCACGGCCTCGCCTATAAATAGGGGCACTGGGTCCCTCCGTGCCGTACACTGGCCTTCCGTGCGATAAGCCTCTTTGCTCTCGTGCGCGAAATTGCCTTTTCCGGCGCGGAATTCGCACGCTCGTTGCGCAAAACCGTCCGGACTTCGCTCTGCTTTTGCGCGAATACCCGGGGTTTTTCGCGAAGGACTTCCCGATTGCGTGCCGTCCACTAGGATTGCGCGCCGCCTCTCAAACTTTTCCACCAGCCTCGTCCGATTCCGCACACCTCATCCCTTAACCCGCACGACTCCCGAATCTTCCGAGATGGCCGCGCACAGAGGAAATGAAGGGGATGCCGCCACTCGCAGAGCCGAGATGGCGACGAACGAGGATGTTCACGGAGCCAAGGAGATTGTTTCCAACAATCAATCCTTGTTCGACTTACTGACGCCGGCCCAGAAGACATACCCACTGTCAGATAACCTGCCGCTCTGGAACTTTGGCCTCCTGGATGAGGTTCCAGTGCCAGGGTTCGAGGTTGATGCGCCGCGAACCTGGGTGACTCGGGAGGACGAGCTTCCCCGCTATAACATCACCAACAATGGGCATCCTGCCAGGGAGACCAGGCACTTGGACGTTTACGTCCTGAACCCGAGGACGCGAACCATTGACGGGGGTGAGCCTACTGCGGAGAATTCTCCAGCCCTCTACTCGAGCACATACCGCCAGAGTGTCACTGACGACACCAAGGGCTGGCTGAAGGACTGGGACTTGCGATCTGGGGGCAATTTCACCAGTGAGTGGGACTGGGCGTTCTGGGTACGCCACACCTGTGATCACTTCGCAGAGGAGCTGCGGTACATCGGCCTGTTTGAGGCGGTGTGGACGTCGCAGTTCCACTTCTACCAGCAGTCCGAGCTCGGGCCGGAGCTGTTCACCCGATGGTCTCCGGATACCAACACCTTCCATCTTCACCATGGGGAGGTCGGCATCGGTCTCTGGGACATCCACTGCATCGGAGGTATCCCGCTGGAGGGCTACCAGTATGATGAGTTCCTGCCGCCGAAGAACATCTGGGAGGACAGGTCGCGGACTCCCATTCTGACCTCGCACCTGCTTGACCTGGCTACGCAGCGGCTCGGGATCCAGGACTTCCAGAAGGACATAGCCTACAAGGACTGGTTCGGCCAGTTCCTAGAGCATGACCCGGCGGTCAAGATGCCAGGCAGGGGGAAGCGGTGCCCGACCGCAGCTCAGAGGAGCCGGAACGGGTCGTACTGGAGGGTCCTGGAGACGGGCGACTACCGCTCATGGGGGTACCGCGTCATTGAGGCCCGAGACCCAAATGTCCGGTACGCGGCGTTCCTGGCCGCCTTTCTGAGTGGGTGGCTCCTGCCAGTGCGGGACGCGAGAATGGGTGTTCGCCCGGCGACACTGGCGGTGGCGGGCGCTATGGCCGCCAACAAGAGATACAACCTCGGGGTCCCAGTACTGGCGAGGCTGTATGCCATTCTGGGACGCATCTCACGAGGGGGGTCGCCACGAAGGATCTGTGGGCCCTTTCAGTTCTTCCACGGCTGGGTGGCTGCTCACCTTGGTGGGTATACGTTCCCAAACGCCATCATTCCTCCGGGCAACGGCCTGCGACCCTCCCTGCTGAACATCGCGGGGGTCGCTCCGATGACCCTAAGTGAGGAGGGCGTGAGGGTTCGGATTGGCAATCACGCCAATTTCAACTTCAGCCCGTTCCCCACTCCCGTTGGCCAGATGATCGACAACGGACAGGGCCCGCTGGAGCAGCACGAATACTTCCTGAACATGCGGGGCGGGGTGCTCGTGGCTCGGATCGACGGGAAGGTGATCTGCGAGCCTTACGTGCCAACCCGATTCGCCAGGCAGTTCGGGTGCCTTCAACGGATGCCGAAGAGGGTATTCACTGCTGTCCGGGAGGAGACGAACCCTTGCGTCCTTCGCCAGATGTGGCTGACGTTTGTCGCCTTCGGCTCTGGCGACGTCATCACTCTCCCTCCTACCGGGATCGACGCAGGCTTGGCAACCGAGTACGCCGAACACTAGGCCATCGCGTACCCTGAGGGGCTTCTACGGAAGCCAGTTCGGCGGCTCGAGGTCACCCGTGCGGAGACCGGGCGTCAAGGAGGGAGGCGAGGTGCCGCCACACGGGGGAGAACGGAGGCGCGCCAAGCAGCGGAGCCGGCGCTGGCAGGGACTTCGGCGGCGGGCGCATCGCAGGCTGCCGCTACGACCTCGGCGCCCAGAGAGGGGGCACATGCGTCGGTCGGGGAGCGGCCCGGGAAGCAGGTGAGGCGTCTGCTCGAACCCTCCCACGATGCGGTCTTCCCGGCGCTGTGGTCGGCCTGGATGACCCTGCGGCAGTCGCTGGGGACCGACGTCATCTGGCGAAAGATACTCAGAGAAGGAATATATCTGCCAGAGGTCGGGCGCCTCCAGATCACCGACAGGGTGGACTTCAACCGGCAGTATGCGTATCTGACGGCAATGGACGAGTACGCGCGCCAACGTGGTCAGCGTGCGGAGCCATCCCTTCTGGTGAAGGTGATGCTCGGTCTAGAGCCTGCTCCAGAACGGATGCCGCCGGGAGAAGGTGACAGTGACGACTCCGAGGAAGAGGAGGAGACGGGGGAGGATGAAGGCTCCGAGGGAGGGTCCCATCGGGGGAGCCCACGGGAGAGCGGCGAGGTGGTCGGCTCGGACAACGTTGATGTCACTGAGCTCCTCGAGGTCCGCTTCTATCCCTACTCAACCTGCTTCATCCAATCTTTCATGCAGCTTCTAACCCACTTCTCCATCTTTCTCAGGAGCGCACGGATGTCGGTCAGGCGTCCTCGGCGGGAGTAGGAGAGGCGCCAGTAGGACAAGGCGGGGGCCCGGCACCTATCATTGAATCGACGAGCGCAGAAGGGTCCCCTGCTGCAACTGTTCCTACGGCGGCCGGGATAGCGGAAGATGACGCTATGAACTCCCGTAAGTCTCCCTACTTTACCGCTGGTGTTTGCCGTTGACGATCCGTGACTAACAATGGCATGCCCTGCGCAGTGATCTCAATACTGGAGGCTCGTCGGGTTGCCGAACCCGGGCCGTCCACGAGTGGACCAGTGGCAGACATGCCGCCTGCTCCGGAACAGACTTCCCAAACCGAGCCGGCCCCACCAACTGCTGATCAGGGGGCCACGGACGTCGGCGGTGCTGACATCGGAGAGAGGGGGGCTGACGAGGGCGTCGTCGCCGCTGGGGCGAGAGAAGAAGGTCGCCCAGGTGTTGGGGAACCTATCCCCCACGAAGACATCCCAGGGGCGGACCCTGCAGCGGACCTGCTGGCTGCCTTCCCTGCTTACCGGCCTGCCGACCCCGAGGAGATGGACGACTCGGATGCGGAGGCGGTCGAGGAGAGCCGGATAACGCGCCGCAGGGGGTGGAAGTGCATCCAGCGCTTCCTCAAGCGAGACCCATCGGAATGGCTGGGGCGCATGGGATCACTTCAGACCTGGCTGCGCTTCCTGTGTGCCGGGGGAGCTGATGCTCAACGCCTCCATCTGACGGTCCGTGATTTCATGGCCGAGAAGATGCGCGAGAGCCGCCGGCGTGCCGACGTCGTACAAAGTCGGGACATGTCGGAGAGCACGCAGCCGCTCCTTGCGGCAGAGCAGGAAGTCCGGCGCCTCGAAGGGCAGGCGGCAGAGAAGGAGGCCTTCGTCGCAGCATGTACCGAGCTTGTGGAGCAACTATCGGCACAACTGATCGACGCTCAGGTACAGCTGACGGAGGCGGGCCAACAGATGGTCACACTTCAAGTCGAGCGGGAGCGCGCACAGGCCAGGATTGACGAACTGCGTGCTGCGACCGCCGACGAGGAGAGGGCACGCAGAGAACGAGAAGCAGCCCTGGAGGCCGCCAGCCAAAGGGTAGCGGCATTAGAAAGACTTATCCAGCACGCTAATCCCTAGGGGCTTTGTTTTTTGCCATTCCTAGAACATTTTGCTTCCGTTACTCAATATTTCGATCCATTTGTATGAATCAATATATTTATCTGCGTCTTTCGGCTTAACATACTCAACCACAATTCACTGTCTTGCGGGAGTGTTAACCAAGCATCAGGCATCCATAGCTGGGCCTGGATTGCTGGAGAAAAGAGGGAGGTCACTCCTAGGAAAGGAGACCTCAGACCTAATCAATGTATCATCCCCAACTTGTTCCAACACACGAGCGGGACAACACTAGGGGCGTTGAGATTTTATCCGAACATAGGAAAATGAGAAAGGGTGAACCGCATGTCCCGACCTCAGAAATCCACAACGGTCGGCCTTCCAGGAAATGCCCAAGACGGTAGGCGGACAGTGGATCGACCATAACAACTGCAAGAGACGGACCGAAGGTCATCATTCATATTGCAGGAGGCGGACAACATGTCGTCATGAATACCGCTTTGGGGGTTCCTTCAGACACAAGGGTGGAAGTCCAGATCAAAAGAGCATGCGAAGCGTGGGGCGAAGTGATGCTTTGTTCGGACAGAACCCAACGCTCCCAAAATTGCGCCACCGTGGGGAAAGCGTATTAGGCGGATGCATTAATCTGGCCGTGAATCACCCCAATTCTCAGACAGTACCTCTTTGACGAGGAAACTGTCGCCTCCCATCGTTGCGATGGGGCATCCCGAGCTGAATCGGGGAGAATATCACAACTGCACCGCTCTACCCGAAGTCAGGCCAGACGGTTGGCGACGAGGAGGGGCGGGACTTAGCGATCCCTGAGGCTGGACCCGAGTCAAAATGCCCGGGCGTTCCTACGTACTCCATCAGGCTGGAGATCAAGCCATACGTAGTTCTGGAGGCGCAGTTTAACGTCATGCAGGACGTGGGACCCCGATTAGGGGAGATCTTAGTTTAAGGTCGTAGAGCTTGGACCAAAGAGGGAGATCTTAGTTTAAGGTCTTAGAGCTCGGACCATAAGGGCAGATCTTAGTTTAAGGTCTTAGAGCTCGGACCATAAGGGAGGAGATCTTAGTTTAAGGTCTTAGAGCTCGGACCATCAAGGAAGAGATCTTAGTTTAAGGTCTTAGAGCTCGGACCATAAGGGAAGAGATCTTATTTTAGGGTCTTAGAGCTCGGACCATAAGGGACAGAGGTCTTTGTTTAGGGTCTTAGAGCTCGGACCAAAGGGAAAGAGGTCTTAGTTTAGGGTCTTAGAGCTCGGACCAAAGGGAAAGAGATCTTAGTTTAGGGTCTTAGAGCTCGGACCATAAGGAGAGATCTTAGTTTAAGGTCTTAGAGCTCGGACCATAGGGAACCTCAAAACACGCCACATCGTGGTCCTATCCCCTGGATATGCAAGGATGCACTGAGGGGTAGTGTCAAGAGTATCGAGATTTTGCCTGGTCAGGATGGAAGATGGAAAGATGTGAATCATGCGGCCATTCACTCAAGGACTGGGGGCACCGGAGTAACGATATGGAAGTACTGCCGACCGTGGCGGAAAAGCAGCATCAATATCGCACTAACCGTTGATGGAATGGGGCAGCAAACGAGCATCGACCGCTCAATCGCAGTATTCATATCGATTTGCTGCCCGAGGCCATTGGGGGCACCGGCCCGAGTCGGTGGGAGAGCACTGAGGCATTGTGTCCGAACCGCTCACGGGGGGCTCCATCCAGGGCTTAAGCGATGAGTCCGAATGAAGTGGAGCATGAAGCCTGAAGGGTGGAAGGAACCTGACCAAGCAGAACCTGACGCTCCTGGCAATAAACCAGAGTACTCTTGACACCAGCGGGCCACTGCAAGGGGTCGAGGGACACGCCTTGAGGGTGACCCGAAAGCGGCGGACTCCCCAGAGGAGGGGGAATCTTTAAGAGGTGGGGGGCTGGACCCGAAGTTTCAAACATCCGGGCGTTCCTACGTATCCCATAAGGATGGGAATCAAGCCACACGTAGTTCTTGAAGCGCGGCGCAACACAATCGGGCACCAGCGCGGGGAAGAGTGCGGGTCTGACCCTCGCACACAGAAGGAGCGGCATTTGATATTTCTTGTTTGTCCTTAAAGATGAATGGTTTTTCTTTGTGCGGCGACATGCCCGTGATTAAGGAATCCCTGGCGTCGCCACAACAATCAAGCCACGGAAGGCATTGATGAATGGCGTGGTTATTAACCAGCGCCCAACGTGGGTGCCCCCTAAGGAGAACATCACGATGCAGTGCCGTTTCTCGTCGGGCGGCCAAGACGATCACAGTTTACGGTCGTGTGGTAGGACCAGACAACACAGTTTAAGGTCGTGTGGTTTGGACCATGGAGGAATCCGCTTATTGCGATGCGGCGGACCCAGCAGAGGTGGGAACATATCCCGGCCCTGCGGTCACGCACGATTCCTAGGGAAGGGTCTTGGGATAGGGGTCTGCGTATGTCCATCACCCGAGGGGCAGAGATGCAAGCCTCCAGCTATGCTGGGCCCAGAACGCAATTGTTCGGGAGACTCCTTCCTCCTTATGGGGACGAGGGTCCAGCTACGCATGGCCCTTAGGGAGGACATCCGTATACATCCTTGGTGCTCAGATCATGGGAGCCTCGAACGACATCATTACCCTGGTGGGTCTGCCTAACGTGTAGAGGTGTACTGGAGGTCAGTATGAAGAGAGTGTCGAGATTCCACTACAACGCACAAAGGCGGAGCGTGATGAGGACTGCGCAACCAATGTTCAGAGCCTGAAAGAGCCGACGTGGCGATCAAGGACGTTGCTGACCATATTCGCAACACAACATCCGATCGCGTCAGCCTAAGACGGGGCAAGCAAACGAGCATCGACCGCTCAATCGCAGGATTCATATCGATTTGCGGCCCAAGACCCGCCGATAAATCGACCCGGAGCGGTAGGAGAGCACTGAGGCATCGTACCAAAACCGCTAACGAGGATCCCTTTGGGGGAAGGCTCAAACAAGAGGAAGCGCGAGGCCCGACAAGCAACACAGGACTTGTCGGGATCGAATCTGACACCACGAGTCATAGACCGAAGTACCCAAAGCACGTTACCAGATCACCGGGAAGGGTCGGAGGACTCACCCTGAGAGCAACCAAGAGAGGGTAGATCCCCGTAATCAACCAAGAGACGGGGCTAGACCTGAAACACAAGCGTCCAGGCGGTCCTACGTATCCCATAAGGATGGGAATCAAGCCGCACGTAGTTCTTGAAAGGCAGTTTAAAGTCATGCAGGACGACGAGAGGTGTGAGGTGGTCCCACACATGGGGGGAGGCGTACGGCGCGGCCAGTAGACCGACGTGAATAAGGATATGATCCCCCGCTCACGCGATACGCCTCGCACAAAAGGAGGGGAACATGGGCCAGAGGCCCAACGCGGGATAGAGATTCCCGAGAAATGGGGCTGGGCCTGAAACATGAATGTTCAGGCGGTCCTACGTATCCCATAAGGATGGGAATCAAGCCATACGTAGTTCTTGAAGTGCAGTTTAACGTCATGCGGGACGAAAGAAAAGGAGATCTTAGTTTAAAGTCATAGAGCTCGGACCATAAGGAGAGATCTTAGTTTAAGGTCTTAGAGCTCGGACCATAAGGAGAGATCTTAGTTTAAGGTCTTAGAGCTCGGACCATAAGGAGAGATCTTAGTTTAAGGTCTTAGAGCTCGGACCATAAGGAGAGATCTTATTTTAAGGTCTTAGAGCTCGGACCATAAGGAGAGATCTTAGTTTAAGGTCTTAGAGCTCGGACCATAAGGAGAGATCTTAGTTTAAGGTCTTAGAGCTCGGACCATGAGGAGAGATCTTAGTTTAAGGTCTTAGAGCTCGGACCATAAGGAGAGATCTTAGTTTAAGGTCTTAGAGCTCGGACCATGAGGAGAGATCTTAGTTTAAGGTCTTAGAGCTCGGACCATGAGGGGAGATCTTAGTTTAAGGTCTTAGAGCTCGGACCATGAGGACCTCAACGCACGCCACTTCGCGGTCCTATCCCCTGGATATGCAAAGATGCACTGAGGGATAGTGTCAAGAGTATCGAGATTTTGCCTGGTCAGGATGGAAGATGGAAAGATGTGAATCATGCGGCCATTCACTCAAGGACTGGGGGCACCGGGGTAACGATATGGAAGTACTGCCGACCGTGGCGGAAAAGCAGCATCAATATCGCACTAACCGTTGATGGAATGGGGCAGCAAACGAGCATCGACCGCTCAATCGCAGGATTCATATCGATTTGCTGCCCAGAACCCATGGGGGTGCCAGCCCGAGTCGGTGGGAGAGCGCTGAGGCATTGTGTCCAGACCGTTCACGGGGGCTCCATCCAGGGCGTAGGTGATGAGTCCGAATGAGATGGAGCACGAAGCCTGAAAAGTGGAGGAAACCTGGCCGAGCAGAACCTGACGCTCTTGGCAATAAACCAGAGTACTCTTGACACCGGTGGACCACTACAAGGGGTCGAGGGACACGCCTTGAGGGTGACCCGAAAGCGGCGGACTCCCCAGAGAAGGGGGAATCTTTAAGAGGTGGGGCTGGACCCGAAGTTTCAAACATCCGGGCGTTCCTACGTATCCCATAAGGACGGGAATCAAGCCACACGTAGTTCTTGAAGTGCAGTTTAACGTCATGCGGGACGAAAGAAAAAGAGAGGGGGGGAAGCAGAAGGCATCCCCCAAACGTGGGGGGCGTACAGCGTGACGAGCAAACCGACGTGAATGAGGGCATGGCCCCGCGTCCACACCATACGCCGCATACCCAGAGGCACTTGGGACAAAGGCCCGAGATGGGATGGAAATTCCCGAAGGATGGGGCTGGGCCTGAAACATGAGTGTTCAGGCGGTCCTACGTATCCCATAAGGATGGGAATCAAGCCGCACGTAGTTCTTGAGGTGCAGTTTAACGTCATGCAGGACGAAAATGCTGAACAGTTTAACGTCTTGTAGCTCGGACGAAGATGCTGAACAGTTTAACGTCTTGTAGCTCGGACGAAGATGCTGAACAGTTTAACGTCTTGTAGCTCGGACGAATGCAGTTTAACGTCGTGCAGGACGTAGATGGTCAGACAAAGTACTGCTTGATGAACCTAGCGTTGGTGGGAGGAGTAACACGCTCACCATCCATAGTCGCTAGGGAGTACGCGCCATTGGGATAGACCTTGTGGACGACAAAAGGTCCCTCCCACTTGGGCTCCAACTTGGGCGGCTTCCTGCCGGGGATCATCGGTGCCCTTAGGGCTAGCACTAGATCACCCTGCAGGAAGGAGCGGAGGCGAACCTTCTTATTGAAAGCTCGAGCCATTCTGCTCTGATGCCTCTCCAAGTTGTGCAAAGCGTGAAGTCTATTCTCATCCAGTGCTTCCAACTCGACTAGACGGGCTTCAACAGCTCTGTCCGGCGCTTGCTGGTCGTAGACTGCAGTGCGCAAGGACGGTAACTGGATCTCGATGGGCAGGACGGCCTCAGCTCCATACACCAGGGAATAAGGGGTCATCTGGGTGGAATTGCGAGTCGTCGTCCGATAAGCCCAGAGGGCGTTGGGGAGCTTGTCCGGCCAACTCTTCTTATTCTGACCAACCATCTTTTGCAGAATGTTAGAGAGGGTTTTGTTAAACGCCTCGATCTGTCCATTCGCCTGCGCATGATAGCGGGATGTATGGTTCGAGCGAATGTTATAATTAGCGTACAACTTCTTCAACTCGGCTGCTCGGAAATTGGTTCTGTTATCCGTGAGGATAGCGTGAGGCACTCCAAATCGATAGATGATGTTGGAGGTCACGAAGTCAGCGATCGAACAGGATTTGACCTCTCTGAGCGGAATCGCCTCTGCCCATTTGGAGAAGAAGTCTGTAGCGGTCAGAATGAACCGGCACTGGCGAGCTGTCGCCGGCAGGTAAGGTCCCACAACGTCCAGACCCCAGACTGCAAAGGGCCAGGAATACCTGGTGGTATGGAGGGGCTCCGGCGGCCGATGCACAAAGTTCGCATGAACCTGGCACGCATGGCACCTCCTGGCATACTCGATGCAGTCATGAATCATAGAGGGCCAGAAGTATCCCAACCTCCGAATCTGGTGGGACAGCTTCGGCCCAGTCTGATGGGCACCGCATGAACCAGCATGAACCTCTTGCATGACTCGTGGGATCTCAACTCCATGAAGGCAACGGAGGAGAACACCATCAAATCCGCGTCTGTAGAGGATCTGCTCTAAGCCGGGACTGCTCTGGAGAACAAACTGCGATGCGCGGCGTCGAACTCGCTCGCGCTCGGCCCGATCCGATGGAAGAATGCCATGTTGGAGGTACTCAACCAAAGGCGTCCTCCAATCAGGGGCTGATCCGACTGTCATATCTGGGGTACTCGGGGCTCCGGGCATAGGGGCAACCGTGGTGAGATTACTTACCAACGGGCCGCGATCTTCTTCCGGGATAGCGGGAGCGATGAGCCTGCGGCGCGTCACGCGGACGACCAGGTTGTCCTGTTCAGGCTCCGCAAGTGACGCAGCGAGGCTGGCCAAAGCATCTGCTCGACCATTCTGCGACCGGGGAATATGGACAATTTCTGGCCGAGAAGGGAATCGAGCCATCAGAAGGAGGGTGCACTCCAACAATGGCACGAGTTCCGGCTTCCTGACAACATAGTCGCCATTGATCTGCTTAACAACCAGCTCGGAGTCTCCTTTCACGCACAGATGGGGCACGTCGATCTCGAGAGCCAACTCGAGGCCGGTGATGAGGGCATGGTATTCCGCCTCATTGTTGGTACAGCCCTCTGACAACAGGAAGGAATATGGCAGCACGGCTCGCTCCGGGGTAATGAAGACGATACCCAAGCCCACTCTGTTGAGCTTAGGATTATCGAGTCTTCTACCGGTGGGGCTCCGGGAGGCACCGTCAAAGTGCATCTGCCAGCATGGATCGGCATGATCGACCGAGAGAATGGTCTCATCAGGAAAGCCTAGATCCAGCGGCTGATTCGCGGAGGTTGGGTGAGCTGCCAGAAAGTCTGCCAATGCCTGCCCTTTGATGGCCTTCTGAGACACGTACCTGATGTCGAACTGCTGGAGAATCACAGCCCACCGCGCTAGACGGCCAGTCAACATAGGCCGGCTCAGGATATATTTCAACGGGTCTACCCGAGAAACCAACTCTACCTCATGGTGCTGCAAGTAGTGTCGTAATTTCTGTACGGCAAATACGAGCGCCAGGCATCTCTTCTCGATGGGGGAATACCTGGCTTCCGCATCGAGGAGCATGCGACTGAGGTAATAGAGGCTATTCTCTGTTCCCTCGTTGTTCTTCTGGGCGAGAAGGGCACCCAGGGACCGTTCCAGGGCGGTCACATAGAGGACCAGCGGCTTCCCGGATACGGGCGGCATCAGAACCGGAGGTTGAAGCAGGTACTGCTTGATTTCCTCAAAAGAAGTCTGACACTCTTTATCCCATACATAGGTGACACCCTTCTTCATGAGCCGAGAAAAGGGCTTACACTTGCCGGCCAGATTCGCGATGAATCGGCGTATATAGGCTAAGTGGCCTTGGAACCCTTGCAGTTCCCGGATGTTACTCGGGGGAGGCATCTGGCTAATCACCCTGATCTTCTCTGGGTCGATCTCAATACCCCGGTATCTTACCACAAATCCAAGGAACTTTCCGGAGGTGACCCCGAAGGCACACTTCAACGGGTTCATCTTCAGGCAGCGAGACCGGAGGAAGCCGAACACTTTCTCAAGGTCTTTGAGATGGTCCTGACGCTGGCGCGATTTGACCACCAAGTCGTCGACGTAGCATTCCACCAGTGTGCCGAGGATTGGCTTGAATATGCGGTGCATCGCCCGTTGGTAGGTGGCTCCTGCATTCTTCAGGCCAAAGGGCATGACCCGGTAACAAAAGGTACCTTGGGGGGCCCTAAAGGCAGTGAACTCCTCATCCTCAGGGGCCATCCGGATTTGGTTGTATCCGGAGTATCCATCCATGAAGGAGAGGGCTTGGAACCCTGCCGTAGCGTCGATCAACAGCTCTGTCACTGGAAGGGGAAAGTCATCCTTCGGACAGTGGCGGTTGAGATCGCGGAAGTCGATGCAGACTCTGATCTGCCCGTTCTTCTTCCTGACCGGCACAATGTTGGCTAGCCATTTGGGGTACTGGACTTCCCTCACGAAGTTGGCTTTGATAAGCTTGTCAACTTCGGCCTCAACCATGGCACCGTGGGACGGGTGCATCTTCCTGGGAGGCTGCTTGAACCCGCGATGGTTCGCCGGGAGACCAAGGCGGTGGACGGCTACCTGAGGATCCAGCCCCGGCATCTCGTCATAACCCCAAGCGAACACATCACGGTGCTGCCTGAGAAAGTCCACGTACTGCTGCCGCTCCTCGGAGGGCATGGCGGCACTAACCAATGTGGGTCTTGGATCTGCCTCGGTTCCAAGGTTCACCTGTACTAACTCATCGACCGTGGCGGGGACGCCCTCCTCAAAGGCTGGGGGTGCATCTTCCACGTCCTCTCCGCTTGGGGAGGGATCATCCACGGGAGAGACTGCGTTGGAAACTGCATTGGGGCCACCAGATCTTGCTGGGCCGCTGGTGCTGGCACGGGCGGTCGCGATCATCTCGTCAGGAGACTCACAGGCCGTCGAAACCATGGCTACGTCCAACCGTTGAATCGGGAGGACGTAGGCGTCATTCAAGCTGGCCCATGGATCGCTTGCAATAGCGACAGGCTCAACCTCACCTGCCAGGATCTGCTTGTCCTTGCTCTTGTAATAGTCCGCGTCCAGATAACGGGCTTCACATGAGGCAAAAGGAGAGGCATCTCCTTGAAGCACGCCCACTCGACCGTTAAGGGAGTATTTGAGGCACTGGTGGTATGATGAGGGAACAGCCGCATGAAGGTGGAGCCATGGCCTGCCCATCAATGCGTTATACGCAGTGTCCTGAGAGACCACCATGAATTCGGTGTTGGCAACCAAGTCACCGAACTGGGTCTTCAAACGTATTTGGCCGACCGGGGTTTGCTCGGTGCGGTCATACCCCTGGATCCTGAGGTCGGAGGGAATCAAGTCATCCTCAGACAACCCCAATCTCCGGAGCGTCCGAGTTGGAATCAGGTTGATCCCGGATCCCGTGTCGACAAGACAGCGCCGGACTTCAAGGCCGTTGAACTGGCCAGTAACATACAGCGGACGAATGTGTCCCTGTATAGGAGGGTCTTCATCCTTACCAGAGAACGAGATAACTGCCTGACATTCGGCGTCCTCAATCGTTTTGGTGTGAAAGGCCTCTGCGGCCGCAACCTCTGTCTCAAACTGGAGGGGGCTCTTCAGGGCTTCAGCGAGCGCCTCGCGCATCTCAGATGACATGCGCAGAGCCTCAAGGATGGAGAGCCTTGCTGGGATGTCGGCCAAGTGCTTCAGGACATCATACTTTTTGGCCAGGCGCGAGCCCCTGGTTACAGGAGGTTGCTCTACGGCTGGCGGTACGACGGGCCTTGCCGGTCGGACCGGCGGCCGACTGGTACTTGGCGCATCTCGCTGTTCACTGGTTGCAGTCCGGGAAATGGTCACCGTACTGGGGTCAGGAGGCCGGGATGGACTCATGGCAGGGCGGAGCTGATCGCGATGCGGCTGAGGCGGTTCTGCCTGGTCCCACACCACAAACAGTGGCGGAGGCGAATCCGTCTTCCCCGGATGGGGGGGCTGCGCACGCTGAGCCCGGTTTTGAGCCTGCTGCCTAGTCTCAGTGGCGTGCACGGCCTGGCTGGAGGTACTAGCTGCTGTGCCCCGGCGACTCCTGCTACTGCGGTTCTTCCGACGGTGGCGACGATCGGGGACACTAGGGAGGTCCACCTGGTGTTCTTCAACGTCGGGAACCGAAAAGGGATTTACCAGCTCGACGGTATTAACCGAAGCGTACCCTACACCTTCATCGGACGAATCATCCACCACCGGGCGGATTCGAGGGGGAATCCCCATCTCCGGGGGCATGAAATCACCGAGAGTGCGGGATAGTGGCGGAACTGGCGGGGTGCGCTCTTCCTTCTTGCGCAGCCGCCGTTTGCTCTTCTTGGAAGAGGCAGGCTGGGACGACGACGCCGAAGCAGCACCCGCAGATTCTGGGGGCTCAGGCTGATTCAAGCGCGCACGGATGATTCCATGGGCGCGAATGATCGTCTTGCGGGCCATCCAGTTATTATACTTCTGGGACCCGCGGTCGGAGACCAGCTGCCATTCGTCCTCGTTGCCACTATCGTCATCTGATCCCACGAATACGCCCGCCACTTGTGCTGGAGCTGGGCCCAACCTGATTACATTGTTGTTAATCTGGTCTTGGAGCCAGTCCTTAAACACATAGCACCGCTGGATGGTGTGTCCCAGGGCTCGATGGTAAGGGCAGTAGCGGGGGTTATCCGTGAGATGTGCCTCCTCTGGCCTCCAGCACTCAGGCAGTCGCACAATCCTCTGCTCCAGGGCGCTCCGGAAATAGCCGGGGACCTGTTCCTCGCGAAATGAGTACGTCAGGTATCGCGGGCCTCTGGGAGCGTGGTCTTGACGAGGGGCCGGAGGGGGTTGCCGAGGAGGTGGACCCTGATTATCTCGCCTGGGTTGTGGCGGTACATTACGCGGAGGGGCCGGTCGGTTCTGGAGCTGCCGCTGCTGGGCCGGGAACTGAGCCCGTGGAGGCGGATTCCTGTGAGGCGGTGGAGCTGGCCTCGCCGGCAGCAGCTCCAACGGCCTGGGGGCCTCTATCTGGGCAACAGCAGCGGGCTCAGCCCTGCTGACTCTCCTTGCAGGAATCATAGGAGGCAGCGGGCGCGCCTGACTGGCCTGTTGCAGGGCTTCCTCGAGACGCTGAGCTTTGTCTGAGAAGTCCCTGAACCCTCCGGGATAATTCTGAGTGATCAGGGAAGGGACCAGCTCGGTCTTGACGTTCCCGACGCACATTGTCAGCAACTGCTCCTGAGTCAATGGCATGTCAAGGGAATACGTGAGACCCTTCCATCGGGCGACGAAGTCCGCGACTCGCTCATCAGGCCTCTGCTTGCACTTGAAGAGGTCTGCGATACTCGTCTTCCGGGTCGTGGAACTGAACTGGTAGAGGAATTGCCTACGAAGGTCCTCCCAGCTAGCTATCGAACCGACGGGGAGCTGGTTGTACCAGACAAATGCTGGCCCTTCCAGTGTCTGGACAAAGCAGCGAAGCTTAGCGGCCTCTTGCTGCGCCGGAGTCCCCAGCATAGGCCCGCACCTCGAGTTGAAATGGGCCAAATGTTGTGGCGGATCTCCGGTCCCGTTGAAGGGGGCGAAAGTGGGATTCCCGAATCCCGGAGGCGCCGGCATGTCATCCACCCATGCTGGGTATGGCTTGCCGTCCGGTGGGATCGCCACTTGCCGAGTCTCCAAGGCTTCCAAACGGGCGATAAGTGCCGCCATCGGATCGTCCGGACATGGGTTCCAGTCCTGGCGAGGATCTCTAACCACGAGCGCATTGCACGGTCCTTCAATCGGGTCGTCAACCGGGTCGTCGAACTCGGCAGCTCGTGGGATGGCGGGCGGAGCGGCCCTTGGGGCAGCGGGAGGAATCCGAGCGGGGTCTCTCAGGTAGTCACGCCGCTCGGGAGGGTGTGGCGAAACATACCGCGCCCTCTTGCCATAGGCAATGGCCTCTCTCCTGTCGGCGAACACAGCATGATCACGGTTGCCCGGGAGAGTCTCATCGAGGAGCGGTTGTTCCGGTCCCTGCTGTCCTGGCCTAGGATCACCGTAGTCAGGCCGCTGCTCTGCAGCGCGCTCGGCGAGGAGCTGGTCAACCAACTTCTTCTGCTCGGCGAGCTGTTGACGTAGCGCAGCCTTCTCGGGATCCTCCTCTGCCCTCTATATGGAGGTGGAGGGGTCGGCGGGCTTTATAGCCCCGCCGTGCTCTTTGCCTTTGCTGACGTTGCGGCTCAACGTCAGTGCTTCAGTGGGTGCGGGGAGCCCCAGGATGTTCCTCTGATGACGAGTAACTCTCACTGATGGCTCTGACGACGGCTTGTCTTCGGGGGGAAAGCCCCCGTCGAGAAGTTCCAAGTCGTTACCCTCTCCCGACAGGTCAGCCATATTGACTGTTTCTGTCCCTGGGGATATACCCTCAGGGCCTCCCAGCGAATCGGGCTGTCGGCGAATCACACTGAAGCGTAGGGCAGCGTACTGCCCCCATCCACGGATATACACGTGGGGAGTGGCTTCCTCGATAACTTTGCGGAGTACTTGAAAACACTCAACGCATCGTTGTTGGAGGTCCTCGTGGTGCCCAAATGACCCGGGGTGCCGGACCGCGGGGAGCATGGCCAGGTCAATTTGACGGCACTGCTCACCAATATCCTCCAGGTGTAGTTGACTCCCGGGGTATGGCATTTGTAGGCAGTGAAGACGGGAGTGAGTCTCCCGGAGAGTTCGGCGGAAGCATTCGAACTCATCCGGGGTGAGTGATTCGGGTGCATCAAAGCCCGGTCCTGCGACTGGCCAAAACTTCTCAGGGAAGTGGCCCTCTGCAAGGACGGTCCAGAAGCTCCACGACTTAAACTCGGGACCCGGATCTCCTCGGTCCTCTTCAATGGCTGGGAACGGACGGGGAACCGGCAGTGGCGCCGAGGCGGGCCGTCGGGCCGACGGGCTGGCCGGCGGTGAAGACGGCGAGCAGGCCGATTGGCCTCCATATCCCGGGCCGCCCCCTAAGGGTGGCGGTGCCCCAGCTACCACATCACGATAGGACGGGCCGGCGAGCGAACATCCTGCCGTAGCATCGGTGCTCGCCGAGGGTGCACTAGATCGAGGTTCGACCGTCGGTCCCCAGATAAGGTCTCCGGCTTCTCTGATCGGGGCGGAAGGCACTTCCGGAGGGGCCGGTACCAACCGCAAGCTTGATCCTTGGGGGTCTACCAGGCCCTCGTTACTCCGGATATACCTTCGGAGAGATGCAGGGATCACATCGATCTCACTCTTAGGGAGTACGAGGCTGACGTGCCGCATTCCTACCCCTGCCCTTGACTGGCGGGATTGGGGAAGGGGCTCTGTCGCCGAATCGTACTCCGCCTCTGAATCAGAGAAGCGAACAGGTCGAATCTCTGTCCGGAATTCCGTAACATTCTTCCCTCTGCGTCGACGCCTCGCCCTCCCGCCCCTGGGTGGTTCTTCGGGGCAGGGCTGATCTCTGTCCTGGCGTCCTCTGGCCGCACTGGTGCTGGGGCCAGGAGGACTGGAAACCAAGGTGCGAGGGGCACCGGGACAGATATCAAAGGGGACGCGGGGAGAGATGATTCCGGGCAGGTCTCCGGGCCGGCATCGGGAGGTGGGATGACCCATGCCCCCCGGATCGGTCACATGGAGTAGCCCCTGTTGGTGAATAGCGCTACCGCGAGGTGGTCCGCGGTGGCTATTGCTTGTGCTAGCAACCGGGAGAGTCAACCCAACCTGCCTTTGGGGCGGTCGGGGCCTCGACCCAGGTCGGGCATAGAAGTTCCCCTGCTCAGGATGCGCAGGGGCCCGACGACTGGAGCCAACTGTGGCTTGGGCCGATGCGGCCGCTGTTGCTAGGGCCCCAAGGTGGGCATCCTCTTCCGCTCGTGCCCGACGCTGTCGTCGGGACAGACGAGTCGGGATGAGCGGTGCGGGCAGGTGGAGAGCCCGCTCTTCGACTTGAGGGGCCTGGCGGCGGTGTCGCTGTGGCCTGGCGGGAGCCCTTACCGCGGATCCCTGGAGCGAATCCCGGATAGGGTGGTCCCGGGCATCTCCCACCTCATCCGCATAGGGAAGGGAACTGTCGGAGCGCTCCGGGGATAAACTCCCGAAGCGGTTGGACGTCGAGGTAGGCAGCGGTGCCTCCCTGCGCGGCCCTCGGGGGCGGCGGTGGTGGCGAGGCGCAGCCTCCTCGAGGTCCAGGCGAGCCATGTCCCTGGTGGGGATGACTCCCTCTTCCTCGTATCTCCGCACCAGGGCGTTGATCACCCTTCTTTGGATGACCTCCGAGGGGGAGAGAGGGCGTGGTCGTCCCGCAATTGCGGCTGCTGGGACGGCTGTGGAATGGGCGGGGCCGCACGGAGTAGCCGCATTGGCGTTTCCCCTACCCCCGCGCCAGTGGGCGGGTGGCGATCGGGCACTGGGTCGGGCGACTTGATTCCTGAAAGCAGGGAGAAAAACCCATTAACACTGACAGGAAAAGGAACCGACAACCAACCGTTAGTGCCACGACGCCTTCCATGGGGGGAACCCAGGCCCTCGACGTTGCGAGACGGAGTGCCCGATTTCACTTCCCCAGCCCCTGGCGGGTAAAACTGAATGCTCGGCCGGGCAACATGCCGGTCTTCCAACACCTCTGAAAGCTATCGGTCTTCATGTCGAGGAGAAGAGATTCACGTCGGGTTCACCATTTTTCTGTTTCGGTGCGGATGTGCGTCGGGTTACGCTGTTCCGCCAGGACGCGTTCGCGCGTGCACCCGTCAACCCGAGGGGATGAGCGCGCGCGGCTTGTGGTCCCGCAGTCCCGCTTTCCAAAGGCGGGCGGCATCCGTCCCTTATTCAGGGGCGTCTGCTCCTTGATCGAAACCGGGATGATGGGATGTCGGCTCCTCCTTCCTTGGAAGTCTCCTCGGAACTCGTCGCCTAATCCGGGTCTCCCTCATAGATTTAAGACATGCTCGTGAATCTCGTTCCCGGCGCCATATCTTCATGGACACCGGTTAATTACGCTGCTTCCGCCCGGACGCTCCAAGGAGTCTGATCGGGGCAGCAACCTGCGGTGAGGAGACCGGATGGCTCTGGGTGTTGGGGGCGTGCATTTACACTGCGGCTCTGCATATCTGTCTTCCGTCCCTAATAGGGCTTCTCGAAGGCATGACGCCTGAGGCATCCCGCACCGGGTGCGGGGAACTGTGTCACCTGAGGTTTTCCTCAGCTTCCCATGTTTAACACGGGGTATGCCGCGAGTTTAACGTCCAGCGGGGACGGCATCGGACTGATCGACATGAAGAGTGGATCAGATAACAGGACCCCTTGCGGGGAACCTTCGATGCTGGGGCCAGCACATGGGCGGCTTCCCGGGTGAAGTGGAGTGGAGTGAAGTGGCATGACCCCACCGGGATGTGGCGGCCCGGGTAAGGGTCAGGATGGATAATGGAGTGAAGAGCTTGGACCCCGTGGGGCTTCCTACGTACCGCACGTTAGCACGGATCAAAGTCAACGTAGTTCGGGTATACAGTTTAACGTCATGCTGGACGTTGGCAAGCCGACGCACGAAGGGGTCAAGGCCGCCGGGCGGAGGATTGAACCGAACCACCTCGCACAGAGGGGGATGGAACGGCCGGGTGGATCAAAGTTTCACGTCATGCTGGACGATAAAAGGAAAAATGGAAAAAGGGGCTGTGGGGAGGCACAGTGGAGATACACACGGGCAGTCTCCCACAGGTGCGGACTCAGAGGTGAATCGACGCAAGCGTGAACCCAGGAAGGGTCCACTGATGGACGAACCGACGTAAATATGACCGGGACGACCAGGTGGTGGGCTTGGACCTCAGGAAGGTTTCCTACGTACCCTGTTTAGAAGACAGGGATCAAAGTCCACGTAGTTCATTCTGTCAGGACTTACGCACTAAGGCAGCCCGAATGCGGCAAAACTCAGTTGGAAGGGACCTGGACCGAAAGTAGGCGACACCTCGATCCCAGTCACACCCTCTACTGGCTTCGGCAGTGGGGGAGTGCAATGGAGATACACATGTGCAACCCCCCACAAGAAACTAGGGGTTTGTAATACCCTGCCCCCGTAGGGAAAAGCCACTCCCATTAAATCGTCCCTAGAGAAGGACAATCCCGACATCCCTACAGAGACGAGCGGGTGGGGGCCACATCCAAACCGGGGGCGGACCCAGCGTGCGATGCACGGGATCGGATGATGCGGACGGTTTAACGTCTTGCCGGACGAAGTACAGTTTAACGTCGTGTGTTGAGGACGATGTGCTAGGCAGTTTAACGTCGTACAGCGCGGACGATTGCAGTTTAACGTCGTGCGGGACGAAACACTTGGCAGTTTAACGTCTTGCAGCGCGGACGATTGGGGCTAGGCAGTTTAGCGTCATGCAGCTTGGACGATGTACAGTTTAACGTCATGTTGGACGTATGTGCAGTTTAACGTCATGCGGGACGTATGCTGAACAGTTTAACGTCTTGTAGCTCGGACGAAGTACAGTTTAACGTCATGTTGGACGTATGTGTGCCGCCGATGGGTCCGTGTCACTTCGCGCAAGCCTGGAAGGCCGCACGGAAAGACAACGCACGGTGCGGGCACCCAGGATGAAGATCATCGGGCGCCACGCAGGCGGGTACCCTCAGGGGGTCAAGGGAGGCGACCCTGGCGGATTGCGCGCAAAAGAGGAGCTTTGCGCGCAAAACCGCGGGTCGGCGCGCAAAATGGCGGGCTGGCGCGCAATTGGGCCAGCGCCTTGCGCGCAGATAATAAAGATTGCGCGCACCGGGCTTCGGACAGCGCGCGGGGGCAACGGCTCATTCTCAAACGAACGGCCACTTTGAAGAGGGGGGTGCGCGCAATCGGGCTGGATTGCGCGCACCCCGGGGGCAATTGCGCGCAAGCGGGTTCTGTTGCGCGCAAAGGCCTTAGGGTGAGTTTTTATTCAAATGAAAGGAGCCAGCAGGGATTGCGCGCGAAGGCGGACCCCGAGGCTTTCTTGCGCGAAAGAAAGGAGGTTACCTGAAGTTCGTCATTGCGCGCGGAAGGGGTTGACTTGCGCGCACGAGAGACGTTTCGACTTCCAGCAACCTTTAAAACGTTGGGGGTCGCCTTGTATTTATAGGCAACCCCGGGCGCGGAATCCAAGGCGCGAGCGCGAAATCCTTCTCGCGGGGCGCGGAATCGGGCACGGCGCGCAAAGGGAGCCGCGCGGGCCAGCGGCGCGCAAAAATGCGC
The DNA here is from genome assembly GCA_963277665.1 of Viscum album. Taxonomy (NCBI): domain Eukaryota; kingdom Viridiplantae; phylum Streptophyta; class Magnoliopsida; order Santalales; family Viscaceae; genus Viscum; species Viscum album. The sequence goes on from OY728126.1 coordinate 278,816,146, forward strand.
GCCGGACCATCGCATTTGCGCGCATCCCGGGGGTTTTGCGCGCGACTCATCGCTTTTGCGCGCGGGCCTCTGAAATTCCGCGCAAGGCCTCCGGGCCCTCCGAAACGTGCTTCTGACTCCAAATATGACCTCGCTTTCCGCATCCGGAGCTTCGTTTGGGAACAACGGACTTTTCCGGCGTCTACAGATACAATTGTATATCCCTATATTTTCCCTCTTGTGGAGTATCAATGTCAAGATGACTTTAATGAAGACTTTTTAGTTATTCCTCTTGATAGAGGAATTTATTTTATGTTTTTTCATATTATTTGTGTGTAACATATCTCCATTATTCATAATTGTATGCATCTAACTTATTTATGATTGTTGATAGTGCAATTTTTGGATTTACCGGTGAAGAGAATCAAGAAACTAATAACTTTTTCTTGGGGTTCCCCAATGTTTTTATCTATAACGGTGGATGGAATTATATAGATATGTTTGGAAAATAAGAATATGAATCATGAAAAGGTGAATAAAATGTTCCTTTTACCTAGGATTGATGATCTGTGTGATCATTTAGTGGGAGACCAGTGGTTTTAAAAAATTTATATTTTTTCCAACAACCATAAATTATGGGTCAGAGGGGAGGACATTACCAAAATATTGTTTAAGAGTAGATATGGATTTTAAGAGTATATTTATATTATATTGGGTTTGATAATTTATAATATGGTGTTCATTGCTCTCATAAACATGATTTTCATTCCATAAATCCTTCATTGTTGTGTTAATGGATGATATCCTGATATATTTGTAGACTTTAGATATGCATTTTATCCCCGTATAGAATGTACTGAGTACAGATAATGAACATTGGTATTTTGACAAACTATAGAAGTGTAAATTTTTGATTCAAGAAGTGTGGTTTTTTTAGCTTGTAATTTTTGAGATAGAAATTTCAATGGAAAAAAGAGAAGCTAGAGTTTGTAATTTATTGGGCCAATATTTGGAATGTGTTTGAGATTTCAATATTTATTGGTCTTATGGCATATTATACAATCTTTATCAATAGAATCTCCCATTTTGAAGAATAAATTATGGAATTAACTTATATCGGAGTTCTGTTTAAGTAATATTTTCATTATGAAAATGAATTTCTAGTTATGAATAATATATTGATGATAGGTTTAATTTCAATTATTTCTGAACATGTGATTCAATATGTAGTTTTTGTGGTTCCTTTGGTGGTTGGATATGATCAATGATAGTATAGAGAGAATGTGAAAATTCTTATGGGTTATGACCTCTATAACCAAATGAGTGGATGTAACACCTCATGTTTCCATAGTACGTTTCTCTTTGAGTGTTGAAATATCTTGTGTTGTTCAAAAAGTCAAGTTTTAGCACACCACGACCAATCAAACAAGCCGTTATGAATAGTAATAATCACTTTTTGAAATTTTATAACTTTTATTTTTCAAAATGGGCTTTCTTTTTGGATTAAGAATATCAAAATTATCTTAGGATTAATTGTTGGTATTTTTTTTGAGAACATTCAATTTTTGATGAATAATGAAAAACACACTATTATTTAAAATCTAATTTTTATTTAAATAATTAATTATTTTATTAAAATTTAATTTTGGTAAAAATAAATACATAAAACATATATATGCTTAATGTAATTCATTATAGTCATTTCATAATATGATTAGATATATAAAATCTTATTGAACTTTTAACGTATTTTACCCACCTTCTAGAAAAATTTGAAAATTTGCATAAAACTAAATTTTACCACTTATATGAATTGAATTTCAAAATTCTTAGAGAAATTTTGGATATTAGTAAGTGAAATTTGGTTCAATAAGATGAAAATATATTGTGGTGAATAGTAACTTTTGGATTTTATTTACCACGTTTAAAATTAAATAGTGCATTTAAAGGTAAAATGATAATATAATTACTCTAACACCTGTCCTAATTCAATTGGACATGTTTTTCTCAACCAAATTAAACCTCAGGAAAAAAAGATGGTCCTTTTTGTTCATGTGGATTAGATTAGTAAATTTATTATTATTTTATTTAAAAAGAGTTAAAAGTGTTAAATTCAATGTTTAATAACTAAATAAATTTTAATATAAAGTTATACCTAAGATATATAAGACTATAAATATAAATTAGAATGATAAAAATATTTCATGTATAATAGTATTTTATTTAAAATTTGTAGACATTATATAATTAAATTTATTTATGACATAATGATGCTGTAGTAATTACCTAATTATTGAAAGATTAAAATAATTGATATAATAAATTTTAATACAATTTTAAATTGAGACTTATGATGTATTCTATGAATTTTATAGGTTAATATGACATACCAGTGTTGATTAAATAATTTTCTTTGAAGTGATAAAGTTATTATGAATTTCACAAAAACCAAATACTAAATAGTGTCCAAAATTTACATTAATGAGTTTTTAAAACATAAACCTTATTATTAATTGATATAATATTCATAAAAATCAAAGGATCACCCAATGGACATAAATAAGGTCAGATATATCAATAATGAATCACTTGGGGGTTTTTGGCTTTTTTTGTAATTTTATTAACCATTTATTACAATAATACAACAGTACATGGTAAAAGTTAAAATATTTAATGAAGAGTTAAATCTAAAAGATAATGTTAATATGATGAACTAAACCTATATAAGAGCTATTGGATGAGAGGTTTTCTACGAAAACCCAACTTATACTTGAAATAGATCATTTTTAAGCCATTATATTACAAATATGACTGTATAGTAAAATAATATTTCAAGCTTTTCCGAAAGTGATCCTCACCTCTCTTATAGAAGGTTACTTTCCCATCACACAAAATCCCTCCCCAAATGACATATGGCTCGGCCAAACCATGCTCAAATATCCTCCCAACTACCCTCTATTCATCCCAGAGGCCATACATTGTTCAAAATCAAGACTGTGGATCTTTTTTATTAAATCAAAAGGAAGAACCCAAAGAAGAGGTAATAATTTCAAAACCTATTTCAAAGTTCTTTTCTTCTTACACATCCTCTATCATTATTATTTAAATTAAAAAATAATAATTCCAGAACCTTATACTCACTGTGTTGTTATTATAAATATAGTACAACTATAATAATTATTGTATCTATCCTATGAATGGCAATGTCACCATATGTGCGTACGTACGACATACCATCTCTATGTCGTGGTGTAGCTTGTTATTCAACAATCCATTATTTGAATGGGTATAATAATGAGTAAAATTGATTTAAAGAATAGATTTAACATTTTAATGATTCTTTATATATGATATACCATCCGATTACATGTGATTTCACCATCAATAGAAAGATATTGTCACTCATTAGTACGTACAAATTACCATCTCCACGAACATGATGAGATTCATTACCCATTTTAATCATTCAATAATAATTATAATTTTATGATTAAAAATAATCATTTAGAACTTAACATCATCCGGTATATGAATCAAAGACATCCTATCCATTAAAAACCTGACTTACGTAACAAAACATTTAATGTGAAATGAATCATTTAACACCCGAAACAATGATACTACTAAAATATTATTAACACAGAAAAAATAGAAGATAATATATGATATCATATTTATGAAAGTGTTCTTGTATAATTTAATAACAATTATATAACTATTATACAGGATGTTTACCTACCATCGACTAAGGATGAATACATGTCAATGGTTAATTCTATAATCTCTTCATTATCTGTGGTTGTTTATACGTGATTATCTAATGGGAACTCTTTATCATCCATATCCGTGTTTCACAAAAATGTATTTCAAAAAATTTTTATGATTTCATAGACTATGGGTTAAATTCCATTATACACTTTTTAAATTTTTATATAATTTTTATGAAATAATCTTTCTGTCATTTTCAAAACAAGGTCATTTCTGACCTTTTTGAAAAACATTAATGAAAGAATGTTTTTTAACTTATACGGAGAGTGTGACTATTATCAACCATTATAATTCCTAATAATATTTGCATACAATCTTATAATAAGATTTTCCGAATAAATATTTTCTTTTATAATTATGTGAATTTTAAATTATTTTAAGATAGAAAGTGACATTTTACTCATATTGTTTTGATTTCATCTATGTCAAAATCCCTTGATAGATTTTACACTTCTTTGAAGTTGATTTATTATGATTCAATCATCCCTATTGTATTGATTTTTTTTATATGTTTGAATGTGATGTGTTATTTTTATACCATTCATTGTTAATGGTTATATTATTAAAATTTTGTATTGTAGTTTTGATATGAATGTTTATGTTATGTTTCAACATTTTCATATAAAGAATGAATTGGACATTATATGTGAAAGGTGGAGCCCACTATAGCTCCTCGATGAATCTGCAGGTCTCATGAGACATATTATTGTCATGGAAAAATTCCTTGACAGACTATTATTTTCAGTCATGACATGAGGCCTCAACAATGTGGTTATGATGTCTGGCTTTATACATTTCATCATTATGAAGTTTTTTATTGATATTAAATGTGGTTCTTTGACTAGTAGAATATCAATGTAAATAATTAAATTGAATTGTTTTATTTTTATTTTCCACATTATTCTGATGTTTATTTTTAAAAGGCTTGTGTTTTAGTCTTATAAATTTCATTAAATTTTTATCCTTATTGATGATTTTTTGTGCTATATTGTTATCCTTACTGAGCTTCTAAACATACCCCTTCTATGATTTATTTTTCCATAATTCTTAAATTATATTATAATTATCCATCAGGAATAGGATAAGGGATTTGAATGTGTTCAAAGGGGACACAATGTTTTTTTATTTCATAATCTAATGTAAAATGTATGTATATATCTAGTACATCCAAGGATACTAAACTAATCATCCTTTTGAGACACGATCTCTTGTTATCATTCCAATATTATCTAATAATGCATCTAATATAGGTAAATAGGGATAAGGAATTACAATTGGCATCAGTGGAAGTTTAGTACAAACCACGGAAACTAGTTTTAGAAAAATAATGATTAGATAACATTACCCTTAGATAATCATTGAGGATTAGTATAGAAGAACTTCCTTGAGTTTTTCAAATGCATATATTTTTTTTATATTCTAAAAAATATAGCCATGTATAGGTACTAGTAGGAAGTGGTGGATCTAGAAAAGATATACCTAGGAGTGAAAACTCCGACAAGGAGTTTTGGACTTGACCCGGGGTATCCTGGTACACAACAATGAGTCTTGCTACAATTTTGGTTACGAAACTCCTGGGGGATATGCTTAGGGTAATTCACATTTTCTTTACAAACCATTATCATGTATTTATGAGTAAATAATTCCTCAAAGATTTTTATTATTATTATAGATTATATTCATAAACTATTTAATCTATGTTAGGTATTTGACTAGTTTGAAGTTATTTTTTGTGATTAATAAACTAATCTAGTGTATTAAATTATTTAGAAATGAAACCATGTGTAAGGAAAGGAAACCTTATAAACACACGTAATCAATTTTGGGATTCTCCTCATAGTCATTATATTATATTGAAGCTAGTGATGCAATCAGTGATGAATAACTTATAACTGAAGTTAGACAACTAACTCAGGTTATGAATAATAACCATAACTAAATTGATCCCCTCGATCCACCATGTAGAAGATCAACTCTAAACTTCATCATAAGGAAACAACCAAAAAAATTAGATAATAATAAAAATCCATTTGTAGTTGTGAAATGGATATGTTCCTTAGAGAAAATATTTTATACTTTGAGGAGTAATGAAATGGAAAATGTTTTCAAGGTAGTTTATCGCCTCACTAGAGATGCATATAAGTGGTTTTCATTAATTCAAAACTCAAAGGATGATTCAAGAAGTATCAAATATAGAATATAAGGAGTTTAATGAACTTTTAAAAGAGAATTATATTCCTCGCACCCTCAAGAGGATCTGGAAAAACAATTAAGGAGTTTGAGGTCAAATGAGGATGAGAATGTCCCAAATTATGAGGCTAACTTTAAATTTTTATCATGTAATGAAACCGATTATATATGTAACCCAGAGAGTATTATTGATCAGTAATTTTATGGGTTTAATCCATTTCTCTGTTGATAATTATTCTCCCAATCCTTTTTATCGTAGGAAGATGTTGGCTGATGTGTTATCAAGATAGAAAATGAATTCTCTAAGTATTATGAGTTTAAAACAATGAATGGGAAGAATGGATCTACAAAACACTTAGTAAATTGATATGAGGGGATAATGGAAAATGTTGAATTACCATCCTGTTGTAAATTTTGGAAGAAACACCTTGGTACTTACCTAAAGGGAATGGAAGTTGGTTACATGTGTTATGAAAAAGGCCACCACGTTCGTTTTTACAAGGGAAAGAAATAGGGTTTTAATGTTAAATTATACAATTATGGGGAAATGGTGTATTAGAAAAGAATGTCCAAAATACCAAGGAAACATATCTCAGAAAATTATTTGGGAGCAAGGAACAAATTATGTGATTAAAACTACTGAGGTTAAAGTTTTGAATGATGTGGTGGTAGGTAATTTAATGGTTTCCTTGAATTTAGCCAATGCATTATGGGATTCTGGATCATCGTATTATTTAATATCATCCTAGTTTTCAATGAAAATTAGATATTTCTAATTCTATTTAAGAAGGGAGTTTTAAATAAAAACTCATAAGTGTAGTATCATTTCAAAAAGGTTTTGTGAATTAGTTCTCATTAGGGTATATAAACGTGCTTTATCTTCTTATCTCATCGCCATACCCATGATTTAATTTGATATAATCCTATGTATGGATAAGACTTCAGACCATGATGCAAAAATATATTTTCAGAAGAAGGAGGTTACAATTTTCGATGATGATAAGGAATCCCTTATCTTTATAGTATAAATTTCACCATCTGATTTTTATCTTGTTCAACCTCCAATATCTCTACTCAATTAAATTATTGGTGAGGAAGGGAGTGAAATTAATATGATTTAGGAAAGAAATGTTCAAATATATTATGTACATATTATTCAATAATATGTTGATGTGTATCATGTGGAATTACCTGGACATCCTCTAGAATGAGAAATGTTGTTTTCCATTGATTTAATTCAGGGTTCAAGGCCCATATCAAAGACCCCTTATATAATGGACACTGGGTAAATAGTGAAACAAAAGAAACAACTAGTGTAATTGAGTATTAAGTGATTTATTCACCTGAGTGTTTCTCTATGTGGATACCCTAATCTTTTTGTTAAGAAGAAATACGGATCTATGAGGTTTTTCATTGACTATAGGGAGATAAATTCCATATCAATAAAGAACAAGTATCCCCTACCTCACATTGATGATTTATTCGATCAAATTCATGGAGCTTAATATTTTTCAATGATTGACCATTGATCTAGATAACATCAGTTGTGTGTGAGGAAAGAAGAAATTCCATTGACAATATTTTGTACAAGGTATGGGCATTATGAGTTTACAATGATTTTTTTTGGGAATGACTAATGGACCCATGTCTTCATGGATATAATGAATAGAGCTTTCAAGGAATATATTGATGAATTTGTAGTGGTATCTATTTAAGATATCTTGGTTTACTCAATACAATTTAAAGATCATGAAAACCTCTTGGACACTATTCTAGAGACTCTTATAAGAAATGAATATTATGGGATGTTTAACAAGTTTGAATTCTGGAATCAGGATATTAGTTTTCTTGTCCATATTGTCTCTAATGATAGAATCATTGTTGATCCTTCCAAGACAAGAGAAATAAAATAATGTACAGTTCCGACGAGTTTAAATGAGATACATAGTTTTATTGGATTGGTATGTTATTATTGTTGTTTCGTACAGAATTTTTCCTGATCGGCTAACACATTAACCAAGCTCCCTCTTAAAGGTGTTAAATGTTTTTACACAAAAGAGTGTGAAGATTGTTTTGAATAATTTAAGATAAGATTATTCAATGATCCTACCATGACATTACCATCAGTGAGTGATGGTTTTTTTATTTATAATGATGCTACCAATAAAGTAATGGGTTGTGTGCTTATGAAAAATGATAGGGTTATTTCTTATGCATCACTATAGCTAAACATTAATTAACAAATCTATACCACTCATAATATTAAGTTATCAGATTTAATATTTTTTTTAAGAAATTTAGACGATATCTCTATGTTGAATAATACGATATATGTACTAATCATAAGAGTTTTAAGTATATGTTCTCATAGAAAAAACTCAACATGAAGAATATAAAATGGCTTTAACATCTCAATGATTATGATTTCACTATGCACTACCACCCGAGGAAGGAAAATAAGTTTAAGATTCTTTCAGTTGAATGTAAGATGCAGTATTAAACATGGTGACAGTTCAAAGGAATCCTATGTTTATGGATATAGTAAAGATGTATATGAAAATAATAAAGGAACGTGAATCATATTTTTTTAAATGGTTTCCAAACCATCATTACTAGAAATGATATAAGGTTTTAAGACTAATGATGAAGAGTTTCAAAATAAATTTATAGACATGAATGATGGGAGATTGACCAACTTCGTATATGAATATATGCTTTTAAAATTTTGTAATAGGTGTTGTGTTCCTCACATACCTAATCTAAAAAGGAATTTGTTGGATGATGATTAGAGATACAATTTCTATGTACACTCTGGTATCACTATGATTTATAGAGATTTGACGGAAAATTTTTGGTGGGACAACATGAAGAGGGAGATAAAAATTTATGTGACTAGATTTATGGTTTGTCAATAGGTTAAGGATGAAAGAAGACGTTGTAGATGTGTTATGAAACAATTAAACATACCTAAGTGGAAAATGGATGATATTATGATGTACTTTTCCATGGGGCTACCAAAGACTCTTATATGTAATGATGCAATACGGGTCATTGTTGATCATCTTACCATGTCATCTCATTTTCGTGATATTTGAGAAGAATTACCAATTGAACTTTTAGCAAGACTATATATTATTGTAGTTGTAAGACATCATGGTGCACCCCTATCAATTGTTTATCATTGTGATCCTCATTTTGCATCATGATTCTAGAAATGTCTTCAGAAGTCCCAATATACTATAATTTTTTTAAGCACTTCCATCCATCCTCAAAATGATGCACAATTAAAATAGACTATTCAAACCTTTTAAGACATGATGCGATCTTGCTCACATGACTCTCAAGTTTTTTTGGATATATATTTACCTCTAGTAGAATTTTCCTATTAAAATATCTACCATTAAAGCATTCATATGGAACCATATGATGTGTTATATGGAAAACGATGTTGCACACCAACATGTTGGATGGTGATGGTGAAATAAAACTCACAGGCCTAGAACATGTTGAGGAAACAATAAAGAAGTTGATGACTATCCAAACCCACATCAAATTATCTCTAAGTAGGAAAAATAGCTATTCATATAACCAAAGGATGTATTTGGAATTTGAAGTATTAGATCATGTTTTCTTGAAGGTATCTCTATGATGGGTGTTGTGTGATTCTGTTAGAAGGGTAAATTGAGTTCCATGTACATCAGAACTTTTGAAATTGTATAACGATTTTATATTGAAGCTTACCATTGGGAAAAGCCACCATGTCTCCCCAATGTTCATGACGAGTTCCACATATCACTATTGAGAAAATTCATTCCAGACCAAATACATGTATTCACCATGTAAGATCAATAATTTGAACCTTATCTATCTTATTTTGATGTTCATGTCATGATTTTTGATACTAAAGAACAAGTGTTGAGATGTTTGATGACTCATCTAGTAAAATATCTGTGGAGAAACCATAAAATGGAAGAAGCAACAGGGGAACCCAATGAACATATGATAAAGTACCAATCAAATATTTTTGTGTGGTAGTATTATAGAAATTTCTATGCAATAATTATTTGAATGAGGGATGAATGTAACATCACAATATTCCACAGTACATTTCACATTTAGTAATACAATATCTTGCACTACACGCAATATTGAGTTCTAGCACACCATGACCAATCAAAATTGCTGTTATGAATAGTAATACCCATTTTTTGAAATTTTATAAATATTATTTTTCAAAATGGAATTTATTTTTAGATTTATAATATCAAAATTATCTTAGTTAGAATTTTTGGTATTTTTTTTAAAAACATTCAATTTTTGATGAATAGTTAAAAATGCTACAATATTATTTAAAACCGACTTTTTATTTAAATAAGTATTTAATTTATTTAAATTTATTTTAAGTGAAAATATATACAAAAATCGAATATATTATTACTGTAATTCATTGGAATCATTTTATAATAAAATTATATATTTAAAAATTTATTAAACGTTTATCGTCTTTTACTCACCTTCTACAAACATTACAAAATTTTCATAAAACATAATGTATCTACTTCTATTAATAGAATTTAAAAAATATGACATAAATGGGTTTCATAAGTATGTAAAACTTGGGTCAATAGGATGAATGAATTTTTTGGTGAATATGAACATTTGTATTTTATTTACCACAGTTAAAATTAAATTATGTAATTAAAGGTAAAACTGATATTGTAATTACCCTAACACATCTCTAAATCTAATGGGATAATTGTTTTTTTGACCAAAAACTATCTTTTGAATAAAATATTATCTTTTTGTTCTAATTGGATTAGATTAGGACATTTATTATTATTTTATTTAAAAAAGAGTTAAAAGTGTTAAATTCAATGTTTAATAACTAAAACATTTTTAATATTGGGTTATACATAAGATAAATTAGACAATAAATAATAATTATAAATATAAACATATTTCCTATATAATTGAATTTTATTTATAATTTTTAGATGTTATATAATTAAATTTATTTATGACACAATGATGATGCATTAATTACCTTATATTTTGATGAATAGAATAATTTATATTATTAAAATTAATATAACTATAAATTTAGAGTTTTGATGTATAAAATAAAGCTTCTAGGTTAATATGGAATGTAATGGTTGATTAAAAAGATTTTTTTTTCAATGTGATAAAGTTGATATGACTTTTAAAAAAACCAAACACAAAATAGTGTAAAAATTGACAAAAATGAGTTTTCAAAACAAATAGTATATTATTAACTGATATAATATTCTTAAAAATATAAGGATTGAAAAAAGGACATATATATGGTAATATATATGAATAATGAACAACTTGGTGTTATCTAGGATTTTTATAATATGTTTATTAACCATTTAGTATAACAATAAAAGAATACATGGTAAACGTTAGACTATTTAATTAAGTGTTAAATCTAAACAATAAGGTTTATATAGTGACATAAACCTATCTAAAACCTATTGGATGAGAGTTTTTAAACCCATCCATTCATTAACCTCGAAATAAATTCATTTTTATACCTTATAAGCCGAATATAAAAGTATAATAAAATAATATTTTAAACTTTTCCTAAAGTAACCCTCACCTCTCTTATAAAAGGGTACTTCCCCTTCTCTCAAAATCACACCTCCAAAGCTTTTTTTTCTTGGTAAAAACCTACCAAAAATATACTCCCAAAAATACTATATTAATCCTAGAGTCCTTACTTTCATCATAATCTACCCTAAGGATCCATTTCATCAAATCAAAAGGAAGTACCAAGAGAAGAGATATTAATTTCATCACCTCTTTAAATGTTCTTTTCCGCTTCCACTCCCACTTTCATTGGTGATTCCATACCAAAATAGAAAATCCAGAACCTTATACATAATGTGATGTTATTATAAATATGGTACAACCATATTTATTATTTTATCAATCTTACGAATGAAAATGTCACCATACGTGCAGACGTACGGCTAATCGTCTACACGTCATGGTTTTGTTTGTTATTCAACACTTCATTATTTGGATTGGTATAATAATGTGTTTAATTTGTGTATATAATAAATTTAACATGATAATTATTCATTATATATGATCTACCATCAAATTCCATAAGATTTCACCATCAATAGAATGATATTGTCGGTCCTGCGTACGTATGGAATACCGTCTCCATGAAGGCGATGAGATTCATTCCCCATCATAATCATTCAAGAATAATTTTTATTTAAAGATTAAAATAAATTTTTGAGAACTTAATATAATTTTGTATATGAATCAAATACACCATATCCATGACAAACACGAATCATGTACCAAAACATATAAATGAAAATGAATCAGTTAACACCCGGAACAATGATACTAAAAAACTATTATTATCAAAACAGTATTAGAAGATCATATATGATATCATATTTATGTATGTGGTTCTTGTACAAATTAATAAAAATTATTTATCTATTATACAAGAGGTTATCTTACCCTCTACTGATGAAGAATACAAGGTGATCGTTATTTCTATAATCTCTTTATTATTTGAGGTTGTTTATACATGAGTATCTATTGGGACCTCATTATAATCCACATCCAGGTTTCATAAAAATGTATTTTAAAACCATTTTCCTTTTTCCTATAACATTGTTTAATGTTATTTATACCCCTGTGTTAATTTTTTTGATAAATTTTTTATAATGGAACCTTTCATTCGTTTTCCAAACAAGGTCCTTTATGACCTTTTCGAAAAAATTATAGACTGAATTTTTTTAACTTATACGGTGAGTGTGGCTATTTTCCACCATTATAACACCATAGAAGCTTCACTTACAAGATTATAAGAATATTTTCAAAATAAAATTTTTATTTTATAAATATGATAATTTTAAATGATTTCAAATTAGAAAGAGATATTTCTCATCAATAGTTTTGATTTCATCTATGTGAAAACCCTTTGATGGATTTTACAATTTTTTGAACTTTATTTATTATGATACAATCTTCTATATTGTATTGATGGTTTTGTGATATGCTGGACTGTGGATACGTCATTTTTATACCATTCATGTTTTATGGTTAAAGTATTTAGATTTCATATTCTATTTTTAGAACGAATTTTTATATTATGATTAATATTTTTCATATGATGAATGCATTGGACATAGTACGTGATAGATGGAGCCTGGTATAGCTCCTTTATTAATATATTGGTCTTATGAGACAAACTAGTTTTGTTGCACAAGGCCTTGAAAAATCTTATTTGTAGTCATGGCATGAGGCCATAACTATGCAGTTATAATGTCCATCATTATGCATTCCATCATTATGAAATTGGCTATTGATATTACATGTGGTTTTTCCACTAGTAGAATATACATGTGAGTATGTAAATGGAATTATTTGATTTATCATTTTCATATTATGTTTATGTTTATGTTTAAAAGGCATGTGTTTTATTCTTATAAATTTCCTTAAATGTTTATTCTTATTTATGATATTTTCTCCTATATTTTTATCCTTATTGAGCATCTGAGATCACCCCTTTCTATGGTTTATTTATCCTAGTATTTGAAAATGTATATTATGAATAACCTGCAGGAATAAGATAAGGGTTATGAGATTGTTTGATGGGGAAACAATGTTGTTTTTTCCATTTCATAATGTAATTTAACACTTATGTATGTATCTAGTACTTCCAAGGAAACTAAACTAATCTGTCTTTCAAGACTTGATCTCTTGTGATAATTCCAATGTTATGTAATAATGCACAAACTCTAGGAAACTAGGTTGGGGAATTACAATGGAATTACTTTATGAATGACTTATAGTAAGTTGTTGTGGCCCATGATCTATAGTGTCAGTGATAGTATTTCTATGACAATAGGTTTATCATCTATAAAAACCAAAAGATATTCTAATCAATCTTATTACAGTGGACCTCATTATATGGAAAATTCATTGGGTATATTATTCACATACATTTTAATTTTATATTACCTATACTATAGGGAAAGGAAATGCAATGGCATATTCTCTAAGAAGGAAAACAATACATAAAGAGGATATTAGAAAGAGGAATCCACCTAATGAATTACATATGATGACTTATATGACAGAATGTATAGTTGATGAATTAAAATATCAAGGAATGTGACATGTGTTTATTTATAACATCATCTTTATTGAATTAGGTAATGGTCAACCAGGAGTTTGTTCCTCATTGTGTTATAATATAGGGGCACTAGGATGGGGGTCGATCCAATACAATGGTGGTCCTAATATGATAAATATGTGATATTTTTTCAAGAGTGTTTAATATATATAATATCATTGATTGATTAAAATATTAGATAATCTAATTATTTTAAATGGTTAGTGAATCAATCTCAATGAAAATTTCATGGGACATCCAATGACATTTTTGGTGTCTTGGTAGGATGAAGGACATCTTCAGTTTTGATTTGTAGTTCCATAACTACCATTGGGTTGTGGATTGTTATCAATATCTGAGAGAGTTTCTATAGCCACATCTAATTGCAATGTTAATGTGGTGTGACATGCGGATAGATTCATTATGGGGTTAATGAGGACCCCCATGTATTTGCGATGTAGTTTGGGTAATTTTTGATTAACAAACAAAAGTTCCTCATTTCATATTAATTCATAATGGATGAGTTGGGGAAGTAATATATATTGAATTTTTACACCAAAAACATGATTCCATGATAATAATATTAGTTAGGGACCATTATATGACATTATCAAATTAGCTGGTCTTATAGAAAGATTTATGAACCACGATGAAACTTTATACAATTTATCATTTGAAAATTGAAGGATAGCCATAGATGATAATCTAGATTTTAGAGGAAATTCAATGAGAATGAATTTTGGATATTGGGTGAGATTTTTTTCCCCAAATAGAATTATTTTTGTTTTTTTAAAGAATATATTCTAGGATTTTGTTTATATGGAACATTTGGAAACTCTTTATGGACAATCATATAGTTTACCACAATTATTGAACAAGGTGGGTATAGGAGTGGTTGTGGGTATGATAA
Source organism: Viscum album (assembly GCA_963277665.1). Classification (NCBI taxonomy): domain Eukaryota; kingdom Viridiplantae; phylum Streptophyta; class Magnoliopsida; order Santalales; family Viscaceae; genus Viscum; species Viscum album. The sequence goes on from OY728126.1 coordinate 278,831,160, forward strand.
AGATATCTCTGGACTGAGTGTAGTTGATCTAGAAGAAATTATACACTTCTTAGTACATTCATTGATCTCACAATGATACGAGGAAGTGTTTTTTGAAGTTTACAGTGGGTGACTGATTTTTCAGGTGAGTGAATCCTCAACTAGGGCTTTAAGAACTATGGAAGTAAGGGAATATTGTGATGTGATTGGTTTTAATATTCATTATTACTAATAATATAATTATAGTTTCAAAAAAATTGTATATTATGACATGATATATAGAAGATAATAATGGTTTCTATTTTTTCAGTTCTGAAGGTACGTTCCAGATACTATGACTGTGATCGATTGTCTAATACATTGAGTTGGATCCAAACACAATGTGTGTGGAGATAATTTTATAGATCCTTGATAGGATAAATAGAATGTTTTTAATAATTAAAGTTTTAATTTTTATATTCTATTATAATAATTGAAAAATATAATAAAAATGTTGGGAGTAGTAATCAGACATTTAGGCATAATTTCTCGTGTTATTCAATTAGTCCTCTAGTTATACGTCATGTAGATGATAAGTCATTAGAGAGGGATAAATTTATTATGATATATTATAATGTATGAATCATTTTAATGTTTTATGAATCATAAAGGGTGTATTAAAATTATGTTATTCATGTTAAGGGTGTTCAGATTATGATCTGACTCCAATACTAGGAATTGGCTATAAGATTTTGTTAATGATGTGAGTTTATATTCACGATGTGAAATAATTTTGGAAATAATCCATGAGATATTTTTAGTTAATGAAAATACATCCATGATAGAAAATCAAAATTCATGGCGTGAATGAGTTTTTAATGATTTTTATATGAGGTGACTTGATTTTCAATGTGTCGACTAATATGAATGTTCACAAAGTGAATTAATAATTCAGACAATGAATAGAATCTATTTTATACGATTAAAGGTTATTATCACTCATTCTATTCTAATTTTCATCGCTCCATATTTAACAAATAATTGGATTTATCTATATTATTTTGAGAGATCCAACCCACTTTGGATGTATTTTTCCTAGTATATTCAAATTCTGGTTCCAGTGGATTGGATTATACTTCTCATTTATAGATAGATAATAAATGGTGATTTTTTTATAAGTTGATGTGGATTTAATATCTTTTTGTGACTCCAATATCAAATATAATTCATGACGTATTTTTATAATGGAATATAATTTATTCAATAGAACCTAGGAATGTGATATTTATCTGGGTGGTGCACATGTTTGATTTTATAATCAACATTTGGAAAATAATGATTTTAATGTCCATTAAATAATAGTTAGAAGAACTATAACATATATAGACCTTATATATGATTTTTCATATACATATGTTTGTTTGTTGTTCTGTTCTTGGATATTTGTTCTTGAGTTAGATTACATGTGTGTGCATTTTATCTTATGAGAACCATGCTTGATGTTGATCACATGTGTGTGAGTGTGTGGATAATAATACTCACTCAAGATTTTTAATTTTTATCATATAGTTTTTATTAAATATTTTTTTTGGATGTATAGAATTTGGTTTTATTTTCTTCTTGTAGAAAATGACATGGGTGCATCTATTTATTACTTTGACATATGGCTATGGAGTATGCGTGATAGGTGACAATAAAGGCGGTGGAATGAAATATAGTAATATGTTGGATGAATTTGTTCCCTAACCCAATAAAGTACTTGGATATGATGTCTATGTATCCAGACTTATGTTACAAACTAGTAATGGTAGTCTTCTAACCTAACATGTGATGGATATAAAGATTAATGGACTTATGGTTTCACGTGAGACAAATTTTCCTTTTGTATGTCATGAGATATATGAGGTGGAATTATTTACAAACTACGATGATGCCATTTTTAAAACTCTCCTTTCAGAATGGATCCAATATAGGTATAGCTATTGTCCATGGTGGCTTTTTTGGTAGATGGATGCTCTACACATGATTGAATTTCATTTTTTTTGTATTAAAATATTATTAGGGAATAGATACATATTCATGTGACCCTATGTTAAAGATACATTGGTGATGATTGATTGGGGTTATAGTCACACCCTATAAGGTTATCTTGATTTTTAGGTAGTATACATGATTAGGGATCTGGTGAAGGGAAATGACCCTTCAGCAAGTTGCTAATGAGATTATAAATAGGGATGGATTCATTAGCAAGAAAAATGTTAGATAGTTTCTATTCAAAATTTTATTTATTTTTAATTTTGTTGTACTTCTTCTACCTATTTAAAACCCATATTGGGTTTATGGTTTAATTTTTTTTGAATTGACATGACATCTGTAATTAAATCATTTTTTATTATTTTCCTTAAATAATTATAGTTGGATTATGTTGATATAGGTATTTATATAATGAGGGTTATGATTATTTGATTTATAGTCTCCCCACAACACTTATATCAACTGAGCTACTAGATAACCTTTATCATATAAGGAGGAAGGAATTAGGTTTTGTTGCACTTTTTCAGGGGACCAATGATTCATGTTGGGGAGTAATAGACCCCAATTAAAAATATATTGATAATATATAATTTAAATTATTTTCTAAATTAAAATGAACAATTCAGATTTAATAGATAAATTGTTTATCTAAATAATCATGAAATTGTATGTGATTATATTCGTAACTAATATAAATGATGATATTTGAATGAGGAAAATTAATGTAATGTTATATAGTAGAATAAAAAAATAAACTATAAATTGGGAATAATTTTTGAGGAGTAAATTATATCATTTAAATTATTAAGAATATACTTATAACTACAATATTGATTTATTATATAATTAGAAATATATATAATGAAATGGGTAATTATCATGTATTATTATAATTGATATTACTTATGAAAGAATTAAATTAATCGTGTATGTTTATAATCACATGTCTGTGTATATGAAACCAATACTTCCTCATGGTATTATTATTGAGGTATATATCATTTTAATTATGGGATTTTTTTATATGTGTACATTGTTCTGTATGGTAGGAATTGATTAACAACTTAGTGCCGGTGTAGTAATTGACATAAGAAAATGGAAAATGAACAAATAGAATTGTTTCCATTCATCTTGTACATGAATAAATATAAATGAATTTTTAATGCGGAGTGAGCCTTTTATATTTTTCGGTGGGACTTAGTGCATTGATTCTATGGACATTGTACCTGGAATATACGTGATGAAATACACATTTCATATGTATATGTTCTGAAAATATTTATATCCTTGTTTATGATTGCTATTATATTTGTACATGGTTGGGATCCTTTGACAAGATATGGGCGTAGATACTGGAGATATATATAAATGTTTACTTATATATGGGATGGTATCTGGGGGATGTTATGATTTTTTATTTTTATAATGGACATAAATAGTATTTTTATGAGCGATTTTATATAATCCTAGGATAGTCAGATGATTTCAATGCAGAGTATTTCTCATAAATATTCATAATTCCTCCCTGATTCATATTTTATAGACAATTATATAGATTAATTTTATATTATTGGTTCTATTTACTAAATTCACATTCCTGTTATACAATGAAAGTAAGTATTTTAAGTTGTAGATTAATATAATTCATAGTGAACTTGGATGACATGAAATGAAAAAAGAATTAATAAATGAATGGGTTTAGATAATAACAATCATAGATGATGATAACATTATTGAGAATATGAAAAGAATATTAATATTAACGAAAAAAATTGATATAAAAATTTAATGAATGGATCTTCAGTATTTAATATGGAGTAATACTAATAATTAATGACTAATTATTTAACTAGTATTTAATTTTCTGTACATATGAATATTTGATACCTTCAACATTGTTGTGGTAATCGAGGGACATAAGAGAAGATAATGGAAGATGATTATTAGGTGTGTTAGTTTCCCATTGTGATTTTTTTGATATTACCATGTATTATTCAATTTCATATGATAACCCACCAATGTATATAGGGTAACTAATACACAAATATTTTTTGGGATGTTTTCTAAAACTAGTTGAATGGAGAAGAAATGGCTGCCTAGGTTATCCCTTAACATACTCTCACAATATATGTAGTTTTTTATGTATATCATGTTATGTGATGTATTATGGTATAGTATTAATTATTAATATGGATTTTACCTTTCATGGTTATACAATACTTTTATGTTTTCACTATTGAAACATATTGTGCATTATATATTTATATCTGTATGTTTTGATTTCAGCTTCTAATATGTGTGTATTAATAGTATTTGATGTATATAATCCAATAAAATTAAACATGATCTACTGGATTCTAACAATATATATGTTTATTGATGGGATAATTATTATAAGGGTTAGTATATGTGGGTTGATAAAACCATGTGATGTTAGGCCCCGTGTGAGACTATGGCTAGTAGTGATCAGGCCCAACTCAAATCAAAGATGATATTTATATATGAGGGATGACCGTAGGATGTGTATAATTATGGTGAGAGAGAAAAAACTAGTAGATAAGATCTATTGGGGTATCTTATTTAGGTATTTGATTTTGATAATGTATAGTTTTCTTCAATGTGTTACTTATTTAGTGATATACTGTGAGGGTCCGAAACAATACTTACTAGTTTAGGTGATGATTATGTTTCATTTTTTTAATCACGAGTAACTATTACTATTATTTTTCAATATTTTAGATTGTTTTCATAGAGGACTAAAATGATTATATACTTTAATCTCACCCTATGTATATATAATTTTTTTTCTATGTTATTAGAAAGGGTTCAGAGACCCTGTTGGATATTACTAACTTTAAGGTTTTGTTGTTAAGATATCAATAGATTATGGAGTTTTTGATTTTTTCTAATGGTTTATTTCTATTGTCTATTTATTTTATTTTAGTTTAATAGTTTTCAATTTAAATTTCTTGTATTTTGATTAGTTGTTTATATTTATGAATTTAGAGTTGTATGGTGGTTTTATCCTTCACATCTTTTGTCCATTAATGTTGTATAGGGTAATTCAATCCGTTGAGTGATTTATTTACCCTTTTTATAGTCACCCATTTATTTTTTATTGTATGTAGTATTTAGGTATCAATATATCTCTTTCTGTATTTATAGTTCAAGTGGGGTACCTTTGTAGGGAGTTGTCATGACATAGTGATATCAATGGTATCTGGTTGAGTGTTATGAAATAGATTTTAGTTACGAACTGGCTAGTACATATGGGATTGTAGAGAAATAATTTTAACTGTACATTACATATTCTATAAATAATGCAGATCAGCTAGAATATAATATTTTATCACCATCAATAATTCGATGTATGGTCCCACAATTTCATTGATCATTCTAATTGAAGTTATATTTATTTTAGGGAAGATTCCTATGTAAGGATCACGTATCATCATGTTATAAACTTGTGTTTGGATTTTTTTATACTGATAATATTTTAAAATGAATTAATTAATCAAACATTGAAGGATATTTCTACTTGGATTTACAGTTATTGACATTTTTTCTTATATATATATGGAATATGGTTGATGGCACTTTCAGATTCATGAAGAATATGTTCATCAAGATGGTCCCATATATTGTTGTAATGTAAAGGTCAATGATTATATCAATTGAGGAGTACACTATGATACTATTATCTTGAGGCCCTTCATATGTATGGATGATTTATTTCATATTCTAATAAATATAACATGATAACAGTGGTTTTGATTTCCATTTTTCTATTCATTCTCATAACGTTCACTAGGTTTATATAGAAATGATGTTGTTTTATATGAAATATCATATGTGTTGGATTTTTTCCCCGAGGATCAAGAGGGTTTAGAAGTTGAGTTGGGTAAGTTTATAGATTAGTTCCTTGAGATGTTTTTATCTTTGACTGTTACTGTTTATTATTGGAATGATATCCTTACAATTTAATAAGAGAGTTCTGGGTTTTTAAGATCATTATCCACTATAAAAAAACATCAATTACATGGTTTAGAAAATGTTCCAAATTTGGAGGCTAGGGAGAGTAATTTCAAGGAGTATTTTCCTCCAGATATCCATTATAAGGTTACCCTATATTTATTATGTTATATGTTGAGGTGTTTTTAATGTCTGATTCCATTGAAAAGATATTGTCTTAGAGTTATTATTTATGGTATGTTATTCTCCAAGACATTGTAGGGAAATAATATGTGACATTTATATCATAGTTTTATATTTATAAGAAGATGGTTTAGTCAACTAGAAACTAGTTCTATCGTTCATCAACTGTTATTACTAGAGATAGTTTCTCCCATACCCCTACCTTTTGATCATGTGTTTTTCATTCTTGTGGAGGTCATGTATATTAGAAGAAATACTGTCAAAACATCCTTTCAAGTTATTACATGGATGGTTAACCATTCCAGTCTTATCCTTTGCTGTAATATCTACCAAAATGATACCAATATGAAATTCCAGATTATGATTAAAATAAAAGGGATTGGGAATGTTGAGAAAACCCCCATGTTATCTATCATCCTTAAAGACAATGGGAATAGTTTGTTAATAGGTGTGGTCACTGTAAGGGTTTGTGATTCCATTTTTCTTTCCGTGGTTGCATTTCTAATTTAGAGTTGTTAGTAATGGGAAACCCTTATATCATTCATGATTTTATTTCTCTATTTTTTAGATGGGTATGTCGCATGATTTATTTTGGGGTAATGATGTCCTTTGTATCCACCTAGTCTATGAGTTAGTACTTATGGGGGAGAGGCATCTGAATCCCTTTGTGTTTTCTATTGAAGTATGAGGATGAGATTACATGTATGATGTGTACATAGATTGTGAATTTATTTTATGGAATCGCCATTATTTGGGATATTTCAAATGTTTTTGGACAAATCCATATAAAAACATCATTGGTATAGATTGTTTTTTTGTGTGAAGGTTACCATGAATTTCTATAGCAAGAACATTGCATTAAATGATTATAATTGATACTAATTATTTTCTATAGAGGGTAAAACGTCATATGTTTCATAGGAACATTGATTATCTATATTCTTTGATGGATAAGTTTATTTTGAGTTCATTAAAATTTCCACCTATTATGTTTCACAGGTTTGTTGAATATTATCCTAAAATCATCTGGGAAAAGGGTATAGCATTACACCTGAGGAATCAAGATTGGGAAAGATCTAAAATCAGTTACTTCTCATATAATGATGTCTCTGTATAGTAGTTAATATACTAGATTTCAATATAAATAGATTAATATCGATTGTTTTTTGTAGTTGGGATCTGCTCATTAAATTGTATTATAGTGGGGATCATCACTTCTATTTAAGATGAAGGAATATAAAAATTTATGATTTTGGAACGATTATCATTTCTTTAATTAGATGACATTGTAGAATTATTATCTTATTCAATGAATTGAAAATTTAATCAATAAATTGAATGGATATAAATGGTTCTTGAGGATCGATTCACTCATATGGTATTATCAGATGTTGGTGAAGGATAATAATATTATTATAAATACTATCATATGTTCTTATGGGAATAAAATTTTTTATGTTCTATTAAGAGTTATGAATTCTATTTTCATTTTCAGTGGTGTAGATGAATTTTGTGTTCTTTGGGTTTATAGACATCTTCATGGTGGTATTTTTTTATTTCATCTGGATGTTTTATATATATGAGAATGATAATGTATAAAATATATGAGCTATGTTGGAATTTATTCATGTTCATTATCTATATAAACATTTATCAATATAACATCCTCAATAAACTCATTATAATGATAGGAAGAAGTGGTTTTTTTACCTTAGGGAACATTCACTATACACCAATGGCTAGATAACAATTATAAAGGTGTAAAAACAACATACATAGTGGAAATTTTTACCCTTTTAACTCACACACTTAGGAACCATAACATTTCAATAAGGATTAATAAATTAGAAATTTATATATAATATTCATATACAAAAACTCAACAACAATAAATAATATAACAATAACCAAAAATTTACAATTTATCCAAGACAAACATTTTTATAACAAATGAATAATATGATATTGAAAACTAAGTAATCAAGTAGAAAAAAGGCTCAAGCATTGAGGTGGTATCAATTAAGATTAACATAGAGACCAACACAAGTTCCAATTCCACCAACAATGGCAGCGACAACAAAGATAACTGCTAAATAAGTAATCATCATGACCCTTAATTGTATTATAGAAAAAACATCTTCATATTCACTAAAATGAATATGAAGGGATTATGTAATATAACAAATAATGAAAACCCCAATAGAATTTCCCAATAATACATAATGTCCAAAAATAGGTTAGCTCAAATGATATAAAATAGGAAATAAGAATACCAAAAAAGAAAACCTTTTTTAAAATATTAAATATAATAGATGATAATATTTTCTCGAAGAATAATAACTCAGATGATTTTCCCTTTCATGAAAATATTAAATTAATTAATTTAAAATTTTTAAATCCATCAATAATGTCACACATACATGCACATCATCATGTATAACCAAGTCCACCCAATACTTGTTAGTTATTATTTATCTATGCACCATGTCGTTATTTGGATACTAAATCATGAGGTTTTACATTTGACCATTATTTGTTCCACATTTCAATTATTTTAGGGTGGTACTTACAAAAAAACCTATCCCAGATTAATAGGAAAAAACACCACCCAGTTAATCTAAAAATGCATATAAAAAGTAATCATTATATGATCTACACATTAATTCAATTTATCAAACATGTTTTCGGTGAGACCCACAAATTTTCAAGATCACAATGGTAAAAGACAATTTCAGTAGAGTTTTTGTATGTGAAATAATTGAAAAGTGGATTAGAATCATTTTTTGTATCTAAATTAATTTTTGTTCCAATAAATGATGAATGTTGGAAAACCCACCCACCTCAGGTTAGTTTAGTTCAACAAATCCCTTAAAAACTAGAGATCAATTATTATATTTATGTTCCTATGATTAGTCAAAAGACTATCTCGATAAAAATTATATTATCACATAGATCATTATATGGTATCCCTTGTACATGGTCTAATTCAAGAGATGAAAATAAAATCATGAATATAAGGGAAAAATGGATTCCATAAATTTTATTCCTATGGTCCAATTCTCTTGGATTATTTGAAGACATATCCTAAAATATGACGATCATGAAAAATAAACAATGATAACCATGAAAGATGATATGAATAGAATGAATGTTAATAATAATTAAAAGATTCATTGGAATTATAGAATATGTTATACCCCATCCTAATTTAATGTTTGAAGGTGGAACTCACATAATGAATATTCCAGATATAAAAAAACCTAATATTCATGTCACATCAATATAAAATCCCAAAAATTTATTCATGTTGTGAATAATATATCATGTCAAGATGGTTTTAGTTCTCCACTCAATGAAATCCATTCATTCCTTGAATGTATTTAGAAGATCTTCCCAAAATCATTCATTTCATGAATAATCATTCACAACATGAATTGTTCCTTTAGAAATACTATTTTTCATTCTCTGTATCCATTTAAACTTCTCTGGTTGTTAAGCTAGATCACTGAAAACATAATAGGAGCATCATAAATTATAAAGGCACCTAAAACTATATGTGATTTTAAAATTTTGAGCTAACCTGACATGATGTTTGTTATTTGAGGAATTTTGTGACCTATTGAGGGGTATACAAAGATTATTTAATTATTTTGGTAGTATTTTCTTTAGAATCCCTAAATAATGTTTTATAGGTGTATGGTGTTATTGGATTTTCTCTTTATTATTGGAGGTTCATAATTGAATTCTCCCAGATGTGACTCTGATAACCATATAAACAATGAGTGATTAGGTGTCCTTTTGCACTAACTAATCATGGGATTAATTTATTTATTATATGAAAATGTATGTGAGTTCTCTAGTTATTCATAATTCATAGGGTTAAATCTTGTTCAAGGTATATTATGATGATTTATATCATGTCATGGGATGTGTGTTAATATGTAAAAGCTGGTCATCTTATATGGGTCTCAAAAATTATCATTTCATGAATATAACTATTCCACCCAATACAATGAACATATAGAGTTGGTGTTTTTTTAATGTTGTGCTTGAACCACCTCGTGGATGAGTGATTTTGGGTATTCAATGATCACAAGATCAAAAAGTATGTTTTACCCCATATATATTTGAATTTGTGGAAGTTACAGTCGTTAGATGACCTATAAGATAATCATTTATTACTTTCCCTTAAAACCTTATAATGGTATTTTTTGGTAGATTCCCTAAGATGTGAGTCACGTGGTGGTGTTGTATGTTAGATTAGAGTCTCTTGGAGAGTAATTATAGAGTTTGAATTCATGCATATTGGTATGGGATTAGTTGATGAGTGTAGTTTTAATTATTAGATGATAGTGTATTATTATTAGTTGCTTCAGTAATTGGAATATCTTCTTGAGGATCCCGAGGGATAGGTTGGTAATGATATTTTTTTTTCTGATTATCATGAAGGATGTTCTAAACGTATAAAATATTATGTTTTATTTCATTGAAATTGTTTTGTTTCCTCAGATATGTGTGACGAGATTCCCTATGTGTTTCAAAATTCACCATTGGTGAAATATTCAGGTTCATTGAAGACATATATGGATATAAATGATCATTTATGTTGGTTTGGTTTAAATCATTTAGTTATAAATAACCTCTATTGATTATTAGTCTACCACAAATTGATGGATATGCATCTTGTCTTGAATGGATTTCTTCGGAAGATTGATGTTCCCCAATGTAAGTGGGAGGATATAGTAAAGGAATTCATAACTATTTTACCAAGAAAATAGGGTTCTTATGATGCTATATGTTTGATCATTGATCAACTAATTAATTTTACTCACTTATTAGTGACTTTGGAGTTGGTATCACTAAAGATGTTTCCATGATAATATCAAGAGTACATAATGATGATTAATTGGTTTCCGATGATGAAGGTCTATAACTGTGATCCTAGTATTACATATAGTTTGTGGATAGATCTACTATGATATTTTTTCTCTTGTTTACATAATAACACAACATTCCACACACAGATAGGTAGTTGGATAGATCTGACTATTTGTATTATAGAGGAGTTCTTTCATGTGTGCACATTAATGTTTGGAGGTTTATTGGTATGAACCTACCCTTATTTGATTTTTCATAAAAAAATAGTTACCACTCTACTATTTGCATGAATCTATATAATGTTCTATATTTTTGAAAAGTATATTCTCTATTTTTTAGGCTGAGGTTTGAGAGTCAACTGTTCTTAGATAAGAATCATTATAGAGTTTTATAAATAATGTTCAAGTGATGCATGAGTTAATTAATGTGAAATATAATTATTTGAGGTCTTATGTTGATTATAAGAGTATACCTATATAGTTTTATGTTAGAGATAAGAGTTATGGAATATTTATCCTTATTTTGGATAGTGATGGTTTTATCATTGAAGAATGATTTATCCCTGGTTTTTAGACCATTAGAGGTGTAGGCTCAATTTGGAGCTAATGTGTACAGATTATCAATACCCCTACTGATGATTTAGATTCATTAAATCATCCATATATCACAACTACACCAATATTCTAGATGAATATCACATAAATAATGAGGTTGAGTTTTATATTAATGATTCTGAAATAATCTAGTATTGGTTCATTGGGATTTAAGACTATCAAATGAATGTTTTTATCGTCATTTTTTCCTTCATTACATGTCATGTGGCGGAATGGTGTGTTAAAAGTGATCACAAGATAGTATGATTCATAGATACATGTCAGTAACTTGGGTTTTTTATTCTTCACATGTATTTGGATTTTTAATATATATGATATTAACTCTCATCCATGGTTGATTATGTCACATAGATATGTTTTTGGTTCCTATCATATGGTGATATCTTTTTGTTATTGAAAGATCCTTGGGAAGTATCTCATGCTTGACTTTTTGGACCTTATTTACTTTTTTACCTTGCTTATTTATTTATTATTAAGTATTAAATTTTTTTATAGTTATTTTATTTAATAAACCCAGTTCCCAACACCATGCCTTTAAAATTTCCTACATGATAGACGTGTCAAGAGGGGATTTGGGGTCTTCTTCCACAAATGTATCACATTTCCCACTCATAGTTGCAGTTTTATTGTATGGGAACACAATTTATTCATTATTTCAAAAAAAATTACTTATCATAGTCATAGTTTGGTCACACAATCCAAATATAACTTACCATGGATACTATTTTCTTTTAGATTTACACAATTCCTTTTCATGGTCGACAATTACTTCTGACAATCAGTTTTTGTTTTCAAAATTGAATAATTCCTTCTCACTATCACACAAATCTGACTTGTGGTTTCATTATTTTTTATATGATATCTTGGTCTTTCATGTTGCAACATTGTAACTTCATGCAGTATCTTAGTATTTTGTGTATTTTTTTGTCTGTTTGGGTAGTCTGTTCATCCCATAGCTAAAGTTCAACAATTATCTTAATTTCCAAAAAATACTTCAAATGACGTGATTATAAATTTTTAATGATAATATTGATAATGAATTTATTAATTGTATTTAAAGGAAATATCAAATATTAATTTAAATATTTAATTTCACTAATATATAATGTTATAATGGATCTTTCTGTATGATTTAATTATGACTAATTAATGATTTAATTAAATTGAAATTTTGTTGCAAACTAGAAATTAGGGGAAACAGAAATCAATAATGCTAAAATAAAAATTATTTCCCTGTATTATTTTATATTTATTAAATCATGTAAGAGTGATCTTTAATCCTTTTATTAAATCATGGTACCCTTTCTATGTTTCCATGAGTTCTTCCTCAAATTTGGAGTGTGTCCACGCAACCCTAGTTTTTTGTGTACAATCTATGGAATCATTGTTCTTTGGGGTGAGATATCTATTCACATATATTCTATGTGTGATGTGTAAATTAACAATTGTTTTTCAATTTTTCAAATTCATGTGATTAATCTTAATAATATGATTCAATAATTATCCACAAGTAATTAATTATATATATATATATATAACTATTAATTTTTAGGGAAGGAGAAAGATAGAGCAAATGTTATATAATACTGATAAAATATTTTGTTTGTAATTTAATGAATTGAAATGAATAGTTACATGTCGTAAATAAAATATTAATGTTAAAAAATATGGTATTGAAATGTTAATATACTTTTCTATAATATAATTGATGATATTTCAATGAGGAAAAATAATGTGATGGAATGTTATAGAATAAATTAATGAACAATAAATTGTTAATTATCCAAGGAGTATATTATATTACAAGTTTTAGTTAGAATATGGTAATAATTCTTGGAAAAATAATTATATAATTATCGATATGTATAATAAAATTTTAAATAGTATACATAAAATTGATATTTAGGATGGAAGAATTAAATGATCGATGGGGTTTTCAGTTGCATATGTTGAAAGAGATTTGATGATTATGATTAATATTATTACTATTTTCAGAAATATATGATCCAATGTATTTGTATTATTATGGTCGGTATATAATGTATTTCATTGTAGTAATTTATTAACGACCTAAAACTTATGTAATAAAAGATAGGAATTAATGGAAGAGGCATGTGAAAAATAGTTTCCTCTCACATTAGTCTTCAATAAATATTGATGAATGTTTCTGGTGGAGTGACCCTACTATATTTTTGTGGTAGGCAATGTTCCCCATATATTATTCAATTAGTTTCTTTTATAATCTATAAGTTTTAAATATTTTATTGGTATCTGTTATCTATATATTTATAGAATTTTTTAATTATATTATTTAGGTAGATGGTATCTTTGATGATCCATAGACTGGGATCCTTTTGAAATATATTGATGACTGATTATATCATGGTCAAGGATCTAATGGATTTTATGGTAGTGAATGTCAGGGATGGTCAGATTGATTGTTGATAAGTGTAATTGTGTGGGAAACAATGTGGTCAGAATAGTTTATATAAAATTTTATCTCATTTATATTTGTAATTATTGCATAATTTTTATTTTATAATTGATTGTTTGTATGATATCTATTCTATTAGTTCGTGATATAAAATTTTATTTGATGGTATGAACTATAATTTCATAATTTAAATGGTATTTTATCTTGATCCTTAGTGTTCCATGAATATATGAAATAAAAATTTAGAAATTAAATGAATGGGTTATGTTCATGGTGTTCTCAGATATTGATGAATTTCTTCATAAAAAAGAAACAGAATTAATAGTGTTTTCAGAACATAGTGTAAAATAATAAATAAATAATCTTATAAATTGAGTATAGATAAATAATAATGGTTAATGGAATATTTATTAAATAATAATGTATTTTATCCTTATATGATAGTTTTATATTTAGACCATAGGAATGGTTTTTATTTGGACATGTCTGACAATAGAGGCAGAAGAGTAGAAAGATTATTAATGGAACATAGTTAGTTTGTAAGGAATATTGGATTATATATTATGATTTATATGGTAACCCATCCACGTCATTATGGAGGCTATGAATATAATTTTTCGAGTGGAGGGGGGTTCTCCAATATCCAAATGGGGAGGGATTAAATGGTTGTGTTATCCCTCTACATCATTATCCCTACAAATATAGACGAGTAAGTGTGTCCTATAATATAATATAATATACTGTATTGTCTGTTCCTACTAGGGTAGTGAATGATCATTTTTATACTATATATTTATGTGTGGGTTATAATGGCTCAATGAGAAGAAAATATTTAAACATGAACATTTTCACACTATCTTCCCATGATTGTTCATTCATGTGTTGTGATGACCTGGTGTATAATTCACATAAACATATAGAATTTTATTTTTGTAATACACATTATTATGGAAGGTATGATGATGATGGTAATATGTATATTTATACTAATTACATCATGATGTGTTGGGCCCTATATGAGACTAAAGTATGTAGGAATTTGGAGCAACAAATATTAGCAGTGACATTATCCTTGGAGGGATGAGCTCACAATATGTGAAATTGGGGATTGAGAGTAACAAAATAGTGGGAAGGTGTAATGGGATATCATATTTATATATATATATATATTCTTTTTATATAATATGGATTAAATATATCTATGACATGGTTAGTGAGTTTTGGTGGGGGTGGTAAAGTAGTATTACCTATTTAAGTGATGAGTTAGTTTATTTTTTTATTCATATGACATTAGTATTCACCTTTCATATATTTTGAAAGAGGTTTAAAGGATGATACAAATGAGTGTACACATTATTATCACCATATAAATATAAAAACTTTCTTTCTTATTTATTACAAACGTTTTTGAGATAGGAATGGATGTTACTAGCTTGGAGGTGTAGTTGAGATGTTTTTAGGATTTTTTGGAGTACATGGTTGTTTCCCAAAGTTTATTTTTTAATATTTTTATTTCAATTTAATCAATTTAAGTATTATTTTACATATACTATTATCACCACATTATATTTATGTGTTTAGATTTAGTTGGTTATTTTATAGTTTTTATCTTTTGACTCATAAGTCAATATATGACATTGTCATCCATGTGTGTGATTGTTATAATCACATTGAACTTCTATAACCCATGTACTATTAGTTTTGGGATTCATACATCACTATCACTCTTTATTTTCAGCCCCAATATGGTACCTATAGTGTGATGGGGATGTGGAAGTCATTTTATCTTAAAAGATGTAATTTTGAATGGAAAAAATGTAAGAACCACATTAAATAATGTGTATATTAATCATTTTATATATTAAAGTAATTTATATAAAATATTTGGAATAAATATACAAGAATAATATAGATTACAATGAATAAAATTGAACGATATTGTGTCACCCAATAATTAACAAAGGGGGTTTTAGAAGATACTTGTGTATGACTAAAAATACCTTTGTCTAAATAAGACAACATAAAAAATATTGTAAAAATATATTTTGAAAAGTTTATCAGTAAAATATGATTTCCTCTTAAGGTAAAAAATAATTAAGCTTCTAATTAATAATCATAACATTAAAGATATTGGAAATTATATTCCACGAGGAGAAACAATTATTTTAGATGATGAGGATTATTCATAAAATATTTTATTTTAAATAAGAAGGATAAGAAAGAAATAATGAATATTTTAATTGAATGTTATAGACAATGACATAAGTAGGATATATAATGTGATATGATGAGAAATTATCAAAGAGAAACAATATAATAATAAATGTGGGGTTGTGTTATAAAAACACTTTTATTTTAGGATATTTATCAATAATTATCCATATCCAAAAAGATAATTTATGTATGTAAGGTTTCCTGGTTAAAAAATAATTTATTATATTATATGAAAAGTGATAAATATATATGAAATAAAAAAATTTGTTGATGCATAATATCAATGTATGCCCCAGGGAAGGGTGGTTGAGAAAAAAACTGTTATCTTGTTCTAGATACATTTTATGCATTCTCGAAAATTATAGATTAAAAAATTAACATTATTAGATACCTCATTAAGTTATTTATTATTATATATTTAATTTAATAGGGTCTTTTATCATCATATTCCATTTATTTATTATAGAGTTTTTTCTTATATTTGTGTGAAAATTTAAATGATGTAAGCTAATTTTATTAAATTAAGTACTCTAATATGAAATTTTAATAATAATATTAATACATAATATAAAAATCATCTAACTAGAATCATATCATTATTTTAATATTTTCATATAATAATAATATTATATTTTCCCATATTTTTCCTAGATATATTTTTACAGAAATGACCATATTGGCGGCTAAACAATCCCAGACATGAACATGCTATAACTTGATGGGTGAATATAGTTATATAATGCCGTGATATAATTATGAAATAATTATATTTATTTGTTATTGAATAATATTTTTAGTGGGTTTGATAAATAATGACTAAAAAGATGAAAAATGAAATACATTTCTCTGTGGAGGCACTAGTCTACAAAATGCATGGGTAAACATCATTTTATTTTCAAATGATCAAGGAAAGTAACAAATAATAATTTTTTACACTGATATAATAAAAATAAAATATAATAATGATACTTATTTCATTATATTACAATCTTTATGTTCGGTCTAGAAGATAAATTTTATGAAGAAAATGTATGGTGTAAGTAATAGTGAATTTGGTACCATGGAATTTCTCTTGAATGTATCATGGAAATAATGGGTTTAGAATTAATAATTTAGTCATGAATCTCATGAATATTGTATAGGGTTCATGTATGATTATAATGGATGATTTTTAAGAAGTATTTACATGTAATGGGTGTGGTAGTAAGGGTATATGGTTTCTTCTTTTTAATGGGGATAAAATGGAATGTTTGTGAATACACTTTAATTTTCAATAATATCATTAAACTATAAAATATAAAATTGTACCAAAAGGTATAAATAATATAATTTAGTTTCATATTTGGTTGATAAATTTTAAATTTTTTTTTCAATGATTTTTCTAACATTTTGCAAATCATTTTTTCGTATGATTTCACTTTTAACTTCATTTATTTTTACCATGGTAACTAATTTTTACGAAACTACCATATGTTTTACCAAACATAATAAATAAAAAATATTACCAAACATTGGTGTGATAAAACTAAATTTAATATCTATTTAATTTAATTCAATTTCATGACATGAAAAAATTAATTTTATATTAAAACCTAATGTATATATAATAACATTTTTAGAAAATGGATGATTTGACAATTGTATGATCTTATCATATATATAAAAAATCCAAATATATCAGTTATAATATATATATATATATATATATATGTCAATAATTTATATAAATTTAATAATATTTAATATATATTTTTAATATATTCTATAAAAACTGTTCAATGGTAATAAAATAAATTTTAAAAAAAAACCATTTTACGGTTATCATGGTCATTAACATTAATATTATGAATCAATCATGCAATCATAAACATAAAATTAACCATATTAAAAATATATTTACATTTTTATATAAATATGAAATCTTTTGTTTATATTTATGAACTACAATTAATGTAACCTAATTTTTAACAAAAGAAAATAAAATAGTTCTTAGAATAGAATATTATTCATGTTTCCAAAATGGTAAAATTTGTTTTATAAATAATATATTTTTTGTTATAAATTATTTAATTTACATTAAAAATATATATATTTTCTTTAAAAATGATTGTAAAATCATTTATTTCTTTTTATAATTATGTCTTAAAAGTAATTAATTTTTCCAAATCAGTTGTTTTTTACTATTAGCCAAAAATTTATCCATTTCCAGAAAATTAAATTAATTAATCATAATATAATTTTTAAATTATAAATATAAAATTTTATTTTAGTTTTTTCAAGTTAATGATATAAATTTTTATAATTTAACTTCAATATACAATTATAAAATATTTTGAAACATTATTTTTATATTGAAATAAATTTTCAAAGTATTAGTAATTCTTATTATTACTAATTTATCCTATAAATTTCTAAAATAATTATCATTAATATATTAATCATATCAAAATATATATTATGAGTATAATTAATATACCTTATTTATAATATATTGTGATTCCAAAAATAAATTTCATAAATTTATAATTATTAAAAATAATTTTTATGCAAATGGTGGTCTATTAGTTATCTAAATTGAATTGAATTATATTAGTATAATAATTTATCAATGACCAAATATATTTTTTTTGTTGTTACCTCAGTTCATAATTTCCAACATTATAGGTAAATTATATTGGTTATGTAATGTTTCATGGCCTATTTTTTTAGTGTTTCATTTGATGAAATTTATTTAACATATTATGATATGAAGGTAAATTTTATTTAAAATTTCATGTTATTTCGTTTTCATTGCTAAACAAATATTAGAAAAAAGTGAATATGTTTTAGCATATGTTGGGGAAGAAATATTTTTAGAATTTTGAATATGGATGAAGAATTGGAAGAAGATATATCAGAATTTCATATCTGATATATCAAGGAAGTGTGAATAGTAACAATAGAACAGAGAGTATAGTGGAGTCTAATTTATGAATGTCATACATGTTGAAATATTAATCCACTAAATTATATATTTTTTTTAATTTGAGGTCTATATATTTCCTTTTAGTATAATTATAACACATGTATTCATGAGGAGAAGTAATTATTTATATTTGGGGGAGTTGTCAATCCAAAAAAATTATATTATCTTGGAATTATGTTGGATTTCACCATTATTTTCAGAAACATTTTAATAAATAAAGAAACTACTAAAATGATTATAAATATATTATTAACAATAAAATAGGCTTGATTTTAATATTTTCTTTTGATTTTATAATCTGTATATGAATTTGAATATTATAATAATATTTTACAACTTTTAGCAAAATTTAGATTCCATACAAGATGTGTGTAGATGAAATGATGAAATCAAATAATATATTGGATGAGAAATGGTATTATACTAATATATTGTATTTTAAAATTTTGAAAAAGATAATATCTGTAATGGATGATTATATGTGTAAAACATATCATTTCTAGTGAACCTATATATGATATCATCAAATACAGATGTATAAATAAAATATTGATGGAAGTTATATAAGGTTTAAAATTCCATTTTTTCCTTTTCCAATTAGAGGTGATTCTAATACATGAGGTTTTTTAATATACTAAATTGGATACATCAGGTTTTTCGTATAATGTTGATAATATATAATATATTTATAATCAAAAATAAATATTTTTTTAATCAAAAATACATATATATATATATATAACATATATCTAGATGATGTGATTTTTTATGAATGTTTTAGGAAGTATAAGTGATATGTTTGGTTTTTCATCGATGCATATCATTTTTATGGAATATGATGTGTAAAATAATTTTTTAAATGTAACCAATGAGTTACATATTTATATATGATTGGGATAATATGTAGCAATATATAAATTTAAAATAATTGATAATGTTATATCAATGTAATTTTTTTGGTATCATATATGATATTTTTTACTATAGAGATAAGGAAGAAAAATATTATTCTATATTATGAAATTATATAAGAAATATTTATTAGATAAGTTCTCACACGAAGGTTGAAATTAATATTGTTATATTAAGAAAGTGGATGAATCACAATAAATTTTATTTTATATAATCCAAATGAACTAATATATACCATATTATTTCATACATAATTTAAAATGATTCATTTATAGAAATTGAAAAATTTGAAGAAGGGGAAACATGTGACACTTTTACATGGATAAATATACATAAAATATTACCATTTTACAAATAACTCTAAGGGGGATTAAAATTAATATTTTCCACTGTAAAAATTAATTGACCTAAAAAAATATTTCATTCATATAGTCTTCTAAAATCTAAAAAGATGATCTATAGATTCCAAGTACTTATTAGATAATGAGATAAAGGAGACTAAGTTTGTGGTATTAAATAAAATAATAGGGATTATTCAAATAAATTTTTCCCTAAATAATTGAGACCCCCATGATATAAATATAAATTAAAGTACAGAATATAAAAAATAAGCTTTTGAAATATAGGATGATCCTAAAGCCAATAAGGAAACAGTCCACATGGGTAATAAAGAAGTGGAATCATGTTACATATATATGATGAAGATAAAGAAATTTTACTATGAAGGAGACTAGTAACTTTTCTTTATATTCTATAAAATGGGTTTTTTGAGAGTTATGACTAATAAAATATTATTTTTAATAGATTTTATTTTCTTATTTAATTTCTATATTTCTTATCCAATGACGGTTCACTAGACACATAATGGTGTTTCCAAAGAGATGTCTTCTGACCCTATAATTTATTATTCTATTTAATTTTTAACTATTTTTTTGATTTTATAGAAAATATATTATTGTTATAAAATATTTGACATTTACATATTTTTTTTATATACATTGACTAAAATTTCATTCTTAAATATGTTTTACTCATAAACTCTAAACAAAAAAAACATCAAATACAATGATATTAAATTTATTTGATGAATATTCATTACATTACCTAAACACATTCCTATGGATCAAAAAGCTATAGTTATTTTGATGACATGGAAGAAAACAAATGGTCCATAAGAGCCAACATCATTTACCACAATTTTGTTCAGAACTATCACCCTTATTAGAAGTAAAATACACAATAACATTCATCATAACTTGGGATAAAAACATAAGAATTTGCGAGATCAGATACTCAATAAGGGTAAACCATGTATATAACATCATATCATGATCATAAGTGTAGTAGAACATGAGAATAACAATTTAAAACCATAATATGGATTCATAGATCATAACATTAAATCATTGAATAAATACAATAATATTATAAGTCATGAATAATAATGTAATCAATGAACATAAACCAGAATATCATACCATTTTCATATTCCATATATCTTTATAATACACATAATAATATAAAACGATATACTTAGTAATTTATGAATCATTTACAAGACTATCATACTGGATTTGGTTCACCCTAAACAATCAAAACATTCACGAGTCACTCCCATATATATCACAATGGGTAGATACCCTTACAGATGTGTGTTCACACCCCATTTGAGTCATGTTTATCTCGATATATATATCAAACTTTATTAAATTAATTGGAGGGATATGTAGGCCTCAACCATAAAAAAATCCATACATTTGTGTGACATAAGGTAATAAATAATTCAATAAATCATAAATCATGAAAATAAATCTGTTTCATCATCATTTCATTATCACATAACCTATAAAAAATAATCCGGTTTCATAATCATTTCATTATTTCATAAAATAATAATAACTGTAAATTGTGGTAGGTTTCATTACCATTTTATCATGGAATAACCCATGAATGAGAAATAATTTCCTAAAAATTATATATTAATAAATATAAACTATCTGGGAATTGATTAATAATGTTAACCTTATATAATATCCCCATTAAATCAAATATAACATCAAAGTATTTCATCTTAGTTTATAAAAGATTTTTAATGATCACCTAGAACATTTCTTGGAGAAAATACATCTAATTTTAAATTCACATTTTAAATATAAAATTAGAAAAATATTTTGGAAATAGTTCCCTATGAAAATAAAAGTATGATTTATAAATTAATCTTCAAATAAAATAACTTCCTGATGAAGGGAAGTTTATTTCATGCCATAGACATTAATATAATGGTTATTTTTGAATTCTCGGTAAGTATCACGTCGGCAATGTTTGGAAAAGAACATGAATATTATTTTAAATTTTTTTAAACAGTCAAAAAATGGGAATAAATAATTTTTATAATGTTAAAAAATTGAAAATATATTTAAAAAACATAGTTTTGAATGAAAATGCGATTTCAGCAAAAGAGTGAAATAAATATGATTTTACTTAAAAAACACTTTTGATATCTTGAGTACATAAATAGATAAAAATTAATAATAAATATTTATTATAATTAAAAAAATATGAGAATAAGTTTTTTCTAAAGAGACAGATCACATGATTTCAATATTGAAATCATATTAAAAAATTAGTCAGATAAATGATGAGATTGTATCATAAAAACCATTCCACCCTAGTAACTTTGAATCATATTGAACATGAAAAAAAACATTAAATAAATCATATAATATAAAAAAATTAATTTAACTCATGATATTACATGTCAAAGAGTCTTTATATGGACCTTATTAAAGAATATAGGTGCATAACAGACCATATATCAAAAAGATGGAAAATTTAGAAAAATATCCATTACCATAAGTCTCGACTTCCTTTATAGACAATAATAAATACTCTTTAAATATTATAATATTACTCTAAATATATTAAATGACTATAATTATATATATCAGACCACATATTATTTTCATATAACATTTTATTCCCCGTTTATTAACAATTTTATGATAGAGTCATGTATTAGGAAATAACATCTTTATTTCTCATGTTATTTTATGTTTTTTTTATTAATATTATTATCATGGATAAATAATGTAAAAAATTTATCCATGATATAAATATAGTATGTTATTATATATATTTAATTATATAATAACAAAAATTATAGATATAGAAAATTAAATACACCATTCATGTATATGATAGGTCGTATGTGTGCGAAAATGATATTACCAATTCCTCGATGAATGAAGAAAAAAAAGATAAATAATATATTACCTATAAAAATCATATTAATTTAACATATATAATTTATATTCATTAAATTTATCCTATATTACATTCCATGTAAAACATATGTCCAAAATGATTCACATTGTTTTTTGAGGATATAGGTCATCATGCACCCGAATGACGATATCATATTCTCCGCAAAATGGAAGGTAAAAATGTATATGTTATAATATATTTAAATAGGTATATTTATGTTTTAAATATCATATATATACATTATATACATCATCATTCCATCATATGATATGTTTTTATGGAAAAAGTGGCACATCAGTTTGCAAGGCAGTAGTTCATCCTACACATGATGACAATGTCACAATACATGATTACGTATGACTTACCATCTCTACATCATGGTGTAGCTTGTTATTCAAAACTTTATAATTTTAATGGGTATAATAATGTGTACGATTGATGTAAATAATATATTTAACATGTTAATGATTATTTATATATGATATACTATCCAATTACATATGATTTCACCACAAATAAATTGATATTGTCGCTCGTGCGTACGTACAGATTTCTGTCTCCATGAACACGATGAGATTCATTCCCCACATTAATCATTAATCATTAATCAATAATTTTCATTTTATGATTAAAAATAATGATTAAGAACTTAATATCATTCTGTATATAAATCAAAGACATCATATCCATTGAAACCCTAACTGACTTTACAAAAAAAAAATAATGTAAAATGAATCATTTAACACCCGAAACAATGATACTACTAAAATATTATTAACACAGAAATATTAGAAGATAATATATGATATCATATTTATGAATGTGGTTCTTGTATAATTTAATAACAATGATATAACTATTATACATGAGGTTTACCTGCCATCGACTATGGATGAATACATGTAAATGGTTAATTATATAGTCAATTTTTTATGTGAGGTTGTTTATACAAGATTATCTTATGGGGCCTCTTTATCAACCAAATCGATGATTCATAAATATTTATTTCAAATCGTTTTTAAGATTTCCTAGACTATGGGATAAATTCATTTCTACCCTTTTTAGAATTTTTATAAATTTTTTATAAAATAGTATTTCTGTCATTTTCAAAACATGGTCATTTATTACTTTTTCGAAAAAATTAATGAATGACTTTTTTAACTTATATGGAGATTACACCTATTATCTCCAATTATAATACCATCTAATCTTCCCTTACAAGCTTATAATAAGATTTTGAAAATAACTATTTTCTATTATAATAATGTGACTTTTAAATTAATTTAAAATAGAAAGAGATATTTCACTCATATAGTTTTTATTTGATCTATTTAAACATCATTTGATGGAATTTACACTTCTTTAAAGTTGATTTATTATGATATAATCTTCCATATTTTATTGACGTTTTTGTGATATGTACAAATGTGATGTGTTATTTTTATACCATTCATGGTAAATGGTTAAATTATTAACATTTCATAATCTAGTTTTGATATGAATGTTTATGTTATGTTTCAACATTTTCATATGATGAATGAATTGGACATAGCAAGTGATGGGTGGATCCCGATATAGATCCTCGATGAATCGGTATGTCTCATGAAACAAACTACTGTCTTTGAAAAATTATTTGTCAAAATATTATTTGTAGTCATGGCACGAGGCCTTAACTATGAAGTTATGATGTCTGGAATTATTCATTTCATCATTATAATGTTTTTTGTGGATATTACATGTGAATATTTGACCAGTAGAATATCTATGTAAATAAGTAAATTGAATTATTTGATTTTTATTTTCCATATTATGATCATGTTTATGTTTAAAAAGCTTGTGTTTTAGACTTATACATTGACTTAAATTTTTATCCTTATTTATGAATGTTTTTTCTATATTGTTATCCTTACTGAGCATCTAAACATACCACTTTCTATTTTCTATTTTTCCATAATTCGAAAATTATATTATAATTATCAATCAGAAATAGGATAAGGGATTTGAGTGTGTTCAAAGGGGACACAATTTTTTTATTTTTTCATTTATTAATGTAATATAAATTGTATCTATGCATCTAGTATATCCAAAGACACTAAACTAATGAGTCTTTTGGGAAATTCACTCTTTTTATCATTCCAATATTATGTAATAATGCATCAAATCAAGTTAAATAGGGATATGGTGTTACAGTATGAATCAGAGGAAGTTTTGTAAAACCCATGGAAAATAGTTTTAGAAAAACAATGATTAGATAACATTACCCTTAGAGAATCATTAAAGATTAGTAAAGAAGAACTTCCTAGAATTTTGGTAATGTAGATATTTTGTGTATATTTCCAAACAATACGTCTATGTATTGATACTAGTAGGTAGATGTGGCTCTAGAAAAGATATACCTTGGAGTGAATACTCAAACAAGGAGTTTTAGGCTTGGCCTGGGGTATCCAGGTACACGAAAATGAGTCTTCCTGCAGATTTTGTCACGACACTCCTGAGGGATATGCTTGGGATAATTCACATTTCCTTTACAAACCATTATCATGGATTTATGAGTAAATAATTCCTTAATGATTTTTTTTATGACTATAGATTATATGCATAAACTATTTAATTTCTGTTATGTATTTTAATAGTTTTGAATTATGTATTTTTATTAATAAACTAATCTAGTGTATTCATGTATTTAGAAATGGAACATAGTGTAATAAAGGAAAACATATAAGCACATGTAATAAATTTATGGATTTTCCTCCTACTCAAGATATTATAGTGATGATGGTGATGCAACCGGTGCTGATGAACTTATAACCATACTTAGACAACTTAATCAGGTTATGAATAATAAAATTACCTATATAGAGCCCCCCGATCCACAATGTGGAAGATCAATGCTATACCCCTTTATGAGGAAACAACCACGAAATTAAATAATACTACAAATCCATTTGTAGTTGAGAAATAGATATGTTACTTAGAGAAAATATTTCATAATTTGAGGAGTATTGAATGTGAAAATGTTTTCATGGTAGTTTATCACCTCACTAGAGATGCAGATAAAAGTTTCTCATTATTTTAAAAAACAAAGGATGATTGAGAAGTATCAAATATAGAATATAAGGTGTTTGAAGAACTTTTAATAGGAAAATATATTCCTCACACACATCGATCAGATCTGGAAAGACAATTACAGAGTTTGAGGCCAAATGAGGATTAGAATTTCACAATGTATGAGGATAACGTTACATGTTTATCAAGGAATGAAATATATTTTATATGTAACCTAGAGAGTATTATTGATTGATGATTTCATGGGTTTAATCAATTTCTCTATTGAGAATTAGTCTCCCAATACTTATTATCATACGAATATATTTTCTAATGTGCTATCAAAATAGAAAATGTATTCTCTATATATTATGAGTTTAAAGAAAAGCAAGAGAGGAATATATCTACAGTATACTCAAGAAATGGAAATGAAGGGAGAAAGGGAAATGATCAATTTCCTGACTGTAGTAAATGTTAGAAGAAACACTCCGGTACTT
The DNA here is from genome assembly GCA_963277665.1 of Viscum album. NCBI lineage: Eukaryota > Viridiplantae > Streptophyta > Magnoliopsida > Santalales > Viscaceae > Viscum > Viscum album. The sequence goes on from OY728126.1 coordinate 278,858,130, forward strand.
ATTTAAAGGGAATGGAAGTCTATTACATGTGTGGTGAAAAAGGGAACCATGATCATTATTACAATGGAAATAAATAGGTTTTCAATGTTGAATGCTAAAATTGTATAGAAATTGGGTATGATGGAAAAAAATGTCCTAAGTGCCAAGGAAACATGTCTCATAAAAGGCTATGGGAGAAAGGCCTAGTTATGTGATCACTACTGCTGAGGTTGAAGCTTCAAATGACATGGTGGTAGGTAATTTATTGGTTTCCTGGAATTTAGCCAATGCTTTATAGGATTCTGGATCATTGGATTGTTTCATATCATCCTAGTTTTCGATAAAAAATAGATATTTCCAATTTGATTTAACAAGAGAATTGTTAGTCAAAACTCATAAGAGTAGTATCATTGAAACAAGGTTTTGTGAATTAGTTCTCATTAGGGCATATAAACGTTCTTTATCTTCTGATCTAATCATAATACCCATGATTGAATTTCATATAATCCTAAGTAAGGATTGGCTTTCAGACCACGATGTAGAAATTTATTGTAAGAAGAAAGAGGTTACAATTTTCGATGATGATAAGGAATACCTTATGTTTAGATTAGAACTTTAACCATCTGATTTTTATCAAGATCCACCTATTGTAGCTCTTCTAAGTTCACATATTAGTGAGGAATAGAGTGAAATTACTATGGGTGATGAGAGAAATGTTCAAATAGAGTATGTACCTTATATTCATTAATATGTTGATGTTTATCCAATGTTTTTACCTAGAATTACTCTAGAATGAGAAAAATTTTTTACATTGATTTAATTCTAGGTTCAAGGCCCATAACTAAGACCCATTATAGAATGGCCACTGGGGAATTACTGAAACTAAAGAAACAACTAGTGGAATTGAGAAATATCGGATTTATTCACCCTAGTGTTTCTCTATGGGGAGACCTTGATCTTTTTGTTGAGAAGAAATATGGATATATGTGGGTTTTCATTGACTATAGGTACGTCAATGCTATAAAAATAACGAACAAGTATCCCCTACAATGAATTGATGATTTATTCGATCAAATTCATGGAGCTTAATATTTTTCAATGATTTATCTTCGATCTAGATATCATAAGTTGTGTGTGAGGAAGGAATAAATTCCAATGACAACATCTTACACCAGGTATGGGCATTACGAGTTTATAGTAATTTTTATGGAATGAACAATGGACCCTATGTCTTCATGGATAAAATAAATTGGGTTTTCAGGGAATATCTTGATGAATTTCTAGTGATATTTATTGAATATATCTTCGTTTACGCAATTAAATTTAAAGATCATGAAAACCTCTTAGACACTATTCTAAATACTATTATATTAAATTAATTTTATGGGATGTTTAGAAAGTGTGAATTCTGGCATCATGGTATTTGTATTCTTAGCCATATTGTCTCTAATGATGGAATCATTGTTGATCCTTCTAATACAAGACCAATAATAAAATTTCCAGCACTGATGAGTGTAAATGAGATACGTTGTTTTGTTGGTTTGGTAGGTTTTTATTGGTGTTTCATCCGGAATTCTTCCTGTTTGGCTAACCCATTAACAAAGCTCCCTCATAATGGTGTTAAATTTTTTTAGACAAAAGAGTGTATTGATTTTTTTGATGAATTTAAGAGAATATTATTCTATGATCCTATCATGACTTCACCATCAGAGAATGATGGTTTTGTTATTTATAGTGATGCTTCAAATAAAGGACTGGATTGTGTCCTTATGCAATATGATAGGGTTATTGCTTATGCATCACTGCAGTTGAAAATTATTTAACAAAACTATCACACTCGTGATCTTATGTTAGCAGATGCAATATTTTATTTTAAGATTTGGAGACACTATCGCTGTGGTGAATAATATGTTATATATACAGATCATATGAGTTTTATGTATATATTCTCATAGAAAAAACTAAATATGAGGAAAATTAAATGGCTATAACTTCACAATGATTAGTAATTCACTATGCACTACCACCCAATGAAGTAAAATAAGGTTTAAGATTCATTCAGTTGAAAGTAACATGGAGTATTTGACATGGTGAGAGTTTAAAGGCTTCATATGTTCATGGATATTGTAATGATGTATATCGAAATTATAATGGAAGTTGAAACATAAAAACGTTTTCAAATGGTTACCAAACCATTTTTACTAGAAAGGATATAATGTTTTAAGACTAATGATGAAGAATTTCAATAAGAATTTAAAGACTTGACTGAAGGAAGATTGATCAACTTCATATATGAAGATATGATTTTGAAATTTGGGAAGAGGTGTTGTGTTCCAGACATACCTAATATAAAAAGGGAATTTTTGGATGATGATCATAGATTGAATTTCTTTGTACAAACTAGTCTCTCTAAGATCTATAGAGATTTTAAGGAACATTTTGGGTGGGACAACATGAAGATGGAGATTATTAATAATGTGACAATATTTATGGGTTTTCAACATGTTAAGGATGAATGAATACATCCTAGAGGTGTCATGAAACATATTACCATACGTATGTGTAAATTGAATTATATTATGATGTACATTGTCATGGGGCTACCAAAGACTCCTAGAAGGAATGATGCAATATGGGTCATTGTTGATCGTCTTACCTAGTCAGCTCATTTTCATGTTGTTTGAGAAGAATTACCTCATGAACATGTAGCAATAATATATATTAATGTAGTTGTAAGGCTTTATGGTGAACCCCTATCAATTGTTTATCATTATGATCCCCATTTTACATCATGATTCTAGAAATGTCATCAGAAGGTCCAATATATTATACTTTGTTTGAGCACTACCATCCATCCTCATAATTATGGACAATTAGAATGGACTATTAAAACCTTTGAAGACATGATGATATCTTGCTCTCATGACTTTGAAATTATGTTGGATATATATTTACCTCTATTATAATTTTCCTATAACAATAACTACCATTCAAGTACTCAGATGGAACTATATGAAGTGTTATATGGAAAGTGATGTTGCTCACCAACTTGTTGGATGGTGATGGTGAAATAAAACTCATAGTCCTAGAACCTGTTGAGGAAACAATGAAAAATTGGATGATTATTCAAACCCACATCAAAGTAGCTCAATGTAAAAAAATGATCTATACCGATAACCGAAGGATGTATTTGGAATTTCAAGTAATAGATCATGTTTTCATGAAGGTATCTTCATGAAGGGTGTTCTGTGATTCGGTAAGAAGGGTAAATTGAGTCCCATGTATATCAGAGCTTTTGAAATTCTATAACGAATTGAAGTTTTAGCTTACCATTTGGAAAATCCGCCATGTCTCTCCAAAGTTAATAATGAGTTCCACGTATCACTGTTGAGAAAATAAATGCCAGACCCAACACATGTATTCACCAACAATGAACTATAATTGGAACCTGATATGTCTTATTGTGAAGATCCCATCATTATTTTTGATACCAAAGAACAAGTATTGAGAAATCAGATGACTCATCTAGTAAATGTTTTATGGAGAAACATTAAGAAGGAAGGTGCAACATGGGAACCCGATGAACTGACAATAAACAACCAATGAAATATTTTTATGTATTAGTATTAAAGAAATTTTGAGGATGAAATTATTTGAAGTAGGGATGAATATTATACCTCAATCTTCCATAGTACATTTCACATTGAATAATACTATATCTTGCACTGCACAGAACTTCGAGTTCTAGCACACCATGACCAATCCAACTAGATGTTATGAATATTAAACCCAGTTTTTGAAATTTTATAAGTTTTATTTTTCAAAATGTACTTCATTTTTGGATTCATAATATCAAAATTAACTAAGGGAGAATTTTTTGGTATTTTTCTAAAAACATTCAATTTTTGATGAATTGTGAAAAATGCTACCTTATTATTTAAAACGTAAATTTTATTTAAATAATTATTTATTTTGTTTAAATTTTTTTAAGTGAATATATATAAATAATTACAATATATGCTTAATTTAAAACATGGGATTTATTTTATAATAAAAGTTGATATATTCAATTTTATTAAACTTTTATCATCTTTTACCCATCCTCTATGAACATTTCTAAATATTTATAAAATGTAATTTTAGAGCTTCTAGGAATAGAATTTCAAAAATCTAACAGACGTGGTTTGCATTAGTATGTAAAATTTCTTTCAATAGGATGAAAATATTTTTGGTGAATAAGAAGTTTTGTATTTTGTTTACCATGGTTAAAATTAAATTAGGTAATTAAAGGTAAAACTGATATTGTAATTACCGTAACACATCCTGTAATTTTATGAGATAATATTTTTTGTGACCGAAATTATCCTTATGAATAAAATATGATCCTTTTGGTCTACTTGGATTAGATTAGGACAGTTATTATTATTTTATTTATTAAATAGTTAAAAGTGTTAAATTCAATGTTTAAAAACTAAAACATTTTTAATATAGGGTTTTACATAAGATAAAATGAACTATAAATAATCATTAGAAATATAAACATATTTCCTACATAATTTAATTTTATATATAATTTTTAGATGTTATATAATTATATTTATTTATGACACAATGATGATGTAGTACTTACCTTATTATTTAACGAATAGAATAATTGATATTATTAAAATTAATATACCAATAAATTTAGGCATTTGATGTATTCCATGAATTTTATAGGTTAAAATGACATGTAATGGTTGATTAAATAGATTTAGTTAGTTGTGATAATGATTTAATGACTTTCACAAAAACCAAATACTAAATAGTGTCAAAATTGACATAAATGTGTTTTCAAAACAAATACTATATTATTAATCGATATAATATTCCTAAAAATATAATTATATGTAAAAAGGGCATATATAAGGTAATATATATCAATAACAAGCCACCTGGGGTTCTTTTGGATTTTTATAGTATGTTTATTTAGCACTTATTATAATAATACAAGAATACATGGTAAAAGTTACAATATTTAACTAAGTGTTAAATCTAAACGATTAGGTTAATATAGTGACATAAACCTCTCTAAAACCTATTGGTTGAGATTTTTTCAACCCATCCCCAAATTATAAAAGAAATAAATTCTTTTTTATACCCTATAAACTGAATATGATTGTATAATAAAATAATATTTCAAACTTTTCCTAAATGACCCTCACAACTCTTATAAAACGGTACATCCCCTTCTCTCAAAATCAAACCTCCAAAGCCATTTGTTTTGGTCAAAACCTTTCCAAATATCCTCCAAAAGATCCTTAATTAAACCTAGAGTCCTTACATTCATCATAATCTACCCTAAATATCCCTTATGATCAAATCAAAAGGAAGCACGGGAAGAAGAGATAATAATTTTAATCACATCTTTCAAAGTTCTTTTCTGCATCCAATCCCACTTTAATTGTTGATTCCATACCAAACTAAAATATACCGAACCTTATACATAATGTGATTTTATTATAAATATGGTACAAAAACATTCATTATTCTATGAATCTTACGAATGAAAATGTCACCACGCATGCGTACATACGACTAATCATCTCTATGTCATGGTGTAGTTTGTTATTTAACACTTCGTTATTTGGATTGGAATAATAATGTGTTTAATTTATGTAAATAATAAATTTAGCATGATAATTATTCTTTATATATTATATAACATCAAATTCCATAATATTTCACCATCAAATGAATGATATTGTCGGTGGTGCATACTTATGGAATACCGTCTCCACACAGGCGATAAAATTCATTCCCCATCATAATCATTCAAGAATAATTTTTATTTAAAGATTTTAAGAAATTTTTACGAAGTAATATAATTATGTATATGAATCAAATACAGCATATCCATAACATATAAGAATCATGTAATAAAAAATATTAATCAAAATGAATCAGTTATCACCCGAAACAATGATACTACTCAAATATTATTAACAAAACAATATTTGAAGATCATATATGATATCATATTTATGTATGTGGTTATTATATAATATAAAAAAATTATTTATCTAATATACAAGAGGTTATCCTACCAGCTATTGAGTAAGAATACAAGGTAATCGTTATTTCTAAAATTTTATCATTATCCAAGGTTGTTTATACGTGAGTATCTATTAGGACCTCTTTATCATCCACATCCAGGATTTATAAAAATGTATTTCAAAACCTTTTTCCATTTTCATTACTATTGGTTAGATTCATTTATACCATTATTTTACTTTTTTTATAAAATTTTTATAAAGGATCATTTCTTACGTTTTCAAAAAAAAAGGTCCTTTATGAATATTTTGAAAAAATTAAGGAAAGAATTTTTTTAACTTATATGGTGAGTGTGGGTATTTTCCACTGTTATAACACCTCCAAAGCTTCCCTTACAGGATTATAAGAATATTTTCAAAATAAATGTTTTCTTGTATAAATATGATACTTTTAAATGATTTCAAATTTAGAATAGATATTTCTCATAATTAGTTTTGATTTCATCTATGTGAACATCCTTTGATAGATTTTACACTTGTTTGAAGTTGATTTATTATGATACAATATTCTATATTTTATTGAAATTTTTGTGATATGTTGGACTGTGGATGTGTCATTTTTATATGGTTCATGGTTTATGGTTAAAGTATTTACATTTCATATTCTAGTTTTAGTAAGAATTTTTGTATTATGTTTCAACTTTTTCATATGATGAATTCATTTTACATAGTATGTGAAAAATGAAGCCTATTATAGCTCCTTGATGAATCAATAGGTCTCACGAGACAAACAAGTTTTGTCAGAAATGGCCTTGAAAAATCTTATTTGTAGTCTTGGCATAAGGCCATGACTATGCAGTTATAATGTCCAGTATTATGAATTCCATCATTATGAATTCAGATATTGATATTTCATGTGGTTATTCAATGAGTAGAATATCCATGTGAGTATATAAATGGAATTATTTGATTTATCTTTTTCATATTATATTGATGTTAATATTTAAAAGGATTTTGTTTTATTCTTATAAATTTCCTTAGATGTTTATTCTTATTTATGATAGTTTCTACAATATTTTTATCCTTATTGAGTATCTGAGCTGACCCCTTTCTATGGATTATTTATCCTAGTTTGTGAAAATGTATATTACGATTAACATGTATTAATAAGATATGGGATATGAGAGAGTTCAAAGGGGACACAATGTTGTTGTATTTCCATTTCATAATGTAATTTAACACTTATATATGTATCTTGTACTTCCAAGGCAACTAAACTAATTGATATTTCGAGAATTGATGTATTGTTATAATTCCAATATTCTGTAATATTTCAAAAACTCTAGGTAATTAGGGTTGGGTAATTACAATGGATGTACCTTATGCATGACTTATAGTTTGTTTTTGTGTCCCATGATCCTTAGTGTAGATGATAATATTTCTATTCTAATAGGTTTATCATCTACACAAACCAAAAGATCTACTAATAAATATTATTATAGTGGACCTCAACATATGGAATATTCATTGGGTGTATTATTCACATACATTTTAATTTCAGATTACCTATACTCTAGTGAAAGGAAATGCTATATCATACTCTCTAAGAAGGAAAACAATGGAGAAAGGGGATATTGGAAAGGGGACCTCTCATAAGGAATTACATATGATGAGTTTTATGAATCAATGGATAGTGGATGAATTTAAATATTAATGATTGTGAAATGTGTTCCTTTATTTATGATGTCATCTTTATTGAATTGGGTAATAGTCAACCAAAGGTTTATTCCTGATTGTGTTGTAATTCATGGACATTAGGAGGGGGGTCAATCCAATACAATGGTGGTCCTTATATGATATTTATGTGATATTTTTTCAAGAGTTTTTAATATATATAGTATAATTGATATATTAACATATGAGATAATCTAATTATTTGAAATGGGTAGTGAATCAATGTCAATGTAAATTTACTATGATGTCCAATGACATTTTTGGTGTCATGGTAGCATGCAGGACATCTCCAGTTTTGTTTTGTAGTTCCTTAACTACCATTGGGTTGTGGATTATAATCAACATCTGATAGAGTTTATTTATCTACTTCTAATTCCAATTTCAATGTGTTGTGACCTGATGATAAATTCATTATGGGGTTAACATTGGCACTTAGGATTTGTGATATTGTTAGGGTAAATTTTGATTAACTAAAAAAAGTGCCTCATTTCATACAAATTCATAATGTATGAGTTGGGGAAGTAATATATATTGGATATTTAAACTAGCATGAAGATTCCATGAAAATCATATTAGATAGGGACCATTAAATGAAAATATCAAATTGGATGGTCTTATAGAATGACTTATGAACCACGATGAAACTATATACAATTTATCATCTGAAAATTGAAGGATAGTCAAAGAAGATAATATAAATTTTAGAGTAAATTCAATGAGAATGAATTTTGGATTTTTTGTGAGATTTGTGTCACAAAATAGCATTATTTTTGTTTTTTAAACAATATATTCTAGGATTTGTTTCAGATGGAACATTTGGAAACTCTTTATGGACCATCATGTAGTTTAACTCAATGATTAAACTAGATGGGTCTAGGAGTGGTTGTGGTTATGATCATGGTATCCCCTGACTTATTGTAGTTGATCTAGAAGAAATTAAACACTTCTCATTACATTCATTGATCTGTGGGTGACTGTGTTTTCATGCGAGTGAATCCTCAACTAGTGATTCAACAACTATGGAAGTAAGAAAATATTGTGATGATATTGGTTTTAATATTAATTACTACTAATAATATAATTATATTTTTAAAAAAATTGGATATTATGACATGATATTTAGATGTTAATTATGTCTACCAATTTTTTGGTTTTGAAGGTACGTGCCAGATATTGTGAATGTGATCGATTGTTTGATACATAGACCAGGATCCAAGCATAATGTTTGTGGAGATAATTTTATAGATCATTGAGAGGATAAATAAAATCTTTTTCATAATGATCATTTCACTTTTTATATTCTAGTATAAGAATGAAAAAATTCAATAAAAATGTTGGGAGTAGGAATCATACATTTAGGAATAATTCCTCAAGTTATTATATTAGACCTATGGTTATAAGTCCTGTGGATGATAATTCATTAGAGAATGATAAATTTATTATGATATATTCTAATGTGTGAATAATTTTAATGTTTTATGAATCACAAAGTGTGTATTAAAATTATGTTAGGCATGTTAGGGGTGTTCAGATTATGATCTAACTCCGATACATGGAATTGGCTTCAATATTTTGTTCATGATGTGAGTTTATATTCATGATGTGAAATAATTACGAAAATAATCCATGAGATTTTATTTAGTTCATGAAAATCAATCCTTGATATAAAATCAAAATTCATGGCGTGAATGAGTTTATAATGTTTTTATATGAGGTGACTTTATTTTTAGTGTGTCGACTAATCTGAACATTCACAAAGTTAATTTATAATTCACACAATGAATAGACTATATTTTATATAATTAAATTTTATTATCAATCATTCCATTCTATTTTTCATCACCCATTATTTATCACATAATATGATTTATCTAGTGGATTTTGAGTGATCCAACCCAATTTGGTTGTTTTTTCCTAGTATATTCAAGTTTCAGTTCTAGAGGATTGGATTATACTTCTCATTTATACATAGATAATCAATGGTGAATTTGTTTTTATAAGTGGATGTGGATTTCTGATCTTTTTGTGACACCATTCTCAAATCTCATTCTTGATGAATTTTTTTAATGGAAATGAATTTATTCTATGGAACATAGGAATGCGATATTAATTCAGGTGGTGCACATGTTTGATTTCATAATCAACAGTTGGAAAATAATTATTTTAATGTCAATGAAATAATAGTTAGAATAACTATACCATATATAGACGGTATATATGATTTTTTGTATACATATGTTGGTTTGTTGTTCTGTTATTAGATATCCATTCTTGTGCTTGATTACATTTGTGTGCATTTTATCTTATGAGAACCATGTTTGATGTTGATCACATGTGTGTGTGTGTGGATAATAATACTCAATCATTATTTGTAATATTTTTCCATATAGTTCCTAATCACTATTTATTATGGATGTACGGACTTTGGATTTATATTCTTCTTGTAGAAAAATGGCATGGGTGCCTATATTTATTACTTAGACATCGAGCTGTGGAGTATGTGTGATTGGTGACAATAATGATGGTGGAATGAGACATAATGATGGGTTTGATGACCTTGTTACCAAAACCAACACAGTACATGGATAAGATGTCTATCTATCCTAACCCATGTTAAAAACTAGGAATGATAGTCTTGTGAACTGACATGTGATAGATACAGAGCTTAATGGACTTATGGTTTGACTTGAGATAGATTTTCCTTTTGTATGTTTAGAGATATATGAGGTGAAATTATTTACAAACTAAGATGATGACAATTTTTAAAACTAGCATTCTGGAATGGATCCAAAGTAGGTATAGCTGGGGTCTATGGTGGCTTTTTTGGTAGATGGATTCTCTACACTTGATTGAATTTTAGTTTTTTGTGTAATTAAATATTATTAGGGAGTAAACACATATTCATGTGACCCTATGTTAATTATACATTGGTGATGATCTATTAGGGTTGTACTCACACCATAAACAGTTATCTTGATTTTAAAGTAGTCTTTATGATGAGGGATCCGCTGAAGGGAAATGACCCTTCATTAGGTTTCTAATGAGATTATAAATAGGGATGGATTCATTACCATGAAAAATTTTGGATAATTTCTATTGAAAATTTTATTTATTTTCAATTCTGTTGTACTTCTTATACCTATTTAAAAACTATATAGGGTGTGTGGTATATTTTTTTTGTATGAATTGACAAAAAATATGTTACAAAATCATGTTTTATTGTTTTCCTCAAATAATTACTGTTGTATTATGTTGTTATAGTTATTTATATAAAGATGGGTATGATTACTTGAGTTATAGACTCCCCACAACACTTATATTCACTAAGCTACTAGACACCCTTTATCATATATGGAGGAATGAATTAGGTTTTGTGGAACATGGTCTTGGGCTCAGTGATACATGTTGGGGAGTAACAGACCCCATGTTATAATATATGGATAATATATAATTTAAATTATTTTATAAATTAAAATGAACAATTCATATTTCATAGATAAATAGGTTATCCAAATAATCATGAAATTGAATGTGATTATATTCTTAACTAATATAAATGATGATATTTCTAAGAGGAAAAATAATGTAATGTCATGTAGTAGAATAAGAAAATAAACTATAAATTGAGATTTTTTATGAGGAAATTATATCATTTACTTTATTAAGAATATAGATATAAATACAATATTGATTTATTATATAATTCAAAATATATATAATGAAATGGGTAATTATCATGTATTTTGATAATTTATATTACTTATCAAAGAAATAAATTAATCATATAGGTTTATAATCACCAGTGTGTATATGAAATCAATGCTTCCTCACGATATTATTATTGTGGTATATATCATGTTTAGTATAGGATTTTTTATATGTGTACATTGTTCTGTATGGTAGGAATTGATTAACATCTTATTTCTGGTGTTGTAATTAATATGATTAAATAGAAGATGAACAAAAATAATTGTTTCTATCCATCTTGTACTTAAATAAAGATAAATGAATTTTTAATGCCGAGGTATCCTAATGTATTTTTTTGTGGGACTTACTGCCTTGATGAAAAGGACTTTGTGCCTGGAATATATGTGATGAATTACACATTTCATAAGTATGTGTTCTCAAAATATTTATATCCTTGTTTATGATTGCTAATATATTTGTACATGGTTGGAATCATTTGAAAATACATGGGCTTATATACTAGAGATATATAAATATTTTTACTTATATTACGGTATGGGATCTGGGGGATGTTATGATTTTTTATTTTTCTGATGGACATGAATAAAATTGTTATGTGCGATGGTATATGATCCTAGGGCAGTCAGAAGATTTCAATGTAGAGGATTTCTCATAAATATAAATAATTCCTCCATGATTTATATATTATGGCCAATTATATAGATTATCTTTAAATTATAGGTTCTATTTAATAAATTTAGTTTCCTGTTACACAAGGAATGTGAGTCTTTTAAGTGGTATATTAAGATGATTCGTAGTGGACATGGATCACATGAAATGAAAAAAGAATTAATAAATGAACGAGGTTAGATAATAACAATAATAGATGATGATAACATTCATGAGAATATGAATAGAATATTAATATTACCATTAGTACTTGATATAAAAAATTAATGAATAGATCTTGAAATTGAATATGGAGTAATAATATTTATTAATGACTAATTATTCAACTAGTATTTAATTTTCTACACATATGAATATTTGATACCTTCACCATTTTAGTGGTAACCGAGGGGCCGATGAGAAGATATAGGAAGATGATTATAAGGAATGTCAGTTTCCCATCATGATATTTTTTGTGATATTACCATGTATTATTCAATTCCATATGATATCACACCCATGTATATTGGGTAACTAACACAGAAATTTTTTTGGGATCTTTTCTACAATTGGTCGAATGGAGAGGAAATGACTTCCAATATTATCCCTTAACATATTATCCCTATATATGTAGATTTTTAGGTATATCATGTGATGGGATATATTATGGTATAGTCTTCATTTGTAATAGGGATTTGAGGTTTCATTGTTATACAATAATGTTATTTTTTCACAATAGAAACACGTAGTGCATCAGATATTTATATCTGTATGTTTTTATTCCAGCTTCTAATAGTGTGTATGAATAGGATTTGATATATAGTATATAGTACAATGAAACATGATCTTGTGGATTCCCATAATATATATGTTTTTTTGAGGGGATAAGAATTATAAGGGTGTGGCTATGTGGATTGATGACAACATGTGATGTTGGGCCCCATGTGAGACTGGGGATAGTAGTGATTAGGCCCAAATCAAATCAATGATGATATTTATATGTGAGGGATGACCATAGTATGTGTATGATTGTGGTGAGAGAGAGAAAATACTAGTGAAGAAGATCTATTGGTGTATCTTATTTACGTATATGATTTTGTTATTGTATAGTTTTCTTCGATGTTTAACATATTTAGTGAGATATGGTGAGGGTGGTAAACAATATTTAATTTTTTGGGTGATGATTGAGTTTCATTTTTTTAATCACCAGTATTTAGTATGATTCTTTTTCAATTTTTACTATTAGTTTCCGAGAGGACTCAAATAATTATATACATTATTCTTACCATATGTATATATAATTTTTTTTCTAGGTTATTAGGAAGAGTTTAGAGACCCTATTGGATATTACTAACATTAAGGTGTTGTTTTTAAGCTATCATGAGATTATGAAGTTTTTATTTTATTCTCAGGGTTTATTTCTATTGCCTTTTGTTTCTATTTTAGTGTAATAGTTTCTGATTTAAATTTCTTGTATTTGGATTAGTTGTTTATATTTATACATTTAGAGTTGGATGGTGGTTTTATCCTTCTCATATTTTGTCCATTAATGTTTTATAGGGTAATTCAACCCATTGATTGATTTATTTTCCCTTTTTTCTAGTCACCCATTTATGTGTTATTGGATGTAGTATTTCGGTATCAATATATCTCTTTCGGTATGTATAGTTTAAGTGGGGTACCTTTGTTGGTAGGTGTCATGACATAGTGATATCAATGGTATCTGGTTGAGCGTTATGAAAGAGATTGTAGTTAAGAACTGGCTAGTATGTATGGGATTATAGAGAAACAATTTTAGCAGTACTTTACTTGTTCTATAAATAATGGAGATCAGCTAGGATATGAGATTTTATGGACCTTGATAATTCGATGTATGGTACCGCAATATCATTGATCATTCTAATTGAATCAGAATTGATTGTAGGGATGATTCCTATGTAAAGATCATGTATTATCATGTTCTAAACTTGTGATTGGATTTTGTATATAGTGATAATATTTTACAATGAATTAATTAATCAAGCATTGAAAGTTATTAGCACTACGATTTAGAGTTATTGTCATTTTTTCTTATACATATATGAAATATGGTTGATTTCCCTATTAGATTCATGATGAATATGTTCATCAAGAGGTTCCCATAGATTGTTGTAATGTACATGTCAATTATTATTACAATTTAGGAGTACACTATGATACTATTATCATGAGGCCCTTTATATTTATGGAATATTTATTTCATATTCGAATACATATTACATGATAAAGGAGGTTTAGATTTCCATTTTTTATATTCATTCTCATAACGTGCACTGGGTTTATATAGAAATGGTGTTGTTATATATGAAATATCAGATGTGATGGATTTTTTCCCCGGGGATCAAGAGGATTTAGAAGTTGAGTTGGATAAGTTTATACACTAGTTCCTCGAAATTTTTTTAACATTGATCGTTACAGTTTCTTATTGTAAAGATATCCTTACCATTCAACAAGAGAGTTCTAGGTTTTTTAAGATCACTATCAACTATAAAATACTTTAATTGCGTGGTTTAGACAATGTTCCAATTTGGAGGCTATGGAGAGGATTTTCAAGGAGGATTTTCTTCCAGATATCCATCATAAGGTTACCCAATATTTATGATGTTATATATTTAGGTGTTGGTAATGTTTGATTTCATTAAAAATATATTGGCTTGGAGTGATTCTTTATGCGATGGGATTCTCCATGACATTGTAGGGAAATAAACTGTGACATGTATATCAATGTTTTATATTTATAAGAAGAAGGTTTATTCAACTGGAAGCTAGTTGTATCAGTCTTCAACTTGTTTTACTAGAGATAGTAGCTCTCATACCCCTACCAGTTGATCATGTGTTTTTAATTCTTGTGGAGGTTATGGATATCATAAGAAATCGTGTCTGAACTTCCTTTCTATTTATTACATGGATTGTCACCTGTTCTAGTCTTATCATTTGCTGTAGTATCAACCAAAATGGAACCAATATGAAATTCTATATTATGATTAGCATATAACGGATTGGGAATGTTGAGGAAAACCCCATGTTGTCTATCATATTTAACGACAATGGGAAGATTTTGTTAATAGGTTTGGTCACTATAAGGGTTTGAGATGCCATTTTTCTTTCCATGGTTGCATTTCTAATTTAGTGTTGTTAGTAATGGGAATCCCTCATATCATTCACGTTATTATTTCTCTATTTTGTAGATTGGTATGTTGCATGATTTATTTAGGGTTAATGATGTCCTTTATTTCCCGTAGTCTAGGTGTTAGTACTTAGATTGGAGAGGCATCTGAATCCCTTTGTGTTTTCTATTGAAGTGTGAGGCTGAGATTAAATGAATGATGTGTAAATATATTGTGATTTTATTTTATGGAATTGCCTATATTTCTGATATTTTAAATGTTTTTGGATAAATCCATATTACAAAATCATTGGCATAGATGTTTTTGGTGAAGGTTATCATGGATTTCTATAGCCATAACATTGCATTAAATGATTATAATATATAATAATTACTGTTTGTAGAGGGTAAAAACATCAGATGTTTCATAGGTACATTGATTCTCTATATTATTTGATGGATAACTTGATTTTGAGTTCATTAAATTTTCTTCCTATTATGTTTCACAAGGTTATTTAAAATTTTCCGAAAATCATCTGGGAAAAGGGTAAAGCATTACCCCTAAGGGATCAAGTTTGGGATAGAACTAAAATCAGTTACTTCTCATATAATGATGTCTCTATATAGTAATTTATATACTAGATTTCAATATTTGTTGATTAATATTAATTTTTTTGTAGTTCAGATTTACTCATCAACTTGTATTATAGTGGGGATCATCACTTCTATTTATAAAGAAGGAATATAAAAATTTATGATTTTGTATTGATTATAATTTCATTAACTAGATGACATTGTAGAATGATTATCTTATTCGATGAATTGAAAATTTAATCAATCAAATAAATGGAGATAAATGATTCTTAATGATTGATTTCTTCATGTGGTATTATTAGATGTTGGTGTAGGATAAGAATATTATTATAAATACTATCAGATGTTATTAAGGGATTTTTTTTATATTCTATTAAGAGTTATTAATTCTCTTTTCATGTTCATGGGGTAGATGAATTTATTGTTCATTGGGTTTATAGACATCTTCATGGTAGTATTTTTTGATTTCATCTGGATATTTTATATATATGAGAAGGATAAATTATAGAATATATGAGCTATGTTGGAATTTATTCACGTTCATTATCTATATAAAAATATATCAATATAACATCCTCAATAGACTCATTATAATGATGAAAGGGTGAGGTTTTTTTTACCTTAGGTGACATTCCCTATACACCTATGGCTAGATAAAAATTATAAGGGTGTAAAAACAATATACATTGTGGAACAGTTTACCCTTTTAACACGCACATTTAGCAACCATAGTATTTCATGAATGGTTAATACATTAGAAATTTATATATAATATTCCTACACAAAAACTCCAAAACTATAAATAATATAACAATAACCAACAGTTAAAAATTTATCAAAGACAATCATTTGTGTTACATAGGTATAATATGATATAGAAAACTAAAAAATAAAGTACAAAAAGGAACAGGCATTGAGGTGGTACCATTTTCGATTATCTTAAAGATCACCACAAGATCCATATCCACTCTCTATGGTAGTGACATCAATGATAGCTGTAAAATAAGTAATAATCATGACCCTTCGATGTAATATATAAAAAACATCTTCATAATCACTAAAATGAAAATTAAGGGAGTATGTAATATAACCAATATTGAAAACACAAATAGAATTTCCCAACATTCCATAAAGTCCAAAAATAGGTTAGCTAAAAGGATATAAAATAGGAAATATTAATACTAATGAAGAAATATTTTTCTAAAATATTAAATATAATAGATGATTAGATTTTCTTGATGATGAATAAATCAGATGAGTTTTCCTTTCATGATAAAATTAAATCAATTAATTTAATATTTTTATAATTCATCAATAATGTCACACATACACGCACATCGACATGTATAACCATGTCCTCCCAATACTTAATACTTGTGATTTATTGATTCAACATGTCGTTGATTGGATACTAAATCACGAGCTTTTACTTTTGACTATTATTCGTTCCACATTTCCCTTATTTTAGGGTGGTACTTACAAAATAAATATATCCCTGATTAATAAGAAAACACACCACCTAGTCAATCCAAAAATACATATGAAAATAAATCATTATATGAGAAATCAATTAATTCAATTTATCTAACATGTTTTGGGTGACACCCAAAGACCAATTTTCAAGATCCTAATGGTAAGAGACAATTTCAGCAGAGTTTTAGGGGTTGAAATCATTGAAAAGTTGATGAGAACCATTTTATGTATCTAATATACTTTTTATTCCAATAAATGATGATAGTGGGAAAACCCACCGACCTCAGGTTAGTTCGGTTCAGAAATCCCATAAAAACCAGACATCTATTATCTTATTTATGTTCAAATGATTAATCATAAGAATATCTCGATGCAAATTATATTATCTCAAGGATCTTTATATGGTATCCCATGTATGGGGTCTAATTCAAGAGCTGAAAATAAAATCAAGAATGTAAGGAAAAAATAGATTCCTTACATTTGAGTCGCACAATCCAATTCTAATGGATTCCTTGATGAAAAATCCCGAAATATGATGATCCTGAAAAAACATCTATCAGAATAGAGAAATATGATATGAATAGAATGAAATATAATAATAATTAAAAGATTCATCGGAATTATAGAACAAGTTATACCCCCTCCTAATTTAATGTTTTAAGATGGAACTCACATAATGAATATTTCAGATATCAAAAAACCTAATATTCATGTCACGTCAACATAAAATCCCAAATATTTATTCACGTTGTAAATAACATATCACATAAACAATGGTTTTATTCCCCCACTCAATGAAATCCATTCATTCCTTGAATATATTTACAAGATCTTCCCCAAAATCATTCATTTCATTAATTATCATTAACAACATGAATTTTCCTTCATAAATACTTTTTTTTCCTTCACATTATACATTTAATCTCCATTGGTTGTTAAACAAGACCACTCTAAACATAATAGGATAATCATAGAACAGAAAAGTATCTAAAACTATATGTGCTTTTAATATTTTGAGCTCACTGGCCCTGTTGTATGTTATTTGAGGAATTTATTGACCTATTGAGTGGTATACATATATTATTTAATTATTTTTTGTAGTAGTTTCTTTGGAATCCCTAAAGAAGTTTTATAGGTGTATTATTTTATTTGATTTTCTATCTTTAATTGGAGGTTCAAAATTGAATTCGCCCAGATGTGACTCTTATAACCATATAAAATATGAATGATTAGGTGTCCTTATGGACCAACTAATATTGGGATTCATTCATGTATTAGAAGAAATATTAGGTGTGTTCTCAAGTTCATCATTATTCATAGGGGTTCATCTTGTTCAAGGTATATTATGACGCTTTATATCATGTCTTGGGATGTGTGTTAATACGTAAAATCTTGTCATCTTATATGAGTCTCAACAATTATCATTTCAGGAATATGACTATTCCACCATATAAAATGAACATATAGAGTTAGTTTTTATAAAGTGGGGGGGGGGGGGGTGGAACCACCTCATTGATGAGTGCTTTGGGGCCTTTAATATTCAAAAGATCCAAATGTATGTTTTATCCCATATAGATTTGAATTTGTGGAAGTGACAGTGGTTAGAGGACCTATAAGATTATCATTTTTACATTTCTTTAAAACCTTATAATGCTATTTTTTGATAGAATCCCTGATATGTATGTCACATATTGGTGTTGAATGTTAGATAAGATACTATTGGAGTGTTATTTTAGAGTTTTAATCCATGCATTTTGGTATGGGATTAGTTAATGATAGTGGTTTTAATCATTATATGACAATGTATTATTATTGGTGGCTTCAGTATTAGGAATATCATCTTGATGATCCTGAGGCATAGGTTGGTAATGATCAAATATTTTTTTGCAGATTATCATGAAGGATGATCTAAGGGTAAGCAATATTACATTTTATTTCATTGAATGTATTTTGTTCCCTTAAGTATGGGTGAGGAGATAACCTATGAGTTACAAAATTTACCATTGTTTGAATATTCAGGTTCATTGAAGACATATCCGGATTTGGAGGATCAGTTTTGTTGGTTTGGTTTAAATCATTTACTTATAAAGCACCTCCACTGATTATTAGTCTTTGATAAATTGATGGAAGATCATCATGTCTTGAATGGTTTTCTTCAGATGTTTTATGTTCCCTAGTGTGTGTGGGATGATATGGTAAAGGAATTCATAACCATTTTACCAAGAAAATAGGGTTCTTATGATTCTATATGGGTTATCACTGATCAACTAATTAAGTTTAATCACTTATTAGTGACTTTGGAGTTAATATCATTAAAGATGTTGCCATGATAGTATCAGATGGACACAGTGATGACTAATTGGGTTCTGATTATCATGTTATATGATTATGATCCTAGTATTACATATAGTGTGTGGATAGATCTACTTTGATATGTTTTCTATTAGTTACAAAATAACACCACCTTCCACCCACAAACAGGTAGGTAGATCGATCTAACTATTAGTAATATAGATGAGTTGTTTCATGTGTCCACATTACTGTTTGGAGGTTCATTGGTCTAATCAAACCCTTATTTTAATTTTCATAATTTTTTTTACCACTCTAATATTTGTATAAATGAATATAATGTACTATAATTTTTAAAATTATATTCTCTATTTTTTCGGTTGAGGTCTGAGGGTCAAATTTTCATAGATTAAAATCTTTATAGAGGTTGAAAAATAATGTTCAATTGATTCATGAGTTAATTAATATGAAACACAGTTATTTGAGGTCTTATGTTGATCATAAGAGTATCCCTATAGAGTTTTATGTTAGAGACATGTATTGTTGAATATTTATCCTTATTTTTGGTAGTGGTGGTTTTATCATGGAAGAATGATTTATTCCAGGTTTTTGGACAATTAGATATATAGGCTCATGTTGGAGCTAATGTGTATTTATTATCAATACCCCTACTGATGATTTGGATTCATGAAATCATCCATATATCACAACTAAACCAATATTTCTGATGAATATCACATAAATAATTATTATGATTTTGATATTAATGATGTTGAAACATTCAGGGAATTGATCATTGGGATTTAGGACTGTCTTATTATTGTTTTTTATTGGCATTTTATCCCTTCAATTCATGTCAGGTGGAGTAATGGTGGCTTATAAGTGATCAAAAGAGAGTATGATTCACATATACATATCAGTAACCTGTTTTTTTATTCTTCACATGTTTTTGGATTTTTGATATATATGATATTAACTCTCATAAATGATTAATTATATCACATAAATATATTCTTTGATTCCTGTCATGTGGGGATATCTTTTTTTTCATTGAACGATCCTTCAGTGGAATCTTATGCTTTATTTTTTGGACCTTATTTCCTTTTTAAATTTTTTATTTATTTATTATTAATGATGAAAATTGATTTATAGGTATTTTATGTAAAAACCCTTGTTCCCAAAACCATGCCTCTAACATGTCCTATAGGATAAAGGTGTCAAGAGGGAATTTTGGGTCTTCTTCCACAGATATATCTTATTCCCTTATCATGGTTGTAGTTTTTTTGTATGCGAAAAAAATTCATTCTTGAAGTCATTTTTTTTTCATAGTCACATTTTTGTCACACGATCCCAATATTACATACCATGGATAATATATTCTTAAATACTTACACAATTCCTTTTCATGTTCGAAAATTACTTCTGAAAATCAATTTTTGTTTTCATTATTGAAAAATTCATTATCACTATCACATAGTTCATACTTGTTGTTTCATTATTTTTTATATGATAACATGGTCATTCATCTTGAAACATTGTAACTTCACGCGATCTCTTAGTTTTTTGTTTATTTTGTTGTATGTTTAGGCAGTCAGTTCATCCCTTAGCTAAAGTTCCACAAATATCCGCATTTCCAAAAAATACTTCAAATGATGTGAATATAAATTATTAATGAAAATATGGATAATGAATTTATTAATTTTATTTAATGTAAATATCAAATATGAATATAAATGATTACATTGAATAATATATAATAATATAATGGTTCTTTCTGCATGATTTAATTACGAATAATTAATGATTTAATTAAATTGAAATTTTGGGGCAAACAAGAAATCAGGGGAATCACAAATCATTATTGCTAAAATCAAAAGCATTTATCTAGATTATTTTATATTTATTAATTCTATTAAGAGTTTTCTTTAATCCTTTTTATTACATCATGGGAACCCTTATTTGTTTCCATGAGATCTTCCTCAAATTTGGAGCGTGTCCACACAACCCTAGTTTTCAGTGTATAATTTGGGGAATCATTATTCTTTGAGGTGAGAGATCTATTCACGTATAATCTATGTGTGATGTGTAAATTAACAGTTGTTTATCAATTTTTTCAAATTGGTGTCATTACCCTTATTAATATGATACAATGATTATTCACAGAAATTAATTATATACATATAAAACTATTAATTTTTTGGGAAGGAGAAAGATATCCCACATATTATAGAATACTGATAAAATATTTTTTTATTAATTTAAAGAATTGAAATGAATAGTTTAAATGTCATAAATAAAATATTAATGCTAATAATATTGTCTTGGAATGTTAATATACTTTTATATAATATCATTTATGATATTTCAGTATGGATAAATAATGTGATGAATGTTGTAGCTTAAATTAATGAACTATAAATTGTTAATTATCTAAGGAGTATATAATATTAGAAGTTTTAGTTAGAATATGGTTATAATTCTAGGAAAAAATATTAAATAATTATGGATTTGTAAAATAATATTTTAAATTATTATTCAAAAAAATTGATATTTATTATGTGAGAATTAAATAATTGAAGGGGTTTTTAGTTACATATGGTGAAAAGGTTTTGAAGATTATTATTTTTATTACTATTATTTAGAAATATATAATCCAATGTATTCATATTATTATTATCGGTAAAGAATGTATTTTATGGTAGTAATTAATTAACAACCTAGAACAAGTGCAATAAGAGATATGACTTAATGGAAGAGGCATGTGAAAAATAGTTTCCTCTCACATTAGACATAAGTAAATAACGATGAATGTTTCTGGTGGAGTGAGCCTACTATATTTTTGTGGGAGGCCATGTTACCTATATGTTATTCAATTATTTACTTTTATAAGCTATATGTTTTAAATATTTTATTGGTATCTGTTCTATAAATATTTATAGATTTTTTAATAATATTATTTATGTTTATGGGTACCTTTGATGATCCATAGGTTGTGATCCTTTTGAAATATATTGATGACTGATTATATCATGGTATAAGATCTAATGTTTTTTATGGTAGTGAATGTTAGTGATGGTCATATTGATTGTTGATAAGTGTAATGTTGTGGGAAAAAATGTGGTTAGAATAATTTATATAATATTTTTCTCATTTATATTTGTAATTGTTGATTAATTTTTATTTTATGTTCGATTAGTTGGATGATATTTATTCGAATAGTTCATGATATTAAATTTTGTTTGATGTCATAAACTATAATTTCATATTTTAACTGGTATTTTATGTTGATCCTTAGTGTACCTTTATGATATGAAATAAAAAATGAGAAAATAAATGAATGGGTTATGTTCATGGTGATCTCAGATATTGATGAATTTCTCGACAAAAAAATAGAATTAATATTGTTTTCAGAACATAGTGTAAAATAATAAATAAATAATCTTATAAATTGAGTATAGAGAAATAATAATTGTTAATGGAAAATTTAATAAATCATATTGTATTTTATCCCTATATGATAGTTTAAAATATAGACTATCAGAATGGTTTTTGCGGGGACATGTCTGATGATAGCTATAGATGAGTCTAAAGATTATTAGTTGAATATAGTGTGTTTGTAAAGAATATTGGATTATATATTATGATTTTATATGGTAACCCATCCACATCATTATAGAGGATAACAATGTAATTGTTTGGGGGGGGGGAGGGGTCTCCAACATCCATAATGTGGAGGGATTAAATGGTTATGTTATCCCCTTACATCATTCTACCTACAAACATAGACAAGTAAGCTTGTGCTATGATATAATATCATATATTATAGGGTGTGTCCCTACCTGGGTAGTGAATTTTCATTTTCCTAATATATATTTATGTGTGGGTTATAATGGCTCACGGAGATGAAAATATTTAAATATTAACATTTTGGAACTATCATCCAATGATTTTTTATTCATGAGTGGTGATGTCCTGGTGTATAATTCACATAAACATATTGAATTATATTTTTGGAGTGCACATTATTATGGATGGTATGATGATGATGGTAATATGTATATTTATACTAATTCTATCATGATGTGTTAGGTCCTATATGATACTATGGTATGTAGGTCTTTAGAGGAACAAATATTAGTAGTGACATTATTATTGGAGGTATGATCTCACAATATGTGGAATTGGGGATTGCGAGCAAAAAAACAGTGGGATGGTGTAATGGGGTATCATATTTATATATATTCTTTTTATATCATATGGCTTAAATATATCTATCACATGGTTAGTGATTTTTGATGAGGGATGTAAGCTAGTATTACCTATTTATGTGATGAGTTAGTTTATTTGTTTTATTCATATGACTTTAGAATGCACCTTTCAAATTTTTTGAAATTGTTTTAAAGGAGGATACAAATGAGTATAACAATTATTATCACCATATAAATATATAAATTTTGTTTCTTATTCAGTAAGGACTTTTTTGAGATAGGGATGGATGTTACTAACTTGGAGGTGTAGTTGAGAAGATTTTAGGAGTTGTTGGAGTACATGGTAGTTTCCCAATGTTTACTTTTTATAGTTTTATTTCAATTTTATCAATTTAATTATTACATTACATATACTATTATCACCTCATTATATTTATTTGTTTAGATTTAGTTGGTTTTTTTTATAGTTTTTATCTTTTGACTCATTAGTCAATATAGGACAATTTCACCCATGTTTGTGATTGTTATAATCCCTTTAAACTTCTCCAACCCATGTCCTATGAGTGGTGGGATTCATACATAACTATCACTCTTTATTTTCAGCCCCAATAGGGTACCTATGGTGTGATGGGGTTGTGGTAGTAAAGTTTTCTTAAATGATGTAATTTTGAAGGGAAAAAAATCTATCAATGTCATTAAATAATGGGTATATTAATAATAATATATATGAAAGGATTATATATAACATATATGTAATAAATATAAAATAATAATATAGATTAAAATGGATAAAAGTTAATGATATTTTGTCACCCAAAAATTAATGAAGGTGGTTTTTGAAGATACTTGTGTATGATTAAAAATACCTTTGTCTAAATAAGACAACATTAGAAATATTTTAAGAATATATTTTGAAAATTTTATAAGTAAAATAAGACTTTCTCTTAATGTAAATAATAATTAAGATTCTAATTAATAATCATAACATTAAAAAGATTAGAAATTATAACCAAGAGGTAAAACAATTATTTTAGATAATGGGAGTTATTTATAAACTATTTTATTTTAAATATGAAGGATACGTCAATAATAAAGAATATTTTAATTAAATGTTATATAAAAATATATAAATAGAGTATACAATGTGAAATGATGGGAAATTCTCAAAGCGAAACAATATAACAATATATGTGAGTTTGAGTTATTAAAAAACACTTGTATTTTAGGAAATTTATAAATAATTAGCCATATTAAAAAAATATAATTTATGTATGTAAGGATTCCAATTTTAACAAAAAATTATTATATAATATGGAAAGTGATAATTAGATATGAAATAAAAAAATTTCTGATGCATAATATCAATTAATGTATGCCCCAGGGAAAGGTGATTGAGAAAAAAACCCTTACCTTGTTCTACATACATTTTATCCTTTCTCCAAAATTATGGATTAATAAAATTATGATTATTAGATACCTCATTAAGAAATTTTTTATTATATATTTTATTTAATAGGGCCTTTTATCATTATATTCAATTTATTTATTATATATATTTTTCTTATGTTTATGTGAAAATTTAATTGATGTAAACTTATTTTAGTAAATTAAGTACTCTAAGATGAAATTTTAATAATAATATTAACACATAATATAAAATTCATTTAATTATAAACATATCATTATTTTCTTATATTCATATAATAATAATAATCTATTTTCCTTTATTTTTACTAGATATATTTGTACAGAAATGACCATATAGGTGGTGAATCAATCCCAAACATTTACACGCTATAACTTGAAGGGTGAATATTGTTCTGTAATGGTGTGATATCATTATGAAATAATAATTATGAAATAATTATATTTTTTATGTTATTGAATAATATTTTAATTGGTTTTGATAAATAATGACCAAGAAGATGAAAAATAAAAAATGATTCTCTCTGGAGGCAGTACTATACAAAATGCACGGTCAACATCTTTTTATTTTCAAATGTTCAAGGAAAGTAACAAATACTAATTTTTTACGCTGATATAATAAGAATGCACTATAATAATGATACTTAGTTCATTATATTACAATCATTATTTTAGGTCTGGAAGATAAATATTATGAATCAAAAACCTGGTCTATGTAATAGTCCATTTGGTACCTTGGATTTTCTGTGGAATATATCTTGGAAATAAAGGTTTTAGAATAAATAAATGAGTCTTGAATCTCATGAATAATTTATAGGGTTCATGTATGATTATAATGTATGATTTTTAAGAAGTATTTACATGTAATGAGTGTGGTATTAAGGGTATGCAGTTTCTTTTTTTTTTAATGTGAATAAAATGGAACGATTGTGAATACCCTTAAATTTTTAGTAATATCATTACACTATATAATAAGAAATTTGTACCAAAAGGTATAAATAATAGAATTTAGTTTCATATTTGGTTGATATATCCTCAAATATATTTTTTTCAATGATGTTTTTATCATTTTGAAAATCATTTTTTCGTATGATTTTATTTTTAACTTATTTTCTTTTTACAAGGGTAACTAGTTTTTACACAACTACCATACGTTTTACCATACATAATAAATAAAAAATATTACTGAATTTGGGTGTGATAAAACTAAATTTAAGATCCATTTAATTTAATTCAATTTCATGAAATGAAAAAGGATAATTTTATATTAAAATATATTGTATATATAATAACATTTTTTAGAAAAATGATGATTTGATAGTTGCACGTTCTTATCATATATATCATTAAAATTAAAATAAATTAGTTATTGTTTATATATATATA
This sequence comes from Viscum album, assembly GCA_963277665.1. Lineage (NCBI taxonomy): Eukaryota > Viridiplantae > Streptophyta > Magnoliopsida > Santalales > Viscaceae > Viscum > Viscum album. Next base: position 278,884,751 of record OY728126.1, read on the forward strand.
TATATGTGTTCCTATAATTTATATAAATTTAATTATAATTAATATATATTTTTAATTTATTCTTTAAAATGTTCTCAATGTTAATGAAATAATTCTTAATAAATAACCATTTTACCATTATCATGGTCATTAAAATTAATATTATGAATCAAAAATGTATTCCTAAACATAAAATTTACCATATAAAAAATATATTTACATATTTATATAAATATGAAATCATTTGTTTAGATTTATCAACTACAATTAATTTAACCTAATTTATAATAAAAGAAAATTAAATAGTTTTTCTAATAGAATATTACTCATGTTTCTAAAATAGAAAATTTTGTTTTATAAATAATATTTTTTGTCATAAATTATATAATTTACTTTAAAAATAAATATATTTTTTTTTAAAAATGATGTTTAAATCGTTTTTTATTATTGTTTTATAATTATGTCATAAATGTTATTATATTATCCAAATCAGTAGTTTTTTACTATTCACCACAAATTTATCTTTTTATAGAATATTAAATTAATTAATCATAATATTATTTTTGAATTATATATATAAAATTTTATTTCCTTTTTTCAAGATAAAAATATAAATTTTTATAACTTAACATCAAAATAAAATTATAAAATATTTTAAAAGTTTATTTTCAAAATGAAATAAATATTCTTAGTATTAGTAATTCTTATTATTATTAATTTTTCCTATAAATTTCTAAAATAATTAGCATTGATATATTAATGATATCAAAATATATATTATGAATAGAATTAATATACATTATTGATAATATATTATGATTCCGAAAATAAATTTCATAAAAATATAATTTTAAATAATACTCATTATTCAAAAGGTGGCCTTTTAGTTATGTAAATTCAATAACTGAATTACATTAGTAAAAAATTTTATTTTTGACCAAATATTTTTTTTTGATTACCTCAGTTCAAATAGTCCAACATTATAGCTAAATTATATTGGTTAAGTAAGGTTTCATGGCCTATTTTTTAGTGTTTCATTTGATGAAATTCATTTATCCTATTAGGATATAAAGGTAAATTAAATTTAAAATATCGTGTTGTTTCATGTTGTTTCGAAAAAAATATTAGAAAAAAGTTAATTTATTTTAGCCTATATTGGGGATGAAAGTATTTCTAGAATTATGAATATGGTTTAATAATTGGAAGAAGATATATCAAAATTTCATATATTAAATATTAAGGATGTGTGAATGTTAACAATAGAACATGGAGTATAGTGGAGTGGAATTTTCGAATGTCATACTTGTTTAAATATTAATCCACGAAATTATATTTTTTTTTAAATTTGAGGTCAAAATATTTCCCTCTAGTATAATTATAACACATGTAAACATGAGTATAAGTACTTCTTTACATTTGGAGAATAGTCAAGCCAAAAAATTCGTATTTTCTTGGAATTATGTTGGATTTCAACATTATTGTCAGTAAAAATTTAATAAATAAAAAAACTACTAAAATGATTATTAATTTATAATTATAAATAAAAGAGGCTTGATTTTCATCTTTTCTTTTTATTTTATAATCTATATATTTATATTAATATTCTAAACATATTTTCCTACTCTTAAAAAAATTTAAGTTATATACTAGATGTCTGTAGATGAAATGATGAAATCATATAATATATAGGTTGGGAAATGGTATTATACTAATATATTATATTTTAAAATTTTGAAAATATAATATTATTAATGTGTCATTATATTTCTAAAACATATCATATGTAGTGAAACTATATTTGATATCATAAAATATAGATGTATAAAAAAAATATTTTTTGAAGATATAGAAGGATTCAAATTCCCTTATTTTCTTTTACAATTGGAGGTTCTTCTAATACATGAGGTTTTTTAATCTACTGATGTGGATACATCAGGTTTTTCATATAATGTTTATAATATGTAATATATTTATAATTAAAAATAAATATTTGTTTTTTGAAACTAGAATACTGATATATAACATATATCTAGATGATATGAATTTTTTACGACATTTTTAGGAAGTATAAGTGATATGTTATGTTTTTCATAGATGAATATCATTTTTTATAGAATATGATGTATAAAATAATTTTTTCAATTGAACCAATGAGTTACATATTTTTGGACGATTTAGATGATATATAGAAATATATAAATTTCATCTAATTGATAATGTTATATCAATTTTATTTTTTGTGGTATCATAGATGATATTTTTTACTTGGAAGATAAGGATAAATAATATTAATCTATATTATGAAATTATAGATGAATTATTTATTAGATAAGTTCTCACATGAAGGATGAAATTAATGTTATAATTTTATGGAAGAGGATGAATCATAATATATTTTATTTTATGTAATCCAAATGAACTAATATGTAACATATTTTTTCATACATAATTTAAAATGTATCATTTTTTGAAATTGAAAAATTTGAAAAAGGTGATACAAGTGACACTTTTACGGGGATAAATATACATAAGATATTACCATTTTCTAAATCACTATAAGGTGTATAAAAAAATAATATTTTCCCTTGTAAAAAATAATTGACCTAAAAAAATGTTTCATTCCTATAGTCTCCCAAAATCAGGAAAGATGATCTTTATATTCCAAGTACTTATTAGAGAACGAGTTATTGGAGACTAAGATTGTGGTCTGAAATTAAAATACATGGATTATTCAATAAATGTTTCCATAAATAATTTTAACCCCATTATATAAAGATAAATTAAATTAGAGAATATAAAAAATAGGCTTTGAAATGTATGAAGATCTTAAATCTAATAAGGAAACAGTCTACTTGGGTAACAAAGATGTGGAATCATGTTACATATATATGAGAAAGATTTGGATATTTGACTATGAGGGAATCTAATCAATCTTGTTTATATTCTATAAATTTTTTTTCTAGAGTTATGACTACTAAATTTTCATTTAAATAGATTTTATTTTCTTATTTAATTTGTATAGTTCTTATCCAATGATGGATCACTAGACACATAATGGTCATTCCAAAGAGGTTTCTTCCAACCCTATAATTTATTATTCTATTTAATTATTAACAATTTTTTTTAATGTATATGAAATATGTGATTGTTATAAAATATTGGACATTTGCATATTTTTTTATATCAATTGACATAAATTTCATTCTTAACTATTTTTTACTCATAATCTCCAAAGACAAAAACATCGAATACAATGATATTAAATATTTTTGATGAATATTCATTTCATTACATAAACACATACATAAGGATCATAAAGAAATAGTTCTTTTGATGACATGGAAGAAAAAAATGGTCCATAAGAGACATCATCATCTACCACTATGTTGTTCATAACTGTCACCCTTCGTAAAAGTAAAATATGTAATACCTTTCATCATAACCTGGGAAAGAAATCATAATAATTTGTGAGATTAGATTCTAAATTAGGGTAAACATTGTATATAACACCATGTCATGATCATAAGTGTAGGAGAACATGAGAATAAAAATTGAAAACCATATTATGGATTCATAGATCATAAAATTAAATCATAGTATAAATACAATAATATTATAAGACATGAATAATAATGTAATCAATGATCATGACCCACAAGATCATACCATTTTCATATTCCATATATTTTTATAATATACATTTGTATATAATACGATTTACTTATTAATTTAAGGATCATTTACAAGACTATCATACTGTATTTGGTTCAATCACTAAACAATCATAACATTATAGCGTCACTCCATAGTCTATCACAATGGGTAAGAACCCTTACTAACGTGGGTTCACTCCCCATTTGAGTCATGTTTATCTCGATATATATCAATCATTATGAAATGCATTTGAGGGATATGTAGGCCTCAACTGTCAAAAAATCCAGACATTTGTGTGACATAATGTAATAAATAATTCAATAAATCATAATGAATGGAAAAATATATATTTTATAACCATTTCATTATCACATAACCTATGAAAAATAATCAGGTTTCATAATCATTTAATTATTTCATAAAATAATAATAAGTGTAAAATGAGGTAGGTTTCGTAACCATTTTATCATGGTATAACACATTAATGAGAAATATTTTCCCAAAAATTATATCATAATAAATATAAACTATCTAGGAATTGAATAATAAGGTAAAACTTATATAATATCTCTATTAAATAAAATGTATCATCAAAGGATTTCATCTTAGTTAAAAAATTAATTTGGATTATCACATAAAACATTTATTGAGGAAAATACATCTTATTTTAAAATAACTTTTTAAATATAGAATTCCAAATATATTTTGGAAATAATTACCAATGAAAATAAAAATGTTGATTTATAAATGAATCTTTAAATAAAATAATTTCCTGATGAAGGAATGTTTTTTCATGTCATAGACATTAAAATAATGGTTATTTTTACATTCTTGATAAATATCAAGTGGGCCATATTTAGAAAAAAACATGAATATTATTTTAAAAAAATTGTAAACATTCAAAAAAGGGAATACTAAATTTTATAATTTTTTTATTATGTTAAAAAACATAAAATATATTTAGAAAACATTATTTTTATTTTATAGGTGTTTTCAACAAAACACAGAAATAAATATGATTTTATAAAAAAACTATTTTGATATCTTGAGTACATAAATTCCTGAAAATTAATGGTAAATATGAATTATAAATAAATAAAAATAGGAGAAGAATTTTTTTAAGAGACGGATCCCCGAACTTCAATATTGGAATCATATTCACAAATAACCCCGATAAATGATGAGATTGTATCATAAAACGCTTTCCACACTAGTAAAATTGAATCATATTGACCATGATTGAAAAACATTAAATAAATCATATAATATAAATAAAATAATTTAATTAATGATATTACTTGTCAAAGGGTCTTCATATGGACCGCATAAAAGAATATACGTTCATAACATACCATATGACAGAACAATATAAAATTTAGACAAACGTCCATTACCTTATGTCTCGACATCCTTTATAGAAAATAATAAATACTCTATAAATATAATAATGTTATTATAAATGTATTAAATAACTATATTTATATATATCATACCACGTATTATTTTAAAATAACATTTTATTTCTCATTTATTAACAATTTCATGATAGAGTCGAGTTTTAGGAAATAACTTCTTTGTTTCTCATGTTTGTTTTTATTTTTTATTTTTCATATTAATAGTTTTATCGTTGGTAAATAATATAAAAAATTTTATCCATGATATAAATATTAAAATTTTTATATATATTTAATTATATCATACCAAAAATTATAGATATAGAAAATGAAATACACCATTGATGGATATGGTATGTCGTATGTATGCAAAAATGTTTTTCCAATTCCCCAATGAGTGAAGGGAAATAAAGATAAATAATATATTACCTATAAAAATCATATTAATTTAACGTATATAATTTATATTCACAAAATTTCTCCTATATTACAATCCTTGTGAAACATATGTTAAAAATGATTCATATTGTTTTGTGAGGAGATAGTTTTTCATACACACGGATGGTGATATCATATTCTCTACAGAATGGAAGGTAAAAAATATATGTGATAATATATTTAAATAAGTATATATATGTTTTAAATATCATATATATACATTATATACATCATCATTCCAACCTATGAGATGTTTTGATGAAAAAAGTGTGACATCAGTTTGCAAGGCAGTTGTTCATCCTACACACGATCGACGTTATAATTTTTCATGAGAGGGATGATAAGATAGATTTAGGTAATTAAATAAAGTAAATTATTATTATATTTAAGGCAATGAGGTTATTTGATTATCACAGTTGAATAATAAGATAAAGAGAGGGAGGAATAAATAATATGAAATGTAAATAAAAAAATGGGAATTCTTAATAAAATGAAATGTGATTTTTAATAAAATGAAATGGGAATTATTAATAAAATGAAATGGGATTTTTTTATTCAAATAACCTCATCAAAATAAATTCTCAAAAATTCAATCCAATATAATTATGAAATGTAAATAAAAAAATAATTTTTATTTTTATAAATAGTTTTTTAAAATTGGAATAAAATTCTTTTTTCCCATAACACAATAAAAATATTTTTTTAGAAAATAGTATTTTTGAAACATGTAATGGATTTTCAATAAATCAAGTAATATTTATAAATTATTATTTTTTATTTAAGTCCATTATTCTAAATATTTAAAATATATTTATTACTATTCATTATATAGTGTTTAATATCTATGTTATGATGGTCATGTTTAAATAATGATTTTAATAATGTATCATATTTTGTTAAAACTAAATATCATTTGTAAGGAAATATAAATTCCATGTTACATATAATGTCAACTATAAGAGAAATTTAATTTAACAAAAAAAATTAATAAAAAATGGGTTACATTATGTCCCACAGAAAATTAATTTCATCCACAAAATTCATCACTCTAATAGAACTAAATGTGGATACTTCTACCTCATAATTTCCTCAAGTTCCCACATAACATTCACAAACATTTGGTTTCACCAGATAACATTGACTTGGTGAGTGGTATTGATTGCAATAAATTTCCCTCTATGATCCATAATATCCTCTATTTTTCCATGAAAAAAAGTTCTATAGTTCTACATCCTCTAATTTTAGTTCAAATGAATGGGCAGGTGTGTATATCTTCATGAGAGGTACATAGAAGACATCATATACTTGAAAGAGGGTTGGTAGATGAATCATCTAATAGGATACCGTCCAGATAAGATTAATAATTTCAAAGGGAATAATACACCTATGAATTTTTCTTCCCTTATTTACAAACCTCATTACATTCATCCATCATGAAATTATCAGAAACACCCTATCACCATCATAAAATTCCAAATCAAACTATTGATGGTTAATATAAATTTTTGTTGACTTTTTACCACCATTATATATTGCTGAATGGATGTAATTTTTTCATTAATTTAATTAGCTATCTATAGTCTTAATACCTTTCATTCTCTAACAACATTATATTTTGTTGGTGATATATAATTCATTACATAGAAGAATTCATAATGAGACATATGTATTATCAGGTGAAATTTAAAATTATAAGAAAAATAATCTAGAGTATGATGATGATCACAACCATATTTGAAATCCATAGAACAGGCTCTCAGAATATCATCTAGTGTTTGAATTGTTCTCTCAGACTGAACATCAAACTAGTGATGATATGAAATACTAAAACATAACATTTTATCAAGATCCTATTGAAGTATACTATAGTAAATCCAGTTAAATTTCAGATTCTAGCTAGATAGAATGGAATGTGGTAGTCCATGAAAACTTACCATATCCTTGATTTATATTCTAAAAATATGATCAAGAGTTTCATTTTCTAAAATGGTGATTTAGTATTCTATCTTTTGAGGTGATTATCTAAAGATAATATAAAATTATTCTCATTATATGTTTTGGGGAGTTTGAAAACAAATTACATGGTGATGGTTTCCCATTTCTATTTCAGTGTGGGTGTTGAATATAACAACTGCTTTGACTTTTTCTTCCTACACTTACATTTTATATTTACTAAGCATTGAGTTAAAAACTATGTGTTATCTATTTTATTCAATTCCACTAGAAATAATCTGTCAAATATCAATTAAAATTTTTATTTATAGGATGTATATAAAATAAAAAACTATGATAATTCATTGAAAACTCATTAAAATATGGTATGGAAGGAACCCAAACACATTTCTTAAACCTTAACAATCTTCCTTGATCAATGATATAGTCTAGAACATTTCAACTAAACTTTTGTAGCGCTAAAGATTATTTACGAAACTCTTTAATAACCACATATATAGGTTGTTTCTCTTTCAATAGAGAAAGATAATATTTATACACATTAATCTATAATTATATATCAATTATTTTAAAATATAGAAATATTGGGTGTTTTTTAGCCTCATCATGGATAAGCTAGAATGATCCTTTCAAATCAAAGCATCAACCACCTTATTCTCATTCCCATGGAGTTATTGTTATTTTCAATCACAATATTTATTCATATCCAACCACATCCAATTGTGAATGTCCATACCCAACTAGGTGATTATATAATTCAATGTTTTTTTTGATATATATTTAAATTTTCCTCTTAAGGATAGTGCCTCCATATAATTAATGAAAAAGTAACCCTAGGTAATTGAAAATAATGAGTTGATTAGTTTTTCTCATAAACCATTAATTTTCATAAGACATATGATAGAATAATTTAATATTTCATTAGAAATAAGACTAATCCCTTAATGGATTCATCACAATTGATTAAAAACCATTCTACACTATATATTAAATTAACCATATGCACCTTGACTAATATCCTCCTTTTTCCTTAAATTTTACTGACATTTATATATCCCAAGGAACTTCGACCCCTTCCAAGATAACTTGTTGACTAGATTAGATTGTCATGAAAAATTATCCAAAAAATATAGGTAATTTATTTCTAATCAAAGAAAACTATAGATCTAAAATACCCTATTAAGTCTGTGTTGATATTAAATATCATTCATCTTTGATGGATCTATAGATATATCCAATTTTGAGATTATATGAAACAAAAATGAGAACTTTTACCCTTAAAATTAACAAATTGTAAATTTTGAATTTAGGTTCACCATCTTTAGGATCTTTGATACAATTCAAATGTTATCTTCATGTTGTTCCATACTATTAAAATAGATAAGAATATATATTCTCGAGACTACCATAAACATATCAAGGTAATTTTTGAGGACTCTATTAATAAAATATATAATGATATTGTGGGAATCAGTATAACTAAATAAAATTAATATTTATTAAAATATTTCTGTTCATTTTATGGAATACTATATTGGATATATCTTCCTTGGACCTCAATTGATTGTATCTAAATTGAATTTAAATCGTGAAAACTATTGAGATCTGTACAGTTGATCAAAAATGTCATCAATATGAGGTTGTGGATACTAGTTATTAATTGTGATCATGTTCAAATTCTGATAACAAATACAATTTCTCATTGATCCATATTTCTTCAAAAAATTGAATACATTCATGCCATGGTGAAACACATGGCTGAATGATTCCATTTTCAAGGTTATCTAGTATTATCTTCTTTACTTCCAATGATTCAATTGGTTACAATCTATATGGATTATTTGAAATTACATTGGATTTAGATATATGTTCTATTAAAAACACAACTTCATTATTCAATTTAGGGGTATAAAAATATTATAAAATTTTATTAAAAAATTACTATACAGTAGGAATATCATCAATATCAGGTTTCTCGCGAACCATCTAAGATAATAAACACTTTTGAATTGTAATCAATACACGTAAAATGAATTTGATCTCAATTGGATGTTTATATTTATCATCGTATTAATTTATTATTATAGTTTTCTTTGGATGATAAAACATAGATTACATTAATCTAAACCTAATGTGGTATTTATATTTAGAAAGGCAATCCATGCCTAAGATAATATCAAATTCAACTAGTGGAAGAACAACAAGATTTTTAGGAACCACATTCCAGAAAACCTCAAATTTAGGGGATTCATATATGTGAGATTCAATAATCACACCATTTGGTGTTTTACATGATAATTCTATATAAAATAATTTTAATTGTATCACAATACCCTTATAAAAATATTTAGATATAAATGAATGGGAATATGTAGAGTAAAATAATGCATTTGAAGTCCTTGAGTTGATTATTTGTATACCTTTCACAATGCTCTAATTTCACACCTCATCGTACACATTGATCACAATATATTTTTCTTTTCAGCCTTATTAATTGGATTATACAATCAATTGTCCTCATTAACATTAATATTTTGGAATTTTTCATCATAGTTCATATAATCCTTTAAATAGAAATAATAAATTGTGGGTGGTGTAATATTTTTATCATTCTCCCTATTTTCATAATTAGATAAAATTTTCTATATTCATTGGTAATTTATTAGATAATGCACCTCCCTCCTACAAATAAAACAATGACCAATCCCCCTTTGAAAATTTCCTCCATTTTTCCTTCCACAGTTCGAGCATGAATGAAATCCCCTCTTCATCTCTCCTTAGTTTTATGAGTACACTTTGAATTTCATATGAATTTTATCATAAAAACCTTAAGAATGATGGAAAATCTAATATCTATTTACACCATCAGATAACATCAAAAATATGTATTCAATGAAAATTAAGTCCCTTATGGATAATTACAAAGTCCTAGTTTTATTCCATTGAATCATCTAGTATCCTCGTATTTAGGATAGATGATAATACTATAATCCTACTTCACATGTCCTATAAAATTTTCCTTATATGTACAAAAAAATTTATCTTCCTTATAATTTTTATTAATTAATTACATATACATTATTGTAAAAAGGATATAAAATATTTACATTATAAGTAATAATCTATTAAACTCATCTCGTCCTTTATAGTAAATTTCACCATGTTCCATTGTATTCAAGAAGAGATTCCATCGTTGAACAACTTTTTATTCCAAATGATAGACATCCAAAATGAAAATCTCTTGTTCCAAGAACTGGATAATGGAAAATAACTTTTCAGTGGTTCTATGTCATTTCTAAACAACTATAAAATTATTGTAACCACTAAAATATGGTGGATGTTTCCTCGTAAAGGTATAAATATAGAGGCGTAACCTTCTTTGATCAGTTTTAAAATCAATATAATTCTTGGATTTGGAAAGTTGTTTGAGGACATAAATTATATTTTCCATTCCATACCAAAAAATGTATACTTTGGAAGAAAAATATCATTTTCTATTACACATAGCATTAAAATTATTACTTTATGTTATATCCAACGACTAAAAACAAATATCATACTGTAAGAAACAATAATCCTTATGGGAACCCACATAATCCCGATAAATCACTTATAGGACCACTTAATCATGTCACCTAATTTTAAATCAATTGGACATTTAGTTTATCCTAGCCCATTTGAAGTAAGAATCTATTTAAGTCCATCATAATAGTTTATAAATATTTTTTTAATTTCCAAATCATGTTTGTAACACCATAGATTTATAAAAGGGTTAATTACTAATTGTTATCACTCATGTAGATAAGGAGATCCTTTTTTCCTGGAGCCTATATTATAAGATCTCCCCAATTAATCATTCTTGGCCTTGAGTAATTATTATGATGGGAGGAATTTTTGGTAGTTTCTTAGGATGTGTGAGAGTGACGACACATGGCACGGTAAAAAACATGTGTTGGTCATTTAGGATAATCATTAGTGAAATTACTCATTTGAGGATGTGGGGGATCCCCAGGTAGGGTAAAATGTGTTATTCGGGAAAAGGTTGGTAATTGGTGGGCCAATATTAGACAAATAGCTGAATGTGGGGTGATTTCACTCTCAATGGGGCCAAGTTATTAGATTAATATCAAAGAAATAGCCCATACTAATGTGTGTTGGAACTGACTAGGTTGAGATATCAGATCTACAGTGAAGAAGCTCTTCTCTACTGGGGAATATAACATTCAATAATGATAATCTGTTAAATGACTAGATGATATGACTCTTATAAAAAATGGTCACCTTTCTTTTTGGGAACCTACATGATTAGTACTCCACATTTAATCAAGCTTTCCCTAAAGTAGAGATCGTGATGGATAACCTTCTAAAATGTTTTCCAGGTTGTATGTGGGTGAGGAAAAAATTCAATGGAAATAACATGTGTTGAGATGTAAGGATTTTCATTAGTAAAATGACCATTTTGGGCATGTGGGTGGGCCGTAGGTAGGGGACAACATATCTGGGGGGGAAATTGTGGTACATGGGGTTCCATGAACCAACAAACACTTTAATGTGGGGTGTTTGTGCTGGTAGTGGGGTTCATTAGATACAATATCCCCAAAAATGTCAAACTCTATGTCACACAAGACCAGTTTTCATACAGTAGTTGATGATTGAGTTCATCTCAATGTTCCCTTTTTAGAGTTTTTATCCCTATGTACCTATGTGCCAAATACACATCCACATGTAATATCTATACATGGATTTAATTTCTGGAAAACTACACTCTCTATCATTAACCAAAATTCTTGGTCATTGTCTAATACTTTAACTCATCCTTATACTTATCCTCATACATGTTATTACACACAACCATAGCGTTCTCACAAAAGAGTCTATATCTTTTCTTCTAAAAGGTAACTATCTATATACTGTGTTCCCAAATGTAAATAAAAAAATTATACATAGGCAATACATATTTTTTAGATGAATATTCATATCATTACACAAAAACATGCCTAAGGATTGTAATGGTGTATTGAACATAGAAACATGGACACATAAACAAACGGTACAAAAGTGAGCTACATTATCTCTCATTATGTTCTTCATAACTAGTACCCTTCTTAGACTTACCATAAACAATACCATTAATCATACCCTATAGAAATAAATCAGATGAACAGGTGACCACATATGCATGATAATGGTAAAAAATACATATCAACATAACATGGGAATAAATTCATTAGGATATGAAGATAAAATTTGAAACCCATACACTGGATATCATAGATTATAATATAATGTCAAAGAATAAATAATGGATATTCATAATACATGAGCCATAATGGATTCAAAATAACATGAACCATAAGTTAATAAATATGGAATTAAACTCAGATTTTTTAATACCCATATGTATTTAAAACTATTTCCATAGTGGTTTAAGGATAATTTACATGAATATAAAAGTGGAATGGGTTCACTCCCAAAAACAACATAGTAGTCAAGGTTCGATCGTAAGACTATAGTAGTTGAAAAATTCCCTTATTGATTTGGGATCACTCCCCATTCTAGTCCACTTTTTCTCCTATGGAATAAATCACTACTTAATGAATTAATGGGATATTTATGTCATCTAATTGAATAATACATATATCTATGTTCCACATGATCATTAAAAATTCACCATACTAAATCCCTTGAAAATAAATGTTTTTAATAAATATTACATCATAAAATAACTTCTGTAAAAGAAAAATATTTCTTAATCATTTTATCATTTCATCAATACATTACACAATAAAAAATAATCAGGTTTCAAAATAATTTTATAACTGTATTAAATAAGGAACAGAAATGGGTTTCATAAAAAATATCATCATAAACATAAATCATCAATTCAAATATAAGAAATTTTTTCTTGGATTATATCCATAGTAAAGAATTAGTAACATAAAAGGAAGTCCTCTAAGTTGGAAAACTATTTTTAAGTATTATTCCAAATATTCATGAGGAAAATAACATTTATACAAATATAATTTTTTGAAATTAAAAAATTGATAAATATATTGGAAATAATTTTTATCATGAAAAAAATTAAAATTTATAAATTAATAATAAAATAAAACATTTTTCATGAAAGAGGTAAATTCTAATCATGTTCTGCATGTTAAAATAATGCCTTCAATCACATATTTTGTAAAATCCAAGTGGGCCTTTTAAGAAAGATGACATGTATATTCCTTTAAATATTTTTCATAAAAATTCAAATATGGTTCAAATTTCATTAATAAATCCATTGAGACAATTAAAATCATTTGGATAAATATTTTTAGAATACATGTATTTGAATGAAAAAATGGTTATCTACTGAATAGTGAAATACTGTTGATTTTTCATTAAAAAGTAGTTTGGAATCAAGAGTACATAAAGAAAAAAAATTGAATGGAAAACTTATACTCTCATTAAATAACAATATTAAAATAAAATTTGTCATTTTATTAGGAGGTGGTTGTTAATATTTCATCATTTGAATCATAATCACAAACATTCCTGATAAATGATGAGATTGTATCATAAAATTCTTATCACATTGGTTACATTGAATCAAAAAACCAATAAGATAATAAAATGAAATGAAAATTATAATATCATGAGAATAAATAAATTCATATTATTAAATTTTAAAGTGTATATAAATACAGCACATAAACTAACATAGGTGCGGAAAATAACATATATCTTAAAGAAGGTAATTCGAGATGAAAAATCACTTACCTAAAGACTCAACTTCATTTGTACACATTTAAAACTGAAATATAGTAAATAAAATTATATTATAAATATATTAAATAAACATAATAATATATTTAATAACATATATGATTAAATTGTGTTTTTTCATTACCTATATATTAACAATTCCATGTCAAAGTCACATTTTAAGAAAAAAACATATTGGTTTATCATATGTGTTTTTATTATTTATTCTTGTTCCTAATACATTGATAAATATTCCATAAACTAAATAATTTCTCCCATTATTTCAATATCAATTTTATTTATTATATATATATTTGGATTCATCCATAAATGATAGATATATAAAATGAGATACATTATTCATGGAGACCGGAGGTCGTAAGTATGCATGAACACTATTTCAATTTCATTAATAAATGAATGGAATGAATGAAAAATAATATATTTTCATTAAAAAATAATATATATTTTATAAATATCACATATATTCTTAAAATATATCCCCTATTACATTCTATGTAAAATTAATGGGAAAAATGAATAACATCAATTCAAAAGGCGGTATTTTGATGTACACACAAACAACGTAATCATATTATCTATTGAATGGAATGTAAAATAGTATATGTAATTTTATAATGAAATAAATCTTTATTTTAAAATTATTATATATATTAAATATATTCATCATCATACCCAATCATGAGAGATGATGATAGAAAATGTCTCTGATCGGGTCGTGAGGTAGTAGTTGTCACACACCCGAGCGACATTATTGGTTTCCATTTGAGAGATGTGGAGATTGATATAGTTCATTCTCATAACATAAAAACATATTATTATTTTATATAAACTAATTTTATTATATCATTATGGTTTAATAAAAATATATGTAGGCATGGAAATAAATAATCTAAAATGCACAGTAGAGGATGTTACCTCTTTATCGGACAACTTCTTTTGGTTTTCACCAAAAGACTTACGAGGAGGGATTTATGAATAAACAAAGTATTATTTAATTATATAAGGGAACTAAGGAATGATTTTTTATGTTTTTTTATTTAATACAAAATATTTTGGAACTGTAAATAGAATAGAATAGTGGTGTCATTTTACAAGTGAGCTGTGTGGTACAATTTTAGTTTTTAAAAATATAAGGTTATAGTTACATTTTTCACATTAAAAAAATCTCTAAAATGATTCATTCGAAATAATTAGAGCATATAATGTCTTAATATTTTCATGCTATGGGATTTTGAAGACATTCAGTGCGATTTTACCCCTTATCGTTTTATTTTAACCTCATAGTAACACATTTTTTACGTAAACATAGTAAATAAATTTTACTATTTCTAATACTCATTATGGTAAAAAATTAGGTTGAACGTAATATGTATTATAAAATATAGTTATTAAAAATATGGAATAGATATATATAAATTCAAATAATATAATTTTTTGAATTTTATTTTAACGTAATCCCATGTATGTGAGGAGAATGAATGTTTCAAAGGAAAAATTTTCATTAGTATAGAATGTTTTAATATAAAAAAACAATATGAATTTGATTGAAATGGCACATATTGGATTAATAAATATATTATAGACCATTTTGTTACTATTAAAACATTATGAAAACAATTTTTAGGTTTTTTAATATGGTAAATTAAAAGAAAATTCATAATAATAACCATTATGTTTAACCCAACACAAAAAAATTAGACTTTTCATAAAATTATGAAAAATAATCTTCAATGTAATTTTGACTTGTAGATTCAAAAAATTAGTTTTACCTTTCAAAATATATTTTTTTAAAGTTGTAAATATATATATTTTATTATATTTTCAAAAAATATAATAAAATATTTTATTTATAAAATAGTACTTTCAAAACATATACAAACATCTCTATAAATTATGTATTTGTTATCAATATTTTTATTTTATTTTATGAATCCATTATAATTAACACATTAAAAAAAATTATTAAAATTATTTTTTCTATGGTTACTATATAGTTTATAATGGCCGTGTTAAATATTAATATTAAATATATATCTTGGATTTTTAAAACGCAGTGTCAAATGTTCTGAATGTTAAATCAGTATAGCATGTAATGAATACTATAAATGAATTTTAATTTATTTGATGTAAAACTATTTCATAAAAACATGAGGTGTCCAACAACCCACCTAATCCTTCTTCATTTCCTTTATGATGGGGGATGTTGGTTGATCCAGAATTAATCAGAGATTTCTGATTAATTATATTGGTTATTATAGGAAGTATAATAACTGCTTCATTCCAATATTTTAAAAACAGAATTTATAGAATGAAATTTTGGTGGATTATCATAAAATTATTGAGATAATAATATTGTACCATTTTAGAGAAACATTATTTAGAATGTATGTGTGGGTATATCATTTGTCGGACCACTAATTTTAAACTAAATTTAAACACCGTTTTTATTACATTATCAAACTAATATATTGTTTTCCGTACACACTGAATCCATATAAAGCCAGATGATCCTAATAAAAATTCCATATAATACATAGATTACCTTATTACTACTTTTACAACATTTTACATTGGTTCAAATATGTATATATGGAAAAAAAATAAAGAGTTTCATTGTCAATGAACTTTAATTAATCACCATTGAGTATCGATTAATTATCATCATTAGATATCACACCTTCTAACACTAGAATAAGTTTTGATTAATAATTTTGAACATTAAAATTAGGTATCTTAAATCACTACACAAGAGTAATTCCAATTTACCATTTAACTATGAAAAATGGCATAATAAATACTGTTAGTTCCCTTGAAAATCCATTCACAAACACTTCAAAACAATATTGAAATTCTTCCCTCCACCTACATAAGAAAAAAATGGAACTCACTATTCACATGTCAACAATATTCATCATTAATGATACCTCTATATTCACTACTTATAAATAATGAGGATGCATAAGAAGGATGTCCTTGGAAAATTATCTAGTAATATAACTATCATAATCCATTATTCTTTTTGGATCACCTTAGACAATGACCCACACATTTACATCACATTTTCCAAATAAAAATTATTAATAGTCTATATAAGAATATTTTCCCTACATGAAGTATAAAAACCTCAATCCCTTATTTTTTCATCAATTTATTATAGTAATTATCATAAATATATTCCAAAATCCATTCCAATAATGATACAAATGTTTCCTTAAATGATTATTCAGATACCAATAAATTCAAATTGTTCCCTCTAAAAAAATATCCTAAACAAATTCATTGTAATATTAATAGTATTTAATAACTAAAGAGCATGATTATTATTTTTAGATTATCCTATGACTATCCAAGACAATAATTACCTTAGAAATAAACAATATTATTCCTTCGAAAATCTAAGGAGTTGACTACATTTCTTCAACTATACTAATTTGAATCCTTTTCTATCCATTATAGAGATTATAAAAAATAACTCACCATGTAAGGGACCGTATATGGGTATTATATCTCTTCATTCCCCCAACTATATATTGTTAATGATTTCCAGGGAGGTATATTATATAATATAAAATCAACCGTGTTAAACATGAATAATATATACAATTTATCGTTATAAATTTTCATATTTTAATATCTACAAATTTTATTTCCTACTCTTATAGAAAATTTTTTTCCCCAATCCCTTATTTATAAAAATAAAAACAATTAATAGTAATATTTAATTTCGAATCAAATATGAATATCTAAAATTGACTATATCATTGAAAACTAATTTCATACATGAAAATCCATTTATATTCAAAACCATGTCATGTGATGAATACCTCAAGATACCTTCCTTCATGAAATAATTCCTGTATTGAATATGTATGTATTAAAAAATAAAAAAACCACAATGAAAGCATTAATATTTTTTATGATTGAACCTTATAGTAGAAAAAAACATTAAATAATGTGGTTATAAATGCCTTTTTTAGTCACATTACAAGTTCCAAATATCATATTCTTCTTTCTAACAAACATTATAACACTAAACTAAATTTCCATTCATGTAACTCTTTTTGTAACGTCATGTTCTATGATACCAAAACATATGACCAGATCAACGATGTTACATATCCTCAATCATGTTACTTAGTATCTAATTACTACAAAAAATTGTCAAGGGATAACATAACCATTGGGGGAATGATTCTACTTCATATCGATAACCATGACTAATACAGAAATATGATAAATTATTTTAAATAGAATAAAATTTATAAAAAATTGTAGTGGAATCAATTTATAATAAAAAACAAAAATCATTAAATATATTGAATAAGATATATATTAACATAAATAAGCATCTCAAACATCATACTAGAAACTCTTCTACCATAATAATATTATAGATCTATTGTTTCTAGCTAATGAATAAAAAGTTATTCCCATTATCTGGGTTTTATAAAATAATGTCTTTGTGTCTGCTGAAGTGAAAATATAATGGTTAATTAAAAACATAGTATGATTGTTTAAATGAATATACCATACGTCTAATAATTAAACATTTCAACATAAAATTCTATTCAATATTTTTAAATAAATGAAATTTTAAAAAAATAATATATCCAAACCCATTCATTTAATTTCCCTTTAAATTTTCATAATGTTCCACAAAACATCATATTGAAAACATTATTTTCATGAAAACCCACAAAACATAATTTATCTCTAAAAAACATATTATCAAAAAATATTCATTTATAAAATTACAAAAATACATTTAATTTTTTAAAATTCATTGAAATTCATTATTAACTTAAAATCAATGGAACTCTAGGTTTCTTAAAAATAAAAATGAAAAATTATGATATCCAAAGTATAATAAAAACATATCATTTACAAAATATATTCCACATAATTATTAATTATGAATTTTAATTAAAAATCCATAATAGATAAGAATTAATGTTATGTGAATTCCTATTCTCATATCATGAGTTCACACCATTATCATCATCGCATGTGAATCTTAATTATTCCAACTATTCCATGCCAAAATTTGTGTTCTCAAATAACCACATCACAATGAATGAATCTTTAAGTTAAAATACATTTTCTTGATAAATAAATTTTACACACACACACACAAAATCTCCCTAGTATATTCAATGATATAAATTAAAAATATTATTTTATAAAATAAATAATTTAATCATCATTTTAATTGAAAATTAATAAATAAATGAATTTAATAAAATTAACAATATCCTTTTTATTTCCAAAAATATATTATTTTCCAGCCCCAAATTTTTTAAAAATCCATCCTTGTCAAAAATATCTATTTTCACACAAATCCTAGATTTCTCAAACATAATGATATTTAAATCCTTTATATTTAATAAAAAATACAAATTACATAAATATTTACGAATAGCTTGAAATAGATTATATATACCTATATAAAAATTCTAATTTCATTCAATATATATAATCTATGGTCATAGATCCCTAGAAGTGATTGAATTATTAAAATCTCGAATAATTTATTTGAAAATACAAGTCTCAAGAATATATTAATAAATTTGATACCACTAAGACCAAATTAGATATAAATTATGTGATAATAAATGAGACATCTATAGAGGCACAATAACTATATATTCATAATGGCATATCCTTCTATTTGATGTTGAATTGATTAGTTAATTTAAGAATATCATTATTTTTTAGTGGAGAAGAAGAAAATTACACTCAAGATACCTAAAAAAATTACAAATCTTGGAGGATGGTTGTAATGATTTTTTGGATAAAAATATTTATTAAAAAAGTTAAATCATATAATATTACTTAAAAACCATTATTAAATCTCATGGAATGACTAAAAATGTATCAGACCATGTTAGAAATACTTGTAAATTCCCATAGGGAGAATAGTTATCTCACAAAGTAATATTAAATGTATGTCTAACTATAAATTTTCCACTAGTCAATTTTTATTCATGATAGGTTTTCCAAAATACTTTCTGGAACTATAAACCTCTCTTTTAATATGTAAAAACACTAAACGAAACCTAGTAACTCCAAAAACAATACTGAAAAAATACCTAGAAGATTTAGGGAATCACATTCTTTTTTGAGTGATATATGATGTGATCCTTTATTTTATATCATGACATGTAATATATGAATCTATATAGGATAGGTTACTCCGAAATTTAGAATAAATGAGTTTTATGATACAATATTGACACATTTTGATCCCCTTTATAGAAATAGTATTATAAATATATATATTGTATATATTTGAAGGTGAATTATATATACTACACCAAAACCATGATATCTTGTGTAATAATGACTGATTATTTATTAACATTAATTTTATTTAAAATATTGATTTTTAATCAATAATATATTTTAATTTTATAAAGAATAGTAGGTTTACACATATGTATATGTGAATAAAAATTAAACTTATTCATAATAAATTTATCCATTTATTATATATTTCATTAATAAAGATTCATGCACCTAGTAACACTAGTGTGTCATGCCTCATACGAACCAACTAGGATTGGAAAATAACCAAATGGGAAATTAAATTAATATTAAGTATCATGGAGGCCATGTGGTTCAATGTTATAACATTTTCATGAATACCATTTTATTTTCTGACCCACATTCCATTATATATTTTTTATCCTAATGTCCCATTGATTGGATGACCTAGTGTGTTAATACCCATAGAATTCAAGGGAAATTGTTTTCTTAATTATCTTTGGGATTTTACAAGAACACAGTTTCTTACGGCACAATATTTCGAGGCCCGATGTTCCCAGAATCAATTTCCGAAGTTTAGCTCGGGTACGTTCAGTGAACGAACGAGGGAGTTTTCCTAACTTTTGAACTGGTGCTTGGAATCAAAATATGAGGGCACCGATGAAACTGCAACGCTAGTAATTGCTTATGAACACCTTTTCCGGAGTTATGTTTTCACGGGTGAGGTTTTTAATTAATTGGGTTAACTAAATAATAAAAATTAAATATTGTGAAACAATTTTATTTTTATTCTAAGTAATGATAACCTAGGAATGGTGGTTAGAGTGGGACCTACTAATACCCTAATGCCTAGGTAGGATATTAGCGAGGTGGGGACCACTTGATCCCTACCCCCTTTATTTCCTTTTCACCTCCCACGATCATTTAATATGGTAACACACCCGCACCACCTATTAAATGCTGAGTCAACACTCACATTAATTGGACTGTTAAAACTCTTCAATTAATTCAATTAATTGAATGATTTATTTTGAATTTCAAATTGAGATGTTGGATTGTGTGTTAATTAAATAAGACAAGCCTTTTTTCATTAAGGGTTGGGTCGTTGTGTGAGATGGATTGAAGATGAATTGCTCAAGTCGTGGAATCCTCTTCTTCCTCCTTGAAGAACGCGAAGAATGCATCATTGCTGATGAAGAACGCCAGCCTCCGACGAAGGAAGATGAAGAATGGAAAATCCTTGGAGATCGACGATGCAACTCCATGTACCGCGACACCGACTATTCTCTTCTTCGTGACACTGGTGAGGCTTACGGAACCTTGTTCCACGACGCCGTGTTCCACGATGATTATTTCCCACTATGAACCTTCGTTCGAAGACACCTTGAGGTAGGGGTTTGGTTTAATTTAATATATGTGGATTATATCCTCAGCATATGATTAAATTGTTGAAATTCATTTGAACCACTAACGTGGTGGGTGCGGACCAATGAAAAAGTCCGAACCCACCGATTCTCTGTTCTTGATGCGTGGAACGTTGGGTGATGATGAAACGGGACCGTTGAGTGATTGGAGGCCGTCATAGTGATATACGGGTCCCGAGACAACCCCAGGAACAGAAGGGAGCTATAACGGACCACCAGAGCGGCTCTGGGGGCCTGCGGACTTCACCAGTGGCGCAGGCAGCCAGAGGCGGCGGCCGACACGAGCGTCCCTGCGCGCCGCCAAAAGGGACCGCCGCGGCTGAAGCCGCAGCGGCAGGCGACCGGTCCCGTGGCCGCACAAAACCCGAGGAAGACGCGGCGCCCAGCAGCGTGTCTGCTGGCAGATGTAAGCGGCCCCCACGTGGGGTTGCGACTTCAATCAAGAGGGGAAGCCCCCCCCCCCCTTCCGCAACGGCACGACCAGCACTGAGCTGGCTGTGCGGGGTGCCCCCATGCCTGGCCACTCCAGTTTTGCTAGGCCGCACCCACCGGGCCGGGCCATGCCCTAATGGGCCGGAATTAGACTCGGTTTGGGTAGACCTAGTTCGGTCCGACCTAGGGGGTCTCGGGCCGGGTCGGTCCAGGCCCAAAACCCCCTAAACCGGACATGTTCGTTCTTTTTCCCTTATCTTGGGCTACGGACCTACGATCGACACACCGTCAGTTGCATAGAGATACTTGGATCGAGATGGCCGTTTGTTTATATTACACAAAAGGTTTTGGAGAACTTGGAGTATGGCCAGATTGGTTCAAACACAAAACCAACCGTGCCCTCGGAGCAGAAACGCTTATAACTTGAGCTCCGGACATCCGATTGGCGTGCCGTCAACTTTGATGGATTTCTCTTAGTGAGACAGACCTTTTAGCATACTCCGCTCGTTGTTTGGATGTAGTTGGAGTGCGGTCGATTTGGTTTTGACTTAAAAACCAACCGGACCCTTGGAACGAAAAAGCCAATAACTCTCAGAACGGGCATCCGATTGATGTGTCGACTGTCACGTTGATTTAATTTTGTTGAGAAGGAACATTGGGATACATCAACTCTAGAATACGTGTCAATTGATGTATCAACCCCCTTGGATTGTGGAGAAGACCCTCTCGGAAACGAGCATGCTGTGTGTGGGAACCCTAGAGCTGGCTGCGACTGTGAAGACCGTACTGAAATCATCCATGGGTTCGATGGTGATGAAGACTGCACTGAAATCCTCCTTGGGTTTGGCAGGGATGAAGACCATACTGAAATCCTTCGCGGGTTCGATGGCGATGAAGACTACACTGAAATCCTTCGTGGGTTCGGCAGTGATGAAGACCGTACTGAAATCATCCGTGGGATCGACGAAGATGTCTACTATTCTTGTATCCTATGTGGGTCCGGTAGTACTATTGTTCTTATATCCTATGTGGGTACGAAAATGTTTGACTCTGTACATGTATCCTACGTGGGTCCAGCAGAGTTGCTGGTCTTGTATCCTATGTGGGTCCGACAGTTTAGCTAGTTTAGTATCCTACGTGGGACCCATCATAGATGAATCATTAGCTACATCTGATCATCTCTATCATCTTATGAAAAAGTATAACTGTGTGAGGTGAGTCTTTACCTTCATTCATTATCTTCGATATGATTTACTTGCTTTCCTATGTTGATTGTGTTGTGATTTCTTGTCTGGATTGGCTTGTACTATCCTGTGTGGATGTGATCGTACATGGGCTTGGATGTTGGAGCCGAAGTAGAATTGATGACTTAGGTATATGTATGGGCATATACCTAAGTAGTGTTGGATGTTACTTCATGATTGCATCTTTCCATTGTGTTTTATCCTTTGTGGATTCTGGGAGACCTTCGGGGGTCTCATGGTCCCTACTGAGTATCGTATACTCACCCCTGCACGGGCAACGCCCGCACTACGTTGTGTTGGTTGCAGATGACGGAAATCACTGATCGAGGTTGAGGCTTGTAGAGCTGGACGGTTTTCGGAGGAGGAACTCACGATCAGTTGGTGCCCGGAGGTGGATCTATGATGAGTATGTACCTGGAGGTGGACCACTGGGCGGGACATACATGAAGCGGACGGCTGGACCTGAGGATCTGAGGAGGCTATTTGTAGCCACCCTTCAGGTGGGACTTCCTGTGGATGGCTCGACGTTGCTTCTTTACATTCAGCTGTTGTACTTTATTTCCAATTGTACTTTACTTTCAGTTTGGGTTTGTAATCTGGCCCATTTACTTTCCGCACTTTCTATTGTACCCAGTTTTACTTAGTGTTTACTTCTTCTAGCTTACTCTGTGGTGTTTGTTTACTTATGAAGGCAATTCCTTCCCCTTTTGTCGGGAATTATGCCTTTGGTGCTAGTCGCCAGCCCCTGGACTAGGGAAGGCAGGCTTGGGGTAGTCACGACACGGGTCCTGAGGAAGGGTTGTGAAAAATTGGTATCAGAGGAGTTCTGTTCTACCTCAGAACTCAAGACTCTGATATTCCTTCTATGAAGCTATAGTGTTAAGGGTATTGAGTGTGGTTATCAGTCCAAGGAGTCCAGTGTTGTTGCGGCGGCCGACGTATGCGTACACTAGGACCCTGACTTCTGATTTCAGACTCAATGAACGAAAACTTTGATTGCATGTGTGTTTCAAATGTTTTCTTTGTGATTACTTTGTGTCAGATCACCAGGTATACTGTTTGACCATGGCACACCATTTTCTTTTCTGGATGGCCCCATGATGGCTGCCAGCTAGGGTTCCGAGTTTTGTGCGAGATGACAGCTCACCGAGCGACAAGGCCTTGATGCAGGGCCCTTTTACAGGGGAGGCACTATAGGTACCTCTACCAACCGAGCCACTGATGCTACTAGCCCCAGAAAATGAGATTGCACGTCACCATAGTCCACTGCACAAGTTTCAGTGTCAGAGACTACCTAGGTTCTGCTGGGAGATGGACCCTCAGGCAACCGAGGATTGGATGGAGGTGGTTCCGCAAGTTTTCAGGTTAGTGGGGACACCGGATGACCTCATGGCGATCCTCCCAGTGAGCCTCCTGTACGTGGCAACAGACAGATGGTGGAGCTTGATGCTCCAAGTGCACGACGAGGCATCACTCCACTGGATGGACTTTGAGAGCCACTTCCTCTCTGAGTTCATCCAATCCACCCTCCGTGCGGTGCACATCCAGGAGCTTCTACAGCTGCGGTAGGGTAGCATGACGGTCGCCTAGTACTCGACGAGATTTACCAATCTCTCACGCTATTCGACAGACATGGTATGGGACCCATTCTTCCCGGCTCGGAACTTCGAGTAGGAACTGAGGCATGAGATCAGGGAATCGATGATCTCCCTCAGCATTCCACCACAAGAAGGAGTACCAGACCCATATCATTGAGATAATTCTTTTTGAGCCTACACCAGCAGCGAGACCGACAACAGGGTGGCATGTAGCAGATACATATGTAGCTAGAAGTCGACGGACGTCACAGGCGTCCAGGCGGACCAGACCGTCAGGTGGACAACCTTAGGACACTGGCTTAGAGGTGTGGGGCACATGGCGTAGAGCTAGCCTTCCGGAGAGCAGACAGTGCTACGCCTACAGCGGGCAAGGCCACATGGATCGTGACTGCCCCACCCGCCGCTCAGAGGAGCAGCGGTTGATTGAGGGGCCACCCAGGCAGAGGCAGAGGGTCGACAATGGTGGTCTTCTGAGAGCAGGCGGACGAGGCAGGGGAGATGGCCGAGCAGCAGGTGGCGGGAGACGCTTTCAGGCTTTACCACCACCACCACCTGGAGGTCCACCCCGACAACAGGGAGCTGGCGAGCAGAGTCAGGCTCAGCTTCAGGCAGTGGAGGCCTATGACCACGGCACTCCAGAGATGATTCGAGGTAATATCTGTTTCTACTCCACCCTTTATTTAGTTCTTATATACACAGGAGTGAGTCATTCTTTTATTGCCGCTGCCCTTGTTTGGAGCTCGGAGATTCCGACGGAGCCGTTGGCACGATCCTTACGGCTAGAGACTCCTACGAAAGTAGAATCGATGGTTATGCACTGGTGTCGACAGTGTGAGCTTACTCTAGGAGGTGAGATCTTCAGCTGGAATCTTCTTGTAGAGGTGTCGCGGCCTTAAGAAGTCATCTTGGGCATGGATTGGTTATCCACAGTCCATTCTCAGATCGACTGCATTAGGTGCAAGGTGTGATGTGTTCGCTCCGATGGGAGAAAGTCCACCTTCACTGGTGAGAAGGGAGCCTTAGAAGTACAGGATGGACTCACGCAGAGAAGAGGACAGATGATTACTCATCAGTTGGCCATCCTCATCCTAGGAGCAGTTTATGTGCGGAATCCTATTTTTCCTGCAGTGGTGGATCACTATGCAGACATTTTCCTTGATGACGTTCCAGGACTACCTCCTCATAGAGAGGTAGACATTTATATTGAACTATACCCCGTGAAAACTCCGATATCCCCTCAAGCATATCGGATTGCCCCCACTGAGCTTTGAGAGCTACGGGTACAGTTGGAGGACTTGTAGGTCAAGGGATTCATCCGACCTAGTGTCTCATCCTGGGCTTCCCCAATATTGATGGCCAAGAATGAAGACCGGATCTTGCTATTGTGTGTCGACTATCATCACCTGAACCAGGTGACTGTGACGGAAATGTATCCGCTACTGACGATTGACAACCTCTTAGATCAGCTCAAGGGAGCATGGTGGTTCCAGAAGATAGAACTCTGGTCAGGCTATCATCAGCTCAGTGTTCGGTACGAGGACGTGCAGAAGACGGCCTTTAGATGTTTATATGGCCACTATGAGTTCTTGGTTATGCCTTTTGGTGTAACCAACACTCCAGCTGTGTTCATGGGTCTCATGAATAGGATCTTACAATCATACCTCGATCTATTTGTCGTGGTCTTCATCGACGACATATTGATATACTCGACCTCTAAGGAGGAGCACACCTGCCACTTGCAGGTTGTACAGGACACACTCTTAGAGAACCAGTTTTATGGGAAGATCTCGAAGTGTTAGTTCTGGTTACGTTTTGTGCACTTCTTGGGACACATCATCTCTGAGGTGAGAGTTGTGGTGGATCATGCGAAGATCATGGCGGTAATAGCTTAGGAGCCACCTAGGAGCGTGACTGGGGTGTAGAGATTCTTGGGGCTAGCTGGGTACTAACCGTGGTTTGTTCCAGACTTCTCCAGAGTTTCGGCACCACTCTCAGCTTTGACGAAGAACGGAAAACCCTTCATGTGGTCAGAAAGATGTTATCAGAGCTTCTAGGAGCTGAGACAGAGATTGACCAGCGTACCTGTCTTGAGGCTATTAGAGGAGGTAGTAGGGTACGTAGTCTACTGCGATGCATCAGGGACTAGACTCGGATGTGTCCTAATGAAGGAGTGGGAAGTGATCACCTATGGATCATGATAGATGAGGCAACATGAGCATAACTGCGCTACCCATGACCTGGAGTTAGCAGCAGTGGTCTTCACTCTGAAGTTGTGGTGACACTATCTGATGGGTGAGCGCTTTACAGTCTACTCTGACCACCAGAGTCTCAGGTACATCTTTTCGGAGAAGGAACTGAAAATGAGACAGAAGCGATGGCTCTAGTTCCTCCAGGACTATGACTTTGAGATAGTCTATACTCCTTGAAAGGGGAATGTAGTAGCTGATGCACTCAGTAGGAGGATGGGAATTCATCTACTTGGGGAGGCGACGAAGCAGCTAGCCGAATTGTAGATATCCTTCATGGACAAAGATGGAGCAGCCTTTCTTCAGTCACTCACAGTCACTACTCCACTACTGCAGTGGGTCAGAGAGGCACAACATCGGGATATTGACTGTGAGACGCGGCGTGCACAGATATCCTCAAGACATGCACCTTATGGATTATCTATTGGAGGAGAGAACGACTTCCTTTTCAGAGGATGTAAAATTTTACCAGCTACATTACAGGAAGAGGTATTGAGGGAGTTTCACACTTCCCCTTTATAGGTACATCCAGAAGTGGCGAAGATGTACCAGGATCTCAGATGACAGCACTGGTGGCCGGGTATGATGAAGGTTGTAGCTGAGTTTGTTTCTCGATGCCTCACCTATCAGCAGGTGAAGGCGGAGCACCAGGTACCAGCGGGCTTGGTACAACCCTTGGAGGTCCCGGAGTTGAAGTGGGATGGGGTATCTATGTATTTTGTGACTGGACTTCCATGTACATCCAGAGGTCACGACCCCATTTGGGTGATTGTCGACTGACTCACCAAGTCGGCTAACTTCTTACCCATCATAGAGCAGGGCTCAGTAGAGAGCTTGGGACGACTCTATGCTCAGGAGATCGTGCAGCTTCATGGTGTGCCATAATCTATCATCTCTGATCGATATGCTCGCATTACTTCCTGGCTATGGACGGGGTTGCAGGAGGCATTCGGGACGCAGCTACGTCTGAGCACCGCCTTTCACCATCAGACATATGTTCATATGGAGAAGACCATTCAGAATCTCAAGGACATGCTCTGTTCTTGTGTCCTTGACTTTGGTCACAGCTGGGAGGACCACCTACCCTTGGTGGAGTTCACGTACAACAACAGCTACCACTCCACCATCGGGATGGCACCATACGAAACATTGTACGACCGGCCTTGCAGATCATCTCTATGTTGGACAGACCCTGGGGAGTCAGCACTTGTGGGACTGGAGATGGTCCTGGCAACGACAAAGAAGGTCCTGGTCATGCTGGAGCAGATTAGGACAGCTCAGAGACGACATAATTCTTATGCTGACAGGAGGTAGAGGCCACTAGAGTTCGAGGATGGCGACCATGTTTTCTTGTGGGTCTCAACTCGACGCGGATTACAAAGATTTAACTGGGGATTCAAGTTGTCTATGTGCTTCATCGGACCATTCCAGGTCTTTAGAAGGGTAGGAGAGGTGGCTTACCTCTTGGCTCTACCACCTCAATTTCACCGGGTTCACGACGTCTTCCACGTATCTCATCTGAGGAGATATGTGCACGACCCGACGGATATCATCGACCATGGGGAGATAGACCATGATGATGGGGTGACCTTTGCGGAGGTCCTGGTGGAGATCGATGATTGACAAGAGCAGGTCCTACGTGGATGGTCGATTCCTCTAGTGCACATCAGATGGTAGCATGGGAACCTCCAAGAGAGCACTTTGGAGCGGGAGGCTCAGATGCGTGCACAATACCCACATTTGTTCCCCTAGTTTATGATGTATCTTTACGGTGACATAAATCCCTATGGTTAGAGTAAAGTAAATATCCGTAAAATTCAAGGGAATTTTTTTTCTTAAATTTCTTTGGGATTTTACAAGAACATAGTTTCTAACGACACCTGATTCTGAGGCCCGGTGTGCCCGGAATCAATTTCCGAAGTTTAGCTCAGGTACGTTCAGTGAACGAATGAGCAGGTTTTCCTAACTTTTGAACCGGTGCTCGGAATAGAAATATGCGGGCACTGATGAAACCACATCATTGATAATTTCTTAATAACACCTATTCCGGAGTTGCGTTTGCTCAGGTGTGGTTTTCAATTAATTGGGTTAACTAAAGAATAAAAATAAAATATTGTGCTACAATTTGATTTTGATTCTAAGTAATGATAAACAAGGCATGGTGGTTGGAGTGGGACCCACTAATACCCTAACTCCTAGGTAGGATATTAATGATGTGGGGCCCACATAATCCCCACCCCCTTTATTTCCTTATCTCCTCCTAGGAGCATTAAATATTGTAACACACCCACACCACCTATTAAATGTCGAGGCAACACTCACATTAATTAGATGGTTGAAACTCTTCAATTAATTCAATTAATTGAATGATTTGTTTTGAATTTCAAATTGAGATGTTTGCTTGTGTGTTAATTAAATAAGACAAGTCTTATTTCATTAAGGGTTGGTTTGTTGTGAGAGATGGATTGGAGAGGAATTGCTCGAGCCGTGGAATCCTCTTCTTCCTCCTTGAAGAATGCGAAGAACACACCATCGCTGATGAAGAATGCCAGACTCTGACGAAGGACGACGAAGAACTCCGAATCCTCAGAGATCGATGACACGACTCCATGTACCGCGACGCCAACAATTCCCTTCTCTGTGACACTGATGACGCTTACGGAACCTTGTTCCGCGACGCCGTCTTCCGTGACGATTATTTCCCGTGATGAACCTTCGTTCAACGACACCTTGAGGTAGGGGGTTCGGTTTAAGTTAATTTATGTGGAGTATATCCTCAGAATATGATTAAATTTTTGAATGTCATTTGAAAAACTAACACAGTGGGTTTAGAACAACGAATAAGTCCTAACCCACGATTCTCTGTTCATGATGCACGGAACATTGGGCGATGTTGAAACGGGACCGTTGAGCGATTGGAGACTGTCG
This sequence comes from Viscum album, assembly GCA_963277665.1. Lineage (NCBI taxonomy): Eukaryota > Viridiplantae > Streptophyta > Magnoliopsida > Santalales > Viscaceae > Viscum > Viscum album. The sequence goes on from OY728126.1 coordinate 278,915,076, forward strand.
CAGTAATCTATGGGTCCTACGATGACCTCAGGCGAAGACGGGAGTAAGGAAATACCACTGGAGAAGCTCTGGTGGCCTCGAGACTTCACCAACATGGCGGGTAGCCGGTGTGGCGGCACCCCGACACGCCGCCAGGAGGGACCGCCGCGGCTTTAACCTTGGCGGCAGGCCACCGGTCCCACCGCCACACAGGACCTGAGGGAGACGCGGTGCCCAGCGCTATGTCCACTGGAAGAAGGAAGGGCCCCCACGTGGGATCACGACGTCAATCAAGGGGGCAACCACTTCCCCTTTCCGCAAAGGCACGACCAGCACTGATCTGGCCATGCGGGGCGCGCCCGCGCTGAGCCCATCGGCCACCCAGGCCGGGCCGGGTTGGGCCGCTCTAGTTGGGCCATCCCACGCCCACCTGGCTAGGCCGCGCCCTAATAGGCCAGACCCGGACCCAATTCGGGTCAACCCGGTTCCGGTTGACCTAGGGGGTCTCGGGTTGGGTTGGTCCGGGCCCAAAACCCCCTAAACCAGACAGGTTCGTTCTTTTTCCCATATCGTGGGATACGGACCTCTAATCAATGTACTGTTAGTTTCATGGTGATCCTTAGTCGATACGGTCGTTTAGGTATATTACACTCAAGGTTTCGCAGAAATTGGACTATGGATGGATTGGTTCGAACACGAAACCAACCGGGACCTCGGAGCAGAAACACTTATAACCTGAGTTTCGGACGTCCGATTGACATGTCGTCGACATTGTTTGATTCCTCTTACTATGACGGACCTTTTGGCTTACTCCGCTCGAGGATTGGATGTAGTTGGAGTGTGGTTGGGTTGGTTTTGACTTAAAACCCAACCGGGCCCCTGGAACAAAAAAGCCAATAACTCTCGGACTGGGCGTCTGATTAACGTGTCGTCTGTCATGTTGAGTTCCTTTTGTTGAGATGGAACATTGGGATACATCAACTCCGGACTATGTTTCAGTTGAAGTATTGAACCCCTTGGCTCGTGGAGAGGACCCTCCCGAAAACGAGCATGTTGTGTGTGGGAATCCTAGAGCTGGCTGCGACTGTACAGACCGTACTGAAATCCTCTGTGGGTTTGACGATGATGAAGACTGAACTGAAATCCTCTGTGGGTTCAGCAATGACGAAGACCGTACTGAAATCCTCTTTGGGTTCGACGACGATGAAGACTGCACTGAAATCTTCCATGGGTTCGACAGTGATGAAGGCCGTACTAAAACCCTCCGAGGGTTCGACGGTGATAACTACTGTTCTTGTATCCTAGGTGGGTCCGGCAGTACTACAGTTCTTGTATCCTACGTGGGTCCGTCAATGTTTGACTATGTACTTGTATCCTACGTGGGTCCGGAAGAGTGGCTGGTCTTCTATCCTACGTGGGTCTGACCGCTTAGCTGGTTTAGTATCCTACGTGGGTCCCAGTATAGCTGAATCAGTGGCTACATCTGATCATCTCTATCATCTTATGAAGAAACATACCTATGTGAGTTGAGTCTTGACTTTGAATCATTATCTTCAATATGATTGAATTGCTTTCCTATGTGGATTGTGTTGTGCTTTCCTGTGTGGATTGGGTTGTACTATCCTGTGTGGATGTGATCGAACTTGGGCTCGAATGTTGGAGCCGAACTGGAATTGTTTACTTAGGTATATGTATGGGAATATACCTATGTAGTGTTGGATGTTACTTCGTGATTGTATCATTACTTTTTGGTTTATCCTTTGTGGATTCTGGGAGACCTTCAGGGGTCTTGGGGTCCCTACTGGGTATCGTATACTCACCCCTACATGAGCTTCACCTGCACTACGTTGATTTCGTTGCAGAAGATGGACATCACTGATCGAGGTTGTGGCTTGTAGAGCTGGACGGTTTCCGGAGGAGGAACTCACGACGAGTCGGTGCCCAGAGGTGGATCTACGACGAGTTGGTACCTAAGGGAGGACCACTGGGCGGGATGTACATGGAGCAGACGGCTGGTCCCGAGTTGATGAGGAGGCTATCTGTACCCACCATTTAAGTGGGACTTCCAGTGGACAGCTCTACATTGATGTTTACTTTTAGTTGTTATACATTCTTTCTAGTTGTACTTTACTTTAAGTTTGGGTTTTTATTCTGGATCATTTACATTCCGCACTTTCAATTGCACCCAGTTTTACATAATGTTTACTTCTACTGGATTACTTTTTCGTGTTTGTTTACTTATGAAGGAAATTCTTTCCCCTTTTGTCGGAAATTATGCCTTTTGTGCTAGTCGCCAGCCCCTGTCCTATAGAAGGCGAGCTTGGGGTAGTCACATCACGGGTCCCGAGGATGGGTCGTGACATAGTGGTCCTTGATTATTATAGTCCTTGAAGTCCCCTTCTTGGATATCCTAAGATACCTTGAAATTGGAGGGCTATAAAGACTTAAAAAATATATCCATTATGGTGAGCCACTACATATATTCTTGTTCCACCAATTTCACTTTTGTCACATGCACCGAGACTGATAATGAGGGATTACTAAAATTTTTTATTAGAAAGCGGATGACAATAAATAAATACTTATAATTAATGATTTTTCAATATTATTTATCTATAATATTATACGATATGAAAATTTGTGTCATATAAAAGAGTATATAAGGGTCTAGTTCATGTTCAAGTTTGAGGACTTATTAATGGAAGAATTTTTTTAAATATATCATACAATAAGATCAATAGTCACTTTTGTCATATATTTGGTCTATAAAATTTACCATTTTATAGATACTAAAAAAATTAATCAAAAATAAATATATTTTATAATTATGTATGCATCATTATATAAATTTTCTATGTGAGTTAAAAGTAAAATGCGATTAAATATTAATATTTTAAAGTTTACCAATCCCAATGATTGAATAAAATATATATATTATAAACTAATAATTTATTTAAAATTTATAATTTATCAACAAGAATAGTAATAATTGGAATATCACCCATTAAATAATGGAGGTCAATTAACAATTTTAAAGAATCACATCATTGGACACTAATTTTATTGGGTATAAAAAATCTAGATTTCTCCCACACTCTATTTAATTTAATTTTGAGTTGTTTAAAAAAATGGGATATGGAAAAAAATACTAGATTATATGAAATATTTTATAATTGGATGATAACATAAAGTAAAAAAATCAATATGTAACTACTTATTGTGTTTTTTAAGATTATATATTAGATGGTGGGATATTGAATACTAATCAATATATTGATTGTATGATTTTTTTAATTATTGTCAAATAAAACAATATAGCTCCATATATAACATTTTAAAACATCTCAAGACATTTAGAATAAATTAGATTTGTTATATTAATCAAATAATATATTTTCATCGATGTCCCTATTGTTTAAATTATATTATTTCACATTATACTAAAATTATCTATGATTGTTTTATAAAGTTGATTATTGAAAATATGATTGGACAGATTAATTAATATTATATAAAATAATTATGTTATGTTGAATATAAAATCAAAAATAATTTATAATGTTATATTTAATATTATTAGTCCATTTTTAGATTAACATTGACTATTCATAAGAATGATCTTGATGTTTTGTATGTTATGTGTGATTAAGATTAGAAGAAAATGAGATCCATGGGATTGATCTGTTTCACTATGAATTTATGAGAAATAAAACATTTATCATGATATCATTATTAATAAAAAATTAAATTAAGAGACTTGGTAATTTTACATTTATTGGATGAAAATTGGTATGTATAAATTGAAATAAATAATTAATGAAATTTATATCAATAATTTAGTAACAATGGATGTAGATACATAGGGATTTATTTTAGATATATATTGAGATTTAAATAATATTGTTCTGAGAAATATTTTCATATATCCAATATATATGTTACAAGTTATGTTACTGAAATAAATTTTATGATATCTATGAATGATAAAAGAATCAGTAATGATACGATTATTGAAAATAAATATTTCTAAATAAAAATGATTAAATTATTTTGAGTCAACTAAAAGTAAAATTTTAAGGTAATTTAAATTACTTGTTATTTAATGAAAGTATTTGAAATGAATTTTTTGATTAAATTTTAAAGAAGGATTATATTATTTTTAAATTATCATTATATAATGAGTTTGTGATGAATGTGTGATCTTATGTCGATCATGTATTAAATTTTTCTCATGATAAAAAGGGGGGTCAATTTTCTTTTAATAAAACTATTCTAATTCTAAATATATTTTCAATGATAAATTCAACAATATACACCATTTATGTATGATCATTCATATATTTATAGATGACCTTTCATCATTATGAATTTTTGACTTTAAAATAGTATTAACCAATTTATTTTGATGGCACATCAATTCTAGTGGGTTAATGAATAGTTCCTTTTCAATAAGATTTTATTTTATTCAATGATATGATTTATATAATAATGTCCATGGATAATATCTTACAAAATAAGGTTATTGTATTCTATATTGGATGATAAACCTTATAAAAACATGTCCTCCCTTATGTGATTATTAATATTATATCATGATGTGTGGGTAAAAGAAAAATATTAATGTAGTTGATTCATTCACTATTCCCAATTAAACGTTCACATTATTTTTAATGTTAAAATAAGAAAATATTTATTTGAACCCACTACTATGTATTGATTCCATTCATCACAAACGAAGAATAAGAGTAATTAAATACTCATTATTTTTTTATTTTATTTTTTTCATAACATTTATTTAACCCTATTCATGGTAGAACTTTTGTTAGTTTTAGTCATTAGTTAAAGAAATTATAAAATATAATCACACACCCAATAAATTTATGTAAATGATTCACACATATTATAGTTTATATGTAAGATCCTAATCATTTAGTTATGCCTCATACTCATTTTATGGGTAATACTTTAACATTTTTGTGCTAATGCAATTGTTTGGATTATATTTGGTGTTGTTTCGAATGAATTTATAGAAATTTTGAAGCATTTTGGGCTATAAAATGTAGGATCATGTTTTGGAAAAATTAAGGTGTTTTTCCTAGGAAATCATTCACCCCCCAAGGAGCCATAGGAGGTGTGCACAGTTTATCGAAAATGTGCACCTCCAGCCCCAAATCATGTACCCTTAGACAAACATTGCATTCATGATTAGATCATTGGTTTAATAATAATGTTTCGATATAAGAGTAAATGGTCTCCTAATGAGTAAAGAACTATAATTTAGGAACACCGTTTGACAAACTGTGTGTCCCTTCCCACAAAACTATGCATGTTGAAAATTAAATCCCTGATATTTTATTTGAAAATTCATAATCCCCTAGTTTTCATCAATAACCACCCATATAAATGTACCCAAATTTCAATTTCTCCCAGAGGATCATGATAAGATTTCTAGGATCCTCAAACTTATTCATGTGTATATTGATGATCTAGTTAAAGGAATATGCACCTATCAAGGTTTCAATTTATTCATCGACTATATTCCTCTCTCCACATCATTTTTACAACTTGAAAGGAGTGTTTTTTCTATATTGTGAAAATTTTGATCGTGGGTTTTATGGATCTCATTTCATTGGATCATGAAACTAGGTATTGATTATAGATCTCATTCACTGTTGTAAATCCATCCATTCAATGCTGAATTTAGGATTACAATTTGGAGATTGATTATCAATGATCGTGAGGTAGGTGGTCTAACTACAATATACCATAATCTGATTATAATCATGTGTTTTTAATTTTTCTGTTTCATTTCAACATTTTGAAATTATATTAAAATATAAAATGTAAATTTAATTTTATTAATTATTAAAAACCATTCATATATTTAATTGGATCTGTTAGAGAGTATGATCCCAAAAATGATGGAAACCCATAGGGTGTGTCGATGTATTTGGAATAAGTATTAATGAAATATAAAAAATGGAAATATTGGGATATAAGAATTGAATAAAATTCTTGTTTCATGTTGATAATGGGAATTAAAGGGATGGTTGGACTAACCATGAAGGGTTGTGAAATTGTACAACTAAATAATTATAATATAATTAATGATGATTTTAAACCTGTGATTCCTTGTGATTAATGTAAATAACCATAACTATGATTATAAATGAACCAGTTCACTATTATTTGAATGATTGATAAGAATATTAACGATTTTCATCCTTGTTATATATGTGATAAATGAGATATGTGTACTCATTGAGAATTGGGGTTTGGGATATGGACTAATTCTCCAAATACCCGAGGGGTGCCCGGATGATGCTCTTGGTCCCTAATTCATGCAGGTGCACAATTGTCTGTGGGATATTGATTGATGCCCTAAATACCCACAAGGTTACATACTAATTCTCTAGGACCCCAATATATATATATATATATATATATATATATCTCTGTGTGTGTGTGATTATAAATACTGAGTTTTGGGATACGGAATGAATCTATAAAAAAAATGGGGAGCCAGACTGACACTCTAGGCCTTCTATTCTAGATTTTGAGATTAAATTAAAATTAATGGAATAATGAAATCCAATGAAAAATGAATTATAAATTCATAATGGAATATGTTTTGGACTTTGTAATAGGCCAAATAAGGTATGATGTGGTCAATTAAATAATAATAAATATGATACTTGATTAATTTTTTCATTTATTTGAATTCATTATTCAATTTCATATAATATTATATACTAGATATTACATTATATGTTCTTCATTTTGGTATAGTATGTTGTAATCACACCCTGAATGCGATTCAAGTTTGGTACTTGAATAGACATCATGTTTTCATGAGAGGATAAGGCCACGAGCCCTATGATAGATGGCTGATTTGAGGTCTGGGCTAATGCTTGGATGAGGGAACCAAAAATGATGTGAGGACCTAGATGAGGGATATTAATGTGCCTATATTTTGGGTTTTCATTAGATAATTAATATTTTTCTGGCATGACATATTTACAACAATATTTTATGGCCAATTCCCTATTTTGAATTTCATTGTGTGGTGTTTGTAATTTATTGATTATTTTTTAATATAAATTATATATTTATTAATTATTTCTATAGTTTTGATTAATTTATAAAGAGGTTATAGTATTCCCATATTACACACTATACTGTCACGGATAGCTGGAAGCCTCTAGAATATGGTGATGAGTGCCTGAGGTCATATAATGAACCGACATGGAGAATTCGAATGTTACACCATGTCCAGGAGGTTACAAACTTTCATATTAAGGGAAATCATTTCATTTACTATTTCAAAATATTTTTGGAAAGGAATACCAGGGAATAATATTATTCAGGACTTTTTAAAATTCTCTTGCATGTGAGTAGCCAACTCATGTGTAATAAAAACCCATGTACCTAGAGTGGGATTGACGCTCTTGATGTTTCCATTTATAAATGATTTTTTTTCAATTTAGTTGAGGCATTTGTTTTTTGATGTTATTTTTTGATATTTTTTTATAACTTTTATGGCACTAATTTTGTGTATAAGTGAATCATTATTAGCCTTACAAATTTCAGGTGGCATGCATCACTTCAGGAATGCACAAAAAAGATGTTTTTGTGTGTGTTTTAGAAATTATAATGCTTCTAGTTGTTTGAGTATTTTAAAATAAAAAGGTTCCTAATATAGAATTGATAATTTTAAATTATTCTAATTGTTATAACATAAATTGGATAAATGTGAGTCTACTGATTTTTTTTTAAATTTGATATATTTTTAACCATGTTATCCAGGAACCAAGTTATTAATAGTTGAGGGTTGTATTTGTGCCAGGGTTTTGACCATGTGGTGTTGTATGAGGGATGAATTGTATATTGTTATGAGAATACCTCTTTTGTAAATGTGATATTGATGTGTTATATGTTCTAAGATATGTGTGTTTGAAATTTTAGAGACATTCCTTCATAAAGATGTTTGTTGATAGGATGACAAGAGGATATGGTTGGAAATGATCCCACAACTATTGGACAGGAGGCATTGATAGTTCCACGGGTAGATATGGTAGAATAGTTCCATGAATACTTTTCCCATTATATGCAGTTCATAGAAAGAGACCCAAGGTGAGATGTGTGTAATATGTTCAACATGAAATGGGAGTCCCAACTTCATCACCCTCCATCCTTAATTGAAGTACGTGGAACTAAAGAAAATTAGATTTGTATGTAGTTTATCCCTTTGATATTTTACTTTTTAGTTACTCGTTTTGATAAGATATTTATGTTGGTTTCTTATATGAAAACCAGAACAAAAAACACTTTTGAGATATCTAGGCTTGGGATGAGATGTTGGAGGGAATTGTATGGAAGGAATTCCAAGAGAATTTTCAATAAAACAGTTATCCAAACATTTCGATGTAGTAGAGGGAAACATTGTTGATTCTGTTAACCCGATGGAGTAGGTCTGTGACATAATTTTCTAGTCACTTCACTGATTTAAAACCAATTTTTATTATATAATAAATAGATAATATAACATTGGAATGGTTCTTTTACGATGAATTTAAATGTGATATTTAGTCCCATGTAAATATATTTTGGATGAATAAGATGGATGAGGTGGAAAATTAGTCTATCATTCTTGAAGGGAACCTAAAGGGGATTTCCATAGAGGACATGTGGTTTCTACTTGATGACTAGGGGATATATCATCTAGTGGATGAAGTGTGTATATGAGTATGATAGCAAGAGAAATTGAAATCAGAGCAACCAGGGAGAAGGATAATATTCCTACATTAATGCTTGAGGTATTTTCCATCTGTATGGTAGGTAGGTCACTATCATAAAGAGTTTCTCTGTTCATTGGTATAATGTTGGTCTTATGGTAGGATGTGACATCTACAATGTATATGTATTAACCCATGACATATTGGTAGTGATGGATGAGATTGAAAGAACAAAACTATGTTATGGGGTTATTTTACCACATACAAGTTAATAAGTTGGAGAATAACAGGCCATGGTGGTCAAGGTGAAAGATGTGGAACATTAATGAATAATTTTAGATATCAGTAGTGTAGTTCAACTAAGGGGACTCAAACCGAATCAAAATGCAGAGAGGAAGGATTGTTGCATACAATTCTGCCTACATGTAAGAATAGTGATGTAGGACTATTAAATATTAGTGGTACTACTATTCCATCTTCTATGGTCTGTTGTTCTTTATTTGATATTGTATTCTCTAACACGTTTATATGTAAAAAAAATTTGAACACCTTCTGTCTGATGGTAGAGTTTATGAGTGGGATTATTATGATTGATACACTATTGGGAGTGCGTTCAAATGAGATCTTTTTGATGAAGGGGTTTTATCTTGAGTTTTTTTAGTATATAATACATTAGGATCTATACATAATTAACTTTTCAGGTCTTGAAATAATTTTGGGTATGGACTAGATGGTATTATACTGATCCCACATATATTTTTACTATATGAGGATGAACATTATATATCATAAAGATAGCAATTATCTTTATCTTGGAGAATGGGATATCTAGGTAGTCAATTTAGGGATAGTTATTTAGAAAAAGGAGGAGCCGACACCTAGGATTGATGTATTTTATCGGAACATGGGGGTGTAAAGAATTATGTATCACCACCCATAGTGTATTGGTTTTATGATTTTTTCCAGAGGGCTTCAAATGGTTTCCACCAGAGTGAGATATTGAGTATACTATTCATCTCATTCATAGAGACGAACCAATTTCCATTCCAACTTACTAAATGGAACTAAAAGAGCATATATTTCTTAATAATTACATAGAATAATTAATGAATAAGGTATTTATCAAACCAATTACATCACCTTGGGGTCCTCTAATATTATTTTATAAAAATAATGAATGGATAATGCATATTTTTTTAATTATCTGTACCATATGATAGTGAATAATTAGTATCCTCTTCCATGCATCAATGATCTTTTTGAACAACTGAGAGGAAATTGTTTTTTCAGCGTGATTTCCATGAGGTTAGGGTGTCATCATTGGAGAGTTAGATCTTTTGGTATACTATAAACAAATTTCTGAAGAAGTTATGGAATACTTGAGTTCTTTGTGATGTTGTTTGGGATTTTGAATATTTCTATCGTACATGTGGCCTTTATGAGCTATATATTTCACCACTACAAAAATTATTTTTTTTTGTTTTTTGGTGAATTCTTGGTGTACTCTAAGACTCATAATGGTCATTCCCAACATCTTGACATTACCCCGAGTATAATAAGGGATCAAATGGTATGAATTTTGGATCGACATCATATATTAATTACATCACATTATCTCTATGGAATGTTTGATAGTGGATCCAAAAAATGTTCAGGTAATTGTTTATTGGGGTAGACAATGAATTTTTTTCACATCTAATTCATTTTGGGTTTATTATGCTCTAATTGGAGTTTCATTCAGGAATTTTAACATTTTGAAGCTCCAAATTTTTTCATGAACTATAATGGATTAGTGTTTTAGTCATGTGGATCATTTTATAAATATTTCTAGTATTTTAAGAATCTTCTAACTGCATGACAGAATTTTATCACACCCTTGTTGAGTGAAGAGTATATTGTGTTTTGGGAAGTATATACAGTCAGAAATGGAGTAGTGATTATGTAGGGAGATTGAGTTGTCATGTATGCATCATAATAGTTGAGGTCACATGAATGTAATAACACAATTCATTATATCGATAAGGAGATAGTGATTTATGGTTTGAAGTGCTAGTGAAATAACCTATTGGGGAAAAATTACTATGTATACAGATCCTATAAGATTTATGTATGTATTCTCATAGTGATATTTTAACCTATTAGAGTAGAGATGTGTTATGTATATGTGTTCATTTTATTTTGAGCTAGCCTATATACAAGGGAAGGTAAGTAGTGTTTTTGATGCATTAAACAATAAAAAAACAATTCCATATAGTTCATGAGTACAGTTTTGAGTAGTATATGAGGAAATTTCTGTGTATGATGTATATATAGGTTCACGATGGATAGGAGTAGCTGAATATCTTGTCTGTATATGTGGTGTCCACAATATTGATCCTAAATATGTAGTGGTATAAAGAGGATTTAGAGGTTTTAGCCTTTAGGGAACCACTTAAAGGTGTAGAGTAACATTTTGATTGGAAACATCATAAAACATGAAATATTCATTATTCAACGCTGACTAACAAGACAATTTGACAAGGAGGATCATGAGTGAAGGCTTATAGATAAGACCATTGCACATGGCAGACCATGTCCCATAAGGGAATCAGGTTTAATCCTGTCCCAACATGATATCTCTAGAGATTAAACATTACAAAATTAATTGGATCACATTCTGGATGCACCCATTAGAAAATGTCCATGTATATGTGTACCACATGAATAATAATACATAAAGAATGAAAATAATAGTGGCCCTTGGAATTAAATTGGAATCATATTCATGCCAAGAACATTTAATTGCAATATCATTAAATTTCATAGAAAAGACTGGACTAAAATCTTACATGGAATTTTTTAATTTAAAATAGGAATATATCATGATAAATTATGTTCAAATTAAGTTAAAAAACTTTAAAAAGTGTTTGATAAACATTATAAATGAGCCTCAATAGTGTGTCTTATGGTAAAATAGTATAGATTCTTTAAAGCATGAAAAAGTATAATTGTTTACAAAAAAATAACAAAAGATTATTTTTTCATTGTAAAATTGTGTTTTTGATAAATAACTGTGAATTAAATCATATAATGGATAGTACATGAAAATGGGTAATGAATTGGGAAGTCCCCTTTAATTGAGTTTTCTAATCAGGATAAATTATAAAGGAATCCATATAAAATACTTAATTCCCCATCAAGAGAGACGAATTTAACAAGGTACATATATTTGGAAAGTAAACACCAAATTAAGAAGGATTACATTAGAAGAATTAATAATGACATTGGTTTATTGATAGAAAACGTGTAACCCGAAGGGAAAATAGAGGTTTAGAAAGAATCTCTTACCTTTTGTCTAAAATTGTTGTGCACATGTACGTAATATCCAATGTAATGAAATTATATTCAATAATAAATTGATTCATAATAACATAAATTTGTAATAGATTAAGTATATTTTATTTATATACATTTTATTTCCTTTTTATGAGTTATAGGATTTAATTTATTTATTCTGGAGTGTTCATTTCCGTGGTTTCCATTATTGGTTCAATTGTAGACATGTTTGAAAGATCATATATAAATGAATTAATTATCTATAATTTAAATTTAATATTTCTATTATCATAATTAATTTTAATGATCTTATATAAGACATATTTATATATTATTATGATGATTGATTAGATAACATATTAATGAAAATGATTTAATTTATTTGGTGGTTTTTATGACCATCATGGACTTATATAATTTTATATAATACCATATTTATATATTGGTCCCATAACATTATATTAATTTTAATAAGTATAATAAAATCATATATATCCATAATAATTTTTTTATGACCATTATTGAAGATGTTATTAGAAAATTAAAATGCAACATCCATGATAGGGGTAAATCGACACATCACGAATGATGATTACATTTTTTTAGAATATAAGAAATTTAAAAGATAATTTTTGATGGATTATTATACTAACAAAATAATATTCTAGAATAAAATGGATACTAGAGTTATCATGACACTTTTTGATAGAGAGGTGATGTGAGTATGTGAATATAAAAGAAATTGAAATGAAATTAAAAGAAAATGAATGAGGATTTTACGTTATGAATATCTTCTCCATGGAAAACTCCGTAGAGAAAATGGGTTTTGTATTTGGATGAGATCAAATATACAGGATGTGGGGGAGATTCTTAGGATGAGTATAGGGTAGAATTTGATTATTATTCTTATATTTGTATGTGTGACGTGAATAGGAGGGGAGGGGAGGTATTTTTAGAGGGAGAAGATGGGTGTTTTGATTATTTTACTCTTTAGTTTAGTTTTTTTGTAGAATACTATCAATAGTGATGATTTAAATGACTAAATATACTAATGAGAGAATAAACGTTTAAGATAATGGTTCTTATATCATCCATGTATTATCTGTGACTCAATAATTCATGTATTTGTAATATACTATAAGTTACCATATTTCAAATTTAATTTTTTTAAATATTTTAAAAAAATCCAAAATATTCATCATAACCTTTTTTAGATTTTTAGATTTCAAAAAATGGTCTCATTTTTATGAAAATATGTTTCTAAATATGAGAAAATTAGTTTTTAAATGAAACTATTATTTAAACAAAAAACCCAAATTTTAAAATTATAGAAGATTCTATGACCCATATAAAAATTGATTATAATATCCTATAATAATCTTATAAACATGATATAATAAAATATTTATTTATGAATCTATTTAAACAGAATAAATTTTCTTCTATATCATTATTTTTATTATAAATGATTTCTTACACAATTATATTTCAAAAATATACCAACAATCAATTTTTCATCATTAAAATACTTATTTACTCATTCCATGATATAAATATATTATATTTTTATTCATAAAATACACATATTATATTTATAATTTGATATGTGAGGTTATTGTTTAACTACTAGTTTAGAATTATTAATGGTGACATAATTAATACAATGGTTATGTTAATATTTCATGTGAAAAAGTTCCTTAATTTCTGGAAATACCTCATATTTCATTCATTTTTAGTTTACAAAGTTTATGTACTTTCTCTATCTAAATTTAGTTGATTTACACAATATAACATAACTATTAGAAGGTAATTTCCATTGATAAAATTCAGAGTCATTACATTTCCTATGGGATGTACTACATACCAATGGGTGTCTTCCTGACACCACGTGACACTCGTACTTAGGCGATCCACATGAACTCCATCAGGTCTTGTGGGGGATTTTGTGATTATTTTCTACAGCTGCATTTCATAACCATAGTTTTTATGAGTGATTGAAGACATTTCATGGAATGGATGATTTTGTAACATATGCATGAATGTACTAATTACCACATCATGAGTCTGAACATGTACATCACATGATCAATGATGTCGATCCATAGATCCATATGTTAAAGATCCATTTGCCAAAACATCATCCATAAACATCATGATCAAAGAGGTATCACATGAGGGAATCAATTGACATGCATAGAGGATTAATATTTTTTCTGCATACATAGACATGGTATTCAACTGATGACTATTGGTCCACTTTCAAGAATGGGGTTCAGACTTTAGGTGTCTTATTCAGATAACCAGGGAACCCCAAATTACAACGTAATATAACCATTGATAAATAGGTTGTGTTTGAGTATTGGGATACTGAGGATTCACATCATCTATAAGGACCTTATCATAGATTCATATCAATATCTATGAGTATCACTACAATAAAATTGATCACTTGTGTCATCACTACTAGAAAATGGTTCCCCTATCTCACCACTACTAGAAAATAGAGAACTTGTGTCACATAGAATGCAGCTGTTTAATGGGTCTATCATCGACCTCCATTGGAAGCCGATGAGTACAATTTGGAAATAAACTCACCCAATTTCACTCCCATCCCCGTCGCACCCCTATCCACGCAACCCCTAACCCTACTCATGTTTTACTTCCCCTGTTTTAGCTTTCCTCTCTCTAGCGCAACTTCTTGTTGATGTTGTCGTTTCCCCATTGCTTCTTCCTTCATCCTCGCCACCCTCACATAGGTTGTCACCTTTCACCACCTCCCTCTCTCTAATGAATCCTCCCCATACCTATCATTTGTACCACCTCCTTCACACTACCTCCTCTAACCCATTCCTCGTACCCCCAACCAGGGGCACCACCTCTCATCTCTACCACTACCCCCTATATAGACGGTACCTAAAATCGTCACCATCCCATTCAGTACATCCTAATATTGGATTTAGCATGCTATCCATTAATTCCTTATTACCATTTTATTGTTTTGATTTTGGGTACTTTCACTTAGATTTCATAAATCACTTTCTTTCTAGTGCACTATTTATATACTGGAAACAACATGTGCAGTGTTTATATACTAGAGACAAGAAAATCTAATTAACAATTTTTATAGGTTTATAATTTTTCCCCTTTTCATTTTTCCCATCTAAAACACATGTTTTTTTCTATTATAAATAGATCTAGATAATGTTTATTAACCACATCAATTGATTAATTTTCTTTATATCACCTCCCCAAAAACTAAAGAATACATTAACTTGATTCATTTTACATTATACATTATAGTCAACAATGTTTCTTCTCCCAAATAAAGCTATGTTGAATAAATCCAGAAAATGTACTTCCATTGTCAACTTATTTTCCATATAAAATCTATTATAATTTTTTTAATATGTTATGGTTACTAAATTAGTGTACTTTATTTTTTTCATGTGTTTTATAATGTTCTCACGTGTTTTTTAATGTTTCATGTATTTTTAGTGCATTTTTATTTCGCTTTAATTGTTGTTCTTATGTCCATCATTTGATGATATAATGATAGATAAATTATGTTGTAATTCTATTATTGAAAATCAAAAGTCAAGATAAGGTAAATCACTATTGATACTTATTATTTAAGAATTTACAATTCCATGTACAATTTTGGTGTCATCCATTTTTTTTAATCCCATGTTGGATTGAGCTGTCATTTTCCAGAAATGTCGTTATCTCAACTAACATATTATATTACAAGGATATATTAGATACCCATATACGTTATAGAAGATATCAAAATATGTTGGGTTTTATATTGTTTTACATATTTCATGTAGCTGGTGTGAACATACAGTGATTGAATTGCACATTTAAATTATAATCATAACATATTTAATTGTTTTAATAGTAAATTCACTATTTATACATTTGAAATGACATTCATGTGCACGTTTGCGGAAATCTGACTAACTCTACTTTATCCATAAGTCAAAATGGAAATGTTTAATCTACATTCTTCTTTCTTGTAACAAACATGTTTGCATCTCCTTTTGTGTTATAATTAATTTCATGTGTGGAATTGAAGTTCGGTTAATAAATTTTAAACCTTAATTTTTTTGGAATCCATTCATCGAAAGTGTAATTTTGTGTCTTTTTAGGTAGGTTGAATGTTTTTTACATCAATCTATTTGAAATAAAAATAAATATGAAGTTTCTTATTTCATCCCATTCAATTCTATACATCCTTGATGTAGAGAAACTTGAAGGGAAAAAAGTTAAACATGATTATTTCCAAGGAAGTTAAGTTCTTTTCTTCCTAAAAAAAATTTCACCTTGATTGTTATCATGGATGTTAGGTCTATATGAAAAATCAGACAGGATTGTTAATGAATCATGAATGGTTCGCACTACATAACTATTGTATTTGCGGATGGTTATATATAATGTTTTGAATTTAACTAATTAATTCATGAATATTCTTTTTCACATGCCTTTGTTTGGTCTATTAGTAATTATGGAATTTTTATCTACTTTATATTCTAGGTTGTACAATTTAATGTCAACTTATGAAGAGAGTTATGGTTCATTATCATTCTTGTGGACCCATTTATCTGTTCATTATATATTCATGATTTTCATAAATCTTCCTAATACTGGATCACCCATTCATGTACAATTTTTATGTTTTAGAAATATTATTTATGGAAATAACAAAATATTATCCTCTTATTATTTAATGTTGTAAATCAATTCCTTATTGTTTTTTTCATTTATATGTTCCTACAATTATATTTCTTTTGAATCATTATAGTTATACTGAAAAAGAAACAAGTCTTTCTTTATAGATCTAGGAATGTCACCATCACAATTTACTGGAATGAAATTTCAGGTTTTATCTTTTCCCAAGGAGTGATCTGTATTGTTTATTCAGTATCAATTTATATATATTCATTCCATTATATAAATGTAAGGGGTGTGTTTGTCAATATAAAATATGGGAAATGCATTTATATATTTTTTATTATGAAATAATTTGTACTGACATTGTATTTTGTAAGATAATTATTTTTTTGTCTTTATATCATCTAAATATTGACCTTTAACTATTTGAATGGATGAAAGTCATTAGTCTATAATCATATGTTGGAAAATTAAATTTTCATGGACTTTGATTTGATGAAGGTTAAAGAGGTTTCTCTCTTTATAACTTTAGACTGTATCATATAAGGTATTAATAGGATTATCATCCAGGAATTGATTGGAATTGTGATATAATAAGAAAAATTGAATAATATTGTTGTTAATTATATTGTGTATTTAATTTCTATGATTTTTCCATTAATATGTTTAATTCAATTTTTTAAGGGTGACCTAAAATATGTAATCTATTGCATAACATTGTGGAAATTATGTGGCCCTAAATTGGATGTACATGTGAAACATATAGTAGTAAGATTCACTTAATGGATATGTGTATTAGTCTATTTTTAAGTCCCTTCCCTTTGTGTTAACTTCATCATCGTGAAATGTTTTTTAAGAAGGTATATATTGAAATTTCATGTTGATGGAAGTAATTTTTAATTTGAGATGGGATTAACCTACCCTGGCTTGCCTTCTATAATCATTATACTTTTTTTGCATATTCAATCAGTCTCTAATAAAGAGGTATCATATAGTTATTTTAATATTACATGGAATGATGAAATAAATGTTTTTAAATTATATGAAGACATTTTCATGAACCTTTATATAAACCTATAATGATTTTTTTTTCATGATAGTAAGGAGTTGAGGTGTTTGGAACTTGGGTAGAGGAGTTTTGTTGTTCCTAACCATCTCATTTACAACAGACCTCCGATTTTCTAGTGCTGTGATTTTTATTATATGAATCTATGATTTTTTTTCATTAATGCATCATATTATGGAAAATAAGATCACATGTCATATATAAATATGTTGTGTATTTAGTTGATGTTTTTAAATAAATTCCTCAAATTTAAATTTTTTCATTAATATATTTGTACTCCCTAATATTGGGTTATATCTATGTAGGCATGAATTTGTTGAACATCATCACTCCATTATGTTTTATATTGATATGATTATTACTAATGTTTCAGTTTGGAGGATGTGGCCTTATCCATTGTAAAAATTGAGATTTTATACCCTATGTGTGGTATCTAATAGGACAAATCATAATATATAATATTATTGTGTGTAATATGATTATAAAGATAATATCGTATGAAAGTGGTTTATTCTAAAATAAAATTTAAATTGGACACTTCCTAAAATGCCACCAATAGGTTCTTGACTGTAAAACAATTTGAAGATAAGAGAAGTTATCAAGATAGGTCAGACACACCAATTCAGTAATAAAAAATGAAGGATAATTCACTATATCATTATCTGAAATGTGTTCAAGTGGTTTGGGAATTAGAACCCCTCAAGATTAGAGTATTTTGGATTGTAACATCCCATGGTGGAGGTGTAAAAATTACAATTGTTGAGTATCTCCATGAATTTCATCTCCAATATCTTCCAACATTCCAGAGAATGGGAGGCCTAAAGTATTCCATGTACGGAATAATAATCATATAGGTAACATTATACATGTTCAAGACATCATTATAGAAACATTTCAATCTTTCTAGTTTCCTTAATTAGTGATAAAACACCAAGATCCACATCTTTAATGAGGAATTTACAAATTTAATCCATGAAAATTATAAATAAAAAGGATTAAAGTGGATCCGTTGTATTACACTACATTTATAACCAATGTATCATTTAGGAGACCCATTAATCATTACATATACTCATGATCTATTTCATAGGGCCCAATAAAAGATTTATTAACCTGAATGAGGAACAAAAATTTCTAAGTACTTCCCCAATGAAATCATGTAATAGAGTGAAAAATGCTTTATATATTCCAATATAGAAATAAAATTTTCAATTCTTAGATCTCTTCCCTATAATATTGACACATTCAGAGGTCATTTATAAGTAGTCAAGTACTTTCTTTCCAGGTATAAATTGAATTTCATTTGATGAAAAAATAGAATTAAAAATAGCTCCAAATCATATAACAATAACCTTATTGAGGAGCTTAGGAAGAGTATTAGCCACAATAATAGGCCTATAGTCGACAACATCAAGGGAATATACTTCCATCATAATAAGAGTTATGATTTGAGATTTCTTATCTAGAGGGAAATTTTACAGTCTGAAAATTATTGTAAAATTGAACAAGGTTCAAATGAGTCACATAACAATAGTGAACGAAAGAGTTGATTAAAGATCATGGACTTTCTAGAGAATTAATAGTTCCAATAAATAAATACATGCATATGTTACTGATACTACGGTACCATGAACATTATGTTCAATTGGAATCAATCCCACTTTCTTGGGGATTTAGAGTTGCAACCAATTCTGTACATATTCATGCTAATGGAACCTCTAATGATGAGTTGGGGCCTTGATTGATAAGGCTTATGAATTGGTATGTGTATCCTTAATATTGTCTGTGGAGATTTTCACTAGATTTTCCGAATCTAGACTGCTATGACATCATTATACTCTGGAAAAATTTGTGATATAAATTGATCCAAGTCTCTTAAATAGAGTCTACAGAGTTTGTAACTAGTTGTTTCAAATCCGGGCAGCCATGGCCTGTGAATTGGCATGACTATCCTTCATGTAGTCCATGAAGTTTTTCACTATATTCACTTAATCCGGATAGACATGGAATCAATCTAAAATAAATCATGTAGCAATATGAACCATTCACCATAATGTCAGTGAAAATATATATGGTTCATCTATATTTTGATGCTCTTGACAAGACTAACCATTAATTAAAATTCCAAGTGTTTCTTGTTTATTTTATTAATGTAGTCTTCATAGATGAACACATTATTAGTGAAATTACATAATCCACTAACTATTTACCACCTCAATTTTCTCTTGGAAAATAATATTCTGAGATTTCTCATAAAACATTATGAGTCTTTCCCTAAAGAGAAAAAACCTATCTATCTTTTATTGATTCAATTCGTTTTTGTATTATATATTAAGGATAATCGATCAATGAGTTTAGAAGGTCTAATGTTTTCTGAATACCGGTTCTTTATTTTTTTCTCCTTTTATTCATAATGGCATGTATTTAAGGTGATTTTAATGGGATGTTATCTTGATGATTCCATTTGAAGGAATGTTAAGAATGGAATCTTTATGCTTTTGGTCCGTAGTTTTTGGATGTTATATATCACTTTTTCCATTTGGCTTTTTGATATATATATATATATATATATATATATATATTCATTTTTTGTTTTATTTTGTGATTTGGTTTATATTCATTTTAGTTCCTTCATTTTTTGTCTATGTTGTCTTCTATTGCCTCCAGGCATGTTGGATGTCTCATGAGCAGGGAAGATTCATCCAGACATTATTATTGATTTAGAATTGCTCCGTGTATTTTATTATTGTCTAGTATTTTAGAATATATCTAGAATCATGATTTTTTAATCATTGAAGCATGATAATAAGTTTGAAGTACATTTTATAAAAAAAATATGATATCAATTAATTTCTAAAATCTAATGATAACCAACCTTTGTTATGCGAGTCTATGTGAAAATTTCACTCAATACTGATGATCTATCTTGTATCTTTATAATTGGAATGGGATAATCTTGTTTTACATAATCTTATGATGAATTAGTTTATCGTCTTTATTTTAAATAGCATGAATAGATTTTACCTAAATTTTTAAGATTGATCGTGACATGGTGTCTAAGATTTTCTCATTCCGAATGTTTCTTTTGTTTTCTTATTCAACATGACAACAATATATTCCAAGTTTTTTATTTTTAAAATGTTGAAGTCTTGAAACCACATATGTCTGCCGCTGGTGCAATTTTTTCTATATGTATTAGCAACAACCAGTTGGTTGCTTCTTGGACTCTTAAAGCGACTGTTTTTGGCGGTCTCTATTACTATTTATAGAGGGGGATATTGTGACTTCCAGAAGTGGTCTAGTGGTGGTTTCTAAACATAATTTTTGTAATAGGGAATCTGAGAACATGTGTTGTCACATGTTATGAGATTATGTCACTGATGTGATAGTGTGATCCACAAGATGGTCCATCTTGAGATCCTATGAATGGGTATTGGGGGCCTTTGGTGAGTGGAGATTTCATTTTAAATGGAATGTGAATGGTGTTATTCTACCATGTGATCACGTGATATTTATATTGTAAAATAATGGGTTCTCACTGATACATTCTCAAGGTGGGTTATTTCTATGGAACCCCTAATTACCTGGAGCAGAACTCAAAATGTGGTGGTTGGCCCCTATGTTTCGTCATATTATCTCCTTCTTACTCTCACGTGTGTCTTTTTTCAAGGGGATAGGGGTATTTATAGGATACAAGTGGCCGATGTTGTTGTCACGTTTCATGGTGGGAATGTCACATGTATCAGCTTACGTGGTAGAGATTATTATATATTGAAATGACATGGATGTTATCTGGATTTATGTGATCTGAAATTCATTCATGAAATAATTCAATCATATCTGCATGGTTATTTTTCTTTTGTGACACTATGTGAAGGACTGAGACAAATCATTTTAAATTTAGATAAATGTCAGGGAAGAGGAAGAATGGTCTTGTAGTATTAAAAATTTATCGATGACTCTTATGATTGTATTAAATTAGATCACATGATAAAAGGATGATCATTCGATGACTTCTTTCTCTAGGGAGTGTTCATGCAACATGCCACTAGTTTGGTGATCTGATTCTTGTGATGTATCAGGTATAATGTGGATAAAGGGTCTTGATCACATGGTTATTGGTGTTTTCTCACTCAGACTAGTACTAATATCAATGAAGGACTAGAGATGGTTGTGATATAAAACAGATGTCAGGCGTGTCTTCTGATGTCGAACCAAGGTGTTGAGATTTCAAATATGAGTTTAGCGTTATGCAGGATCAGATGGTGTTGAACATCAGAAGTGCATGATTGATTCTTTTAAAAAGGGGGAAGTGAAGGATGTCAACGGACATCCGAGATCGAATGATAACATGATTGAGAAAACAGAATTCAATCATGTGGATAGTATAGTGAAAATCCATCCACAGTTCAAAAAACCACAATACCATCGCTATTTTATTTCGACCATGTTGTCGATCATGGGGTTCTAAATTTGGAACCCTCCTACTACACCACATGGTGGTACTTCTTGTCCTACTGTAATGTTTCCCAATGATGCGGATCTTCCCCTCTCATTCAAGGGAACTTGCATATGCCTCTCTTTCTCATGCATGAGATAGAATGCTAGGATGGGTCCCAAGGAAATGTTGAGGATACTCTCGCATGTTCTTGGGTTGATCTTTCTAGGCACGTTGGTGTAGGCTGGAAATTTTTTTCCCAATTTGACTATCCATAAGTACGTTGAAAATACTTTTATGTAAAATTAATATAACGGCCAAAAATATTTTCCCATAAACCCAATCCAAAAACATCATGAAATACATTTCCAAGAGCTTCATGAAAATTATATCAGTGTTTTTCACAGTCTTCACATTTCATAAATCTTCAATGGTGATGTGAATTTCACATGATTTAGGGTGTCAACTATATTACATAAATATTTTATGTAATTTAATATCTTTACCTCACATCACTAATAAAATGGCACCATTTATCTACTATTATTCACAAATATTTAACCCTATATATTATAAAACCCATACCCAAAATTTGTCATATAATACATCCTATAATTCATCATCTTCAAGTCTTAATGTTATACCATCCAAAGAAATGTCTCCCCAAGAAGATATTTTCTTACCTGAATCATTTCATGTTTATTTTTTCTTTTACATTCTATAAATATTTCATATCCATCATAAAAAAAGATATTCCAGTATCATCATAATATGGATATTTTATAATGATTATATTACAATCCTTTTCCACCAACTAGGAATCTTATAGGAAATTATAGCATCACTTATCTATACATGTGGACATCCAAATTCACATGATGATATGAATCAATTTTTATCACTACATCACATTGATGGATATGTTAATGGATTTGATAAATATATATGATATTTTTGATATAATTATTCTTTTTAATGAAAACTATTTATTATATTTCTATAATTATTTTCATTATTAAATGAATATAGTATTTTTGTATACATATTGACTACTACATGCATGAATAATATAAGACATTTTTTTAATATATTCCTTTATTGATTGATATAAATATTTATATAATAAATATATATCATATAAAACTGATGATTAGAATTTATAAGACGATTTAACTATGATCATGATGCACCAACCAAAATTTCTGAATCGAAACATAAGTGAAATAATAATCACTTAAGACTAGTAATATTGATAATAATGAATGATTATTAATGAATAGGTGATAAGACATTATAAGTATACAATATATTTTATTTTATGTATGAATTTGATTATTTTGTAAAATTATAATAAATTTATATTTATAATACTAGATGTTAAAATGATTACAAAGCCATAAATACCTGATGTGAGAGAATCTTGTCAATTTTTTTTTCTATGAGACATATATCATATTCACCAATTATGTATTCCATGTTCTATATATACTGACCTTATATATGATATATCCCTAATATATTTATATTCATTGTATTTAATATTTCATTTTTTGATTTTTCTTTAATATGTGTTATGAAAGTTTTAAGGGTTTTACATTAAAATAGCACTTCTTTTCAAGATTTTTATGCATAAATTTCCATTGATGAAATTGTATAATCAATATATATTAAATATTAGGTACTTTATTATAATATCTCAATTTAATGAATGTATAACCTTTCAATACTTTTTCAACCCTCTATGTTGTAAAAATTTTGAGAGAATTTTTTTAAGGAAACCATTAATTATTTTTCTATTCATTTGAGAATATATTTATTAAATTTTTATATTCTATATAAAACAATTTCAAAAATGATTTCAAAATAATATAACGATGGATTAATTTAGTTTTTTCCAATGTTCGAATTTTTATAAGAATAAATAACTATAATATTCATCTGGTATTATGAATGATGAAATTTTTACCAGATGTGTGAATGGAATCATTGATTTAATGTTTACTAAATGAATATTTTTTCATGATGTCATGATAATTCATTATTTAGAATAATTATTTATTATATTAAGTTGTTTATTTCTAATAAAATGTTTTCAAAATATTATATAATTTTCTACATTTTAAATAAATTAATTCAATATTAAAAGGATATTTACCATGGGAAATGTTCTAGTGATATTTTAAAAGTATCTTTTTCTTTTTCAAAATCTATTGAAAAATATTATATTTTTATGAATACTGAATATAATGATAAAATTTTAAATATAAATATATATGGTTTATAATCATGTTTATATAGTGAGATACTTATTTTTTTTATTTTTCAATATGATTATTTATATTGATTATATAATGAATTGATATTCATTTGTTTCATATGATCAATGAATTTGAAAATTTAAGTTTTTTTGGGCCTTTTCTAGTACCTGATGCATTAGAATGTATCATGATTCAATATATTTTTGGTATTTTGTGTATTCCTTAGCTATTAGTGTGGGATGTGTTATCATGATGACTTGATGGTATGATTATGATATTTAACAATATGCATTCTGTTTTTGGGGAACTTTTTGTTATTATCCAAGTTGTTATTTATGACCTTTTCATCTATGAATTTATTCTCCATTAATGATAATATTTATTAAAAATATTTGATTATTATTCATCTATACCTTATTATTTATTCTTTAATTAATATATGATATATTTTGTTGTACGATTTCACTTAATAGACATCCATTCACGTACTAATTTTATATTCCATTCCACAAGATACCAGGGAGTGTTATATGATTATTTTAGATATATAATATAACAAATAATAAAAAATCCAACTATAATTTTATGTTTTATTTCATGTTTTCAAAATTTAATTTTATAATTATATATGTATCTAGAGTCCCAAAATTCATATCCATTAGATCATTTTTTATGTGATATCTTTTCTCTTGTAATGATTTAGTATGATGATCACAAATTTTGTGTCATTAGAGTTGCAATGTTACATTTGGTATTTAAGGATTCTTATTTTAAAAATTTGACCCTTGATTTGGGAAAATAATAGAATGAGAACATACGGCCTTAAGGCCGCCATGCCACCTAGGTCTTTGAGTCAGTAAGTATTTCAGGACACCTTAAGGCCTTCAAACCACATCATGTCCTTTAGGAAACCTGATGTGAAGATGTTACTAGACATATTCTACAAGGAACAATCCCCAAAAGAGGACACGAGAAAAGAAAATTTACAAAAGTAGAGCTAACAGTTTTGGTTGAATGAGAGGGTATGTAATTTTTTTATCGCTACTTGGCCTATGAACCTCTGCACATCACAGCTAGTTGTACAACTAATAAAAGGCGGAGAGCTGATTATAATGAAAATTCTGGGGAGGGTCCGTTTCAAGTATTCATAAACTGTCATGATTGAATTCCATTAATACGTTTAGGTACTATAATGTTGAGGGTTCCCTATAAACCCTTAAACGATGTATTATAAAAGAAATAATAAAAAATAAGGAATTCAAGCCCTTTAGGACATTCAATTATATCACTGTCATTATACTTGATAGTGGATGTTGTTGTCACACACATTTACCTAGTGTTAAACAACCTAAAATGCTGGTTTATAATCAATTGTATCTTCACATGCTACATGATGAGTGGGAATAAGTGTAAAATACTAGCTAGACACTACCATGAGATATTATTTGGTTCAATAACATGAATTTATAAACCATAATGAATGATTTTGAAATAATTTTTTTATTTGAATATATTATCAAGGATAATAAAATTATTATTATAATATTTTATTTGAATAAATTTAAAATTTATGTTATGTATTACGCAATAATAAGATTTATAAATTATTATTTATAATTCATAATGTAATGAGAAAATTTAGGATATTCTATTATTTATAAATGTTTCCTAGTAGAAGGAATGGAAATGATACCAATACACAAAATATATGGAAGGATTAACCTCTTGGTTAATACAATGAAGCTGGAGCAGGAGTTAAAATATAAAACTATATTGGGGAAGCTAACCTGGTTTAGGACTGATAATAATTCCCATATGAAGAAACAAACTATTATTGAAATTTGTGTAACATTATTAAAATGTTTCGAAAAAAACTATTTAATTTAATGTGAATAATATTGCATTAGTAATTGAGAAATGCATAAAGTCCCTATGGAAGATATTTATTTCTTTCAAATGTATTGATATAATGAATATTATATTGGTAGTTTACCATCTTATAAAATTGTTGCCCATTTGTAGTAATTGATCCATCACACTTAGAAGATGGAGGACGTAGTTAGTACTGAGTGGAATAATTTTTAAGAGATGTTATTTGAAAATTATAGTTCTCACTAGAAACCACCAGATACAGATATAAAATACTCAATCTCAGTCAAAAGGGGAATGAACATATTTCCAAATTAGAAGAAGTCCTTACAAGGATATAACTACTTATTGTGGATTATATATGTAATTCAAGATATAATGTTGATTGTTTATTTTTTTGGATAAATCATAGACATATAAAAAAATTAGTTCCTCATAAATTTTAAATATATGAGATTATAGAATCAGGTTCCATAAAGACATTGAATGATTTATCTATGTCATATGTTTTGCAATGAAATCCATAAATGAATCATGTTACTCAGTACTCTATGAAATGAAATATAGAAAATGTAAAGAAGTTAATAGTGAAATTTATAACTTGTAATAATATTGTAATGAACCAATATGGAATTTTCTAGATGGGAATGGATGTTTCTTATAAGTGTGGAGAAAAATTATGATCATCTTTTGATATAAAGGAAAATAACAAAGAAACCAATATCTAATTCATCATTTTTATGGATATGGGGAACTAATTGAATAAATTCTCAATGTTTTAGGGGAATATTCCTCAAGAAAAAATATATTTTAAAATATTATGTGATAACTACAGTTATAGTTGATGTTTCCAATGGTTTTGTTACTATAATATTGATTATAACCTAAATATTAGAAAATCTATTACATCCTTCTAGATATTCACACACATTTATGTCTTTCATATTTATGATGGAAATTAGATATTTCCATTTCACATTATCAATGATTTATAAAATAAAGACCACATATAGAATACATATTTTAAAGTGATATGAAATTATTTCTGTATTATAACACATATATATTCATAAAATTTATAACTTAATATCATAATTATGTGTAAATTTTATATATACACTATATGGATCATCATTTAATTTAAAATAAAAAAATTATTTCTATGTAATTAAGATTATGATTAAAGATAGAGATGTATAATCCCTTTTAATCATATGGAATACTAAATCATATAATTCACGTCTATATCCACCACAATTTTCCCCCTTTAATAAAATTATTTGGGAAAAATAGTAGACACAACTTGTAAATTAAAAAGTTATCCTTATAATAATGGATCTAAAAATTATATATTCTGTTCATGTGGTAATATTACATTAAAAACTCATACCACACACAATGTCTAGAATGGTACTCCATAGCCCCCATCATGAATTATTTATTTAGAACATGTCCAGAAGACCTAGTGGGAATGAATCCCATTGTTTAGCCCAATAGGCAAAAAAATATTGATATAAAATGTGTTTATGATGATATGAATCAATGATATGAAAATAAATACCACAATAATGAGGAAAAATTATCTTGTTGTTATCATTCATGAAATATTTGATCAATATTAATGAATTACATATTTTTTGAAGGTTGATCATTGTTCATTGTATCATAAATTTTGATTAAATAATGAAGATTGTATAATGATTGAATATCATTCGTGGTATAGTTGTTTTGACTTTATAGTAATACCCTTTGGACTGACTAATGGATCCTTTGTTTTGGTAGATATAATGAATACAATATTTCATGTTTATCTCAATAATTTCATTGTATTATTTATTAATGATATCATAGTATAATACAAATTCATTATAATCTTATGAATTATTTGTGAGTATAAATATTCATATATAGAATTAGTAATATGGAAAAATTAACAAATGTATATTCATTCTTTGGAAAGATTGTATTCATGTCCATATTGTCAATATGGTTGGAATACCATTTGATCCTTCAATGAAAATCGTTTTTATGGGATGGCCAAATCCAACGCATATAA
Organism: Viscum album; assembly: GCA_963277665.1. Taxonomy (NCBI): domain Eukaryota; kingdom Viridiplantae; phylum Streptophyta; class Magnoliopsida; order Santalales; family Viscaceae; genus Viscum; species Viscum album. Next base: position 278,943,463 of record OY728126.1, read on the forward strand.
CCATGATATGTAGTTTCCATGGATGAACAAGTTCATTTTAATTTTTACTTTAAAATAAATCTAGATTAGTTATCTTTTTTCCATATTGACATGTAAATGGTTAAAGATTATATGGTCAGAATAAAATAAATAATTTTTAATTGATGTAATGTGGAGATTTATCATTATAGTGATATTATGTTTACCATCTATGATGTATATATCTTTAATATATAAATATTCATACACGTGGTGAAATATATGCATCCATATATATATATAATTAAAGAGTTCTTGCATGTCCACAATGTTATTTAATGATTCATGAAAAAAATATCCAAATAATGAAATTTAGTTGGAATCTACAATCACTACATTGAAGATATAAAGGTATTTCCTATTGAGCGAATGATTTGAAATATATATGGATCAATATTTTTGGTTAGAATACATCTTCTAAAAAATATTTTTTAAAAGTAAGAAATTTTGATATTTATAACTACTGAAGGATTGTTATTTCTCAATTAATTAACACCCTAGGAATGAAAAAATGGTGGATAATGCATTCATTAGGAATTATCAAGGTGTTTTTACAAATGTGATGAGGGATAAATATCATTTATTCAAGGAAGAATTATTGTTAGGTATGAAAATAATTAATGAAAGATAAATAAACAACATATTACAATTAATTTATAAAATATACATATTGAATAAATAAATTCCCCATCATGATGATATTAATATTAGAATGAAAATTAATGTCATCAATTATGGAATTTTAGCATAACTTATCTTTGGATATGGCATATTTCAGTTTGAAAATAGGATTTTTCGTTCATCCATGCCTATTATGGAAATATATTTATCAGATTAAGTTCATATTCAAATTTCTGTATACAAATTCATAAAACACAAATTTGTGAGGTTCCGAATTTATAATAAATAAAATGATTTAATATTTAAAAATATATAGATATGGACTAACATAAATAAGCTGAAGCAGATATTTATCAGCATTTGAGAAATAATTTTTAGTGGGATAATATAAAATATCAAATTTCATACTATGTTTTATGATTCATGGTTTATCATCATATAAAGGATAATGAAAATAAAACCAATTATATCTTTAAACATATTCCTATTATTAGGTGAAAATGGGGTCGTATTACTATGAACATTATCACTAAATTTCGAAAGACTCCTATATAAATTTATATGTGTTATTATTGATCACATTATTGCGATCTCAAATTTCCTCACTATAAGAGATGATATAACACATCAATTCCTCATATTTATCTTTATTAATGATGTTGTGAGTCATTATTGTTAAACTGTTCTTATTGTATAACATCTTAATCTAGAGTATATATGAATATTCTAGAAGACTCTTCAAGGGTATCTCAATAGTAATATAAATTTGGGAGATTCCTATATATTTAAGTCTTTCGGGTAGTATAAATAGACTATTAATGTATTAGAAGACATATTTAGGTCAATATTGATTGACATTCATGGTGTGTGGGATCAGTATTTTACATCAGAAGAAGTTTTATATAATAATATATTCTACTAATGAATTAAAATGAAACTGTATAAAAAATTATTCTATAATAAGTTTCATACTCCAAAAATTTGGGATGAGTTTGGTGTAAAGAATCTTATAGGAACATATATTGTGGAGTAGAAAATAATTGATGTTTAGATAATTTGAAATCATATTAATCTAGGTTAAATGTGAAAAAAAATCTTATTAATGAATTTATACATTAAAATTTCATGTTTGAGGTCACATATTATTAATGGTATCTCTATGGAATGGTATTATATGGCTCTAAAAGAATGTGAAACTATGTATTATATTAAACGGGACTTTAGATATACCGAAAGAAATTGGAGTTGTGTTTTAACGTATAGAAATTCCACCTAAACTCTCTAAAGTTCATGATGTGTTTTGTATTTCATTATTGGGGAAATAAATTCCCATACCAATTAATTTTTTCACTATTGTGGAAATATAATAATAACCTAATTTATTTTACTATAATGATCATATCCTGATTCTGGACACTAGAGAACATTTATTTCTATAATTAGGTGACTTATTTGGTGAAGTTATGTTGGATAAATCATTAAATAAATGAGGAAATATGTCAAACTAAAAAAGTAATGATGTAGAACCACCCATATATTTTTCATGAGGTGTATTTTTAGAAATTTATAGGATTAAATATTTTAAGTGAGTAGTAATGTAACACCCCTGTGTCAAAAAAAGAAGGAATGATTTTTTTTCAAATGAAGTAATACAATAATGTTTGTAGATTTTTCACGAATGTAATTAAAAACTATATTAAAAAAATTAAATAAATATAAATTGAAAAAATGTGTTCAATTTTTTAAATTCAAATTTTCAATTTTATATTAGGTTGAATGTTTTATATTTTTAAAAAATATTTTATTTTTCAGTGATTAGTGAAAAAAACCCAATTTTGCATTTAAAATAAATTTTATGTCATTATAATGATATATGAATAACATGAATGTTTATAAAAAATATAGAAAATATGTATTAAACAATTATTAAAATTCAACGAAAATTATAATGTTGAACATAAAAATACATTTTCAACATTTTACTAAATCTATATATTTTTCTCCATAAAAAATTGTTTTTAGTTCATCTCTTGTAATCATGTATTTTCCAGGTTAAAGAAATTTTCATTTTGGTGTTAAATATTAATAATTAGTATATTATTTAACAAAATAAAATAAATTCAATTTTAATCATCATTATAATTTATTTTTTTCTATAATTATTTTTATACAAGAGGAAATCATTTTGCTACAAGCTGTTTCTGTTGAATTTATTAAAAATATGAGAAAATTATATTTTTAAAAAATATGAAAATTTATTATTATAAATTGTATCTCATATTTGACATCATCATAATTAATATTAGTTAATAAATTTAACTTAAATTTATTGTGATGAATAGTAAAAAGTAGTCAGAATATTACCATGTATATGGTTAATTAGGTTTGACAAGATAATATAAAAGGTAAGGGTACAAGTGAAACATAAAATTTTCTAAATATTATTTGTTGAATATTTTATGACCATATAAAATCTTAAATTTTATTTCATGTCCAATTAGTCTATGTTTTAAATGAAAATGAATTTATATTAATTATGTATTTTAAGTAATTATGTTTGTGTCCCTACCCCTGTTTATAAAATGGTGTATATTATACAATATTATTCATAACCATTGAGACATGTATATTGGAAATGGTTAAAATCATAATAATTCTAATATTATTTTTCTTCCATTATTGAGGTTTGGTTTATAACCTATGATCATCCTAAGAAGTCTTATGGTGTAATACAATGGAGGTGTCTAAAAGAAGAGGTAATCATGTTACCCAACTATTTCAATGTTTATTTATTCTTATATATCCTATAAATATTTTTTCCCTATAATAAAACTATGAATCTTGTTTTAATAATATACTATGATGTTCGAGTGATTATGGTATAAACTTTTTCCACCTCCTTTCTATAAAATATGGAATTACTGTATTGTTCATGTATATGTTTTGACTACCACCTCAACGTAACGATGTCATTAATTTTCGTTCACAACCTCACATTAATGAATATAATTATGGGAATAATATATATATATATATATATTATAATTATAGTTCTATAATGAAAAATTATTATTATTATTTCTTTTCATCTTTTTGGTTCTAAAATTATAACATCATCCAAGCGTACATACACACTACAATGTTCATGAACAATGTAATATATTTTTCAATATAATCCTTTACAGGTGGATATATAAATTGAATATAAATTGAATATATATATATATATTTAATAATTAAACAATGATCAATATGCAAGGACCATAATTATTGAATCAGAAAATAGTTGAAAAATAAAGTAATTAAAAATAGATATGATGATAATAATGAACGACTGTTAATGAAATAGTTATAATACATTATATATAGTCCGTTTATAGTCTTATATGTGTGAATATTTTAACGCCTTGGATTGATCCACTTGTTTTAATCTGTAGATTTTCATTACCACATGAACACCTTGACACACGTAAGAGGAATTATAATAACAATGTGGGTATAAAGTCAATCACTATGGAGACTATACCATCAGATTTATCCATTTATACTATAAAATAATTAAAACATATCATCAAAGACTATTCAATCTAAAATAAAATAATATTAAATATCAATGAAGTTATAAATTATAAATGGGCTCCCAATATTCGAATACAAACCCATGTATGTAATGAATGATTAAAAATAAATGTTTGAACAATAGTCTAGAGTGTGACCTGGAATCACCTCCCTCTCCAAGACTCCATATCCACAACTCCATGTCATTGTATCCTTTTCTCTTAACTAGATCCTTGGACATGAAATACACATATGCCCTAAGATGGACATGCAGAGTGTGAGTAATAAAACTACTAGCATACCACCACGAAGTCTTTAACATAAGTGAACACAATAAATAACAGTTTATGTCATGAAATATGTAAATTATCAAATAAACATATAACCACACAAGTGATTATTCATTGTAATCGATCCAAGCTAGCAATAACAGTGTCCCCACCTACTTCGAACCTATTTTTGTAAGGATGTTAATGTATTTCAATAGTAACCACCCTAATGTTTACATTATACACCCCATCCTAAAGGTTTTCATTCTTAAGAAAAGTAATCATCTTGATAGTGTCCATTATAATATACATTTCACCCCCATGATGATATTTAATATGTAGGAAAAAACACCACACTCTTATGGTTGTCTTAATCCTCATATGATAGTAATCCCAACATTAAATGTTTGAGGTAATTCGATGGATGATCACTCCTACATGTAATTATCTCACTTTAACTAATATTTAATAGATTATCATCCCATTAATGGTATGATATTGAATCAAAATGCATATATGTAATATTACCCATACCAACAAAAGATCCATTTCCCATAGAAATCATAATGTCATCATGATCCACTTCCAATAGTGTGTCTAACTTATACTGAGAAGCATTATTTTCCTAATATATAGAGAAATGACCCAAATGTTTTTAAATATAAAAATAAACACATATCATAAAGAGAAAAAAATGAATATTAATAGTTGTTCATCATATGGACACAAGAAATAAAGGATTCAAATCCACACACACTCACATGAAATAAAATTATAAAGATGGGTTTTCAAGTATACAGATCATATCATGAAAACGTCGTATACAAATCCATATATAGCATAGAACATCCTACCTTATGTTTTATTATAATTAACTCAAAGATTCATCAAGGATTAATCAACTAAATAATAGCCATAGATTCATCAGCCTAAACCATTGGCTAAAGATTCCAAGAACTTAATCCAAATATTTTCCCCCATTGAAAATAGAAATATAAAAAGAAATAGTTTTTTCTCCCTCCTAGATAATCAGAGATAAACCTAATAATTCTATATAATTATTCATTATAATTTTGGATTATTATAGTCGATCATTGTGTCCAAGAATTTTCCATAATTATTGGGAAAAATAAAATATTAAATAAAAAATGAAATTAAATATGCGAACTGAAGTATTCTCTTTAAAATAAAGTAACCAAGAATATAGGAGTGAGATGATTCTTCCATGCATGGAAACCAAAATAAGAACATTTTATTCCACCAAAAAGACATTTAAAAAATTTGTTAAATGGTTTCTCTATTTGAAAATCTCAAAATAGATATATAAAATGAAGTTAGTAAAAGGTCTATGGATTTTTTGGAGATTCCATTTCATGTTCTGATTTGCATCATTAAAACCCCATATGAATTAATCATTTAATTTTCCATTTATTATTTCTTAATTGAGTATTGTTTAAATTATTCGATTATATGAGTCATTATGTTTTAAAATTTAAAAGAACATATTTCTATGATTTTAGGCATTAAAATTTATTACAAGATGTTATAGGATCATCATGGGGGAGAAGAAGAAGAAAAAAATATTTTTAAATCATTTTTATCAAAAAAATTGATTTTTTATAACGATAACATGGGTTTGTCCATACACAATTCATGGGTGTTTTGTGTATGTCTAGGATTTCATTTTCAAAACCATCATAAATATTGGTTTATTCTTATATGACTCCCCCATACAATTACACACCCTCTACAAAATTAGATTTTTCATTTACACATCACATAGTTTACCCTTATACACTATTTATAAAAAAGGATACCTTTATTTAACACTATAAAAAGATAACATCTCTTACACATCCTTCTAAAATATGTTTTTACCCCTATTAATCTTTTATTAATATATATTTACCCTTATTTAGTATATAAAATTGAATACCAACTCTTACAAAACTATAATTACAAACCTCTTACCTTTAAAAATATTTTGTAAATCATGAGTTACCCTTACCCAAAATATAGATCCTACCTAACTGTAATGATTTCATTGAAAAATATTAAATTTTCACAAAAATACTTAAATAATAAAATAAAAAGTGGCATTTATTTACGATAAAAATAGAAAATGTTATAATTTTATCCTTCAAAAGACATACCAACCCCATTATGTGACCTTAGTGGTCCTTCTTAAGAAATTTATGCCATTGAACTTGAACATCATCCTATCATTCCCCTGATTCTTCCTATATCAATTAATGAATCTATAAGAATTAATTAAGTGGTACGCTGTTCCACCACAATGATTTATTATTCATTTCTATAATCCTCATTGAGGGATCGTCGTATGATTCTTTTAGATCCAACTCAACATCCTATTAGTCAATAACATGAATAGAATCGGGAAAGTTCCTATAAAGATATGAATTGAAGAAAAAAAAATTTCATTTAGTCAATAACATGGGGGAAGGTCCACACGTTATACCAATCTCCCAATAAATTTGATGAACTCAATGGTTTTAACAAACCATGATATCATCTTCCACTTCTTTTACAAATAATGATCCCCCAATGGAAGTGACACTCGCAAGAACACTTATTTACAAAAAAATTAACAGCAATGTTCATATTAAATACTATCCATAAAAGCATTTCCTATATTGATTTATAAAAAACTAAATCGCAATCATCTTCACCCTTTTGGAGTAATATTTCTGTAATTTATGCCAAAAACTACATCCTCCCGCTCCTCATACCAAAACTATAGTGTGAAAAAAATTCATCCATAAATAGCCTCAAATAGTTCAGTTTATATAGAAGCATGAATCATATTGTATTATGAAAACTAAATAATGTATAGGTTATCATACCAAGTTCCACAATAGTCTAAAACACAAGCTAAGATAATATCTTCCAATATGTGAATCATTCTCTCTAACTTTTTCTTTGTCCATGGATGGTACATTTTTTCAACATCAACTGAGTCTCTTAGGCCTTATATAATCCCTTCCAAAATTGAAAAATGGAACATGATTAACAATTAGTTAAAATTATTATTGGAACTGCATTTAGGCATACAATATCATGAACATGTAGCTTTCACAAATTTTTTATTAAGTGAGCCTCATATATTGGTAAAGAGTGGGAATCATTTGTAAAATTATTAAAAGTCATCCAAACAGCATCACAGCTCCACTAGGGATTAGGTTACTCCATAATAAATTTCGTCATTTTCACATTCCTATTAAAAATTTTAATTTTAATTCGGTGTAGAAAACCACCATGATGCCAATTTTTGTAATTATACTATTGAATTTAAGGAAACAAGAATTAAATACAAATATATCCCTCTTCATCCCAAACCACTAGATATGCTTCATGATGTAATGTTAATCCATTTTAATCTTAGTATTTACATAAAATTTCTAGATTTGAAAATATCATATAATCTATTCCATGATGGAATCATTAATTAAAACTCCCCCCATGTACAAGAATCATGTTATTGTGAACCAATAATCCCCAGATATCGAGTCACTTCTTGCTAGTTATTCTGGAATTACATCAAAATCTGGTTTAGTCACATATTCATCCATTTCCTTCTCTAATTATGAGTATTTGTCCTCTAATTAAGAGCGTTTCATCAATCCCTAATCCATATAAGAAGTCATCATCCAAAAAGGTGATAATATCATTAGGTGGCACTATTCCTCTAAATTTTGTACCAAAATCTCCCGAGCTACATGCATCTTATGCCTAACTGAATTTGTATTTTTGTTTCATTTCAATGTTTAATATGTCATCTCAATGTATGAAATATCTAGAGAATCTACATATTTCCTATAAATCATGTTTGGGACCAGTTATATTAAGATGTAAAAAATGATCTTGTGGTCAGTATTGAAAATATACTCTCACTAAATAGAGAGTTTCATCAATACATCATGGAATGTAATAAATATTATATATCCAAGCCATGATTTGGATATTCCAACTCATAGGGTTTTAGTTGATCTGACAAATAAGCTACTACCTACTCCCTATACAATATGGTTTCGCTGAAACCAATGCCAGGCCCATAGAAATATATTGTACAATTTCTTACTATATTGGGAAGTATAAATACTATATTTGTATTAAACATCCACTTAATCCCATTAAATATATATTCACACTAATATAACCACTATAAAATCAATCCCTTCTCCATTATTGTAGATGTCTTGCTGATATATGGAGAATTCCTAGATAAAAAAAATTAATAGTACACGACTAAACCCAAAAACTATTGATCTAAAATATGTTTGATGTTTTTATACAAAAATTATTTCCTCCTCTTTCTCTAATTTTATAGATATACATTATTTATACATCAAAATCCCTAATAACTACACCTTCCGAATCAAAAAATTAAACTTCAATAGCTTTGCATAAAACTGAGGTGCTCAATGTGTACTCAAGTTAATATTAAGATATCTATAATTATAATCTAGGGTCCATGAGTATATAAAGATGTCATTAATGAAAACTATAATGAATGAGTCAATATATTGTAGGATGATATTGTTCATTTGATCTATGATCATAGTTGTGGAAATAATCAATGAAAATGACATAACCAAATACTTGTATATCCTATACCTACTCCAAAACACAATATTGGGATATCCTCTTTTATAAACAACAAATTCTGGTATCTTAATCGAAAATAAATCTTAGAGAACCATTGGGCTCTATGTAATTGATCTAGGAGATCAATGATACATGGAAATGAATATTTATTCATCAATATCACCAAGTTATATTTGATTAATCAAATAAAATTTGAATACTATAATATACCATCTTATTGAACAAAGTAGTTTCACCCCAATGTTATGTACTCATCCTAATAATTCTTTATTCCTCTATGTCCAAAAATTGTACCTTGAGCTCCTTAAACATAGCTAATTCCATTATTAAGTGTGTATGAAAATGGTATTCATATATGAAATGAGTAATATCGAAAACTACACTCCACAATCATGTGGTAAATCCAATAAAATCATTTGTAAATACATCATAATAGAGATAAACAATTCGGGGAATATACAATTGTTCTAACAGAATTCCTACTAAATGATTCAAGCTTTTGATTATTACAATTTTTATAACATGTTGACGCAACTCCACACAAATTAAACCTTCTCTAAGCTTCCATTTATTGATCATAATGTACTTCTCTCCATTTGGAGAGGAAAATGATACCCCTCTCTAAAATAAATTTATGTCGTAACAAAAGTTTATTAGAAAATAAATTCTAAGAATAAATTTTAATCTTATCAAATACAAAATAATGATGTCATCTAGATAATAATAATTGATAATGACTATATGAAACTCTTGGAATCTCTGAATGTAGACCACTTTTGTGACCAATAGTTTATCAATGGAATGAATCATAGAAGATAACATTATATGTAATCCATGTACACAAATAACATATGAATATTTAAAGGACTGGGAAAATCCATAGGCATCAAAACATCGTTCTTAACTTAGTAAAACCTCAGAGTCTCTACTAGTTCAAATATTCATTCAATGATTCAACCCATTTTGTAGAATCCTTATGTAGTATAGGGACCTGGAAGGATAGATAATTCCATAATTAAAAATAATTTCATATCAACCATAGTACTAAATTTGTAAAATTTATACATGAAATATGAGAAAGGATTCTATGTGGAGTTGTACTACTACATAAACACTGTGTGGGTGAGGGGTCATGTTCAACTATAAACTAAAACAATTAAAATGGTAGAGTAGAAGCACCCGACCTTATGAATGTTTCCATAATCACTTTTCATGTTTCCCTATATGACTCAGTGATATATTATTATCTAAAATGTGAAATAATCATTCAAAATGTCTAATGTTGTTAGGACATGACTTAATTGGTCTATGGGATCACACAAATGTTATCCAAGGAGGATAACCAAATACCAAGGCATATCCCTCCATGAAATAATGAATGTACTTCCTATCATCATGTTAGACATATATATTTACAATCATAATTTAATACTCATGCTCAATTAATTTATTCTAGTATACATATATCAATATCTAATGCGAAAATAGATATATCACTCAAAAAAGGAATACCAATCAATTTGGAATATATAACACACCTCATGGAATTAATTCATTGAACTATATGGGAAATATATATATATATATATGTGTGTGTGTGTGTGTGTGTAATGTGATCCTGTGTGCCTATTGATGATGCATGATTTCATCCAAATAAGCATTAAATACTAACAAAACTCTAGTTAATGTTAACTCAGAGGTTTATTAGTAAAAATCTCTCTATGAACATGGTAACTCCTCTACCATATTCCAATAAAGCATATCTTTGGTTAAAAAGAAAACTATAAATTGTGTTCTGATAACATTTTTTTCTCCCTGTACAAAACCATTTAATATATCCCATGAATCACATGAAATCATGTGTTTTTCCTAATTTACAAGAGTATAGTAAATAGAAGCAAGGACCAGATGTCCACCAGTGGGGTGAGTATACCCTCAATGTCAATAATTTGAAAAATAATAAATATATAACATAACATCTTAGAGTTTTAAATTTAGATGAACATATATCAGATGGAATACATACCATATGAAACAAAAGGACTCCCTATATTGTAGAAAAAAACATGGTGTAAATGGATGGATGAAAAATAAATAATAGAGTAACCATCCTATGTGTTTCCTTGAATCAACTTTGACTCCTCCACTGTATATCCCCCACTACCCATCATAGGTACAATTCTCTTTACATGGTAACATGTTATGGAATCTTTTTGCACACATTGATTCCCATGCTAGTTTTGAGTAATAAAAAAAGTTGGACACAACCAACGAATCATTAATATAAGTTGACATAGTATATAATATAGAATGTTATGATAAAATTAAATTATCAAATAAACATAACACAACACATGGGATGATTCATCACATAATAACTAATCCTCCCAGAACCTCAACCCAACATAATTAGGCATGATACATGTAAGGATTGTAAAGTCACTCAGCCAATACCTACCACATGGAATCACCGCACATCCATCCTACCCGTGGTAATTTGTAGGAACTCCAAAAGACCTGATGGTGATAATAATTTGTAATATCACACATCCAACCATGATTATGACCATAATATGGGAATCTTCACTCCCCACCCTGATGGTAATTATTATCCTCAGAATATGGTAAGTCACTCATAACATGTTTGAAACAATTTGATAACAAATCAGTCATACAAGGAAATAACCAACATTTACAAAAATTTTATAGATTCGCATCCCATGCATGATCGTATCTCATTTAAAAAATCATCCCCCTAATCTGAGTAATGCTATTACATAATCCATTACTTGTATCCATCATTATTTCATCTCTCTCCCCCTCTTAGGGGTCATCTTGTGGATACATAGCAGCTTTATCATTGTGATACATGCAAAAAGGTTCCATGGGATAAGAAATATCCCAAAGAATAAATATAATTACCTGGAATAGTATAGTATATAAAAACCTTTATAAACTATATGGTAAACCAATGTTTATAACACATCAGGGCCTCAATGTCACACACACACCCACATATGATCACATAAAGAGCTTGGGTTATCAATTATACACACCATATTAGAAAAAAAGTCATATACACGGCACTATATGGTATGGAACATCCCACCTAAAAGGATTTTTAAAAATAAATAGAATGTTGGTCAAGGAATTCTAAAATTTATCATATCCATGTATTCACTGGATCAAGACACTTGGAAAGGATTATTATAAATGATTCAAAATATTTTTTCCAAAATAAATAAGAACAGAACAAGTGGTCAAAAATTTTCCCTCTAGGACAGTCTATAAAAAACCAGATAATTCATCATTATTCATATTAAATATTAAAAATTATAATAATTATTTATTCATTATCAACTGTGTAGATGGAATATGAAAAAATATCTAATAAAAAAGGAATTACATAATTCTACATTGAGTTATCCCTTTGAAACACATCACACAAGAATAGATGAGAGCGAGGGGTATACCATTCCTTGAAACCAAAATAATAATATTGAATTGGTCTAATAAAACCATTAAGATAATTTTTAATGGTTTTCCAACTGATTATACTCAAGGAGATTTCAAATTTAATGTTAAAAAAATGTTCTGCTTATTTTAAGATAAATCAATACGAATTCTTATTCAATTCATTAAGAAACGTAAATAAAATTCATTATTTTGTTATTCCAATAATCAATTCATTGTGGAAGAGTGTTTAATGTATTCATTGGCATGATTCATGAACATAAAATGCATCCAAATCTCATATCCATTATTTTAGGCTTTTAAAATGATCAATATTCTATTAGAGGTTCCTGATGGGGTTGAAGAAGAAAAAATTATTTTTCTAAAAAAATCCCCTACAAGGGAACTACATAATGGTATAATGGTTTTACCCTCATGCAGATCATATGTCTCATGAATGGTTCTTGGGATACCATTATATAACAATTTTATTGATGTAGTTACCCTATCCAAATTATTCCCAACCTTTACACACCATTTAAAAATTAAGAGTTACTATTACACATAAAATTTTATTCCCTTAAGTACCCTTTCAAACATAATTCAACCATTATGAAACCCGTAGAAGAAGTCCTCTACCATTACACAACATTAATAATAGGGTTTCAACCTTATGAATCATTTATTTTTTTAGATCCATCCTTTCATAATTTAAGAAACAATGTACCATACATTAAAAAACTAAGGGTAAACTCTTAAAACCTTTACAAAATCTTTTTAAATCCTGAGTTATCATTACGTAATGAATATATTCAATGTAAAAGTAAATATTTCATTATATATAGTAAATTTTTTAAAAAAACACTTACAATATAAAAATAGAAATATATTTTATATAAAAAAAATTGGATGTCATGAACATATTTCAGATATAGTGGTATAATAAATTTTAATGTATTATAATAGAGTTTAAAAACACTAGTGATGTTTTTTGGTCCTAATGTAAGGGTTTCCCAGATCAATTTTTTTGTGAAAAATATTTAATATTGTAAACATGTTTCTTTATTATGGAATAGATATTACCCATTTTATATGGTATATCATGAATCAATTTGTATTCTTGGTATTCAATTTTTCATATAACATTATATCTTTCATTTGTTATATTATTCTAATGTTACCAAACACATAAGTTGTTTGTGCTAAAATAACACTTTTTTTCTTAAATGTGTTTATGCTTAAATTTATAAGGATGAAATTATATAATATATCTCTCTTAAATATTATTTACTTTATTCTCCAATTATTATTTCTTTTAACTAAAAGATATCCTTTAATTAGTCTTTTTTATATGAACTCAAAAGTAAAATATAATTTTTAATGGAAAATGATTCAATTTTTCTAGTCTGTATTGATTCTTTATCTTCCATGTATAAATTGTCATTAAATAGTATTTAGAAAAGTTTTTATTAGTCTGATATGATTTGTTGAGTTACTTTTATCCATGTTTTTTTATAATAATATTTAAAAATAATTTTCTTCTCATTTTTAGAATGTGATTCTTTTTAAAAAATCACTAAATGGAATTTTTATTTAATCATTTAAAATAAGAATAAAATCTCTCACCTTCATGGATACTCATTTCCTTGAGGATTTATAGTTTTTATGGTTCTTTTCAGTGAATTGTATTTTCTAAATATTCTTGAATATTTTTTATTTCCAAAACGTTAATTCAAAAAATGTATTTTCTATAAGAAGGGTTATAGTAGAATTTTAAATGTATTTTAATATATATATATAAATACATTTACAAATATTTTTAATGGGGTTGTACTATAATGATACCATACACAATATTACTCTAGAAGATATATGATCATGTTTCTCTAGTGATCGACTAGGGAAAATTTTAATATTATCAATGTTATTTTTTCAATATGAAATTTTATATGAATTATATATTGAAAACCCATTCATTTAATATATATATTGAATTAATTTCACTTAATAATATATGGGATGGTCCTATTACATCCCCTCAATGCATCAGTAGGTATCATGAGGCAATATTTTTTGGGTATTGGGTATACACCATAATTATTTATGTATAATGAATGGGAATGAGGCCATGATAGTAATATTATAATATATATTAAAATGAAATATTTCATTATGATTACTGTTATCTATTTGATTATCTATTTGTTTATTTCATCAAATGATATATTCCCCTTTTATTATATGAGTTATATAACATATTTGATTACAGTATAACATTTCCATATTAATCATGATTTACTTATTATATGAGTGACCATTATGAATACGATCCATTACGAGGAATCTGAGATCACACTTATTTATGTTTTTCATTCCCCAAGATACTCAGATGGTTTGAACAAATGTTTTTAGAGATAAAATAGATGAAATAATGTTGATTAAATACTATTTTTTTGTTGACGTCCATGTTTTCAAAAGTTATATGAGAATCATGTATGTATCTTGACTCTCACGACTACAAAAATATTCAGTATCACATGATGAAAGAATGTAAATATTATATCTATTTAATAAGATATTCACTTTTTCTATCTTAATAGAGTCACAGTGTTATATTTTAATTGGATCACGACATACAAATAATCCACACCAGTTTTATAGATTTCTAAAAAATTTATTGTTGATGTTTTAGTTAACCAAGTTTGAAACGCCGTCTTTATGGATTTTTTGGTGTGAGAGTTGGGTTTTAAAGTGAAAGAGTATTAATTTTAAAATTTTTATTCATAAAATAAATTTTAATTAAATTAATTATTAAAAAATAGTGTGGTTTCAAAAATCAATATTAAAATCATATTTCATAATAATTATGGGTTTTTTATAAATATCAGTGGGATTTTAACCATGGTAATAGTTTAATAAAATATGTCATGTGGTCCCTTTTTTAAATGAATATAAAAATAGCTGAATTCTTTTTAAGGTAAATTTTGTAGGAGTTTGTTGAGATTTTATTTGGTCTATTTGACCATGAGTGGAAAATGAAAATTTTTCTAAAGCATGATTCCGTAGAGGGATACTCTGACTGTGATTTAATTTTGACCTTATTTTTCAATGAAGAATGATAGTGTGTTTGACCAATGATGTGCTACTTTTGGAATAAATTTTCCATGTTATATAGAAATGATATTATATACCCATTAGTGGGTAGTGATGGGGAAAATAAATCATGTTTTAGGGAATCGTGTTGAGATCAATGAATGTGATAATGGGTTATTCCCATATGTAAATTGGGCGTATAAAAAATTTCTCAACTCTGTAATGGCTAATGTAACCAAGAGATCTGGAATATTGGATTTTCTAATAAACTCTTAATTTATGGACATATTAATCACATGGATATATTATATGTGTGTAATAAATATTATCTTGTAAGAGAGAAGATAAGTTTTCCCCTATGTTAATTATATACTTGTGATGTGTGGTGGATGAGACCCAACCCTATGATAGATGGCATGACTGGTGATTTAATATGATTTACCATGGGACTAAACATTTGAAAATTCAATTTTCGTATTCCATTAAAATAACATGAATGGTAATGGTTTGGATAATGCGAGAGGTTGGATAACAAGATGCAATCCTAAATTGTTATATTACCAATTATTAATATAAGATTGACACATGACATCTATAGTGAAAATGATTTTTTTCTTTTTTACATGGGGAATCCCAAAGTGGATGGGTTGGATTATGTGAGAGGATGGATTTTGATAATCTCTCATGTCACATAATATGTATTAGACACATATGACTACTCATGGAATTAACCTTGGGATTATGTGGTTAACCTCAAGTCATAGGTCAACTATCAAGATTCCCCTATCATATTTACTATTTTTTATTTACTAGTGGGTTGGATATATATTCATGGGACATTAACCTATTTGGTTAGTTAAGCATAAATGGGAGGTCAGAAATAGAGATTCCCTCCTCAGATAAGCAATTTGGCATGATGAGTTCTACAATGTCATGGAATAGCAACTATGATGCATTTCCAAAATGTATTTTCGAACATCTCATGGATTGATATTGATATCTCATTCAATTATGGGATTCTATGTGTTGTGAATATAGTAAAATTAAGACTGTATTTGTGTAATGTATGTATATCCATTTTTTGTGGTGTTTGGGGTTTTACACAATAACCAAATGTTTATAATTGTTTGTTCATTTGGTATTGTGTTTCTAGGATGGTGTATTTAATGGGAATATACTTTTATAACTTATATATTTTTCATAAAATTACATTTTATCATATTATTATGAATTATTAAGAGATAATTTGTCTTTCTAATAGGTTGTTTGACTCCCCCTACTCACGTACATGATAAGGGAACATATTCACATGTGTGAAATTTCGTGTTTTCTTTTTGGTATAGTTGTGTTAGGAAACTATTAAAATTGTTCATGTCTAGA